>CAVMJV010000029.1:2107500-2726927 GCA_963681835.1 Meloidogyne enterolobii
AAATAAATAAATAAATAAATAAATAAATAAATAAATAAATAAATAAATAAATAAATAAATAAATAAATAAATAAATAAATAAATAAATAAATAAATAAATAAATAAATAAATAAATAAATAAATAAATAAATAAATAAATAAATAAATAAATAAATAAATAAATAAATAAATAAATAAATAAATAAATAAATAAATAAATAAATAAATAAATAAATAAATAAATAAATAAATAAATAAATAAATAAATAAATAAATAAATAAATAAATAAATAAATAAATAAATAAATAAATAAATAAATAAATAAATAAATAAATAAATAAATAAATAAATAAATAAATAAATAAATAAATAAATAAATAAATAAATAAATAAATAAATAAATAAATAAATAAATAAATAAATAAATAAATAAATAAATAAATAAATAAATAAATAAATAAATAAATAAATAAAGGATAGAAGGATAAAGATGGTAGGAGGGTTAAGATGAATAGACGATAGGAGGATTAAAGTGTATACATATAACTCATATTAATTACACTCTTTATTTCTGATCCCCATTTTATCAATTTAGTTATTTACTAGTGAAAATTAGTGAAAAATGCAAAATAAAGTATTTGAAAATTTTTAGATTTTTATTTATTTTTTGAAAAAAGGGCGATACAATGAATCGCGATTCTGGTAAAACAAGCAATCTTGTACGAGAAGGGGTTATATAAGGGGGATTACAATTCATCTTAATCCTCCAAATTTCTTCAATATCTCCTCCATTTCTTCTTAATCCCCTCTAAATCCTGCGATGGATTTTGATGATATCAATCCATATCCCATCTAAATCAATCCATATCCCACTTAGTTTCACAAAATCCTCCTTACTCGCTTGAATCTATTAATCTCAATAGAATATTTGACAATTTTTGGCGAATTATTCTCATTTTCAAAGTTCGAGTTTCGAATTCAAATTTGATTTTACATTTTTCCTATAAATAACTAAAATCAAAGCTTGTGGCAGATGAACCAACGAGGTCGAAATTTTTTCAAATCGCAAAATTTTTTCATTGAAAAATAGAATGGCCGTCTCCATTTGAATGGCCCCTTCTAATAGAATGGCCCCCTAGAGGGTGATTGAAAAATAGAATGGCCGGCCATTCTATTAGAGATAATACGGTATCTATTTTAAATAATTTGACAATATCTAACGTTGGGTCTGTTGCTACTTCGTCCTTACGACATATCACTAATCGAATAATAAGTATAGAACTTCCTGTCTTTTGCCAAACTTTTTTAAGATCATATATTATATTAATCATACTATACTACCTTTTTTGCCCTTTTTTCCGGTATTCATAGAGTTTTCAGGTTCTTCAGTTGCCATAATATGGAAACCTTGAATTGGATGTTCCTGCTGTTCATTGACTGTTACAGTAAATTCAGCTAAAAATTTTTTGATTGCTTAAATAAAATAATTGGATTCTGAAAAAGCTTATACCTGTTGGGGCCTGTAAGGGGATTACATTCCGGATAATATCAATTGACTATTTTACGACTTACGATTATCTTGTATGTGTTGTCCGTCATATCTTTGTTCATCGTGTCCTTGATCGCCATATCCATGTACATATCCTCGTTCTTCGTGTCCTTGATCGCCATAAGCTATAAATTGATTAGGATCGATTAAAGAGGATCGGATCTGGGATCGTTATCCTTAGTACAAGTCGCCGTAAATCAGGACAAACAAGCAGGGATATTATAATAGTAACGAAATTTTATTTGTAAAAGGAATTACACATATTCAAATCAAAATCATGTTCTTGTCTACGCCCGCTTGACGATCCAACTTTTTCCTTTCCATTCCTACTAGCGCATTCCAACAATACGGAAAAATTTAAGGTAAATAAAAAACAAATGACAAAATTATTTAATTTCATCTAAAGATATTTGTTTAATTATGTTGTTATATTTCTAGGATTTTCGTTAAAAATATATTTTAGGAATTTATTTTATATTGATATAATTTTGGGGTATTACTCAGGCAGGCATCTTACCCTATAGACTACTTAATAAAATACACTTTATAAAATTGAAAGTGTCTATAAATTTGTTGGTGTCCACTGTTTTATTTGAATAAAACAAGAATACCTTATTACCTCTAATTGAATGCCGGGCATTCTATTTTTCAAACTCCTAAAGATGCATTCTCTTAGAAAGAAGCATTTAAATGGAGAGGGGCATTGGATTAGAGGTAATACGATAGTTAAAAAAATTTTTAATGTTTATTGCTTATGAGAGCGACTTTTATGGAAAGGATTTGGTCAGCGGAAAATTATTACACGCCTATCTGGCGAATATATTTACATTCTCTCTAATGAAAATTTAGCATTGACAAAAATAGGTTCATTTATTCATTGAAATTAGTTCAAAAAATTGGTTCATTCATTTACGACTGAGATTTTTAAATACTCGTCAACCATCGATATCTATGTCTTGACCACATACACTCTAATGACGGATCCTCGCAATTATCAAAAATTAGTTTAAAAATTAATGACCTACTACTTACATGTTCATGATTTTAAAGTAGCGCACTTAAAATATACGTCGACTTAGAGGATAAGAAAAAAATCACTAGAATCCCAAAATTTATAAAGAGGAATTACAAAATTTATTATTCGATTTTTTATTACACGCATACAAATAACACGGGATTTATTATTTTTATTAAATTATTAATTATAAATGGAATTTTGCACTTTTGTAGTCTATAAAAAACTTTAATTTGATAAATCGGAAAAAAATTTAACAAGAAAATAAATGAATTGATATTGATGTAACTGAACGTTTTTATTTGGTTCTATCCCGGTTGCTGAAGAAGTGAAGTCTCCTAGATAAGGCTAGCGTATTGTTGGAAATTGGATATCCGGATCCTATATCCGAACCGAAGATTTCGGATATCCGTGTTTTTTAAGATCCGGATCAGCCAAACTTACTTCTAGAAAATGAGAAAAACCCCAATGAACGAGCTATGTTCTCCCTCCTCTCCAGTTATTCAAAGATTTACTTGATCCAAGAACAAATTTCTCTACAAAATAAGAGTGAGAAAGTCCTAAAACTTGACTTTTGAACATACCGTATTATTCTAATTGAATGACAGTCATTCTATTTTTCAATACCCCAATAATTTGTCATTAAATTAGAGAGGTTATTCAAATAGAAGAGTCATTCAATTAGAATAAATACGTATCTCTTTTGTGATTTTTTTACAAAAACTTTTTTACTAAATCTAATTTTTATACTAAAACTAAAAATAATAAAATAAAATGAATATTTGATAAAAAAATTTTATCTTTGTTTTTGTTTGCATTTTACTTATAATTTTTTGGTTTTTAATTTTTAAATTTTTTTGTGATTTTTTTTTGTTTTTAAAAATAATTTTTACATTCTTTCTTGTATACATTTGTGTCCAGTCTCGGAATTTATCAAAAAGTAACTTAAATAATCTTTGCTTTAGTCTCTATCAGACTCTGTAGCTTCACTATCAATATCTTCATTATCTCCTCCTTCAACTTTTGACGCTTCCGCTTCTAAAAATTAAACAATAAATTTTAATTTTTTAATTTTATTTCGATTAACAAATATTCAGAAATATTTTATTATTTAAAATAAAATGTTGATTGAGAACTATTATTTTTCTTGAAACTTTGAATATTATATTTATGTAAATTACTTTTTCGTTTATTTTTGCAATGTTTACTTAAGTGCTGAGACAAATTCCACGTCTTTTGACCTTCTATTTCTTTATTGCATTGCTTACATCTAACTTTACCATTGATAATTGAGGTGAAATTTTGATAAACTAAATATTATTTATTCGTTAATTCATAGTTACGCCTAGGGTTTTTATGGGCACAGCCCAAGTAAGCGCGCGGCCATGTAGACGCAAAGCCATAACTTGCTTCAAGATTTTCGAATCTTTCAAAATTTAGCATTAAACGATTCCTCTCCTCGAGCTAAAGATTTGATATCAAAATTGTTAAGGTCCAGAAATTTTCCAGGTAGTTATGGCTTTGCGCCTACCTGGCCGCGCGCCTACTTGGGCGTGTCCCGGTTTTTATGTTTGATATTTTCCTAAAAATACTATTTTTTTGTGAATTTTCAAAAAATTTTGAAAAATCTTATAATTTCCGCTATTTTTGTTCATTCTTATTGTTTATTATTTACTAGCAATAATGGTAATAGTTTGGAATTTGCCAACACTTTTTTTCATGTTTCCCTGTCCATTTTGTGCTTTTTTTGAATGATATATAATTTATTTTATATCTTTCGAAACAGATCTTCGAGCTTGGTCGAATGATACACAAGGTTGGCTAGATCTGATGATTCTTTCCAGAATTATAAAGCATAATCCTCGTTGGGAAATTTTCTTGCGCCAATGCAAGGGGATAAAATAAACGGTCACAACTTTGTTCTCTTAAGCCGGATTTTGTTGATTTTAATGTCAATAGACCAGTTCGATGGGCTCTTTCATATGATATATAATTTAACATAAACTGAGAAGAAACTAGAAAAAATAGAAAGGAAAAAAGGGAGGCGAATTTCAAACTATTACCGTAATAATTTTGAAATGTGAAAATTACATATTAGGAAATTTACCTTTACAATAAATTTCAATATGTTTTAGTAAAGGCTTCAAATGCAAGTTTGACATTCCACGATTGCATTTATCACAAAAAACTTTATCAATACTAAGAGGTTGAAAATAATCCCGTGTTTGATCGTTTACTTTATAATTATTAAATATAATAGTATATAGGTATTCCTATGTAATTATTTAAGAAAATTTTTAATGAAAAATTAAAAGGGACATGAAATGTTGAAAAAATTATGGGTATGGTTCAGCATATGAAATTTGATCTTACTCGTACTTATACTTTCGTACAGGTCTTATGTAAGACCCTAAGTTACTCGCACGTTTGAACGAGAAATTTTAATCGTCACAGATGAAAATTTTGAGAAATTCATTTCTAAATTAAAATTAGAGTTCGAAACCGGGCCGGGACCGGGTTTCCGGGCCCGGTAGCCCGCAAACCGGGTATTTTGATAAAACCCGGTTTTTCCGGGCTTCCGGGTTTTCGAGGTTTTTAGCCCGGGAGCCCGGCCCGGGTCGTTCTGAAAAACCCGGGCCCGGCCCGGGTCCAATTTTAGTAAATTTTATAAAATATTCTGGCTTTTTGGTCGATTCTGACTCCTTAAACATCCAAAAATTCAAAAATTTTCGCCTGCGGCGCTGATAAAATGTTTTATTCTTGCTGTCCAACCCCGGAATTATTGTTCCAACAATGGGGGATATTGTTCCGACAATGGGGGAGGTTGTTCCAATGATTGAGGAAGTTGTCCAAACACGGTTTGGTCAGAAATTGACGAAGTTGACGTAATCATACTTCTGTCGGAAGTATGATGATATAGGAAGTTCCAACAAAAGTGAAGGTTGTGCCATCAACAGGGGAAGTTGATAAACAAGAAGACCCTCCTCCCCAGATTAAATAATTATAGAGGGATATCAAAGATTTAGAGGTATATCGGGACTATCTAATCCCTGTAAATCCATATTAATCCCTCCAGATCCTGCCAAATCCAGCAATATTTCCCTTAATCCGTTAAATTCACATTAATAGATATCCGTTAAATTAATCCGTTAAATTATATAATCCGTTAAATTCACATTAACACGTATAGATGAAAGATGACACCAAATTTTAATAATTTCTTATTCAAAATAAGAATAATTTCAGCGAAAAAGCTAAAATTTGATCATTTTTTGATTTTTGAAAAACCGGGTCCGGGCCCGGGTGTAAAAAAATCAGGTTTTTCCGGGCTTCCGGGTTTTCGAGGTTTTTAGCCCGGAAGCCCGGCCCGGGTCGGATTTGAAGAAAAAACCCGGATACCGGGCCCGGCAAAGTGAAAAGTTCGAACTCTAATTAAAATTCTCTCTAATGCCAAAATAAAACTAAAAGATTTATCTTAAAGATTAAAAAAATGAAGATGAAAAAAGTTAAAACAAAAATCTAAAAATGCAATCATATTTAGGACAATTTAAAATATAAAAGAAAAAATCACCAGTAATGGACAGAGAAAAATAAAGAAAAATATCTGATACCTAACGATATAATTGATGGAATTATTTTCTGATTTTTATCACATATTTAAAAATTTTAATACGAATTTTTATTTTTAGTAATAATAGAATAGTTTTATTATATCGTTAAATATCAGTTCAATGTGTAACAGACATTCCGGGCCAGTGATGACCAGATCTGTCTTAATACAAAAAAGGCCTAAGTTCGTTTTATGGGTCTGACACCGATTTGGATGATTTATATGTCATTCGACTCAGCTCGACGAGCTCTTTCGAATGAGGTATAATTGGCATATTCGAATTTTTCACCCCCAAAAAGTGCTTGGTCCCCCCTATGGTTTTTCGATTTTGGGGGCCTGTACCTCGGCCCATAGTTGAGTCCGCGGGATAATTTTGATGTCGTTCGACTCAGCTCGACGAGCTCTTTCGAATGACATATAAGTTATCCAAATCAGGATCAGACCCATAAAACGTACTTTAGCCCAAAAAAATCTTAGAAAATTCGAAATTGAAAATGTTCAGAAATATTGAAATATAAATTTCGAAACAGCTCTGGAGGTGACGTGAAAAAATATAGGGATTTAGAAGTCCAGTTTGGTTTGCTGTTCAAGTTCCCAATATATCATCATAATATAAAAATCAACGTTTTCTAAAGAAATTTCTTGGATAAGGAACTAATCATAAATACGCTTCTTCAAAGAAATATATCGTGTCTTTTAAGATGTTTCTTGAAATCTGCCGATGAAAAATTTGGTGGAAATTTAAATTCCTTTTTACAAATTGAACATTGAGCATATCGGGCACCATCATCTTTGTTATATTGTGTAAAATATTTCCAGACTTCTGATTTAACTAAATATAATAATTGTAGAATTATGAAGGCCAAGAAGCTATAGCACTGACTGACATAGCGAGTCAGTGTTACAAGAACTTTCGATAATAGAATTTGAGATTTTTAGTGGTATCTCATACGATTTATAAACGACCCTCTTAGTTTGATCACTAATTATTATCAATTAAATATTTTATAATATTGGATATCTACATCAGAATAGGAAAGTATTTTTAAATATTTTTCAGAATTACTCTGGCTAACCATACAAGATTTAATGCTATTTTACAATTATTTGGATTAATTAATGCTTATAATTTTTAGATTCAAGCCCAATTTTAGATTCAAAAAACTTACCTTTTTTCTTTCCTATCGCTTTAATTTCCGTTATATTGTCAGAAGGTTGTTGGACTACCTCATGGTTTTCTAGTTGTTCAAAATGAGGATTGCTCATATCTTAGAAAAATATTATGTTTATTATCGAAAAACTGTCAATGCATGTCATGTCTTCGTGTTAATTATATAGGTAGTTTAGGATAAAATTACTGTGTCCTAAAGGAATACTTACTACGCTCCTAAGATTTAATTGTAATTTCAAAATCTAATAAACTTTGTAATGCTTTTCGTAATTTTAAAAATAAAACTGTTCCACATACGGGGAAACTACGTATATATACCCAGAACAATTTGAACCGGGAGAAGGCCAATGTACCGCGAGGAACCGCAGAGCTATTCTCTTATTTTTTGCCCGTTCCTTTCTCTTATTTTTGTGTCCGTTCGTACCAGACACCTTTAGTTCTCTAAAATTTTTTTGTTTTTAGACTTGGTTTCTCTTTTCCGAGTCTTCTTTTCTGTTTTATTTTCTCTAGCTACTTCGCGCAATTTTTCAAACTTTACATTTTTATTGCCTAACCCCGCCTGGATTTTTGTCTATTTAAGAAGCAGATCAGCCCGACAAATATCCTCTTTCTTCTTCATTAACTTCAACAACTTCCACCAACACTTGTATGTGGCTGATCTGCTTCTAGCCCTTAACCTGCTTTCAACTTGTTCGCTGCTGTTGTCCAATTGTTTATATATTGTGGAAGTAAATTATTTTTGGTTGTTAAATTGAACGTGCTCCATTCACTTCTGCTTATCACTGTGCGAAACGTGCTCTGGTCCACAGTTCCGGTTCTGGTGCTAGTGCCCACTCACTAGCTGGTGCCACGACTCAACCTCACCAAACAGCATAACCTATTTTTGTGAGGATAGGGAGTGCCGTTGTCCTCGTGGTACGTTGGCATGTACCCATTTGAATCTACTCTCGGTAGGCCCTTAAAATATGATATGCAAAAATTACTAATGTCTTCTTTATTAGCTTCTTCTTCATCATAATGTTGTTGATTTTGAAAATATTGATGATAAGCGTAATTATCACTGTAAATGCAAAATTTTATGGTTAAAATTATAAAAATTAGATGATAGAAGTTTTTTGGGAGCTTTAAACATATTATCTTTTAAAGTTCGGTACTCTAAAAAATATTCTACGATATGTCTAAAATCTCTTTTTTTAACAAAATATAATAAATTATACCGATACTCATCCCATTCCGAAATGTTATCATTATAGATTCCGTAAGGTGTTGCAAGGTCAAATAATCCTGGCGATTCATGAGTATGTCCAGACTAAAAATTTTTATCGTTATATCAATAATAATTTTTATATTTTTCACGAACTTTACATAAATGTGTATACCGTATTTATTCTAATAGAATGGCAGCCATTCTATTTTTCAATATTCCAAAAAATTGCCATTCAATTAGATTAAATACGGTATATTGATAAAAAAATCTAATTACAATTAATGAAATAACTTCAAACAACTCAAAGTAAAAATATGCCCAACATAGAACTTAAAATATATTTCTAAGTTAAACATAAGGATTCGAGATTAGATTGGCGAAGAATCTCGACAAAATATCCAAATATATTATAGATTTTTTTAAAACTACCTGAGAAGACGGTGTAGCCTCGTTTTGGTCTTAAAATAATTAATTTATTAATGAAATATTACGCGGTACTCTTTTTTTATCTTTCCCCATTTTCATTATTCCGATTTTTATCATATATAACTTTTTTATGCTTGATCCAACCCGAAATCTTATAATATTCAAAGGCTTTCGATAAATGCTAACTTTTTCCCAATGTATGCTTCAAGTCCGATCGCTATGTAAAAGTTACATGTCGATAAATGTTAAAAAACGATTGCTTGCACTTATCGACTTGTAACTTTTTAATGGAAATTAGACTTGATCCATGGAGTTGAGTAGATTATATCGCTTATCGAGTGGTTTCAAATAACAAAGATACATCCGGGTTGGATTAAACTTAAAAAAGTTATAGCCGTTAAATTAACAAAAAAGGAAAGAGAGGGGGGGGGGGGAATAACAGAAATATTATGTTCCAATCCAAATATTATATCAGAAACTCTTGTTAAACAGTATTTTACCGTTGTGTTTATGTTTATCCTTATCATTTCGCCCTGTTGCGCATCATTATCCTGCACCAAATTTAACAAATAAATGACTACATATGAGACATTCTAGAAGAGTGAAACGAATTTGGAAAATAAAGTGCATTTCTAAAAATTATATAAACTATGTAAAAGTATTATAATACTAAGATAGTAATTATTAAAAGAAAGCATATAGCTATTTAATTCCTAAGGCCGTGAGTATTCGGTGTGGTGCAAATTAGGCAAAAAAACACATCATTCCGGTTTACTAAAGATGCTGGTTCGCTCCCAGCTGCCGAATACCTTATGCACTAGAGTAAAGCAGCTGGGCTATAGCTATTTCTCTCCTTTAGCTAGTGCAAAAGGTTATTCGGCGGCTGGGAGCGAACCAGCATCTTCAGTAGACCGGACTGATGTGTTGGCCATTATACACCACGCCGCCTACTGCTCAGCCTTAGGAAATTAATAGCTATATGCTTTACACTAGCTGAAGGAGAGAGTATAGTATCAACTATTTACAAACTTTAATGATGATGTATATTTCCACTTAAAATTTTTAAAAATTAAATTTAACTTTATTTAAGTCAGTTGTAAAGCAATAAAATGGTAAAAGACATGCCTTATGTTTAAGAGAAGCTCTCACGCGCGCACCTTGACAATATTTTTAAATTTTTTAATAATTGATTAGGCAAAAATTAAAAATAAATTCGAAATTTCGATTTTCTAGTTTTTTCCTTTCGATTTTCGATTTCAGCTTTTTGGCGATTTCTATTTCAGAATTTTTAAAAAATTTGAATTTTTGAAGCCAAAAAGGAGGATTATGGCTTCCCGCTCTTCCTCAATTTCAAAATTATCGCCTGTGGCACAAGATAAGAAGTTTATATTTAATATTTTTCCGTTTATGTTTTCCCTAAAAGGAAGAACTTTCAGTACTTTCTGTTGTTGTTTTAGTAAGACTGGAGGCAACACCAACAGAAGTAAGACTGGATGATCTGATCTGGGCATTTTTACAAATTTTTGGACTTTTTAGCAAACTTTAATGAATATGTTTTAGATTTTTATTTGCCAATAAAAAGTTTTAAATTTAAAAATTAAATTTAACTATTTTAGTGCGTAGTAAAAAAATGGTAAGAGACAAGCCTTATGTTTAGCGAGAAACTCTCACGCGCGCAACTTGACAATATTTTAAAATTTTTTAATAGTTGAATAGGCAAATTATAAAAATAAATTATTAAAGTCTAATATAGCCCAGCTAGCTAGAGCTTAGCTAGCTATAGTCCAAATAGCTATAGCCCAGCTTTATGTTTTGCGAGTAACGCGCCCAGTCTCGGCAATAATTTAAAATTTTCAATAATTGATTAGGCAAAAATTAAATAGGAAATATGAAAGAGAAATTTTAAAAAATAAACAAAAAAATTAAATATAAATTAAAAAAGTTTAAAACTTATAAGAATCTGTCGGACCTTAAAATTACAACTTTGGGACTAAAATATCTCCCGATATAATGTTATATCTCCCTATATAACGCTAAATAAAAGATATTTTATTATTCCTCTATATTAGAGTTTCACCGGAAGTGTCCAGAAAAGAGACCCTTTTATTGCCCTAACTTTTCTGTCTTCTATTCAAAATTAATTGAATAGGAAAAAATTAAATAAATCCTGAACACCTAAATATTAAAATAAATACACAAATTCTTTCCAATTTCTTTTATTCTTTAAATTCTTTCAAAGGAGAGCATAAAAGCCTATATTTTTAAAGGGAAATTAAGTTGAATGTTGAATGAAAGTAGTAAGTCCCCCACAAATGTATCACTTGAGGGGTCCATTGAAAAAGCCTGTGACTGAGGTGCGGTATTTTTTCTTTGAAGATGCCGCCAAATCCGTGCCTAGAGGGCACTTTTTTGCGCGAAAAGTTAATTTTTGGCGCAAAACCCCTCCCTTTGGAAGGGGTTTGGATTAATTGTGCGCGAAAAAACAATGTTTTGGCGCAAAACCCCTCTTTTTTCGGGAGGGGTCTATAATTTTTGGGGGTGCCAAATAATTTACCGCACATCAGGCAAGGCTTTTTTCAATGGCCCCTCGAGTGATACATTTGTGGGGATAAAAAAATTATTTAAAATATTTATTTAAAATAAAATTGTTTAAAATAAATTTTATTTAAAATTTTCTTAAATGAATTGTGAAAATGGTCGGTTGACTCATTTTCTTAAGAATGCCTAGGAACGCCCCTTTTTTAATTTATTAAAAAATTTTATAAAAAATTCTTTAAAGAAATTTTAAAATCAAAAAAGTTATGGCCCAAAATATGACTGGGACTCAACTGACCGGGACTCAACCGTTTATAATAAAAATTTAAATCTTATTGTAATAAAAATTTTAATTTTGGCATTATATATTTTTTAAATTTGGCTTGGAGTCAGGCTTTATTTTTTGTTATTTTTTCAAAAAAATTTTTTTTTCATTTTTCGTAAAATTTTTAATGAAAAAATTTCAGAAGGTTAATTATAAATCTTCATTCAAAAAAATGATTAAATCACATCCAGAGCTGAAAAAATACATGGACAAACAAGTCAATATTAAATTAAATGGAAACAGGTTTTTTTAGATTTTTGTTTATTATTTAGTAAAATTTAAGGAATGGCTCCGGCGTTTTGCGAGGCTTTGATCCTTTTATGAATATTTGTAAAAAGGTTTGTTTTCTTATTTAAATATTGAAAATTCTGTGGGGGTGTCTGGCCCTTCAATAGTATTCCCCTCCTTTTTCGTATGCCCCCTTCTTTTTCCTTCCTCAAAACAATTAAAAATGGTCAGTTGACTGACATAAAAATCAATGTAATTGAACAAGATTTGGCAGAGTTATGACATAAAGTAATCCGATTGTAGTCGGTAACACATTTGCAAAACCTTCGCTTTGCGCAGGGATTTTGTCTATCTCGACCCAAGGTTAATACCGGGGGTTGATTTTGGTGTCATTCGACTATAATCTGATAAAAGGCTGATCATTTATTATTTTGAGGAGGGAAAAAGGAGGGGTTGCTGACCATCTGGGATGGAACTTCAACTCCTTTTAGAAGCCCCTTAATGAGACCCATTGGAAAATACATGTCCAGAGCTTCTATTAGGCCATTTACTTTACAAATTCTTATTTTTTCTTTAAAGGGTAATCCACTTTCTCGAGCAGATTTGCGTGCTGTTAATATAAATTTGTGTGTTATAATAAGGTTTCTTTTTTGTTTAATTTTTTGTGATAAATTTCCCTATTTTTTCGTGAAGTGCTCGAATTCCAAATCCAAATGAAGATACAACATTGGCAGACAAAGAAGCTATATTGGATAGTTTAAATATAAAAGCTATGGAATTTGAAGGTTTACTCAACGCAATACATGTACAAAGAGTTGTGGTCCCAACTGTGCCTTTACCAAATACTGGAGCTTTTTCTTTGTTAAGTCAGGTTTGTGATCTTTTGAATTTTTCAAAATTAAAGAATTTTTGGTTATAAAGTTGAGATGGTCTTGGGGGTCCTCCTTTATGTTTAATCTTCTCTTTATCACCCCTTTTATGCCCCCTCTTTATGCCCTTATCTCAAACCAGTTTTTCTCATTATGGAATTAATTAAAAAGTACATCGAGTAGGATGGTTGGGGGAAAATAATTTCAAAAAATTCCAAAATAAACATTTGTTTTATATCGATTTAATACTTTTTTTAAAAAACTTTTTGACACTTTTTAAAGGGTGTGCCTTTTCTAATTCCTTGTGTTGATGAAATTCGTTACCGTCAATGTTTAAAAGAAATGTGTATTGAAATTCCACAACAAGCTATTACTGAAGATACTGTCCAGTTAAACCTTGATGCTGTCTTGTATGTTAGAGATACTGATCCTTATAAGGTAATTTCTAAACAATCATTTAAATATTCAATAATTTAAAAGGCTTCTTATGGTGTTCAAAATCGGGAATATGCTATAAGCCAATTAGTTCAAACAGTAATGCGGACAGAAGTAGGCAAATTAATGCTAGACAATGTTTTCCATGAAAGGGCTAATTTAAATATGACTGTTGCTGGTAATTGATTTTAGGAAGAATTTTTTTGGAAATAATTTTTAAATAATATTTTAGAAGGAATAAAGGAATCAGCAGCTCCGTGGGTTATGATTTGCCTTCGATTTGAAATACGTACAATGACTATGCCTCCTGAAATACAGCGGGCAATGAAAGTAAGCTAAAAAATATTTTGAAATTTATTTTTAATTTTGAAAATTAAGATGCAAGTTGAAGCTGAACGAAAAAAGAGAGCAATGATTCTCGAATCTGAAGGTATTTGTGAGGCTGCAAAAAATACACCAGAAGGAGAAAAGAGTGCGCGTATTCTTCAATCTGAAGCTCAAATGCAAGAACAAGTAAATAAATCTATTTTTAGCCAAAAATTAACCGATTTTATTACTGGAAATTTACGAAAATGATTTATTTTTTTACAAATTCCCCAAATTAAAACCGGTATTTGACTAAAATCAAAACCGAAAACCGAGTTTTTAAAATTTGAATTAACCGGAGACCGGGGATACCTGTTAATAACCGGTTGTGTCATTCCCTAGCAAAAATGTTTTTAAAAATTTACTGAATTTTTTGATTTTACAAAACAATTAAACGTTTTTAGGTAAATAAATCGATTGCATTAGCAAAGCCAGCAGAAAGTGAAAAACTTTCCCAAGTTGTTCTTGCGGAGGCTGACAGAGATTCACAAATTATTCGAAGTGAGGGGTTGGCTAAAGCTATTTCCATTGCAAACTCAACTCTTTTCTCATCCATTGGTATTTTTTATTAAAATTTAATTTGAATATATAACAGGGATGTCAATTCCGAGAAATATGTGTCAGGTTTTCAAAATTTTTGCCGGATCGGGATTCAGATAGAAAAAGGCCGGGTTTTGTGTCTCGGCCCTGGGCTTTAGGGGGTTAATAGGGAAATAATTCGTGTCGGGTTTTGAATATTTCATAACTAAAATTTCTTGAATATGATTCTTTTTAAGGATTTTAAATTTTAATTAAATTTAGAAGAAGAAAGCGATGTTGACTCCATTTCTAATATCGAACCCTGTGGTCTTCGCGCAGCTGTGCTTTCCAAAAGTGATCTTGTTGGATCATTTGTTGACATGTCATGTGGCAATAAACTTCCTGCTACATTCCAAATACTTGTTAATATTACGAATTCAAGAACAATTACAATCGACGTTAAACCTTCTGATACTATTGAGAATGTCAAGGCAAAAATTCAAGACAAGGAAGGAATTCCATATGAACAATTTTATTTGGTAACTTAAGTTTTAAAATACATTGAAAACATGTCCTTAAAATTAATTTAAAGATTTTTGCTGGTAAGCAACTTGAGGATGGGCGTACTCTTTCTTATTATGAATTAAAAGAAAATTGTTTTATTAATTTAATGATTCGAATTCTTGGGGGAAAAAAGAAGAAGAGAAAAATATATAGATCAAAGTGTTCAAATAATAATTGTGAGGTTATTAAATATGGATATAAGAAAATACTACGTGCCCGTTACTACAAGTGCCAATTTTGCGAAAACTCGACAATAATTGATTTTTTGTAAGTTTTTTAAATACCGTAAATGCTCGAATAATTACTCTCTCTCAAATAATTACCCCCTCCCTTTCCTTCTTTAATTTCAAAAATATTGAAAAAATCATTGTCAATTTTAATTATTGAACATTATAAGAATCAATTTCAAAAAATAAATGGAGTTTCTCTTCGATTTATTGAGTGAGATATACCCAAAATTTAGCCCATCCTCTTGTTTAATTACCCCTTCAGCGATAGTTCGAAACAATAATTACCCAGGATAATTATTCGAACATATACGGTAAATTCATTTTTCTAGGTATCTTTCATCAATGACAAAGCTCAATGGACAACTATTGACCAAATTAATGAGTTCGTCTATGAATTCCTTCAAAAGAACCAAGTGAGCAAAATTATTACAAAATGCTTTACTTGCGGAGGCAAAAGAAAGTTTTTTCTTCTCGATGCTGATGAGGAAGAAGAGGAAGAAGAATATGATGAGGTTCTGGAGGGAGAAGTAGTGGAACAAGTCAATTTTGGTGAAGGGGAGGAAGGGTTGGTGGGTGGGGAGCCTCACCCTGCTGGAGAAGATGATGATGTATTTTTGAGTAAATTTTTAAATTTTTATTTTAATAAGGTGGATGTTGGTGGGCCTATGGATATGATTGGGCCTCATCCCGAGCCTCCTCCTGCCGTAATTGACGAGGCGGAGGGGGCACCCATTCCTCTCGCCGTTCTTGGCGAGGCGCAGGGGAATGGGGGGGATGAGGAGCCCCACCCTGATGGAGAAGATGAAGAAGATGATGAAGTATTTTTGAGTAAATTTTTAAATTTTTTATTTTAATAAGGTGCGAACAATTGCTGGAGATATCGAACTCCAGGAGCCGATTGACGAGGAACCTGGGACCCACCCCGAGCCTCCTCTAGCCGTAATTTCCGAGGCGGAGGGGGCACCCAATCTCCTCACCGTACCTGGCGAGGTGCAGGGAATTGGGCGGGGTGGAGTACCCACTCCTTTGAATGAAAATGAGGTTTATTTTTTGTGTTTATTGTTTTATTTTTTTTTAATTAGGACCCTTCAGGTCCTGGGACCTCAGGAACCCAGCCCGTGCCTCATCCAGCCGTAATTTGTGAGGCGGATGGGGCACCCACTCCCCTCGCCGTATCTGGCGAGGCGCAGGGGAGTGGGGGGAATGGAACATTAATTATTGATGGGAGTTTTGATGTTGAGGTTTTAATTTATTTATTTTCCTAAAATATTCATAAATTTAGGAGGGGGAGGAGGATATTCTAGTTCAGCAGACTAGGAACAAGAGGGGTACAAATTTAAAATTAATAATTTATTTTGGTAAAATACTAGGTTTAATTATAAATTAAAATAATTAGAGAAAGTAACCGAAAGGTTTAGTTTTCAGGTATCCTTATCTAATCTTTTTTATTGCCTGTAATGGGCGATTTCTTTTTTTCTATCTAATCTTTTTTATTGCCTGTCATGGGCGAAAATCTTCTTTTATTGCCTGTAATGGGCGAAAAAAATCTTTTATTGCCTGTCATGGGCGTTAATAATCTTTTTAAACTGTCTTTCGTGTACTTTCTCTAATTATTTTGATTTATAATTAAACCTAGTATTTTACCATGATTAAAAATTTAAATAAAATTTCAATACCTATACTTAGGAATAATACCTAGCATTTAAATATTTGAGGTAAAAAATATATAGTAAAATTGAGTAATTATTTGTGAATATATGTGGTATTATTCCTAAGTATAAATTTTACAAATTAATTAAATATTAAGCTCACGAGAGGTCAGCATCAGAAAAACAAGCTAGAAATTTTTCAAAAAAACAGAAGTTTGAAAAAATCAAAAAATTCGTAGAAAATTATGAAGAAAATAATGGTCCAATCAATATAGACTTAAATGAGTGGGAGACAGCTTCAATATCATCAAAAGGTAGTTTTTACAATGATGATAGGAAAGTGATAAAATTAAAATATAATCGGATTAATGAAATATCTAATCTATTTAATCGAAAATAAATTTTTGTTGAATTTTTACAATTTAATTTTATATCCTATATATAATTTGAGTTTGTCTGAGGGAAAAAGTTTATTATTTTAACAAATATAAATTTTTAATTAAAATATTTAAAATTGTTCACTTGGAAATGAAATGAATTAGTTTAAATTTAAATTTTATAGCCAATATTACAATTTATAACCAAAGTCAACAATTCTATAATTTGGTAAAACAATTCCTTTTAAAATAATAGGGCTAAATTTTTTGGAAATGTGTGTGGTACATACAATGCCTTTCTTAATATTGGGTCTTATGAAATGGGGATAATTGACTAAAATTAAATCATTTTCTGTACCTTCTGATTCATTCTTTTCCATCATTCTTCCAAATTCCAAAACACTTTCTCGGAATGATTTGTAATGAAGCTTCTTGCACACATCTGCGTTAAGTGTTATTCCTCGAACTCTCAGTGATGTCTTTTCTTGGCCCGTTTCTCTATCTATCATTTTTAGTCCATATGCCTTACAAGCAGCCCCCACATATTCTTTTATCTCACAATCATCATATTCTTTTGCTAGATCCCCTAGATATGGTCCATCGGAAAGAGGGCATTTGCGTTGTTTTGGATGAGCGAATAGAATGCTGTCTGTGTCGCCGTACAATACTGAACAGTCTGGTGTTCTGACTATTTTCTGCATTGCTCTTAATAATTTTATTCTTGCCATTGAGGTTGTCCAAAGAGAAATGACAATGTTGTAAGCATTGTGTTCCTCAATGAATTCATTTTTAGGCTCATAAGTTATTAAAATGGTGTCTTCTGTTAATTTGTCTATTGAATTGACTTCTATTGATTTATTCTCTGCAAATGTTCTAAGTTCGGCAGGCGAATCTGTGATATGGCTTTTTGTCAAAGTATTCCTAAGACTGAAGCGGCCCCAGAGTGAATTTAACATTAACTTGGAAATGTACCTCATTGCTTTGTCTGGCATCATCTTTTCTCTTTCTAGTTTGATTCCAAATCTCTTCTTGCATTCCATTATAAATTCATCTTCTTTTTCTCGGTTATCAATTTGTTTTGGGAACCCACTTGAATGGATTTTCATGCTCATAAATTCTGCAACATATTCTTTGAAGAGTTCACCATCCCATTTATCATAATGAAGTGCTCTAAAATATTTGCTCACTCTATATCCATTGTCTGAAGCCTCAGCCAATTCAATTGATGTGCATGTTGAAACCCATCCCCTCTTTTCACCATTATGTGTACAGTTGTATTCATGTAATGTAGCGCCTCGGGGAAAATCCAGTGAACATTGTCGACATAGTGGAAAAAGTAATCTATCATCGAATTTTACAGGCATGACTGGAATATCTGAGTGTTGTGGCGGTATTAAAAAAACTTTGAGGATTCCTTTCACAGGAATATGGCTGCTGTTGTACCAATTTACTTTTTGCTCATTTGATGGTATTATGATTACTTTTGGATGTCCCACAGGAAATGCTGTTGTTGCTATTGTCGATGGATAAAGCGAGTTGAAGTCTAAGTATGTAATATCATGTTGATCGTCTGCCTCATAGTGAAGACTAAATGGACCAGTTCTCCCACCAAAGAAGCAATCTCGTAATTTAATCGGTCCTTTATCTATATAGTTTGAAAAACTCTTCTTCATTTTTTTATCTCTTCTTAACAGATCTTTTATCTCACACTCCCACACTATGTCGACATGTCGTATATGTTGTTTTAAAATTTGAATTCTCTCTTTATTTTCCTTCTGAATAACTTCAACTGTCTTTCCACTGGGTAATATGAAATCTGGACGATCCCCATAGTGTTTTGGACACGCATGCCACACACATCCATTTACTTCTATTGCTCTATCCTCACTTTTTATATATCCGTCAACTTTAAATCTTCCAGCAACTTTATATTCACCTTCCTCAGAGTGGGCAGTTTGAATCACAACAGAATTTTTTTCAGCATACCAGTCGAGATATTTCATAGCCAATGTGCTTTGGTTGTCGCATGTGTCATATCCTTTCTCAGGAACAATACCCAAATGATCAGGTTTCAGATGATTTAATCTAAAGTGTTTCATGCATGCAGACGCTATTGTCATTGTATCACGTATAATATCTATTCCAATTGAACCTGTTGTTTGTTTTGGTCGGCTAATTTCTAAAAATTTGCTGCGAAATGCTAATAATGCTTCTGTTAGGATTTCAACGTCATTCAAGCAATATTCAGCTAGAGCTTCATTTAAACAAAAAGGTTGGTGACATTCTTGGTCGTACCACTTATCAAACTTCTTTTGCTTTTCTGGTAGCATACCACCATACAAATAATCAGATTTTTGAGGGAGGTTTGGAAGTGTTTTGTCGTAGTTGTTGGGATTGTTTGCCAAATGTGGAAAGAATTGTTTTTCTTGGATTTGTAGATCGAAAGCACCAACAAGTTGACCTAGACCTACTGGGCAAATGTTGTAAGAGTCACGGAATATTACTTCATTGCATTTATTATTGCGTGGAACCTTCATTTCATATAATTTATTTCCTCGTCGAATCATTGATGGAACAATCCCTGCTGCAAAAATTTCTCGGAAAACCATCACCATATCATATCTTCCACCAAAGTGAGAAAATGCCATAGTTGTAAAGCGTCCATCAAGTTCGAAGAGTAACCAATTGACAAATTCATGAAGAGGATTTGTTGTAACTCGTTGCTCGTCGACTTTTGTTTTGTAAAAGGGGCGTTGTGAAAAAGTGATGTTTCTATTTGGGCCACAAACATTACAAAATTTTTTGTCACGTCTTAGAAATGTTTTCCAGTGCTTTTTATCCAACATACAATTAGTGCAAACTACAGTGGCAGCAATAAAATTCACACAATGAAGTCGATCTGATG
Source organism: Meloidogyne enterolobii (assembly GCA_963681835.1). Lineage (NCBI taxonomy): Eukaryota > Metazoa > Nematoda > Chromadorea > Rhabditida > Meloidogynidae > Meloidogyne > Meloidogyne enterolobii. The sequence continues at coordinate 2,127,462 of CAVMJV010000029.1, forward strand.
AACTGTCATTAAATTTTGTATGTTGAGTAGCTTCAAAATCGAATGTCACCAATCTATAAGTTGTTTGTTGTTTTTGTTCAAGCGGTCTTATGAAACATCCTCTTTCTGCACTGTGAAATTGAAGACAGTTGTTGCACCATTTTTGTCCACAAACATGTTGTTTTCCTCTATTATCTCTGTGCACTTTTACATTCCATATTGTACCGCATTTGTCACATTGTTTTGACCTTTGACATTGGTTGCTAGACTTATGATGGTCGAAGCATTCCTTTTCCCAAAACTTTTTCCCGCAATCTTGACATTCTTTTCTAAAGTTTTCAGAAACAGGGCAAGGCATTCCTATTCCAACTCTTCCACATAGACGACATCGGGATTTGCAATTGTTAGCGTGTTCGTTTGCTTTCCAGTACTTCTTTTCGCAAGAGTAGCAATATTGCCAATGTGGGCCAAATTGAGCGCCAACAGTTCTAATTCCATCGAAATGACCTTCAGAATGGCATATTGGAATTGCAGTGTTGAAAGTTTCGGAACCATATTTGTACTTTGGAGTTGTCTCTGCTTTATTCCCAAATATAAACACTTTGAAGCGATATCCGTTGTTAATGTAACATTTATTCCAATAATCAACGACCATTGGGACATAAGTTTGAGCATCATATTTTTCTTTGTTCAATGGAATACCAATATCCTGCATTAATTTCATTACATCTGATTTTTGCTTATGGAATCGCCCCAAATGATATCGACTAAACTTTAATCTACTTCCTAATTCCTTCGTTACATATTTCCTTGTAAGTTCCAAAGCATAGAAAAGGCAATATTTATCATTAATATTTTGAACATGTATGAGCCAATTTGAATTAGCAGGTTGATCTTGAGGTCCACTTCCTGTTATTGATTTTTCCTTTGGCAAAGAAGCAACGTCCAGAGAATGTATTGCCAACGTGAATGGCTCGCCCCAAAGAGATCCACGTTCAGCTTTAGATTGAGAGACAAGAAGAAATCGTTGTAGTATATTTTCAACAGCGTCAATATGTAGTTTGCGAATTGGAATCCAGATATCACTGTCGAGTATTGGTGAGGAAATTAAAGCCCCAAGGTGGTCCACAATAATATCTTTCGTCTTTGATTCTTTGATTGCTTGTTTGATACACTCGTCGATGAGGCGTCTAAGCAGTTCCTCGGGATTAGGCGGAACGTTTTTGATGACAAATTTCGAAACAATTTTCATTATTTTGAATTTTTTACAATATCGAGTCTCAGAATCGAGTTGTTCAATAAAATCTTTTAATGACCCTATGCCTATTTGTTCAATTTGATCTCTTCTTTGATTGTTATCATTTCCTAAAATATTTTCAATAAAAAATCTGGGGCGTTTGGGTGGGCTACAGCCGGACATGTTTTTGTTTGAAAAAATATGAAATGAAAGAACTGTGCAATATCAACGCTTTATATACTAGCTGGTAATATGGGCGTATCATGTTTATACAGAGCGCCATTTCATTTCAAATACTATGAATAATTAAGGGAAAGGAATGTGTCATGAATAAGTAAGGGGAAGGAATGTGTCTATGAATAAGTAATGGAGAAGTTACCTATGTATAAAAAGACAAATCAAGTTTGAACTATGAATAATTACGATAAAATGTAAGCGATTTCCTATGCAAATTTAATATAAATTTTTAAATAAAAAATTCAAGCTTAACCTAAACTTTAAACTTAACCTAAAACTCAATAAATAAAAAACAACAAATATTTTTACTTGATAAAAAAATAAAGACAATTATCATAAAAAATTAACATTACATTAAAAATTAAAAAAATCGCGGATTACTACGTTTGGTTCGACGCGAACGTCGAACCAAACGATTGTATTCAGCTTTACAACATGCACAATGTGGAAATTCTCCTAAAATTTTATTATAGTCCACAGACTTCTTCCAATCAAACATATTCGCAAGCTTCTCTTCGATTCCATCATTCACACAGTCCGCACAGTAGTTAACACAGGAACAACCACTTGGGCCAAAAGTTATGTTGACCTCCTCCTGTGTACACAAACATCCGATGCAAACATCGGACGCATGTTTTACAGGAGGAGTAGTAGTTTTCCTCTTTTTTGTTGGTGGTTCTGTTGGTGGTGTCGGTTCTTGCTGTTCAATTTGTTGTTGTTGTTGCTGTTCAATTTGTTGTTGTTGAGCCGGCGCAATATTTTCAAAATTGAACACATCCAAATCCATATAAACTGGTGGTGGTGTAGGTGATGGTGGTGGTGTAGGTGATGCGACCAGTTCATACGAAACACCATCATCCAATTGTTGAGGCAATTGCCAAGGCACAATTTCCTCGGCAAGTCCAATTGGCATATGTGTCGGTGTAGAAACTAAAAAATATAAATTATTTATTTTATACCCCATCTAAACCCGAAAATATTGAAAGAAATTACCGTATGAACTTCCAGATTCCCAATTCCAATTTGCAGGTGGGACCCAATCAGCATAACGGTTTTCGGGAGTCCATTCCCACGGAGCAATTGCAGAAGTTCCTTGTGCCATCATTGGATCATTATTTGGAGTCGACAATAATTCGGCTCTTCGCAATTCCATTAATCGGAGTTGCGTATGATGAACATCCGGCGAGAGTCCTCTCGCTCTTTCTCCACGATCAGCCGAAAAAGGCCACCCACGATCCATTTCTATATATTTTTAAATTAAATGAAATTTTTTTTAAATTTTTTTACCGTTAGATTCGACCTCGTCGATAACGAGTTCGTAAACGGGATTTTCGGAAGAACTGGTTATCATTATAAATTAATAAATAAAAACTAAAATTTAAATTTAATAATAAAAAAAAAGTTAAAGAAAAATTTAAAAAATTTTAAAAGGGTAACTGGGAAAATTAAATTAATATGAAGAAATTACCTATCATTTGGCTTTATAAACGGTGAAATTAGCATATTGCCACAAAGTTCCGCCTTTATTTCAAAGAACTGCCGTTCAGAGCTGATCTAATCAGTGAAAAGAATGTGCCAGTCGGCGAAGGGAAAAAGGAAAGGGGAAATGAATGCTTTTCTAGCTTCAAGGAAATGCCGTTCAAATTTGAACTGATCAGTGAAAGAATGTTTGCCAGTCGGGGGGAAGGAAAAAGGAAAGGGGAAATGAATGCTTTTCTAGCTTCAAGGAAATGCCGTTCAAATTTGAACTGATCAGTGAAAGAATGTTTGCCAGTCGGGGAAGGAAAAAGGAAAAGGGAAATGAATTCTTTTCTAGCTTCAAAGAACTGCCGTTTAAACGTGATCTGATCAGTGAAAATATGTTTGTCTGTTGAGAAGGAAATGAAATAAAGTTGAAAGTGAAAGTAAAAGAAAAGTTTTTTTCTTTATTTTTCTTTATTAGTGCCGATTTTTCTAACATTTAGTTTAAAAAAATTAAAAAGCTTAAAGTTTTAAAAGTTAAAAAAGTTTTGAAAATTTTTTGCTTAAATATTTAACACTGAACCTAATATTTAAAATTTTAAAATTAAATATTTATTTCCATTTAATAAAGTGAAAAATCTGAAATATATTTTTGATATGATAAGTGTGATTAAATACTTTTTTATTAGTTTTGAATTTCTTGTCCAACTGATGTTTTCTTTATATCCCAATCACATAACACATCTTTTACTAACATATTGAGCTGAACACACTGTTTGCAAAGATCAAAGCTAATTTTTACTCCTCCATCTTGATTTTCAGTCACGCGACTTGTACTGTGAAAAAGCACATTTGAACATGTGCGACAAAGTCTAAATTCTAGTCGAGGAATGTATTTCATTCTAACTAATTTCCACAACATTTTGCTATTTGTAGATACTTTTGTAGGATTTTTTGAATTAGTTTTCTTTTGTGCTGTCTTTTTACTTAACCAGACATCAATTGTCCCAGAATTCTCCTTGGCTGTTGTATTTTCATCCATGATTTCTATCACTTCAACAGCTTTAGACTCAGTATCTGATGTCTTTGGAGAATTAGGAGTGGACATCTTTTCAAATTTTATTTAAAATTATTTAAGAATGAAGTTTTGGGTTCCAAAATTCAGATATTTATACCTCAGAAAATGGGCGTGATATGCAAATATTTACGTTATCACAAATCATCAGATATAAAAGCGAATCATTTTCTTTGTATTCATTCATTTTAAATTAAATTTGAATAATTATTTTTGGATATTTATTAATAAAAAATGTCAAATCTCATTGAAAGAATTTCAAAAATTCTAGATTGTACAATTGATAATGTCAGACAACGCTTGACAAATAAGTGTGATAGAGATCGAGTCCTAAATGAAATAAGAGGAAAGGCTTTAAAAACCAATTATCTAGATAGAAATGGAAAAAAACAAAAAATATATTGTGATGGAATTTCTTCACTCGGTTCTCATCAAATAATGGCTTATGGAAATCTTAAGCAACCTTTCAATATTTGCGTAAGTGCATATTTCCATGCTAGGCACAAAATTATGCTGAAATATCCATTTCATCCATGCATTCAATTCAAAAATTGTTACTACCCTCTTGAACTTCTCGATCTAGTGGAAGATTTTGATGAGTCCGATTCTGATTCACCTATTATTATGAAAAATCTTCGAAAAAAAGCATCATCGTCCTCCGAATCTGTTCAATCCTTAGATTCTTTCTCTACAAACTCAACTTTTAAAGAAAAACAGTCAACTGAAGCATCTGATGAACTCAAGCGGGGAATCCTTTGGCTATATGTTAATGATAAAAAAATGTGGGAAAAACATACTATTACGCTTTTTTCTTCAAAGTAATATTTGATTTTTTGTTAGTTTTCCTTAATTTTTCTTAAATTTCCTCTTCTTTTCATTAATTATGCACTTTTACCCCTAAAAACTGTATCTTCTTCAGCTTAATATTTTTAAAATTTTATTTTATTTTTTAATATATTTATCGAATTTAAATTCAATAAAGTAGTTTATTTACAATTATTCGTACAAATTCATCGGGATTTGAATAAGAATTTAGGATATGGAGATACTTTTCAAATGTATATCCTAGAGAAATGAAATACAAAAATACGATGCAATGTTGTCCACACTCTGTTGATAAAGGGCTTTGTAGTAGTATTTTGTTTTTTATTTGTTTTGGAAATTTTGACAAAAAGTTATTTATGGTTGAAGGCAAATTTGGAATTAATAGTGAATCGAGTATATAAATTGTTGTTTTATTCAATGCAAACAGTCCTATCCAATGAGATCCCTCATTAATTGCTCTGTCTAGATTAACTATCATTGAAGCTGGAAATTTTGTAATATCAGTTGGTATTTTATCTGCGGCAAAACATCCTACGAAAAATCTTCCTGTAATGTTATTTTGAAACAATATTTTTTCAATTTGCGTTGTGTTCATTGTTATCGTCGTTTGGTTTTACACTATTTGGTATTTGAGTAATCTTATTTTTTATGTTTATAATAGCTCTTAATTGGTAAAGCACTGAGGACACTATCAACATGAACCAAAGTAAAATCAGTGCAATGCAGTAAAAATTGTAATTTCCGTAATTGTCTTTTATTTCCTTGCATGGTAATGGCAAATCTATTTCCTTATTCATTTTATTCAAAATATCAAATTTTATATCTTTATCATTATTAGAGATAGTCAGATTTTTTAACATTATGAAAAATTTAATAAAAAATTATTGAAATATTTACTAACAAAAAAGTAATTACTTATGTTTTTTAATTATTTAAATGAAATGTAAATTAAATTCGGATTTTTTATACTGATATATCACTTGTAATTGTTCTATTTCTGTCTAACATTAACAATGAATCCACTTCACCCATTGCAATGAGAACAATTCCCCCTGAAGGAACTGGTTCGTTGAATGTCAATTTAATACTTGTTGTACCATTTTTAATGAGATCAAATGTTTCGGGGCCATTATCCTCCTGGCTATTTGTTAAGTTAAATACAAAAAAGCAAAATCCTCCTTTAGCATATCGTTCCATAGAAATGCCATTACTTTCGAGTGTACCTGCATACCCAATTGCTTCTTGCATATCATGAAATATTCGAGAGTACTTTCCCTTTGAAAAATCAAGAGAATAAGGCGATGCCGGGAAAACCGTTCCTCCGGCTGTTATTGAAATATCTCTCAAATTAAAATGTTGAAAATAGAAGGGATAATGTTTCTGAATACCAACAAAACTTTTATTATCAACCATTCCTAATATGATTCTTCGTGGTACTTGATCCATCCATAGGTTCGCGTTGAATTCTGTCCGATTTTCGCTTATGAAGAGTGATTTTAATGAAGTTTTTCTAATAGGGTAACGAGCAGGTTTTATTTCTAATTTTTTCGCTATATCAAATGCTAAGCTATCCATCAGCTCAATTTTCTTAACGTAAAGTTTGCACGCGATTACTTCTATTTGATATTTAGGTGCATTTTCCATGGGAGTATTCAGTAAAAAATTTGAGTCGTTGGGCAAGAGTTCAATATCGACCTCGCATTGATTTACCAGATATCGTGGCTGGTTAAATATATCTACATCCAATTTTGACATGAACTGGGCGCTACAGGGATTTCCATTTTCGTCCAAAAACAACCTCTTTCTTGATTTGTATCCATAACCAACCGTTTCGACTTTTGTCTCAGTTTGATTGTCCCCATCATCATAATATCCTGCCACAGATAGATAAGAATTTTTTACACTTTGTGGGTATGTGAGTTCATAGTCAAAAATGCTTTTATAGGCCATTAACGAGTTTCCTTCAAATATCTGTGTGCCATTTATTGACACTCTACAATTTTTCCATATAGTATGGCCTATTAATTGACAGACAGCTACATTATCATCTTTTCCTAGCTCAATCATTCTTCCATCTTTATCTTCTTTAAGGATTTTTAGTTCAATAAACACGTAACATTTTGCTAAATCTATGTAATTTGTGCTTGCGTGAATTTTAAAGTGATACGGAGTGATATTTACTGGGTTAAGTGTAAGGAGTTCAATAACTGATGAATTAGTTACGCTGACATTTGTATTTGGTGTTTCAAAAAATGAAAGTGCATTAGTGATTGCATTTGCTGATTCTCGATCAATTTTGTGGTGAATTGACATTTTTAATATAAACCAAATGTATCAATTTTCTTTCTTTTCTTTTTTGGTGTATTTGCTGAGATTTTTCCAACTAATATCTGATTTTTATTTTGTGTTGTTAATGGCAAATGATTTTGATTTTTTGTTCTGGCTCTTTTTATACTTTTTTTTCTCTGGCGCAACCCCGTTCCAAATTGTTTTGGCAGCCCCCCTCTCTCTAATAATCTATCTAATCCACGTTTTCCTTCGTTTATGACGGTACTTTTTAAATTATTTCCTCCTTCGTGTGATGCAGAATTCTCAACTTTCTCCAAAATTCTTCCTCCCGTATCTAAAGCTTCTTTAGCTACGGCTGTTCCGGCTCGACGAGCATATGGTAAAAGGAAACGCCAAAAATGTCGCAGTACATCACCAACTCCTCCACCCGTTTGGCGTCCGTATCCTCTTTGAAATGGCCCATGTCCACGAAAATAATAGGATCCATCGTTTTGCAAAGCGAATCCTCCTTCTCCTATTTGGATTTGTTCGTGATGGTCATCATACCCAATTTCTCTAGTGTCAAAAGGAATATGTACCATATTTAGATATAAAACTAATAAATTTATGATTTATTTTATTAATAATTTTAAAAATGATATATGAAACAAATTAAAATCTTAAAACTTTATTAAACATTAATGTCACAATAACTGTTCCATGATCAAATTTTACTAGGCTTCCGTTCAACCATCGCAATTCGATTTCTATTTCATTAATTTCTCTTGGCTGGACAGGGATAAACATTGGGTGATCGTAGACTCTCTCTATGACGCCTCCCGATTTATTTTCAACAGAGACAATCCTTAATAAAGAACTAATTGCATTTCCCATTATTACACTGCTGGTCAATCCTTTCGAGTACACTGCAAAACTTGTAAAACCTCCTTTTAGGTCAATCCCGTATTTTCCAATTTGCTCATTCTTTATAGGCTGCAAGGGAAATCCTAGAACATAGCAAAGTTGTGGGGAAATATTTATTGAGATGATTTCTGGGTTGTTAAACTGTGCGCGAAATCGATCGATACTTTCCAAATATTCAAATTCAATTTCACTATATAAATCCTGATTTTGCGCTTCATTTTCCTCGTATATTACTTGTAATTTTTCTTTAATGGACTCTTCTTTTTGTTCCTCATCAAAGTAAAAATATTGTTTCTCTTCTTCTTGTATTTCTTTTTCTATTTCTTCATTTTGTCCAATCATCTGTGATTGGTTTGCCTGCCTATCAAGATCATCTCTTTTCTTGGCCTCATTCGTTAAAAGGTTAAATTTTCTTGTTTTTTCTTCAGTTATTGTGTTCAAATGTTGAAGTTGAGATTCAAAGACAGATTTCTGCTCCGTGTTGTTCTCATTCATAACTTGTTTTGTTTTTTCTTCAACACTTAACTTATGTTTTTTTAAATCTTGTTCAAAATCTTTAATAGCATGCCAATAATTCGGGTACTTGATAAAAAAATCATCTAGCCAGTCTTCAATTTGAACAGTGTCTGTCTGATTTTTGCTAATTTCTTTTTCTCTTCTGAATCGTTTTTTAATAGGGGAATCTTTTTGAATATCATCTTCTGTATAAGTATTAACCTCTCTGCGCTTTCTAGCTTCCTCTTTTTGGACTTTTGCAAGTACTAGTTTAAGAAAAAACCCCAAGCCTTTTGCAGTTAATTGTGTTGTTTTCGGGATACCAAATTTGAATGTCTTTTTGTTTTTGTAATTGATTTCTATCCATTGTTTTTCATCTGTACCAATTGTAGCTGCCCACGATTGCGGATATTGAATACTATATAAACCGCATACCCAATTTCCTCCTTGAAACTGAATAGGTTTTGCCAAATGTGATCGGAATTTGTTAGGCTTATTATCAGAATAGTCACTAACATTACTAGGTAATACAACAAAAAAAGTATTTTCCATATTTATCAAATTTTATTTTGAATTAAATGATTTACAATTAATAATAGAAAATTTTTTATACAAATTGTGATTCATCTATCCATTCTAAATTGGGGTAATCGAAAAATTTCACAAGATATTCCTTCTTTCCATCTTTTTTCTTTCTTTTACTGATAATCTTTTCAATTCTATAACTTGTATTTTCATCTTTTCTCACTTTTGTCAACTCTTCAGGATAAAAGTATCCTTCAAAATTTTCTCCTTTTTCATCCTTAACTCGATATCTGTTGGGGTTGGCTCTATTTTTCACAAGATCCACTTGTAAGATTTCGTCAGAGTAATTAGGTAGATATCCTTTTGCGAAGACATTTTTGTTACGACTCATGCGTACAAAATCATTCTTTTGAAATCGGGTCTTCTTTCGATTTATATTAGAACCTATACGTCCATAAATTTTTTCTCTTATTTTTCTTGCATTATTAAAACTAATATCAATTGGTCTCAATCCTCCAATTGCACGACATTTTGAGTGATTTATTGCATCCACTATCTTATGTATCGCTTCAGCCCATTTTAATGTATGTTTCTCACTCATGTATCTATAAAGCCGTTGTTTTATATTACGGATGCATCGTTCGGCAAGAGAAGCTTTGACTGTTGATGAATTCGGTGTAAACTTTTCAATGTCTTTCGCTTTGAAGAATTCAGCCATTTCCTTGCTTGTAAACTCTGTACCCTTGTCACTGAAAACTCTATGAGGGTGCATTTCCATTCTTTCCAAAATACTTTCAAATGCCTGGATCATGTCCTTTCCTTTCTTTGTTCGTACAGGTTCTGCAAAAACACGTTTACTCAAGACATCTATTGCAACAAGAGCATAATTATAACCATTGTTTTGCCGAGATAGTTTTTGAAAATCGGCCAAATCACACTGAACATCTGTCATATAACCTGCAGGCATAGTCCTTGATCTTTTGAACCGCACACGTCTAGGGCGATGAATTGTATATGTACGATGACCTTCTAAATATTCAATCACATCCTTCTTTTTTATACTTTTATCCTTCTTTTTTGCCTCTATCCATAATTGATTAATACCAGCAAACCCAGCGGGATTTGCGGGATCATTATAAAGTCGATCCAGTATTATATCCACTCCTTTGGTGGTTTCCATTCTCCTTCAAATAATGACGATTGTTTTGATTTGAATCCTTGAGATATTCTTTTGGGCTGAGTAATGCGTCTTGGTGTAATGGGTGTTTTAGCTTTTTCAATTAATTGCCAAATATGCGGATCATTTCTCAACCTTTTCTCTAAAATAGTAGTACCAGGCGGTGAAACTCCATTCCATTTATGCTTTCCAGTAAAATCCGAGCGTATTATGCAATCAAGGGATTTTTTGACATTACTTCCTACAATTTCTTTTGTTCCTTTCTCATTTAAAATTTTATCTTCTTTATTCACCTTATATTTTTCAAAATTTTTCTTCATGAAATGATATATAATTGAAGTCCTTTGAGTTAATTTAGATTTTGGTGTCTTTGAAGTTTTGGGTGTTTCCACGTCACTCCCTTCATCTGCTGTATACATAGAGTCCTCTGTAACCTCTTTTTCCTCATCATTTATCGATGGTTTTGTAATATTTAAATCAGCTGTATTCTCATTTTGTGTAGGAGTAATTAGGGGCAATAATTGTTTTATCTGATCAAGGGCTGGGTTATCAATTTTACGAACGGCTACGCCTGCTGGTGTTTGATTTTGCTCCTTTAGCATGTGTAGATAACGACGTAATTCTTGATTGTAATTGATATTTTTTAATTCATTGTTATCGTGTTGTCTTTTAATAATATCCAAATTTTTTCGCGTATAATCCAAATTAATGTTTCCTGTGTCTGAAGATGGTTGAGTCAATAATCCTCGATAGATATCCTCTGGGACAAGGATAAATTTATTAGCCATTTAATTTGAAGAAAATTTTGATGCAATATTTTTTGATAATTCAATTATTATTGGTGTAAGTAATGCTGGAAAAAGCCCTAGGGGGAGACCGCTGCCCTTTTGTATGACAATTCTCCGTGCACCGCGTACTGTTCTTACACGACTAATGCGACGAACAAAATCAGCATATGGCACTAATCGACCTTTTTGTCGTTTTGTTAGTTGAAATTTATTTCGTACAATATTTAGACAAATTTCAGCAATTGAAAGCAATTGTTCTATAAATGCTTGTTTTAATAGACGTTTTCTCTTTCTTATTGATCTCGTTTTTGATAATTGGTTAAGGAACTGATAATTATTTTTTACTATTTGACTTATCATTTTTAATAACTAATTAGATTTTGGTAAAAATATAGTAGTTTCAAAATTATCTGAATCTTTTTTTTGCTTCAAAAAGTCATATATATTTGTTCTAAGTCGCAGTGTTGTGTCGGAAGATGGGTGAATATCGATAAATAAATATGAATATTTATCACGCGTTGCCTGTCGATATGCGTCGAGAAAATATTCCAATTTTCCAGGAAATAATTGTACTCCCAAATTTCTGATAGATAGTGCGCCGTTTGGAGCTCGAGTTAATACTAAGTACATCGAATTTTGACGAGCAACTCTTAGTTTCTTTTCAAATAAATTTTGCGTGACAAAGACAATTCCAAAATCAAGATGGTGTGACTTTTTTGTAAATAGTTCAGAAAGATACTTTTCATCAATCGAATATAAAAGGTCGTCAAGAATTATTAACGAAGGTTTTTGTTGCTTTTTTATTAATTCTTCTGGTGGAACTCCCGAATACACCGAAATTCCATCTCTTTGTAGTTGTGAAACTAATAAACTGAATTCTCCGTAACAATAAAGAATAGACTTAGGTTGTGGGTCAATCATTTCTTTTGCATCACTAATTAAATTTCTTATAAAAGTGCTCTTTCCGCTTGAACTAGGCCCGCTAACTATACATCCAAAAGGTAATTTCAATTTCAAATCATTTTTGGAATAGGTTTGATATAATTCAAGTTGGCTTAACATATTTTATTTAAAAGTGAAAATAAATTTTAAAAAATGAAAACAAATTATCTAATTAATTTATCTAAATTTCCTTTTTTTCTATTGTTTCTTCTTTACATTCGTCTGGCATTTCCTTATCCTCTTGCTCTTCTATAAATTCTGATTTTTTCTTATCATCCTGCTCTTCTATATTTCCGGCTGACTTTTTGTCATCTTCCTTTTCTATTATATTTTCACTTTCGTCTGACTTTGCTTTGTTATCTTCTTTTACGATACCTTCATTGGAATTTTTCTCTGCATTTTCCTTTTCTTCCAATTTCAATCTTTTTTCAGGTGGAAATTCCAAATATTCGTCAATAATTGATTGTGATCGGAATAAGGAATTTCCATTTCCGGTTGCGCATTGTAAATTGAAAAAGTCATCGTTGATTGATTGAGTCCGGAATAGATTTTTTTTCTTTGTCAACTTGTATACTGAAAACCTTTCTACGTGTTTTGAAGCGAAAAACGTTGGTCTCTCCATATCTCTCGATTATATCAAAAGCGACAAATTTTTCCTTCTTAAGTCTATTACTGATAATATGAATTCCTTTTATGGTAATGACGTAATCAATTTCCACGTCATCTGATCGGCAGGTTGTACATTTTCCAGAAATATCAAAGGGAACAAAACGTGGAGTATTTAATTTAGGGGATGATATTGTTAATCCGTTTGTAGTAGCAGAAAAGGATACAATTGGGATAAGCTCTTTCATTATTAAATTTATTTAAAATTAATTTTAAAATAATTTATTACAAAAATAAATAAATTTTTATAATGACAATAGTTTACAAAATATGCCCCCTTTTATATTGCTTCATTTCACCTTTAAAAACTTTTTTTAGAATTTTTTTTTGAATTTTTTTGAAAAAATTTTTTTGAATTTTTTGGAAGCCTTTTGTAAAAAAATAAATTGTTAAACTAATTTTTAACCTTTGAAAAAATATTTTGAATATTTGAATATTTATAATTTTTTAAAAAATAGGGGGCGTTCCTAGGCGTTTTTCAGAAAATGATCAAACCTATCATTTTCCGCATTCATTTTTAAAAACTTTAAATAAAATTTATTTTAAACAATTTTATTTTAAATAAATATTTTAAATAATTTTATTTTAAATAAATATTTTAAATAATTTTTTTATCCCCACAAATGTATCACTCGAGGGGTCCATTAAAAAAGCCTGTGCCTGAGTGCGGTAAATTTTTTGGCACCCCCAAAAATTATAAACCCCTCCCGAAAAAAGAGGGGTTTTGCGCCAAAACATTGTTTTTTCGCGCAAAATTAATCCAAACCCCTTCCAAAGGGAGGGGTTTTGCGCCAAAAATTAACTTTTCGCGCAAAAAAGTGCCCTCTAGGCACGGATTTGGCGGCATCTTCAAAGAAAAAATACCGCACCTCAGGCACAGGCTTTTTCAATGGACCCCTCAAGTGATACATTTGTGGGGGACTTACTACTAATGAATGTGAATGTAAGTTTATAGGCTTTTGTCTTTTATAATGATTATTTTGGGGGTGGAACAAAAAATGAAATCGAAATAAATTTTTTAAATATGAATCAAACAAAATAATTTAAATGTGATGCATTATTTTTTAATATTCTTTTTTTCTCGTCGCAAAACGCGACAGGAAGTAAACCGGCTTCGGTTTACAAATCGGTTCCGGGGAAACCGGAACTTTTTTACACCCTAAGGATTCGTTTTTTCTAAAAATATTAATAAACTGCTCGTACTCTCTTACTTGGTATTAAAAGAAAAATGAAAGAAATACATATGTTTATTTTCTTTCAACCGCCCTTATATAAGCGTGTGGCAGATTGGTTAAGGGCTTACAAAGGAGAGGCTTTTGGATGTCCGTGGGACTTCGGGATGAAATTTGGTACACAGCTAGATTATACCCTTTCTATTGTAAAACTTGAATCCGTTTCCGCTGAATGGTACCATGGACCGAGTTATAAGCCCCCAAAGTTTTCTTTTCTTCATATAAACAATTTCAGTTATGAATGTGTTCTGCGGTTGCGCAGTGGTAGCGTCCTTGAATTTACTTTTTTCCCCCAAGTTCGAATCCTTATTCGGGAAATTAATTTATTTTAATTGATTTTTGATTTTTATCCGAATGTTTTGCCAAAAAATTTTTTAAAAACTTTTTTAATATTTTTAAATATTTATTTTTTCCCCTTGTTCATTAACAGGGTGTTCCAGATAAAGCCTTGTGATTAGTCCTTCCTTTGAAAGTTTTTTTAAAAAACTTTTAAGAAATTTCAAAAAAAAAATTAGAACATTTTTTAAAAATTTTAAAAATAAAAATTTCAAAAACAAAAGCGAAAATTTTGTTAAAATAAATTAATTTCCCCAATCAGGATTCGAACTTGTAGGAAAAAAGTAAATTTAAGAACGCTACCACTGCGCCTCTGCAGAACACATTTGTGAATAAAAAGAAATTGTTTATATGTAGAAAAGGAAACTAAGGGGATCCAAAACTTTGGGGGCTTATAACTCGGTCCATGGTCCCATTCAGCGGAAACGGTTTTTTCAAGTTTTATAATAGAAAGGGTATGAAATAGCTGTGTACCAAATTTCATCCCGAAGTCCCACGGACACCCAAAAGCCTCTCCTTTGTTAGACTTCACCCAGGGAGTTTGTTTGAAGATGGGTTTGCTTCCCTGTCATAGGGCAATAAATTTTGATATTTTTCTTTCCCTAAATAACTTATTTTACAATTTTAATTTTATTTTAAAAATTTTCAATTTTTACATATTCAATTTTTACATGGCCTTTTGACCCTCCAAAATTCTTAAGGATTCTCGTTTGACTAAAAAATTGTTAATTTTTTATGCTCAAGCCTTCCCAAATTCTCAAAATTAATGCCTGTGGTACTGAAAAAGGAAGAAACCTGGCTTCTCGGAATTACAAAATTCTCCAAAATTTTCGCCTGCGGCGTTGAAAAAGAAAGAAATCTGGTGACTTGGCCATCCAAAATTCTCAAAAATTATGCCTCCGGCCATAAAAAAAGAAACATCTGGCTATTGGCCTTTCAAATTAACAAAATTTTTTCATGCGGCGATCAACATGGAAGAACGCTTTTTAAAACGCGGCTGGACCATATTGCGTGCCAGTGTGAAGCGGGTTTAAGTGGTGCATTCAAAATTCTTAAACATTCATAATTCTATAAAAAATCAGGGATGGCATTCAAAAAATATTTTGAAATTCGTTTTTTCTTAAGAAATTGAGTATGTTAAGTAAAATGAAAATGTGAAGATATCTATGTATATAAATTAGGCAAAATTTGAAGGGAAAGGGCGTTAAATTAGACAGAAAGAAAAAATTTCCTTAATTTGTGATTGGCTATACGTAAAGGTAACATTTAATTATCCTCGAGGAAGTCACAAGGAATTACTTTTAAAAATTTCCATTGATTATTAAAAAATTTCGAAAGACAGGATAGAGGAGGTATACAAAGAATAAATTTTTTGCAAAATTTTCTCCTACCTATAGCAAAGGCAACCGCGCAAAGGCATCTTCACCAGCCGTTAGCCTTCACTATTCGGTCGATGTTTTTCTAAAAATTTTTCGAGGCGTGGGGAACAGGGTATGGCATGAGTTAGCACCCAGTTAGTATTTCGGAAGTAAAATCTGCCATATTTATTCCTTTTCAGCACCACTTGCGAAAATTTAAAATTTTGGAAGATCCTTATGCAAGAACCGAATGGAGGAACTGAACCGATATCCGAACCGAAAAGTCATCGTTCTTTGGTTCGGTTTGGTCCAGAACCGACAACCCTATTCACAAGTATTAGGGTATTACCTAATGTTAATTAACAAAGTAAGTTAAAAAGAAAGAAATTTTATCAAAAACAGGTTGAATTTTAGCTATAAAAAATAGTGTTTGTTAAAAGTGGTCATGACACTTGCCTCATTCCAGGTTGAAAATGGGAAATTAATTTTATGTCTTACCGAAATATCACCTGATCATGCACGAAATGTATAGTATTTGATCTACTTGATCCCTCACATTCTAAAGTAGGTTAAAGGATTGAGGCAAGTGTCGAATATGTTGATCCGATTTGAATGAATTAGTGAGAATTTTTTTTAGATAGAGCGGTAATGGTTATGTGTTACAAAGGGAAATAAATAAAAACCCAATCCAGGGGGAGAGTTGGCAGAAGTGGTGTTATACACATGTTGTTCCGATTTGGATGAATTTGGGAGAAATTTTTTTAGATAGAACGGTACTGGTATATGTTTTACAAATGAAAATAAATAAAAACCCAATCCAGGGGGGAGAGTGGGGGGAAGGAGGGGGACGGGGGAAGCAGATGTAGTATGTTGTTCCCGATTTGGATGAATTGGGGAGAAATTTTGTAGGGAGAGCGGTAATTTGTTATGTGTTACATAAGAAAATATAAACCCAATCCAGGGGGGAAGTATACGGGGGAAGGTGTTGTTATATGTTGTTCCCGATTTGGATGAATTTGGGAGAAATTTTGTTAGGGAGAGAGGTAATGGGATTTGTTTTACAATGGAAAATAAATAAAAACCCAATCCGGGGGGGGGGAGGGACGGGATAAGTGATTGTAGTAAATACGGTACCTAAATAATCATCAAAAATCACTTTTAATAAATCAATCTTGAATTTCTTCCTTCGTTCAATCATCCAAGATTTCAGTTGCTAGGCGGCTAAATAAATATTACAATTCTGCGTGTAGTGAATAAAATTGAAGCATCTTGGGAAATTACTTGGATCCCCACCGAAATTTTCATTAAACTGACAACACGAAACAAAAACTCAAACCGAAACTTTGGCTTACTGAAACCGAGAGTTTGTTGAGGATAATGAAGACGATATAGGTTATTAAGGAGTCTTAAATTTATATTAACTTTGAAATATAACCTGTTACAGAGCGGCAAGGAAATTTTCAATTCTAGTACCAATTTGATTAACCTATCCATAAATTTAATTTATTTAAATAATTTGATTGATAATTTTAGTTCAGAGTTATCTATAAAAATAAAATGTCTATTGTAGGAATTCTCTCAAGGAATTCCCTCAACAGAATCATTCAAATTTTTCATAGGAAGCTGCACATGCCAATTTATAATTAATAATAAATTTACATTGGCTTGAATTTGATCAGCATTAGGTAATCCTTGAGTTCGTTGAATATTCTGAATTATTGTTTGACGTTGGTGTAAAAGGTTTTGAGCTTGAGCGATCTATTATTTTTTTAGTTAAGTTTTAATTGTTCCGTAATATTTGGTTATTTATTAAGATCTCCAGAAGTTTCTTATTTCTTATGATGCTTAATTGGCATATACTAACCTAGCTAGTCCAACCAATCTCTGAAATTCCTCATACTTTTATTATAGTATGGCTATAGCTATCATATGCTTAAGCTAGTGCAAAAGGCTGGAGAGAGCTGGGAGCTCCAGGGAGCTGGAGGGAGCTCCCAGCCCCCCTCGGCGGCTGGGAGCGAACCAGCATCTTCAATAGACCGGTCTGATTAATAGATATACGTTTTACAATATGTATGTGTTATATTATCTTACTCGGCGACCAAATTAAATTTTTATTTTAAAGGATAAAACCACATTAGAACCTAATTTATATTGTTAAATTTAACCAAAGCTGGTCGACTTTCATGATTTTCATTTTCTGCAAGGACTTGATCGCAGAAATGATTATAGCCATTCGCAAAATCATTAATATCAACTTGTATCTGTTAGAAATTTATTTTTAATATTTTTTTAATTTGAAAAGGTAAAATTCAACTTCGTCCCTACTTTTTCCTTCCTCATTTTCTAGGTTATTTATATTTTTCTAAATCATTGTTCTGACTCCAAGATGAAGAAATAAATAGTAAATGACCATTATTGTTACGAATTGTTACGACCCCGCTTACGTAGAGGAAGACAACAGAAAGTTTACCACACGTATAAAATTAAGAAAGATGACGATTGGGGTAGGAAGACCGAATAAGACTGTGAGAGCTAACTTACTATTGGCCGGCTTTTATACTAAACTCTTTGGGGTATGGGCTGTCGCCCATACACAACAATAAAAATAAATTATCTATAACCTGATTACGAATTGCATTATTAATAAATTGCGTTAGGTTTGCAATGATTTGTTGTATTTCATTCAACTAGCAAAAAATTTTTATTGAATATTTATAAACTCATAAATTTTATTCCAATGTTAGTGCTCGGTTCTAGATAATCTATGCTAATTTCTCAACTTTTCCAAATTTTGAATCGGATTGGCTTAGAATTTTATCTAATTGAGCGCCCGGTCGATTTATTTTTAAACCACCTCTTAAAGGGGGTAAGCCCGAAATGTCGCGCGGCCATAATGTCGCCAAGCCATAACTTGCTAAAAAATTTCTGGCCTTTATAAATTTTGGTACCAATCTCTTTAGCTCGATGAGAGGAATCGTTTAATACTAAATTTGGAAAGATTCGGAAATCTTAAAGCAAGTTATGGCTCGGCGACATTATGGCCGCGCGACATTTCGGGCGTGTCCCTCTTAAAGGGCATCTCTTATGGAGAAGGCCGTTAACTAAAACGGCCGATTAATTGGAGAAAATACGGTAATTTACTCAGAGATATTCAAAACCGAAATGAGTTCCATTACAGGCATGCGGACATATCGGGACGGACATATCGGGATATTTCAATGTACAAACAGTTACCTTAATGATTTCGGGACCTACGGCCACTGGGTCTAGGATAATATACCGTATTTCCTAAAATAGTACTCCAGGGAGTACTATTTTTCAACCCTCCTCCAAAGAAGAGTACTATTTAAGGGGGGAGTACTAATTCAGGGGATAGTACTACTTTTCAACCCTCCTCCAAAGGTGAGTATTATTTAAGGGGGAGTACTAATTCAGGGGGGAGTACTATTTCAGGAAATACGGTATGTATTGTCCTATTGGAATAGAGTTTTTATGTTTTAGAACAAACGTAAACACGCAAGAAATTATTTTTGTCACCCCAATCCCGATATGTCCGTCCCGATATGTCTGCACACCACATGACAAACTAATTGAAATAGGAACTTGAATTCCAATTTTTGGAGCTCCCAAGCAGAGTTAGACAAATTCATATTTTTAAATGCTAAGAAATAGGTTACTCATAGAACCGCTATAAAAATTGTTCACATAGATTCTCTTATTTAAGGGTATTCCCAGCTGTAAGATTGTTCAATTTTTGTGTTAAGATGAAAATCTATTTATATAGTCATAATTATATGTTAATATCTTACTGCAGCTGGAGGTATTCCTGGAGCCGATGCATATTGTCGACGAAGATTTTGAGCTTGAGTAAGCTAAAGATTTGTAAAAAAATTTTTAATGAGTAATAAACAAATAAAGTGAATTAAGGTTTTATTTAATCATAAAAATGAAATACTGAACAAGTCAGTAAATCCAAAAATGTGATCAGAAATTAGCCATGAAATCCGAAAAGCCATGCTATCCTAATTTCCTGAAACCTTTCTGTTATGTCCTAGGTTAACGGTCTTACCTAGTGACTAACAGAATAACACAAGAATAGAATAACTGTTTATCGAATAGTAAATACAATAATAACGAAGTGTCAAAACGCAAGAATGACGAAGGACAGGCGACCCAGGTGCCGACCAAGACTGATCTCTAAAGACTCGTTTTATACTAGACCCACACATACCTGACACTTTCCAAATTTTGTTCATTAAACAAATTTATAAATTTATTTTACTAATAATAAATATAACCTGCGCTTGCAACTCGTTTATATCACCCCCTTGTCTAATCGTATTATCAAATTGGTCTCGTAAAGTTTGTAATTCATGTGCAAGTGTATTTCTGGCTTGTGGCTATAAATATACTTATGTTAAAATTTATTAACATGAAAAGAAATTTATTGTAAATTTTCTTATTTCTTTAAAATTGATAATTCCACCCTTAGTATTACATACTAAAGTAAGGATTCATGAGCAAATGGGTACTTTGTTCGGGTACAGCCCAAGTAGGCGCGCGGCCATGTAGGCGCAAAGCCATAACTTGCTTCAAGATTTTCGAATCTTTCAAAATTTAGTATTAAACGATTCCTCTCATCGAGCTAAAGAGATTGATACCAAAATTGTTAAGGTCTAGAAAGTTTCAAGCTAGTTATGGCTTTGCGCCTACTTGGCCGCGCGCCTACTTGGGCGTGTCCCACTTTGTTCATATCCCCCCCCCCCCCCAATATGCACTGAAATAAGCAAAATTTATTTAAATATGCATTGGTCAAAAGTTTGCTTCTTCTTCGGGGAAGCATTGCCAATAACAACAGACCAATTGGTCGAACTGGCTAATGTGTTGGCTGAAATTATACTACCCACTATTGAGGTAGCTGTCCGCGCAGCAGTTGTTGAAGTATTTAAGCAACAACAAATTAAAGACAATAACAACCAAAACAATCTTCAAACCTTATGGGTCAACCCCCGTCTGGCGTGGGAACAACTACTTAATCAGATTTCTTTCTTAAATCGTCAAATCAAAATGTTTTAAAATAGGGATCTGATTGAACGCAAATCGAATCAGCAGTTGGCGTGATTTAAAAATTTGAAAATTGGCGTTTGGCGTTAGGCGCGCCACGCGAAAATTTCGGCGCACAACCCTGATCTTTATCTGCCACAAAAGTTACCTCCACTCGTCGTCGTCTATAACCTCCACAAGACGCAACTTCGAATTCACAAATAACTATCAAAAGGACGGAAGCGAAAATAAATTTGTTTCCAATCGAACACATTTTTGTTTTTTTTCAAATAAATATTTTTTAAATTTAAACTCTGAATAAAATTAAAAAATAAATATAAAGGAAAATTATCATTTATGAAGGTTGATAAAGTAGAAGCGGCTTTAAAGTTGCCACTAGGGTTGCACAAAACCGTTTAACTAAACGGTATACGGTAAATGGGTAAAATTAAACGGAACGGTATACGGGCTCAGATAAACGGCATAAACGGTATAAAGTTTTTTTCAAAATTAAACGGTTTTGTGCAACCCTAGATGTCACTATAAAAATTATTTTAAAAAATAGGGTTTATCGGTCTCACCAAATTTTTCGGTTACCGTATTTTCTCGATTAATTCCCCTGTAGAATTATTTTTTCAACCCTTGATTGGCATGGGGAATTAATCGAGGGAGGTGAATTATTCGAGTTTTGGCATTTGAACGTGCAGTAGGGTATTTGGAGGTGGGGAATTATTGTTTCAACCCAACTCTAGCATGGGGAATTAATTGAGGGAGGGGAATTAATCGAGAAAATACGGTAAACTAAACCGAACTGAGAAACAAAACCGAAGCAGTAGCATAAGGAGGTATAAAGAGATTCGTGAGGATAAAGAAGGTTTTAAGAATTAGGAGAGATGTAGAGATAGATTTCCCCTTTTGGCATTTTGTTTTTCCAAACCCAATGCTTATCAAATTATGGTTGCAGATCCGGAGCCAAAGTAGGATATAGATATATAGACTAGAGTACGTCCGAGTCGAGCGAGTTCGAGTTACTCGACACGACCGCTCGGGTTTTTGCTTAAGTATCGACTTGGAACTCAGACATAATACTCGGATTACTCCCTTAATATTGCTCTTAATCAACAGATATCACACGATATCCCACTCAATCAACTTAAACTCCCATAATACTTTATTCATTGATTTGCCACTCGTATCCAACATGGAGCGGTTGGCCGACTCTGGAGCTCGGAGCCAACAAATCTTAATACATTTTTAAAATGCGGCATGTCCCAGAGTTAGTGCCAATGTGAAAATAGAAGCTGTTCTAAAAATAGGATGCAAAAAAATCTTATTTTAAAATTATATTTTATTGAATTTGAATGTGTTAAATGAAATAAAATCGTTGAATATCAATGAATATAAATAAGAAAAAATTATGGGCGGGCTCTGAACTAAATATGTAGGATGAAAAAAAATTTTTTGTTATTTGTTAGAAAATCACAAGAAATTAATTTTAAAAATTTTTATAGTTTATAAAAAAATTTTTTTAGAGTCCAACAGATGTAGAGAAGATTAATTAATCCCATTGTCTATTAAAATAAATTTTAAACCGGAAAGAAGGGAATGGAGAAAATGATTGAGAGATACAGCGTGATAAATTGTTTATAAAAATTTTAAATTGATTTTAAAATTTTAAAAATTTTAGAGAGGAGAAGATAGAGCTACAAATTGAACGGAAAGATAAGCTAAAAATATTCAATACTAGTATTTTGTTGAATGCCACATCAGGTTTAATCAATTAAAAAATCTGTTAGAAATAGAAAATAAAAATCAGTAAAAATTTTTGTGAACCAGAATTAATTAGAACTTTCCGGGAAAATAATCAGAATTTAATGAAAACACAAAAATCAGAATTAAATTAAAACTTTCCTAAAAACAAACCAGAATTTAATTAAAACACAAAAATCAGAATTAATTAAAACTTTCCGGAAAAATCAGAATTTAATTAAAAACACAAAAATCAGAATTAATTAAAACTTTCCGGAAAATAAATCAGAATTTAATAAAAACACAAAAATCAGAATTTAATTAAAACTTTCCGGAAAAATCAGAATTTAATTAAAAACACAAAAATCAGAATTAATTAAAACTTTCCGGAAAAAAAATCAGAATTAATTAAAAACACAAAAATCAGAATTATTTCATAAAACTTTCCGGAAAACAAATCAGAATTAATTAAAAACACAAAAATCAGAATTAATTCAAAACACAAAAATCAGAATTTAATAAAAACACAAAAACCAGAAATAAACTTTCCGGAAAACAAATCAGAATTTAATTAAAAACACAAAAATCTGAATTAAATAAAACACAAAAATCAGAATTATTTCATAAAACTTTCAGGAAAAATAATCAGAATTTAATTAAAAACACAAAAATCTGAATTAAATAAAACACAAAAATCAGAATTTAATAAAAACACAAAAACCAGAATTTAATTTAAAAAATCAGAATTGCATATTTACTCCTTTTATAGTAAGTCGTTATAATAATAAAACAATTGGCGCTCAACCGTCCCAAAAATAAAATTAAAAACGTCACAGAACAAATTATAGAAAATAAAAGAGGGTAACGCTGAGTGAGTGAAAAAGACATAGAAATGTTCATGTCTAATGCTAGGCAACCAAAATTTTTGTTTTTAAAGCTAAAAAATGCAAAAATCGTTAATGATGACTAATTGCTGTATTAATTTCTGTCAAAGTTTTCAAAAAAAAAGTTTATTTTATGCTGTCATATATTAATTTTTAAATTTATTTTTGCTTAATATACATTTTTCTATTTTTGTTTTATTTTAGATTTTATTTTGGAAATTTATTTATTGTGAAATATTTCAATTTTAATTGATGGCTGGACTTGAGGGAAATCCATTTGCTGATCCTTTCCAGGTTTTAGGGGCAATTTTAATAAATTTTTAAATTCTCCCTGAGTGCTGTCGTTAAAGTAGCACGCCCATGTAGGCGCGCGGCCAGGTAGGCGCAAAGCCATAACTAGCTTGAAACTTTCTAGACCTTAACAATTTTGGTACCATTCTCTTTAGCTCAATGAGAGGCATCGTTTAATACTAAATTTGGTAAGATTCGGGGATCTTGAAGCAAGTTATGACTGCGCCGTTATGACCGCGCGCTTACTTGGGCTGTACCCGTCGTCAAATATTTTGCCTAAAATTTTATCCTCAATTTTAGCAGACCAACAATTCGACTCCCTCAAACACTGTCCCGCAACAGCCAAGTGGTTATGGAGGAACGGCTCAGAGTATGCCGGTGAGACCGGTATATTTTTTATAAATTCCGTTTGAATAAGGTGTTTAATTAAGCGTAGGAACAGCGCTAGAGTTCTAACATTTAGTGAAATTCTTTCAATAATGCATATTTTGTGTTTTGTTCAATTAGAATTTGATTTGAATCTCTTTTCTTGGAAAAATCTTAAAAGTCGTCGTATTATAAATTAATTACAATGAGGGCAACCGTGATAATTGTACATTGATAAATACTACTATATTATACTTGATAATAATTAGAGATCGGTATTTTCAAAAATCCTGGTTCTGGATTTAGCCTAGTAACCTGAACAGGATTCGCTACTTATTGGTTATCCCAAAATAGTTTTTGCAGACATTTTATGCGGACTCATTTTTGCATTGAATGGTCAAAGGTTCTCTTCATTCCTTGATTTTCTCAATTTTCCCTGTGCTCTTATTGAATGGAGCCACAATGAAAATTGAGTGAAATCGAGGAAGGAAGAAACTTCTTGCTTTGTTGGGCGGAAGAAGCTTTGACCATTCCTTGCAAAAATGAGTCCGCATAAAATGTCCGCAAAACTACTTTTGGATAACCAATAAGTACCCAGGATTCTTAATCTGTATCCAGGAAAATCCAGACTGGATCTAGACGATCTCTAGTAATAATGGATCTGATAGTTTCTTTTGCATTTTATAAATTTTTTCTTATAGATTATTCTCTAAGTTATTGTTAGGCTAGCTAATTTTCCTTCCAGTCTATTTTTCAAAAAATTAGTTTGTTTGGTGGTTCGGATAACAACAAACTCTGCTTCGAATCCATCTGCTCTACGGATAGCGGCAGAAGGTTACTGCTTATCTCAGCGACTTCGTCCTTTTTATCCTCATTTCTAAGATACATTCGTGGATACCTGCTGTTTTCTGAATGTCTTATTTCGGATTCCCTGTTAAATTTTTATTAGAATTTTCAAGAAAGCTGTCTTGGATTAAACTTAGTTTCGTTTTTCCTGATATTGAATGACTCTCAAAAATTATTTTTCTGATTTTTTACTCTTCTATCCTCTCTTGACTTTGGTTTCCTATTTATAAATTCTTTCCTAACAAAAATACTCAACTCTTAAATTCTCCTTATAGAAACTATGCCAAGCTAAAAATGGGTAGAGATTCTATCCTTGTTTCCTTTTTCATTTTATTTTTTTTCTATTTTTTTCTTTCCTCTCATTCATGCTAGGCATTTATGGATTATTGTTGAAAGCCTCAAGAATTGCATAGTTTAACAATTTTGGCACTTGCTTTCTTTGCTTTTCTTAGGAATTTTTTTATTCTATTCGAAAATTAGGACCCTTAAAAATAACCTTCAAAAAAATTTATTTTCAGCCGAACCTCATTTTTAGATACCAGCTAGGGGATGAGAAATCTTACCTCATCCAAATATCTATATTAGATCGGTGAGGGAAAACTTGGGGGGGGAGGGGGGAGCTGGGGAGGAAAAAATGGGGTCTGTCAGGTTCAATATTACCTAGAAGCCTATGCATCTCCCCAAACCACCATGGCCAACCAAATTTAAAAAATCAGAACAAAATTCAGAACTTCAGGCTGCGCCAAAACCTTTCAGCGACTAAGGGAGCAGGCAAAGTACCGCGAGCCCAACGTATTACAAAGCAATAACTTTTTTCAAAATAGTCGAGTCCGGACGCCTTAGTATGGTTCTATGCATCTCGATAAGCTGAATCGAACCATATCAGGGCGTCCCGGATCTGACCTTTTTGAACGAAGTTATAGCTCTGCGGTACGTTGGCCCCAGCGCCTAAACGACCCTCCCCAAATAAAAACATTTTAAATTAAAGGATACCTTATTGGGGTTTACTAATAAATAAGATTCTACTGATTTTTTAAATTTTAGAATTTTTTAAAAAATTTTTGTAAATATTAAAAAAATGATTTTTGAGGCTCAAGCAACCGTGCCAATTAGTGAAGAAGAATTGTTTCGCCAGCAGGAAGAGTTGCGCCGGCGTGAACAAGTTAATTAAAAATTTCAGAATTTTTCTGAAAAAAAAATTTTTCAAAGGAATTAATTCGACGCCAACAAGATTTGGACAACCGCGCACGTCAACAACAACGTGCGGGTAATGGGCAGAGACCGCCTCACAATTGGCCGCCTCTGCCCAAAATTATACCGTTGGAGCCTTGTTTTTATCAGGATATTGATGTGGAGATTCCTGCACAGTTTCAAGTGAATATTTTTATATTGAAAATATTCTGATTTTTGTGTTTTGTTTTAGTGTTTTCCGGAAAGTTTTATTTTTGATTTTTGTGTTTTTATTAAATTCTGATTTTTGTGTTTTTAATTAAATTCTGATTTTTGTGTTTTAATTAATTCTGATTTGTTTTCCGGAAAGTTTTAATTAATTCTGATTTATTTCCCAGAAAGTTTCAATTAAATTCTGATTTTTGTGTTTTTATTTAAATTTTGATTTTTGTGTTTTTAATTAATTCTGATTTGTTTTCCGGAAAGTTTTAATTAATTCTGATTTATTTTCCGGAAAGTTTTATTAATTCTGATTTTTGTGTTTTTATTAAATTCTGATTTTTGTGTTTTTAATTAAATTCTGATTTTTGTGTTTTTTTTAAATTCTGATTTTTCCAGAAAGTTTCATTTCTGATTTTTGTATTTTTTTTAAATTCTGATTTTTCCGGAAAGTGTTATTTCTGATTTTTGTGTTTTTATTAAATTCTGATTTTTGTGTTTTTATTAAATTCTGATTTGTTTTCCGGAAAGTTTTGTTTCTGATTTTTGTGTTTTTAATTAATTCTGATTTGTTTTCCGGAAAGTTTTAATTAATTTCTGATTTTTGTGTTTTTATTAAATTCTGATTTGTTTTCCGGAAAGTTTTATTTCTGATTTTTGTGTTTTTATCAAATTCTGATTTGTTTTCCGGAAAGTTTTAATTAATTTCTGATTTTTGTGTTTTTATTAAATTCTGATTTGTTTTCCGGAAAGTTTTAATTAATTTCTGATTTTTGTGTTTTTATTAATTCTGATTTGTTTTCCGGAAAGTTCTATTTCTGATTTTTGTGTTTTTATCAAATTCTGATTTGTTTTCCGGAAAGTTTTATTTCTGATTTTTGTGTTTTTATTAAATTCTGATTTTTGTGTTTTAATTAAATTCTGATTTTTCCGGAAAGTTTCATTTCTGATTTTTGTGTTTTAATTAAATTCTGATTTGTTTTCCGGAAAGTTTTAATTAATTTCTGTTTTTTGTGTTTTTATTAATTCTGATTTGTTTTCCGGAAAGTTTTATTTCTGATTTTTGTGTTTTTATCAAATTCTGATTTGTTTTCCGGAAAGTTTTATTTCTGATTTTTGTGTTTTTATTAAATTCTGATTTTTCCGGAAAGTTTCATTTCTGATTTTTGTGTTTTAATTAAATTCTGATTTGTTTTCCGGAAAGTTTTAATTAATTTCTGATTTTTGTGTTTTTATTAATTCTGATTTGTTTTCCGGAAAGTTTTATTTCTGATTTTTGTGTTTTTATCAAATTCTGATTTGTTTTCCGGAAAGTTTTATTTCTGATTTTTGTGTTTTTATTAAATTCTGATTTTTGTGTTTTAATTAAATTCTGATTTGTTTTCCGGAAAGTTTTATTTCTGATTTTTGTGTTTTTATCAAATTCTGATTTGTTTTCCGGAAAGTTTTAATTAATTTCTGATTTTTTGTTTTTATTAAATTCTGATTTTTGTGTTTTAATTAAATTCTGATTTGTTTTCCGGAAAGTTTTAATTAATTTCTGATTTTTGTGTTTTTATTAATTCTGATTTGTTTTCCGGAAAGTTTTATTTAATTCTGATCCGGAAAGTTTAATTTCTGATTTTTGTTTTTTAATTAATTCTGATTTGTTTTCCGGAAAGTTTTAATTAAATTCTGATTTTTGTTTTTTGTTATAATTCTGCCTTCGGAAATTTTAAAAAATTCTGATTTATGTTAGCGGTTATTTTTATGAAATATTCTGATGTATTTTTCCGGAATGTTTAATTAATTCTGATTTTTGTGTTTTTCTAAATTATAAATTCTTTTTCTCTTCCAAATCAGGAGACTGTTCGTCTTGTCTACTATGTTTACCTAATTTATGTTCTTGCACTCTCTAGCAACGTTATGGGTGCCCTATTTTATTTTTTGTTTGCCGGTGGTGGTTTTGGCCTGATGTTTCTCTCAATTATTCAACTTATATTGTTTACTCCCTGTGCATTCCTTTTATGGTTCCGACCTGTTTACAAAGCTTTTCGGTAAATTTTTGGGGAAAAAATATTTTTATTTATATTTTTTGGCAGTCCACATTGTTTTTAAAGACCCATAGTCGTTAAGAAGCATATTTTTTCACATGTGGGTACCTTAATATGGTAGTATCTCTTAGGAAGCTCTCACAATCTCTGACCAAACAGAGAAAAATTAACCGGGCGGTTAACCGGCCTTGTCTTACCCTATTCTTAAGCATAAAATCTAGGGTCAGTAATAGGTTAGGTTGATCCCTGACCCACTGATTAGAACATTTTCTGGTGAAGGGGATGTCGGGAAAGGTCTTTTAGCAGTCTTTCCGTGGGTGAGAAATGGTCTAAAAATAATCATCGGCCATAACGGGGACTCGGGGTGACTAGTAATTTGACCGAGACTAGATCTCGGAAAAAAATTTTGGTTAACGAGATCTATATTTTTTGAGATCTCGATTCTCATACAATCCTCCCAGTCCGGTCTCTTTTACTACCCCTAGTAAAAATTCTCGGTTTAGTTAAAAACGAGGTCCAACTGTACTTTGTTCTCTCCTTCATAGGAGGGATACACCTCTCTCTTATCTCATAAAAAACTTTTTTTGCTAACCTAAATTTTTTTTGGGTATTTTCTCAGCTTATCTAGCACTCGAATAATATTCTAAAAAATATTTTTAATTAATTAAAAAAATAAATTTTTTTTTTTAAATTTAAAGTGATGATTCTTCATTCAATTTTATGATGTTTTTCCTGGTCCTTTTCTTCCATACAATTTTTTGTTTAGTTCAGATGCTTGGACTTTCCTATGCCGTGTAAATTTAAAAATTTATTGAAAATAATAAAAAAATTTTTTTTATTTTCAGTGGGTGGACAAACACTATTGAAGCATTTAAGTAAATTAAAAATTAAAATTATTAGTCAGACCTCATCTTAAGATGGGCTCAAGATAATTTATGGGACACGCCCAAGTAGGCGCGCGGCCAAGTAGGCGCAAAGCCATAACTACCTCGAAAATTTATGGACCTTAACAATTTTGGACCATTCTCTTTAGCTCGATGAGAGGAATCGTTTAATACCAAATTTGGTAGGATTCAGAAATCTTGAAGCAAGTTATAACATTGCGCCTACTTGGCCGCACACCTACTTGGGCTGTACCCATAATTTATACCTCTCGGATATACTCCTCTCCTATCCTACTCCATCCCCCTCTTCTAGATGAGCTATCCTCCCCCTTCTTTCGAGATACCCTCATTGATGGAAGTAGATCATTAGTGAAAAAATCGTAAATACGGCCTTAAGATAATTGGAATTAGGCAAAATATGGCCATAAAGTGCCAAAATTTAGTCAATTATTAAAATATATTGAAATGTATTTTGTTCAAAATCATATTATCAAAAATCTGTTGCACATTTGGGCTTTTCTCGACAAAATTTATTTTTGAAAAATTTATGCAATGAAAATCCTCCCTCTACACATTCAAATAGGCATTTTTTTCACATTCAAAAAACAGGGGAGCAGTCCATGGTAACGCAGACTATAATTTTGTTCAAAAATTGTCGAATCCGTGACGTCCAGGTGCAGTTTGATTCATCTCACCGAGGCGAATCGGACGATACTAGGTCCATCACGGATTCGACAATTTTGAACGAAGTTATAGCTCTGCTGTACCTTGGGTGTACCCGGGCACTGGTTCTCTTAAAGAGAGGTCTGACTATTTTTTTACTAAAAAATTATTTTACAAAAAAATCTTTTCTTTGAAGAGATCACTGGTTTATCGGGCTTATTATGCTCGTACCGACCTTTGCATTTACCGTTGCATTTGCGGGGATGTGTCTTTCATTGTTTAAGGTGTTCAGAATTTTTTTAAAATTTAAAAAAAAAATTTTTTAAATTAAAAGGTGCACAGTTTCTACCGTGGTAACGGCACCGGTTTTAGTATTAACAAGGCGCGACAAGAATTTAGTAATGGTGTAATGTCTGATAGAAATGTACAGAATGTGGGTATTTTGAAATAAAAAATTGTTTTAAAAGTCAAGCCCTTATAAAATGGCCTGTGCAAGGACGTGGATTTTTTACCATCAAGACACATACGGCAAATACAGGGGGGTATCCGAGGGCATCTTGATACTATATATCCATACCGTATCCATGCACAGGTCTGGTTCTATTCAGAGGTGGGTCGGTATTCCGATTTCCTTCCGACTTTTGGGCCAGTTCCGATTTCCGGCTCTTCCTATTTCCGACACCTCTGACTGTTACGACCCACCTCTAGTTCTAATTATCTACTAAATTGACTCTATTTCCTTTTATTGGTTTTAAAAAATTTACAACAGAGGTGGGTAGGAATTCCGACTTTTGAGCCATTTCCAATTTCCAAGAGTTCCGATTTAAGACACCTTCGTCATTTTCGACCCACCTCTGATGTACAAGTCCTTCAAAGTTACTATTCCTTAAAACTCGTATTTTTCAAGGAATAAGAATTTTTTTCTTGTAAATAACATACACATGGGGTTAGGTAATTCATTTGAGGGTTGTTTTTGAATGGGTAATCCGGTAATCTTCAAAAAAGGCAGGTTTCCCTTCTTACATTCACTTGAGAAACACCCACTAACAGCTCCTCTTGTCCTAGAATGCGGGCTTCTAATCTAATGACCCGTGCCCTTATAAGTCCAATAAAATTGGGTCCAATCAAAGCTTACAAGTCCAATCAAAGCTTACAACCCTCAATTGTTAAATCCTTTCCCTTTAAATTCTTAAAATCAAAGAAAATATTATAGGCCGCAAACCAAGCTGCGCGTGCTGCAGCAGCTCATGCCGTAAATGAAATGGTCAACAGTGGAGGTAGATATTAAAGAAAAAAAATTTATATATTTTTGACATGATTTGGAGAAGAAAAATATTTAAGATTTTGATTTAAATTTTTTTTTATTTTATGACAAATTCTCTAGAAAATTAATTAAAAATTTTTATTTTTTTTGAATTTTATTCTTAAAAATTAAGCAAAAGTCAATGTAAGATAGGTGCGACCTAAAATCGGGCTGATTTTTTTGATTTTCATCTTATTTTTATTTAAATTTTTATCCTCTAAGTCTGAGAATTTTGGGTATAGAGCAAGTGTTGGATATAGTTTAGCATAACGTAGTTTTAGTTTCGATATAAGACCCATACCATTCGATTCGTCTCGGCGAGCTGAGTCGAACGGTACCACTCTCCAGGCGCGGAAATGCCTGTAGGCCGTGATATAGGTCCCCGAAAATCAAAAACCTTAGGGGGGAGTAAGCACAATTTTGGGGTGAATAATTCAATTTTTCGAGTGTCGATCTGAGATTTCTAGGTGTCTATATCTCGATCCAATCAAGTCGGTTTTCGTTGAACAGCTTGATCATGGGGGGCTTTTATGATCCAATTACACTTGCTGAGACTAACTTTTATATTATAATGACTGTTCTCGAACGATAATCGGATTTTTAAAACGAATTTTCTTCAGTTGAAAATTTCTTTTTTAATAGCTAATTGAAAATTTTCTTCACATCTGGTTAGACTTTGACTTTGAAACACCGCAAAAATATTTTTTTAATGTAATTAAATGCGCTGAGTTCAAATATCACTATAAAAGTGCTCAAAACGGTCTACTTTTGCGTTTTTTCGGGATTTACAGATCCCTGAAAATCGAAACCCATAGGGGGGACCAAGCGATTTTTGGGGTCAAAAATTCGAATATGCAAATAGTAGCTCATTCGAAAGAGCTCGCCGAGCTGAGTCAATGAGCTGAGTCGAAAACAAATTTTTTGTTGTGTTGCTAAGTCAAATTCTTACCTCAACACTTCCTTCATTAAATTAAAAAAAAATTTTTTTAATTGATTGAATATCATGCCTTGCACTTAGCCAGGAAGCAATTGTAAATTTTAATTGGCAGAGCCCACATGCCAATTTCTCTTGTGATTGCTTCCCTCTTTAAAAATTTATTTAATAGACAATGGAAAATTTAAGAAAATAAAATAACCTCTTTGTTAGAGAGACTTGTCAGATGCTCAATCAGCAATTAAAAAATTCCCTCCCCCCCCCCCCCCCCCTTCCCCTTAATTCCTTCCCATTCAAATTTTTTTTTATTTATTTTCCCTTCTATATATTTTCTCCCATTTTTATTTTATTAATTTTTTATTTAATAAATTTAAAATAATTTATTTACATAAAATAAAAGAAGAAGCTTCAATAAGGCTTTATTAGTCTTAAAGTTTGTTGGTTTTTGATTTCAGGAACCGCCAAGCCTATTAAGAAAGTGTGGATTCCCTTCTATATATTTATAGTTGAGTATATTATAGTTTATTTACATTAGTTTCAACCTCTTACTAGAGAGGTCCCTCTTAATTTAAGGTAATAGGGTAATTATTCGAGTTTTGAAATTAGGCATTTGATGGAGGTACCAAAGAAACGGGAGCAGGCCTGTTTACCGCAAGCCCAATGTACCGCCGAGCTATAACTTTGTTCAAAATTGTCGAATCCTTGCCGCCCTGGTATGGTTTGATTCATCTGGCCGAGCTCATCGAACCATACCAGGGCGCCACGGATTCGACAATTTCGAACAAAGTTATAGCTCGGCGGTATAGTGGGCTTGCGGTACATCGGGGTGTACCCCAATGAAACACCCTATTTTCAGTTTAACTTAATAAAAAATAAATTTTTATTAATTATCATTTCGTAACTCCTTTAAAGGCATATTTTTGAGGTCGCATGCACTTAAAAATAAAAAATTACAAAATCTAATGCATTAGCTTTAAAGGATTTTAACACGGGTAATAATGATTTTTTAACTTCCGAAGCGGCTTTTTTAAATTAATTCTAATGAAATTTAAAAAAAATTCATGTGAATCTGGCAATAATAAATAAGAATTCCCCTTTTAAGAACAGAAAGATTCAAAAAATACTATTTTCACTTTTTTCTTAAGACTTTTTATTAGACAAATCCGATTATTTGACAATCCGGGGGGGGGGGGCTTACTGGGCCTTAATAGGGTCTTACTTAGCCTTACTCTATCTCTGGAAATTTCTGAAAGTTATAGCCAATTTTAAAAATATCAGAAAATCAATTTAAACTTCTAGAAATTTCGATGAATAGGGTAAGGAATGTTCCCGGACTCATTGGGCGTTACAGAACCCAACCCCAACTTTGCAATACCAAGAAAAATACAATTTTTGTCCAATCTACTTTCCTTTTTTTATTCAATAACGTATTTAAAATAAAAGAAGTTTGAGCAGAGCTTTTTAGTATCCCAGTCTTTTTCGGTTTTAGATATCCTGAAACAAGTGTGGCTGGATATAAACCGCATAAGCATAGTGTAGTTGATCTACCGTATTTTCTTGAATAATTAGCATGAGTAAAATTTTTTAAATTCTCAATAGACTGAGAATTAATTGAGTGAGGCGAGGCAGTTATATTCGAGTTTTGGTAATTAAAAGTTTGATAGGGCAGTTGAGTTCCGTGACTTTTGCGCCGTGAACATTTGCGCCGCGACTTTTGCACCGAACTTTTGCGTCGGGAGACTTTTGAGCCGCCACTATCATTAAAAATATATAAATAACATCAGCATACCTCACAATAGTTGGTTGTAGTATAGTTGAAAATCTTCGGATCTCCGGATACAACAAATCTACACCATAGTGGGGTTGTCGCATCTTTTTTTCTGCCCCACATGGGCAGAGACAGAGAGCTCAAAAAACTCGAGAAATTTCTCGACTCGAGAGTCGAGACCGAGAGTCTCGATAATCACTATTAATTACAAAATCCTTTTTAAATTTAAAGGGATATTTTTAAGGTCGTATGCACTTATGTATCTCATGAGAAAATTACATAATTTAATGTATTATCGTTAAAGGAATTTAACACGGCTTATAAATATTTCTAATTTCCGAGACGGCTTTTCTATGTAGTCATTATGAAATTTATAATAATTCACGTGAAATTGAAAATAATAGAATAAGAAAATTAGCCCTTTAAAAACACATGGAAAAATTAAAAAAAATATTTTTAATTTGTCATTAAAATAACTCAAGTCCCGCCTATTTCAGAACTAGTAACTACATCACGGACCCGTGGACTGAAAAGTTATATTTTTATTAGGGTTGTTGTCGGTACCGCAATACCGCCAGTACCCCTGGTTTTCGGTTCAACTTACGGTTTTTGGTCAAAACCTACCTTAATTTTTATGATTATTATGACTTATATTAGTCCAACCGTACTTTATAAGTTTATCAGTTAAATAATAATTTTCTTCTATGTTTACTTTTTAATATTCATCTCATAATTGAGTTGGAGGATCCGGATATCTGGGACTAAAATGCCGTGTATGCTCGACTAATTATCCTGGATAATTATTTTTCCCTGGATACATATTGTTTCAATCTCTCATTTAATTAATAGTGAGAAGATAATTATTTGTCTTATACGGTATTTCCGTATATTGGAAAATTTTAAGTCCGGATATCGTATCCGGCTATACTAATCTTTAAAAATTTTTAACTTTAGAAAAATTATTTTCAAAACTTTCTTAAAAAATGACTTCATTTTGCAATCCTTTGCTATTCTCTTCAATATTATTTTTGATGATTTGTGATTTGGGTGTTGAGGCAGTGCGGTACATACACACGAATCAACCTAGTGGAAGCCACGGAGGAAATAGAGTATATTTTAAATTAATTAAAATTTATAAAACGAAAAATATAAAATTTCACGAACCTAAAACCAACCGAAGGTGAATCGGAAAGGGCGAAGGTGCCCAAAATCGTGATTCCGATTCGCCTCTGAAGATAACATTGTAAATTTTTTTTTGCGAATTATATATAGATTATTGGTAATATAGTCTTATCTTCTCACATATCCGCAAATGTTTGTCCACAAATTTTTTTCTCCTCCTTACATCTCGTACCTCATTAGAAAAATTCTTTTTTTAGCATTCTCGAGAACGAGAATTCATTCTCGAGAACGAGAATGAAAAAACCGAGAGTTATATTGGAAAAAAGCCGAGAATCTCGGTATCGGTCTCGTCTTGTCCAACTCTAGTTTATTGCATATTCATTGACAAAATTAAAACACAACATGAGAATGCCAAATTTCTAATATTAACTGCTTTATTTAGTCTAATCCTTGATATTTGTTAAATAATGACCATTTTTAATCTTTATGTAAGAAAAAAGTAAGGGAAGGAAAGAGGCAAATAGGCAAAGAGATTTAAGGAGGAGGAGAAAAAAATTTGCGGACAAATATATATACTAAATTTCTCATTTATTAGTAAAAATAAATTCTTTTTGATATATGCCTCGAATAACATCCATAATTTAATAATTCTTTAGAATGCAAACAATATAAATCAACAATTGGCTCAGTTGGCACAAGCAACAGGAGTAAGCAACTTAAATTTTAATAAGGCCAATATCCACAGTATTACTCGTACTCGAATTCTGCCTAAAAAGTTGAACTCGTACTAGGACTCGGGTTTTTCAAACTCGGCATTACTCGAACTCGGTTTTTTCCCAATTACTCGGTACTCGACGTACTCTATGTGTAAGTACAAAAAGTATAAGTACAATCTCCCACAAGAATTATCCAATCTAAGCCAGAATTCCCAATTTTCAGCGCCGGAGGCGAAAATTTTTTTTCTTGACTTTTTTTATGACTTTACTAAAATTTATGAAAAATCCTAAAATTTTGGTAAAAACATGCAAAAATATTGAAATAATTTGCAAAAAGCGCCAACTATTGAAATAACGGGAAAATTGGCAAAATATTGAAATATATTGAAATACAGCTTTGTTCAGAATCATAATATCGAAAAACTAATGGCATATTTGGGCTACTCTCGACAAATTGTGGTTACAAAAAATTTATTTCAATAAGAATCCGCTTCCTAGTTATAACTTATATAATATATTCTTGTTTTATTTTAATATAGTCTGCGAGTACATCAAGTACAGGAATTTTAACCGATGCAGTTCGTCAAATTAGAGCACTTCATCGTGAAATTGAAGGATTGAGTGAACGGGTAGGCTGAAAATTTCATTTTTTATGATACATAGGGCAATGATTTTATATTCCTGAATTTCCCTGAGGTAAAGGCTCAAAACAATTGTTTGGCCCCATAGATCAAAATTTTGAGCACCTTTTCGAAAAATTTATAAGAAAATTTCAAAATTTACCAATTATTATTATATTACCCTAATCGTTTTTATCTCTAAAAATGGTTAATTTCTTTTCTATTTTCCTACATATTTTGTGAACATATTATTCTAAAAATCCGAAACCTTAATTTCTTAATAATAGAAAAATAATCCTTATTAAAATTAATTTTATTTATTTATATTTGAATAATAGCTTGCTGCTCAACTTCAACGCCAATATAATGAAGATCAGGTATTTTTGATTTAATTAGTAGGAAATTGAGTATAAAATTCATATTTAAAGTAAATACTTTTGAATCAGATATAACAGGGATTATGAGTTTTATCCGATATAGCGTAAAAAGTTCCCGGAATTTATCAAAACGGATTTATTTTCTCTTATATCAAAATAAAAATAAGTTTACACATACAAAACGTTTATAAGAATCTTGTAAATATATGGTCATAACAAATTTTCAAAAATGAGATCCGGCTGCTGAGATACACGCATCCAAACGCTTCCGAAAAATTCCTTATATGGTCGCGCAACCCTCTTCTGTTATTGATGCCCAGGAATATTCTAATACCGTCCTAAGTGCCTCTGTTGACGTGTATCGTGTTCAGAGGAGTCTCTGCTCCAATATTATCTGCTCCATATCTCTGCTCCATATATTTATGCTTAACACGTGTCCCGAACGTTTTTTCGACTTGTAGAGTTTATTTTATAAAAATATGCCCTCCAACTATAATTGTTTTTAGATAATTCTGACAGATGGTCAGGTATGTCTATTTATTTCTATAAACTTTTGATAAAAAAATTGAATATTTGAATTAAAGTTTGCTGTGATTCAACGCCTGGCAACTGGAAACCAAGTATTTATGTTTAAATAACTAGTAGTGAACTCCAATCAAACTTTATGATCCAAACAAGATTTACTCCAATAGATGGCTAAATCTTAAACTATGCTTTGTTGATCCGTATGACAAACAAATTTCATACCCAAAGCATAGAGGGCACTTGGCGTACTCTTAAGGAAGTCACTCTCCGTGACTTGCATGGCACAAACCAACGACATGCTCCCAAGCTATTTATACCAATACATTTTGCGCAGGTTTGATGGAAATAAAAAATTTTTCAAAATTTAATGGAAGAGATTAGAATCCAATTTCCTGTCATATGGTATTGTATTATTTAACAAAGTGTATTGTTTAATAAAATGTGTTTGAATTTTTAGAGTTTGATTGGACTCATAAATTGAAGTAGCTCTATTAATAATTAATTTTAGCTGACGCAGGATGAGGTATGTTTCAGACCTGTGCTTGGATAAGGAACTATCCGGATACCCGCGATATCTATTCCTGTTACGAAAAGATATGGCTAGTGTTTTAAAAATCACACGGAGACTTGGATATTACAGATATCCTGCCATAATATTTCCACACGGATATATCAGGACACGGATATCAAAATCGTGTCCATGCACAGATCTGATATATTCATTTACCGTATTTATTCGAACCCATCCGTGGCATGGGGAATTAATATAGGGTGGGGAATTATTTGAGGTTGCGGAATTAATCGAGTAAATACGGTATTCTATAAAATTTTAATAAATTAAATTTAATATTTGAACAATAGATTGCTGTGCTTCAACCCCTCTTAAACGGAGATCAGGTATTTTTTCAATAAGTAGATAATAGCTTAAATATAAATTTGAAAATGTTTTAATTAAAATAAATACATGAATTAAGTATATAGGATGAGAATTATTAAACGATACCCAAGGCTTGGACTGATATTCGAACCTTGAATAACAGTCCGATAATAATTAACTAGTTTGGTGAAAATAGTTGGGAAAAAAATTACTTAAAAAATTACTTAAAATTACTTTTAAATTAAAAAATTTACTTAATTTTTTAATCATGGCGCAAATGTCAGGGCCGCAAGTGTCGGGACCGCAAGTGTCAAAATAGGGGCGAGCCGCAAGTGTCGGGGCCGCAAATGTCTGGGCCGCAAGTGTACGGGCCGCAAAAGTCGACTAATCAAATTAAGTATAAGAGGGATTAGATTTATTAAACGATACCCAAGGCCTGGACTGATATTCGAACCTTGAATGACAGTCCAATAATAATTATCTAAAACTAATGAAATAAAAACTAATAAATAATTAAAACAATAATAATTAATTTTAGCTTACCCAAGATGAGGTATGTTACTTTCTATAAAATTTTTGATAAAATAAATTGGATATTTGAATAATAGCGTGATTTGCTCCAATTTATATTAAATGCAAACCAGGTATTTTTATTTGATTAAGTAGATTAGCCGTTAGATTTTTCCATTTTTAATATAATCTACCATAGTCATTTCTTACTATGGTTGTTGGTTTGGACCGAACCGAAGAACCGAGGACTCTTCGGTTCGATTCCTCTGTTCGATTTCATATATCCAAAGAATTTCCAGGAACCGACAACACTATTTCTGTCTATTCTATCTGACCTCAATTTTAAGACACTGAACAGACAAGGCTTGTTCTTGGCCAAGGCCGTTTTTGTCCCTTATATTTTAATAAAAATCCGCCCTGAAATTATAAATGCTGCCAAATTTATATAAAAGATAACTGAAAATCTCAAATCATCGGTTCATTGCTACTGAATTAAAAAACATTAGCGAGTCCCAACATTGAAATCCAAAGAAATCTTAAATTTATACAAGAGTATAAACTAGATAAGATATAGACAAGAGCCTTTATTTATCTAATTTAAATTATTTAAATTTTGTTTAAAGGGTAATCAAGCACCTCCAAGCAATTGAGAGAATTAAAGAGATAATTTGATGATGCTAAGAAAAACTAAATTTGATTCGAGTTGATTTTGTGATTATTATTTATCAATTCCCTTTTTTAGCTAAAATTTACTTTTTTGTCTAAATTAGACACTGATTATACATTGTTTCAGTGAAATATTTCAGGACACATTTAAAATGTTAGTATTATATTCAACGATAAATTATTCATTAAATTTGTTCAATCTTTAAAAATTATAATTTAATTTGTAATGTTATCGGGTTTCTAGATCTCGATGATGGAAATATATTAGAACTTCGTTCTTTTGTATTTGTTTACAGGAATTTTTATAGATTTTTCAGACCACTCCTAATCCAGAAAATTTATAATGTGCCATCTTTTTGTTACACTGCTAAAACGGTTATTATTTTATAAAAAAATTCGAGAAAAAAATTTCTTCGCTCGGTTTAGCTTATCTGTATCCTGTCATGAAATCTATTTAAAAAAAATTTTCAGCCAAAATAAACCCTTTTCCATTGAGTTATGTCAAAAAAACATGATGTGCCATCTTTTTGTTACGGAGTGTATTCAACAATAAATTATTCATTAAGGTATAAAAATTATATTTCAATTTTATTCCTTAGCTATTGTAATACCAGCATCTTCGGTTGAAGGATCTGGATGTTATCCGTTACATGATAACACCGCGGCATATATTTGAAATGCACTTCCAAAAATCTCAAAATTTTCATGGATTTGCAGGGATTAAGGTATTTTCCATCGATATATCGTATCAATCCGATCTCCAATTGACTCTATTTTGATTACATTTTATTTCTATTGACACCTTTATCCTCTAAGTCCCGGAAATTTTGGGTATAGAGATTGCCGTAGGTTGTCCGAGTGACGCGCAACAGAGAATAACAGTTAAACCAAGGTAGAAATATACGTGAAGGTGGCCTCTGTTGACGTGTATCGTGTTCAGGGGAGTCTCTGCTCCAATATTATCTGCTCCATATCTCTGCTCCATATATTTATGTTTAACACATGTCCCGAACGTTTTTTCGACTCATGGAAATTATTTTATGAAAAAATTTCCTCCAACCATAATTAATTTTAGATAATTCTAACTAATGGTGAGGTAAGTCAATTTATTTCTATAAACTTTTGATAAAAAAATTGAATATTTGAATTAAAGTTTGCTGTGATTCAACGCCTGGCAACTGGAAACCAGGTATTTATGCTTAAATAACTAGTAGTGAACTCCAATCAAACTTTATGATCCAAACAAGATTTACTCCCATAGATGGGTACATCATAAACTATGCTTTGTTGATCCGTATGACAAACAAATTTCATACCCAAAGCATAGAGGGCACTTGGCGTACTCTTAAGGAAGTCACTCTCCGTGACTTGCATGGCACAAACCAACGACATAATCCCAAGCTAATGGAAATCAAAAAATTTTCAAAATTTAATGGAAGAGATTAGATTCCAATTTCCTGTCATATGGTATTGTATTATTTAACAAAGTCTATTGTTTAATAAAATGTGTTTGAATTCTTAAAGTTTGATTGGACTCATAAAGTGAAGTAGCTCTATTAATAATTAATTTTAGCTGACGCAGGATGAGGTATGTTTCAGGCGTGCGCATGGATAAGGATATTATCCGGATACCCGCGGTATCTATTCCTGATACGAAAGGATATGGCTAGTGTTTTAAAAATCACATGGATTTTAGATATTACAGATATCTTGCCATAATATTTTCACACGGATATATCAGGACAAGGATAGCAAAATCCTTGTCCATGCACAGATCTAATATTTTCATTTACCGTATTTACTCGATTAGTTCCCCCGGGGAATTATTTTTTCAACTCATCCGTGGCATGGGGAATTAATAAAGGGTGGGAATTATTCGAGTTCTGAAATTTGAGCGTGTAGTATGGTATTCAAGGGTGGGGTATTATTTTTTCAACTCATTCCCTGGCACGATGAATATATTAAATTTGGGGAATATATTGTATGGGGAATATATTATTTTTCATAAATTAAATTTAATATTTGAACAATAGATTGCTGTGCTTCAACCCCTCTTAAACGGAGATCAGGTATTTTTTTCAATAAGTAGATAATAGCTTAAATATAAATTTGAAAAATTTTTAATTAAAATAAATACATGAATTAAGTATAAGAGGGATTAAATTTATTAAACGATACCCAAGGCCTGGACTGATATTCGAACCTTGAATGACAGTCCAATAATAATTAACTAGTTTGGTGAAAATAGTTGGGGAAAAAATTACTTAAAAAATTACTTAAAAAATTACTTAAAATTACTTTTAAATTAAAAAATTTACTTAATTTTTTAATTAAGTAAATTTAATTAAAAAATTTACTTAATTAAAAAATTTACTTAATTTTTTAATCATGGCGCAAATGTCAGGGCCGCAAGTGTCGGGACCGCAAGTGTCAAAATAGGGGCGAGCCGCAAGTGTCGGGGCCGCAAATGTCTGGGCCGCAAGTGTACGGGCCGCAAAAGTCGACTAATCAAATTAAGTATAAGAGGGATTAGATTTATTAAACGATACCCAAGGCCTGGACTGATATTCGAACCTTGAATGACAGTCCAATAATAATTATCTAAAACTAATGAAATAAAAACTAATAAATAATTAAAACAATAATAATTAATTTTAGCTTACCCAAGATGAGGTATGTTACTTTCTATAAAATTTTTGATAAAATAAATTGGATATTTGAATAATAGCGTGATTTGCTCCAATTTATATTAAATGCAAACCAGGTATTTTTATTCAATTAAGTAGATTAGCCGTTAGATTTTTCCATTTTTAATATAATCTACAATAGTCATTTCTGACTATGGTTGTTGGTTTGGACCGAACCGATGAACCGAGGATTTTTCGGTTCGATTCTTCGGTTCGATTTCGTATATCCAAAGAATTTCCAGGAAATTACAACACTTTTTCTGAATTTATTAAATCTGACCTCAATTTTAAGACACTGAACAGACAAGGCTTGTTCTTGGCCAAGGCCGTTTTTGTGCCTTATATTTAATAAAAATCCGCCCTGAAATTATAAATGCTGCCAAATTTATATAAAAGCTAACTGAAAATCTCAAATCACCGGTTCATTGCTACTGAATTAAAAAAACATTAGCGAGTCCCTACATCGAAATCCAAAGAAAACTTAAATTTATACAAGTGTATAAACTAGATAAGATATAGACAAGAGCCTTTATTTATTTAATTAAATTATTTAAATTTTGTTTAAAGGGTAGTCAAGCACCTCCAAGCAATTGAGAGAATTAAAGAGAAATTTACGATGCTAAGAAAAACTAAATTTGATTCGAGTTGATTTTGTGATTATTATTTATCACTCCCCTTTTCTAACTAAAATTTACTTTTTTGTCTAAATTAGACACTGATTATACATGGTTTCAGTGAAACATTTCAGGACACATTTAAAATGTTAGTATTATACATATTCATAGATAAATTATTCATTAAATTTGTTCAATCTTTAAAAATTATAATTTAATTGAAATGTTATCGGGTTTCTGTTGTGTATGGGCGTCAGCCCTTAAAGTGTTAGTATAAAAGCCCAGCCAATAGTTAGTTCGTGGTCTCAGTTTTAGTACGTCTTCCTACCCCAACCTTCGCCTGCTTTGTATTTCTTTGTGCAATAAACGTTTCTGTTAGCTTCGTCTACGTAACCGGGGTCGTAACAGATTTGGCGCGGTCGCAAACCAGTTTCGTCTACTTCGATAAAGGAAAGTTCGGCAACAACTACAAAAGAAAAGTTCGGCAACAGCTACATAAAGAAAAATGGCCCTAATTAGTAAAGTAAAAACATGGTGGGAGAACCATGAGTGTAATGTAAAGAACAGTGTTGATATTCTCCATGTGAGTATGAGTGTGAAACCTAAATGGTTAACAAAAAAAGTGTTAGTGAACGGAAACGAAGTGGAATTCATTTTGGATTCAGGGGCTCAAATCAGTTGTATAAGTGAAGTGACATGGAAGAATATTGGTAGCCCAAAGCTCACTGGAGTGCCCTGCAAGGGTAGAAGTTTCACAGGAAACGAGTTTAGTATGTTGGGCAGTTTTTTGGCGAGTGTCGAAGTAGACGATAGTAAACAAGTATTGGTGACACACGTCACAAGTGAAAAATTGAATTTGTTTGGCCTACCATGGATAATTGAAGTTGAGAATAAATTGGGATATCCAATAGTGTCTAGTATTAAAAAGAGTGAAGAGCCTATTAAAGTGTTAGAAATTGAAAAGGCACAAAGTAAAATTAGTGAAATAGTAAACAAATTGTCAGTGCAGTTTAAGAAAGTGTTTGAGCCAGGCTTAGGCCATTGTACAAAAATGAAGGCTCATTTGTATATGAAGCCAGGAGTGAGTCCAGTATTTGTACGGGCTAGACCAGTACCTATTGGCGTTAAAGACGCAATTGAAAAAGAGTTAAACAGATTGAGTGAAATTGGAGCTATTAAGCCAATTGAATTTGCTAACTGGGCAGCGCCCATTTTAGCTATTAAAAAGGCAAATGGCAAAACAAGAGTGTGTATGGATTATTCAACCGGGTTGAATAATGCAATTGAATTGGATAGGCATCCTTTGCCAAAGCCTAGTGAAATATGGGCTGAGATCCATGGAAGTAAAGTGTTTTCGCAATTGGATCTCAGAGATGCCTATTTACAAATTGAGTTAGACGAGCAATCTAAAAAAGTGGCGTGTATTAATACACACAAAGGATTGT
The DNA here is from genome assembly GCA_963681835.1 of Meloidogyne enterolobii. Lineage (NCBI taxonomy): Eukaryota > Metazoa > Nematoda > Chromadorea > Rhabditida > Meloidogynidae > Meloidogyne > Meloidogyne enterolobii. The sequence continues at coordinate 2,171,299 of CAVMJV010000029.1, forward strand.
TTGAAGTGCAAAGATTGCCGTTTGGAGTGAAATCAGCACCAGGAATATTTCAGAGATTAATGGATAAATTGATAAGTGGAATTCCTGGAGTGTTTGCATATCTAGATGATTTAATAATAGTGTCTAAAAATATTGAAGATCATAAAGTGCAATTGTTTGAAATATTTGATCGAATTGAAAAGTGGGGATTAAAAATCCAGTTAGAAAAGTGTAATTTCTTTAAGGAAAAATTGAAGTTCTTAGGCCATATTGTATCCAAAAGTGGAATTGAGCCCGACCCTGAAAAGAAAAAGAAAATTAGTGAATTGACACGTCCAAGAGATGTTAAAGAATTGAAATCTTTTATGGGTACAATTAATTATTATGGGCGGTTTGTTAGTGAAATGCATAAATATAGAGGGCCATTGGATAAATTGCTTAAAAAAGAAGTGAAGTGGGAGTGGGGCCAAGATCAGGAACAGGCCTTCCAAAGTGTTAAAAAAGTGCTAAATTCTGATCTAATGCTAACGCATTTCGATCCGGAATTAGAAATTATAGTGACAGCGGATGCATCGAATTATGGAGTGGGGGCAGTGATATCACATAAATTTCCAAATGGAAAGGAAAAAGTGATTGAGTACGCGAGTAAGTCATTGAATGATGCAGAGAAGAATTATAGTCAAATTGAAAAAGAGGCCTAGCATTAGTGTTTGCAGTGCAAAAGTTTCATAAAATGCTATTCGGCCGAAAGTTCATATTGAGAACGGATCATAAACCGTTATTGGCCATTTTTGGCAAGAATAAAGGAATCAAAGTGTTCTCTGCATCAAGATTACAAAGATGGGCATTATTATTGACAAATTACGATTTTAAAATCGAATTTGTAAGTACCAACCATATGGGTATGGCTGACACATTGTCAAGATTGATAAGTGAAAAAAGTGAATCGGAAGATAAAGTGATTGCATTAGTTTCAAAAAGTGAAAATTGTAGTGATGAAGATTGTAGTGATGAGGACTCATTATTAGTTGAAGAGTCAATTAAATATGTATTAAACATAATGCTTGATGAAGTGCCAGTAAGTGCCGAACAAGTGAAGAGTGAGACAGAAAATGATAGTGAATTAAAAATGATTAAACAATTCATTAAAAATGGTTGGCCAACAGTATTGAGTGATCAAGCATTAAGTATGTGGTCGAACAGAAGACAAGAATTGGAAGTGATTGAAGAGTGTATAATGTGTAATGGAAAAATAGTGATCCCAAAAACCTTGAGGAAAAGTGTATTGAAAGTATTACATGAAACACATCCGGGAAGTGCAAAAATGAAAGGAGTCGCCCGGGAGTATATGTATTGGCCAAACATTGGTAGTGATATTGAAGATTGGGTCGCAAATTGTGGAATGTGCCAATCAGCGGCAAAAAGACCAATTAAAAGTGAATTGCGACCATGGCCAATTACAAACAGAAATTGGGAAAGAGTGCATATTGATTTTGCTGGGCCGTGTAAAGACGGAAAAGTGTATTTTATTGTAATTGATGCGCACTCAAAGTGGCCTGAAGTGTTTGAAAACATGACAACCTCAGCAAAGGACGTTATAAAGTGTTTTGAGTGGTTGGGAACCCATTACGGGTATCCAGAAACAATAGTGTCGGATAACGGAAGCCCATTCCGTTCAAATGAGTTTAAAGTGTATTGTCAAAATAAGGGGATTAGTCAAGTATTTAGTGCCCCATATCACCCACAATCCAATGGGCAAGTGGAAAGATTTGTGGATTATTTTAAAAGAATGATGACAAAAAATTCTAATAAGAAGAATTGGCTCAGTGAAGTGTTATTGTTTTATAGAGCCAGTCCTCATGAATCATTGGAAGGTAAATCTCCGAGTGAAGTGTTTCTTGGAAGAAAATTGCGATTGAACTTAGCGAGGTTAATACCAAAAAAAGTGACCTTCCAAGAAAATAAAAATAAAACACCTCAACAAGTGAAAATGAAAAATTGGTTTGACAAACACCATGGAGTAAAAAACCGAAAAATCGGTAAATTAGTGTATTTCTTAAATTACCGAAAAGATGGTAAAATCAATTGGTTGAATGGTGAAGTTGAAAGTAAAAGGGGAGTTATCTATAAGATATACTCGCCAGTATTAAATGCCATTGTAACTCGACATGAAAATCAAATTAGAAATAGAAGTTTAAGTGAAGATTGTAATAATTTGTGGAAAAGTGAAAGTGTAAGTGATAATGGATTGAAAAAAGTTGATAAACCACATAAATATGGTTTGAGAGAAAGTATTAGACAGCCTCAAAAATTAGTGCTGACTAAGGAAAGTGTAAAAAAGTATGCTGAAGAGGCTATAGATTATCCAGTGAAATTAGTGAGACAAGTGGGAACAATCCAAAGATGAAAGATGTCGAAGATGATAAAAATATGGAGATGTAGATGAGCCACATATATAAAATTTTGTGATAATATTATTGTTGTATTTTTTTGTAATGTTGTATGTATTTTTTTGTTCCCATTGTCCTTATTCCCCCAAAATTATTGTATGTATTTTTTGTTTGTTTGTTTGGCTGGAAAGTGTTAGTATATTGTAAAGCTTCGGCTTTAAGTGAAGCCGAACCTTTTTTTTCAAGGGGGGAGGTGTTGTGTATGGGCGTCAGCCCTTAAAGTGTTAGTATAAAAGCCCAGCCAATAGTTAGTTCGTGGTCTCAGTTTTAGTACGTCTTCCTACCCCAACCTTCGCCTGCTTTGTATTTCTTTGTGCAATAAACGTTTCTGTTAGCTTCGTCTACGTAACCGGGGTCGTAACAGTTTCTAGATCTCGATGATGGAAATATATTAGAACTTCGTTTCTTTTGTATTTTTTATCTATATCAATAGACATGTTTACAGGAATTTTTATAGATTTTTCAGACCAGTCCTAATCCAGAAAATTTATAATGTGCCATCTTTTTGTTACACTGCTAAGACGGTTATTATTTTAAAAAAAATTCGAGAAAAAAATTTTTTCGGTCGGTTTAGCTTATCTGTATCCTTGTCATGAAAACTATTTACAAAAAAATTTTCAGCCAAAATGGACCCTTTTCCATTGAGTTATGTCAAAAAAACATGATGTGCCATCTTTTTGTTACGGAGTGTATTCAACGATAAATTATTCTTTAAGTTATAAAAATTATATTTTAATTTTATTCCTTAGCTATTGTAATACCAGCATCTTCGGTTGAAGGATCTGGATGTTATCCGTTACATGATAACACCGCGGCATATATTTGAAATGCACTTCCAAAAATATCAAAATTTTCATGGATTTGCAGGGATTAAGGTATTTTCCATCGATATATTTTATCGATCCGATCTCCAATTGACTCTATTTTGATTTACATTTTATTTCTATTGACACCTTTATCCTCTAAGTCTCGTAAATTTTGGGTATAGAGAAAGTGTTTTGTCCGTGGGTTGTCCGAGTGACGCGCAACAGAGAATAACAGTTAAACCAAGGTAGAAATATACGTGAAGGTGGGGATTGAGCCGGAACAGACGAAGTAGATCTTTTTATGATACAATGGGGGGCTTTTATAATCCAATTAGACATGTTGAAACTGCCTTTTTTTATTATTGTGACACAATTTGTTCTCAAACCATAATCGGATTTAAAAAAGAATAAACTTCACTTGAAAAGTTCTTTTTTAATAGCCAATTGAAAACTTTATTCAACTCTTTCTTCATTTAATTAAAAAAATTTTTTTTTATTGATTATTATGCCTTGGCATTTAGCATTGCCCACATGCCTTTTTGGCATTGCCCACATGACAATTTCTCTTGTGACTGCTTCCTTTTTTAAAATTTTTTTAATAGACAATGGAATTTAAAAAAAAATTAAACTGCAACTGTGTTAGAGAGATTTGTTAGATGCCCAATCGCCCATTTAAAGTTTTGTTCAAGTTTTTGTTCAATACTGGAATACGATAGAACATTCGAAAAAGCATTAATTATACTGTATTTAAAACATCAAGATATATACGGGGGATGGAGGCGGATATCCGCCGGCATTTTGTTATATCCATACCAGGGTTGCCGCCCGAAACCCGAAACCCGATACCCGAAACCCGAAACCCGGCCTTTTTTTGTACCCGAAACCCGATACCCGAAATGAAAATTTTCCAACCCGAAACCCGAAACCCGTACCCGATATTTTTTTCAACCCGAAACCCGTGACCCGAAATTGGTTAAAACCCGAAATTTCTACCCGAAATCTGAGCCTTACCCGATTTCTTTAATAAATTTAAGAATTTATAAAAAGAAGGAAAAGGGAAAGAAATATTTATCATTTCTTTCTTTTTTCTATTGTGTTGATCGGTGGTTGAATGGGTAAGGCGTTTGGCTCGATATTTTCGTAGGGTTGGGTTCGAATCCGGGGCTGGTAATGATGTTAAAAATTTTTTCTTTTCAAAAATAAAGGGTTTTAAACTTTGATTTTCATTTTAGATTTTTAAATTTATTTTTTGAATATTCTAAGCTTGAAAAAGCATTAAAAATTTTAATTTAGTCATGAATTTTCCAAAATTTTCGCCTCCGGCGGAGAAAAAAGGAGAAAATTGGCTTAAGGACCTCCAAAATTCTCAAAATTTTCGCCTGTGGCGCAAAAAATGGAACAAATTTGAGGCTTAATGGAGATAAAGCGGAGGAATATTAGTACATATATAGTGGGATTTTACCAAGAATCCATCTTAATCCCCAAATCCCACAATGTCTCTTTAATCTCTTCAGATTTGCCTCTCTATATCACCCAAAATCCTATTACGCAACATAGCTTGTCCCCTTACAATTTAGTTCACCAATACCTGGTCACCCGAAAATAACCCGAATTTTTCGCCAAACCCGAAACCCGTACCCGAATTTTTTGCCAACCCGAAACCCGATACCCGAAATGAAAATTTTATAACCCGAAACCCGAAACCCGTACCCGATATTTTTGCCAACCCGAAACCCGTTACCCGAAATGAAAACGCTCCAACCCGATACCCGAAACCCGTACCCGAAGATTTTTTGTACCCGCGGCAACCCTGATCCATACCGTTTCTATGCACCGTTCAGGCTCTAATTATCTACTAAATTCACTTTCCTTTTATTATTTTCAAGGAAATATACAAGTCCTTCAAGGTTAACCAGTCTCTAAATTATTTTTCAAAAATAAGATGTTAATTGGGGTTAATTTGGGGGTCAATTTATTTAAGATTATTTTCGAATGGCTGAAACGGCTATCTTCAAAAAAGTCAATTTTCCTTCTTACATTCATAGATAAACGGCGGAACGAATGAGGATGAGGAAAAGAAGCGACTTATTGATTTTTATGAATTATGAAGTGTTTTTAAAAAAATTTTAAAATAAACGGTAAACGGACGTTTAAACGGGGTCTTCAAAAATAAACGAAACGGTATACGGGTCTCAGATAAACGGCATAAACGGTATACGATTTTTTCAAAATTAAACGGGTTTGTCCAACCCTAATTGAAACAATAATTCCCTTCCCATAAATACCCTACTGCACGTTCAAATTCCAAAACGCGAATAATTCCCCTCCCTCTAATAGTTCCCCATCAAACTTATAGGTTGAAAAAATAATTCCCCATGGGAATTAATCGGGAAAATACGGTAGATCATATGGTGTTTTTATGATCCAATTAGACTAGCTGAGACTGACTTTTTAATGACACAATTACACATCATAAGTCCGCTTAATATTGGAACAAAGGTTGGACAGAATAAGTTAACCGAGCCTGAACCGAAAATCGGAGCAACCACGGTGAAAACCGAAAACCGTTGACCAAAACCTCAAGTTTCGGTTTTAAAAGTATACCCCTAAATATGGAATTGTTTGGGATATTTTTTGGTTGATTAAGTGGGATATTCTGCGATTCTTGAATGGATGTCTGTCCTTGAAAAACACTTCGGATATTCGGGGTGTTGCGACAATTGAGGATACGCACTTGAGGATATGACAAATGAGGACGACAATTGAGGATTAAAATAATAATGAAAAACGGTGATCATTAACCTTTTGAAATTCAAAAATGTTCGCCTGCGGCGCTGGAAAGAGAAGAATTCTTCATTATTGGTCTTCCAAGTGTTGGTCTTCCGAGTTTTATGGATCTTTCAAGTCTTTTATTTTTCATTTTTATCCTCATTTGTCAAATCCTCATATGTCGTCCTCATTTGTCGTCCTCATATGTCAGATCCTCAATTGCGTCCTCAAATGTCGTCCTCATTTGTCATATCCTCAAGTGCGTATCCTCAATTGTCGTACCGCCATATTCGGAACGTTATCGAAAATTTTTGTATGAAGGCTTAAATTCTATAAAAATTATAAGATTGTGGTAATCGAATTTTTAAAAAGAATAAACCGTACTTAAAAATTTCTTTTTTTAATTTTTTTAAATTTATGTTCATGCTTTAAAGAATTCTAAGCCCTATCTGAAATTAATGCCGCCATTCAATTTTTCTTTTCCTCCTCTAGTGGGGGAAAAATGTTAATTTTTCGGATGTAGTATAGTATGCCGGTGGTTTCTAGGATCTAAGGGCATCTCCGGGAAAAAAAGTGGTACCGTTCGACTTAGCTCGTCGAGACGAATAGAATGTTATAGGTCTACCTATTTACCGGCATACGGTACTTTCCTTTTATCGGCCCTCCATTTTTTCTTCCTTATTTCTCAGCCTACTTCTGTACAGAATGGTCAGATTTTTTCTTTCTCAAATTACTCCGTTCCCCGGTGGCAACAAAGAAAAGATTAGTTTTTGAACGGATTAATTTTTTTATAAACTATTTTCTCCAACTATCTAACTATTTCTAAAACTATGGAGATGTTGCTTACGTGAGCGGGGATGTTGTTCCAGCAGAAATTCCAGCAGCCACCGGGAAACGGAGTAATTTGAGAAAGAAAAAATCTGACCATTCTGTACAAAGTAGGCTGAGAAATAAGGAAGAAAAAATGGAGGGCCGATAACAGGAAAGTACCATATATACTATACTACAGCCGGCATACTATACTACAGCCGAAAAATTAACTTTTTCTCCCCCATTCGAGGTTGAAAGGAAAAATTGAATGGCGGCATTAATTACAGATATGGCCTAGAATTCTTTAAAGCATGAACATAAATTTAAAAAAATTTAAAAAAGAAATTTCCTCACTTGAAAATTTATCTCATTCAAGTAGAAAATTCAAATTATTATTCAAAACTTCCTTTAAAACATCCTTGTAAACTTCCTTTAAAACTTCCTTTAAATCCTTATTTCTTAATTTAAATTTTAAAAGAATTTTTTTAATTGATTGAATCATGCCTGGGCATTTAACCAGGAAGTAATTTAAAAATTTTTGGCATTACCCACATGCCAATTTCCTTTGTGACTGCTTCCCTCTTTAAAAATTTATTTATAATGAACAATGGAAATTTTTAAAAATTAAATTTCCTCTTTGTTAGAGGGACATGTCAGATGCTCAATCACTAATTAAAAAATTCTTCCTTAATTCCCTCCCATTAAAATTTTTTACTATTTATATTCCCTTCTACAGAGTATTTTCTACCATATTTATTTATTTTTTTTTAATTTTTTATTATTTTTTATTTAATTAATTTATTTAAATAAAATAAAAGACGCTTCAGTAAGGATTTATTAGTAAAAGAGTTTTTTGGTTTTGGTTATCCGGAACCATCTAGATTATCAAGAGAGTGATTAAAAAAGTGACTGGATGTGGGGGAGGGGGGGGGGGTAGTAGGTGTTAAGACCCCGCTTACGAAGAGGAAGCTAACAGAACGTTTATCACACACGAAAATACAAAGAAGATTAAGTTGTGGTAGGAAGAACTAAAACTGAGACAGGCAACTACCTTTTTAAAATTCCTGGCTGGGTTTTTATACTAAACACCTTAAGGGCCATATACACAACAGTAGGGCCCATACACAGCAGTAGGATGGAGGGGGAGGACGTCATACCAATGAAATGGCCCACTTTCAGGAATTTTAACTGCTTAAAATAATTAAAAATAAATTTTTTTAAATTAATTATCATTTTTTAAATTTCTTAATTATGTATTTTTAATGTCGCATGCACTTAAAAATAAAAAATTTCAAAATTTAAAGCATCATTTTTAAAGAATTTTGACACGCGTAATAATGATTTTTTGACTTCCGAAGCGTGTTTTTTTTAATTAATTCTTATGAAATTTAAAAAAAAATTCATGTGAATGTGTAAATAGTAAAATAAAAATTCCTCTTTAAAAACACAATACAAAAAATACACTTTTCACAAGACTATTCACATAACTTTTTTATGTATGATTAAGGCCAAAACTTGTTTTTTTTTATTTATTTAAAAATAATTTTTATTTTTTTTATTAATTTTCCCTTATTTTTTTCTAAAGGGCATATTTTTAAGGTCACAAGCACTTAAAATTAATAATAAAAATTACAAAATTTAATGCATTATGTTTAAAGGATTATGACACAGGGATAATGATTTTCAATTTCCGAAGCGGCTTTTCCTTTTAAATTTATTAAATAAAAATTTAAATTCACGTGAAATTGAAAATAATAAATCTGCCTTTAAAAACACGGGAAAATTCAAAAAAATGTCATATTTTTTTAAATTGCACGATTTTGCCATAATTCTTTCCCTTCTAATTCGTTATTGGATTGGCGGATTTGGATTAAGGTTGTCGGATCCGCATCCGAAAAAAGGCCGGATATCCAGAACTTTCGGTTCGGATACCGGATATCCGAAGATTTCCAACTATCCTACAACCTTAATTGTATATCTGAATCTGTAATGTCCTCAGACTTGAAAATTACGGATTGGATATCATTATTGGATATCCAGGGATTTTAAAGAAATAAATAAAATATACGGTATGATTCTAATTTAGATTTTGAAAATTTAAAATTGAGAAAAATGATTTCTCTCTGCAATTATTCTTTGATTGTCTTACTTGTTGCGACCATCATTTGCCAATTTGGTGTAAAGGCACCTCGTCAACCAAGAAATCGCAATCGAGGAGAACAAAATCCTGTTGTAAATAATTTAGATTTAATTGAGAGAAGACTGTGGACCAGCCAACAGAAAAAATCAAAATCAGAGGCGACAAAGATACCGTATTTTCTGATACAACCCATGGGGCGCTGTTTTTAATCCATTCCAAAAAGCGCGAGTGGGGGGGGGGGGGGGGGGGTGGGAATGGAGCTCGAATAGATTTGAATACATCATCACCTTTACTATTACTACACCTTGAGCGAATTTTTATGCGATTTACCTCTCTTCAGGCCCACGTTTATGTGATATTTCAAGTATGCTATCTAGAGAGGTTCACAAGAAAAAAATTAATAAAGCAAGGATCTAAGTTTTGTTAGGAGTGTTCGGTCCTTTTTAAAAGTGTTAAATTAAGTTACAACTTACAAATGAACAACGAGCTCTTATTCGTCAACTTTACGCTACAATTCCTGTGGTTTGATTGTTTTATATTTCTTAACTATAAACCAGGGATGGAGAATTTTCAATTTTGAAAAGCGTAAGGCGGAAGCGGAAGAAAGCGGAATAAAATTAAAAAGCGGAAACGGAAGCGGAAGAAAGGCGGAAGGCTAAAAAAGGCGGAATTCTGCGGAAGGCTGAAGACGGAAGCGGATCCATCCGCTATAAACGTACATATGCTGTGTTGTTGTGACTCCTTAAACTCCTTGTTTTAACTCCTAAAATTCAATTACTATTGAATTTTGAACTTCAATTACTATATAAATTTTTAAAAATTTAGAATCAACAGCTTCATGATCGGGTAAAATTTTAATTTTTAAAATTGCTTGAATTTAAAACATAAAAGAACCCAAATCTTCTACAACAACTTGAAGCTATAGGTAACTATATCGTAAATTTGCAAAATCAAGTTGGCAATCTGAGTGGTCGCATGGCAAATGTAAAATTATATAGAAAATATTTTGCTATTTAAAATTTTTAGCATCTTCCTCAAATTCAAAACGATCCACAGGTTATTTTTAAAAAAATTTTCGATATTTATAGGTCAATATATCTTCTCTCTCTCTCTCTTGACCTGTTCATCGCTCTGTTAATTATATTTTAAATTATCGTTTTATTACATAACAGCTCTCACAGATTATCTTCCTCTAGATTAAACAATTGTGAAAATAATTTAGGTAGCGTAAAAGTATACTTTTAGTAAAAGCCTTCTGAATAACCTCCAGGCTAGGGTTATTTTATTAAAAAATTTATTTATCGGACAACGCCGGTCTCTAAATTGGCCGGTCTCTAAATTGGCGCCGGTCTCTAATTGGTAAGATGACTTATTCAGATCCAAATAGTTTCCTAATAATTTAAAAAAATTATCCAAGTACGGTAATAAATATACAAGTATAAAATGTCATTTAATGTACCGTATTTTGCTTCACTTTTAGTTGCAACAATTGTTTGCCCAGATTCTAAACGATCAGAATAACAACCAAAATCAGGTTATTTTATATAGAAAGTCCTAATTGGTTGGCCAACTACCCAATCATAGTTCAAAAAACTTTTATAAATTTATTTTGAAGGGCGGCCAAGCTCCTCCACGCAAATGAAGAGAAGACAAGAAAGAGAGGATGGATCATGTACATACATAACTACAAGAAAACTGAAAAGTCGATTTAAGCTGATTTTGGTAAACTCTGTTACATAATTATAGATTCACTCAAATTTTTTTAATTTTCTTTATGTTATTGAGGTCCGATTGGATTGAAATTTAAAGCTATAACGAGTTTCTATTAAAAATTTTATTCCAATCATACCACAATAACATAGAGAAAATCAAAAAATTGTGGGTGAATCTATAACTATGAAGAGTATTCAATTATTATTTATCCCAACCCTCCTATCGGATTTGTAACAAATCTAGATTACTCTGATTATTTTATTACATTGTTTCAAAGAAACATCTCTAACTTTATTTAAAGTTGTAAGCATTATTTAACGATAAATTATTATTCAAATTTATAATTATATTTTTAACAATGACCTTCTCCATTATAATGTTCTCCTAAAGAAAACAAGGGACCCAAAAACTATTGTTAATTAGTCTGAATTATTAGACTACCAAAAAAATTATAAAGTTTAAAAACTTTAATAAAAAGAATAAAAATAAATAAATAATATTTATTTTATTTAAGAAAATTAATAGAATGAAATTAAAAAGCGAAGAAAAATATAAAAAAGCTGTCACAAAATTTTCTAACTGTAAACATCTATTGTTCTTTGCGCAGGTGCATTATAAAGAGAGAAACTAAAAAAATATAAATAAAAATAAATTTTAGGATTAAATATTAAAAATAAATTTAGAAGAAATTAATATTTAATAATATTAATAAATATTAAAATATAATGATAATTTAATAATTATCATTATATCAATTTTTTACACTCCTATGGATTTTATTGTATGAATGCTGACTAGACTATTGGGGAAAAATACAACAAAACTGAATAACATTTACCCTAAATTTTAGAGGTAATTTGTTAGAGGTGGGTTATTTTACCCACCTCTAACATTATATTATTTTATTTTACCCACCTCTAACAAAGAGGTTTTTTATCTTATACTAAAGTCGATTTGTAAAAAATAAAAACGCAAACTCATTAAATACTCCTCATTTAATACAACATTCACTTAAGACGTGCCATTAAGTTGGAGATAAGGAAAAATTTATCTTAGATTATTATCCCCTTGTATATACATCAGCTGAGTCCTATAGTTTAAAAAGATTAAAAACAGTTAAGACGGTTATCTAGGGATTGTGGAAATTAAAAGGCTGATTGAATAATTATTACTAGAGTCCGGATTTTATTGAAATAAAATGTTTTTTTGAAAACACACAATGTCAAAAGACGCCCAAATATGCAATTAGTTTTTCGATATTATGATTTTTGACAAAGTGACATTTCAATTTATTTCAATATTTTGCCAATTTTCCCGTTATTTCAATATTTTGTGCTTTTTGCAAATTATTTCAATATTTTTGCATATTCCTACCAAAATTTTAAGATTTTTTATAATTTTAGTTAAATTTTAATGCCAAATATAAAGAAATCTCATTCAGCATGGCTGCGAGAGTGGATTTCAAAATTTCCAGAAGGAATTTATACAACAGATGGAAAAGTTGTCTTTTGTCAACCGTGTAATCAACAGGTATAATGCTTGATCATTACTATATAAAAGAGTAAGTTCATATAAATCTTCTTGATTGAAAAGATTTTTTAAGACTATTTCGCGAATTAAACAAAAACTTGGAACAGGATATGTTTGGTGCTCTGTTGAGAAACAACTGATAGCCGCGGCCGTAATGTGGCAAATTTGATTGTTGGAAGGTTGGATTCGAGTAGATTTTTTCCACCTCATCTTGTGGCAGTAAAAATGCTGGAGAAGACGAACTTTTCAACGATTGCACGCTTTGTTAACGAGAGTCTGAGTATGATTTTTTTATTTTAAACATGACTTAATACTTTTAATATAGGACAAATTGGCATTAGTGAAGAAAAAGTTCTTTTACTCGTAACAGATGCCGCGGCATACATGTGTAAAGCAGCTCGAGCATTAAATGTTTTCTACCCAAACTGCATACATGTTACCTGTGTGTGCCATGCACTTCACAGAGTGGCCGAAGAAGTTAGAAGTTGTTTTTCTGAAGTGGATGGGCTTATTTCCAATACCAAAAAGGTTTAGTTTTTAGTTTATTTAAAAATTATGAATTAGGTTTTTACGAAGGCCCCATCACGTGTGGCAATATACAAGGAAAAATTTCCTGAACTTCCACTTCCGCCGCAGCCTATACTTACAAGATGGTCAAGTTGGTTGGAAGCAACTATTTTTTACTCGAACAATTTCCATGCAGTTAAAGATGTATTTTTCTATTTTTAATTCAAATTAATTTTTACCAATAAATAGGTGGTGGAGTCACTTGATTCAAATGATGCTGCGGCCATTGTAAGGGCAAAAGAATTATTCACCGATAAACAAATTACTCAACAATTGGCCTACATCAATGCAAACTTTTCTTTAATTCCTACTGCAATCAAACGTGTAGAGACAAATGGACTTACATTTTCCGAGGCATTGGGCATTTGACGGAAGTTAAGGAAGTATTTGCCGTGGCAACTGGTGAAATTGGTGAAAAAATTCGGAAAAAATTTTACAATGTGCTCGAAAAAAATCCTGGCATTGACAAGCTTGTTGAAATTTCTAAAGTTTTGAACGGTGAAGAAGGAGATATTGACATGCCACCAAATATTATTGAATCATTGAAGTTTGCCCCATTGTAATCCTGTGACGTCGAGCGCTCATTTTCTATTTATAACAACATTTTGACCGATAGAAGGATGAATTTCACTCCCGAAAATTTGGAAATGTATTTAATTTGCAATTGTGAAAAACGTGATTGATTTTTTTGTTAAATTTTAACATTTTTTTTCATTTTATGTTACCAAATAAACGATAATTTATTTCAATATTTCATTAATTTTTGGCCTTTTTTATCAATATTTAGACAATTTATTTCAATATTTTATGGCCATATTTCGCGATTTTATTTCAATAAAAATCCGGACTCTAATTATTACTAGGGCGTATAAAAATATGCACGGAAAATCCCAAAATATGCGCATATATATGCGCCGAAAAAGGCCTAAATATGCACGATTGCGCCTATAAAACTATGTATATATTTCTTTATAGGCGAAGGCGATTGCCGTTAGTTTTTTTTGCCGTGATAGATAGAGGATGATAGATTGCCGTCTCTCATCCTCTTCTTGTGCGCGTATGTTCTTATTACCAGTTTCTGTCCAAGTTTGCCATTTGTTGCTTCGCTGGGCTGTTTACATGCTTAGCTACGGCTCCAACACCTAATTTATTGCATGATTCCTTCTTTAGTCCTTCAATGTTTTTCCTGTGATAAAATTCCCGAAGCCGGTATAGTGTTGCTATTGCTCACAAACAAGGTTTTAGATCCCGTGTTACACGCTTCATCTAAGCGTTTAACCACAATTTCACTTCATTAAGCGTGTAACACGGGATCGGGCGGCAACCCTGCTTCGTAATAATTAATATCATATATTGATGATTGCCTTTTCTGGAATATCGTCGGATATTCTGAACCTTAATGAAAATTTTTGTAAGAAGGCCCTTGAGCAATTTTTTAAAATTTATCGACGATATGTATAAGACTGATTCTACGTTCAAATTTATTTATATTTTTGCGCCGCAGACAAAAATATTTTACGTTTTTTATGTTAATATCTTGTAAAGCATATAGCTATTTAATTCCTAAGGCTGAGCAGTAGGCGGCGTGGTGTAATGGCTAACACATCAGTCCGGTCTACTGAAGATGCTGGTTCGCGCCCAGCCGCCGAATAACCTTTTGCACTAGCTAAAGGAGAGAAATAGCTATAGCCCAGCTGCTTTACTATCTTAAGGAATTTTTCTATGTTTCAAAATAAATATTGTGGTAATCGGATTTTTAAAAAGAATAAACATAACTTGAAAAGTTCTTTTTTTAACAGCAAATTCAAAACTTTATTCAACTCTTTCTTCATTTAATTAAAAAATTTTTTAATTGATTGAATCATGCCTAGGCATTTAGCATTGCCCACATGCCTTTTTTGGCATTACCCACATGCCAATTTCTCGAGTGCCTGCTTCCCTCTTTAAAAAATTTTTTTAATAGACAATGGAAAATTTTAAAAAATAAAATTACCTCTTTGTTAGAGGGACATGTCAGATGCTCTCAATCACCAAGTAAAAAATTCCCCTCTTAATTCTTTGCAATTAAAATTTTTTATTATTTACATTCTCCCTTCTATTTTTATTTATTTAATTAATTTATTTAATTAATTTAATAACTTGTATACAAAAAATAAGCTTCAAAAAGCTTTATTTGACCAAGAGTTTTTGGCTTTGGATATCAGGAACCATTTAGATTATCAAGAGAGAGTAACACCGTCTAAGGAGGGTAATTATTTGAGTACAGTATCGTGTATTTATTTACATTAGTATCAACCTCTTGTTAGAAGGGGTAATTATCCAAGGAGAGGAGGATAATTTTTCGAGTTTTGAGGGAGCGGATATTTATTGAAATAAAATCGCAGAATATGGCCATAAAATATTGAAATAAATTGGCAAAACATTGACAAAATATGCCAAAAATTAGTGAAATATTGAAATAAATTATGGTTTATTTAGTGCCATAAACTCAAAAAATTTGAAATTTAACAAAAAAAATTTTTTTTTGAGCTGCTATAAAGGGAAAGTCATTTCAAGGCAGTTTTTACTTTAATCACGAGCAAAAAAAAAATTTTTTTTTGTCCGGTTTTGTCCGGTTGATAATTTTCAGTTTAGCTTAAAAATTTTTTTTAGAGAAAGAAAAAAAACAATCTAAAGGAAATAAAATTACCATGAAAGGATTCGAACTTAATATTAATTATTGTTAATCACAAAGGATTTGGAATTAAGTAATACAATTGTAAGGTTGTCGGTTATCGGAAAATTCCTCTTTAAACTATTATTAGATTTATTTAAAAATAAATTTTATTAATTATCCCTTATTTTTATTAAGGGCATATTTTTTGTTTACATGGACATAATATTACATAATAAAATTACAAAATCTAATGCATTAACTTTAAAAGATTTTCAATTTCCGAAGCGGCTTTTCCTATTAACTTTAATAAACAAAATTTAAATTCACGTGAAATTGAAAATAATAAATCTGCCTTTAAAAACAGGGGAAAATTCAAAAAATTTCATTTTTAATTAAATTATACATATTCTTTCATGAGACTAATCCGCTGCCTCTAAACCAGCGCTAGATAAATATATGCTCAGGAGCCGATTCCAGACGGACGGTAACTGGAGGCTAAACGAAATTTTATATGCCCGCAGCCGTAGTTGCAAAATTCTAAACCAAACACACTCTCAACCAACTACAAGATATGCCCTGGTCTAAAAATTTTAACTAGGGTTGGTCACAAAATTTTGATATTTTTTGCCAAAAATTAACCGATTTTACAAAATTAAAAAAAACAAAACCGAAAACTGATTTTTAAAATTTGGATTAACCGAAAACCGGGGGTACCGGTTAATAACCGGTCGTGAGCAATCCAAATTTTAACCTATAATGAGGCATACTTATATAGAAAGTATCTCTCAGATAGATCCTCCAGCCAATTTAGATAATAAAATTTTGAAAGAAATTGTTTTGTGTGAAGTTTATCAAGTATCCGGTCTGACTCTAGCCAATCCATTTCACTAAAATGGATTGGAAATTCCTCTCACTTTCTCTTAACTTTATATCATCCGATAACCTCTTAATCCTCCCAAATCTCCGTGTATATACAATTAATCTCCTAATCACTCTAATCCCTCGTAAATTTATGCTTTTGTTTAAATTGCCTCTAGATGAATGTTCAATATATATAATTTGTAATATAACTCTTTTATTCAGATTAAAAAATTCAAAAAAATTCTTGAACAACATGTGTTTGTTTGGCAATAAAATCATTATTGCATCCATTCTTTTGGCGATTATCTACGAGTTCGACGTCTTGGCGTCTTCTGGAGGAAGAGGACGAGGTCAGGGAAGAGGACAAGGAAGTGGAGGAAATGTAAGATATTGTAAAGCATATAGCTATTAATTTCCTAAGGCTGAGCAGTAGGCGGCGTGGTGTAATGGCTAACACATCAGTCCGGTCTACTGAAGATGCTGGTTCGCTCCCAGCCGCCGAATAACCTTTTGCACTAGCTAAAGGAGAGAAATAGCTATAGCCCAGCTGCTTTACTATATTGAAATAAAATCGCAAAATATGGCCATAAAATTTGAAATAACATGGCAAAATATTAACAAAAAATGCCAAAAATTATTGAAATAAATTAATGTCTATACACTTTTCACGACCGTTTCAAAGCTTGTCTAATATTTTAACCTCACGCTAGAGGGTTTATTTGCGATTAATTTATAAAGGCTAAATACAACTAATCTTTAGTGGGTAATTATTGGTTCAACCCTTTGATTATGATTGTCATAAAATGTCATAAATTTTCAGAAAATTTTTTTAAGTTTTAGTGCGGCTAAAATTATCACCCTGTTAGTATTATTTACATATTCATAATTCCTAAATAAAATTTATTTTAAGTCGCAATCTGCTAATGAAGAAAGGATTCAGACTCTATTTAGTCTTCTTCCTCAGGTTTGAATTGTTTTATATTTATTAATGAAGAAATTTGAACTGGGAGACTAAGATCTTTAAACATAGTAATCGTAGTAATTTAAATGTGGTATGTAAACTACTCATACAAGGACCCTTATTTGTTCAGCGTTTTTTCATTGTTTCTTTCTAATTCCTTATAAATTTGATTATTTTGATAAATTCTTTTCGATATTTCTGACATTGGTTTTGATTTGATAGAGAAAAGTAGCCCTATTTACCTCCTTATCGGAGGTCATCGGGAGGTAAAGTGCCATTTAACTAGTCACTCTTCTTAGCTTAAATTAAATACTTTTCGAATACACTATAAATTTTTAAAAATTTAGAATATTCGGCCTCGTTCTACGGTAAAAATGTGATTTGTATAATTTATTTAATTAAAAATATATAGAATCCTACACCAGCACAAATGGTTGGTGCTGCAACTCGTTATATTAGTAACCTGCGAAATCAAGCGAATATTCTTGGTGAACGTATTGCACATGTAAAATTAATTAAAAAATATTTTGTTGACTACCGTATAACCTGTATTAATTACCCTCCCTCAACTAATTACCCGACTTCCATTAATTACCCCATCCAGCGATAGATTGAAACAATATGTAATTACCCCAAAACAAATCCACTAAAACACGTTCAAATTTCAAACCTCATATAATTACCCTCCCTCAATTAATTACTCCCTCCAGCGGAGGGTCGAAACAATAATTAACCAGGGTAGTTATTAAGGGATATACGGTATATTCTTCAAATCCCCAACTAGATTAATGTTACAAGGCACACTTGACCCATAAACATAGATTTGAATAACGGTACCGAAAAATTCCATTTGCTGAACACTAATTTCAAATCTATGATCAAAGTCGGCAAATTGTCCGATATTTTCAGAAATACTTTTTATTTTTGATCTAGTTTTTAGTAAGGCTAAAAGTATCACCCTGCTACTGGTTATTTATACAATATTAATAATTCTTAAATGGAATTTATTTTAAGCTGCAAATGACTGATGCACAACGTGTTCTGACTTTATTTAATCTTCTTCCTCCGGTTTGAATTATTTATTAATGAATATATCTGACTGGGTTACCCAGACCATTAATTTTAATAATCCAATTTGATAATAAATTCAAAAAAATTTATTGATAAAAGGAATCATTCAGATCCCAATAGTTATTATTGGTTAACCCTATATCATTTAGATGGACCCTATATCACGTTTTATATTATGCGAAGTAAGATTTTAGAAAAAGTTAAGTACAGTATTTTTTCTAATAGTGCGACTCTTCCTATCAGACCAACCCCTTCTATAGATTTTTTTCAATCCCTAGAGAGAGATTGAAAAATAAACCACTCTCTCTATTAGACCGACCCCTTCTATTAAACCGACCCCCTTACTTTCAGCGTAATGAAGTAACTAACGCGACTTAAACTTGCTTGATTAGATAGATTTAATTCAATTCAAATTAGGGTTGGTCCCCGACCCCGACTAACCCCGACCCCGACCCCGAACCCCGACATTTTTTGACCTAAAACCCCGACCCCGACCCCGACATTCCCAACCCCGAAAACCCCGACCCCCGAAAGTTCGACCCCGACGACCCCGAACCCCGAAAAATTTTTATGCCCCCGACTCAAACTGCATTAATTAACTAGAGATCGGAACGGGATCGGGACTTTGATGCTAAATATATGAAGGAAAAGGGAAAGGAATATTTATATTTTCTCCTGTTTCCTTTTGTTGGTCGATGGTTGAGTGGTTAGGTTAACTGACTTCAGCCATCTAGCTATTTTGATAGGAATGTTGTTCGAATCCAGGGATGGAAATAAGGCTGAGAAAATTTTTCTTCTCAAAAATACATATTTTTAAACTATGATCTTGATTTTAAATTTGCAAATTTATTTTTTTTTATATTTTAAACATGAAACAATATTAGAATTTTAAACTAGTCATGAATTTTCCAAAATTTTCGCCTGCGGCGCAGAAAATTGAAGAAATCTGTCTCTTGGCCTTCCAAAATTCTAAAAATTTTTGCCTGCGGCGCCGAAAATGGAAGAAATCTGGCTCTTGACCTTCCAAAATTCTCAAAATTTTTGCCTGCGGCGCTAGACTCAATGAAGGGATACAGAGGCTTTAGGAGAAATTGATGGATAGATGGATTTCTCCCGTTATCCTTGCAACTCCCCGATATCCCGTCAAATCCTTCTAAATCCCATTATATCCATCTTAATCCTCTGATATGCCTTCATATCCCCTCAATCCCTTTACATAAGAGGTGGAGTAAGAGTTACCTTGTGGGTTTGGGGATTATGAAGGATAACTTGGATAAAGTACTTCTTGCGCCTTCAACTTATCACGAATTAGATACAGAAAGTGAAGATAATGAAGATTAAGTTGATTTTTTAATAAAAATGTTGATTTTGTACAGTAATTTTGGATAAAAATGCTGGATTTTGTAAATTTTCACTTCAACCCCGACCCCCGACCCCGACCCCGAACCCCGACATTATTTTCAGCCCCGACCCCGACCCCGAACAATTTGAGCAACCCCGACCCCGACCCCGACTTTGTCAACCCCGAAAACCCCGACCCCCGACTTTTCCAACCCCGAAGGCTCGGGGACCAACCCTAATTCAAATACATACAAATTTTTTAAATTTAGGATCATCAGGCTCGAGTTCACGTAAAAATTTGAATTTATATAATTGAGTTAATTCAAAAAATATATTTAGGATCGAACACATGCAAATATGTTTAATGCTGTGATTGGATATATTTTAAATATGCATACTCCTGTGGAAGATATTTTAAATATCGTCGCAAATGTAAAATTAATTAAAAAAATATTTTGTTGATATTTTGAATTTTTAGGCTGATCCATACCTTCTGATTAACCTCCAATCACAGGTTATTTTATTAAAAATTTTAAAATCTGTGCTTATTTATCATACAAATTCAAAAATACATATGGATAAAAGGAATAATTCAGAGCAGGGCTGAGCGATTTTTTGGCGTTATTTTCGTCTTTTGGCGCGCCAAAACGCCAAAATTATACACCCTTAATTACGAAATTTTTTATAATAGATGGAGGAGGGGTGTTCAAACAATAAAATTTTTCAGGCACCAGCCTTCCAAAATTCGTAAAATTTTTGCCTCCGACGCAAATAGGAGGAAGCTCTATGTGCTCGGCTTCTGACTCTTGATCTTAAGAAGCGAATTCTGACTCTTAATCTTCTTAAATATCATAATTTTTGTAGTTGGCGCTAAAAAATGAATTCTCGGTTCAGGGAATCTTGAAAATTCATAAATTCCCTTTTTAGGTCCTTTATATATTCTAAAAATTTAGTCGTTTGGCGTTTATTTTTGGCCGATTTTTAGCGTTTAGCATTTGGCGTGTTTTAAAAATTTGAAAAATTGGCATTTAGCGGCTGGCGTTCCATGAAAAAATTTTGGCGCACATCCTTGATTCATATCTCTATATTTTCCTAATAATTTTATAAAAATTATCCATGTACGGAAATAGATAAATTAGTTTAAAATTTCATTTAAAGCACTCTATTTTGCTTCAATTTTTAGATGGATCAATTGCTTGCCCATCATCAAGCCGATCAGAGTAACGCCCCAAGACGCGTAATTTTATTAAGAAATTCATGTTATTTTATTAAGAATATTACTATTTTTGCTCTTAGCTTGATTAACTTAACAACCCCATCATTATTTCCAAAAAACTTTTATAAATTCATTTTAAAGCGCAACCGTGGTCCTCCACGCAACTGAAGAGAAGACAAGAAAGAGAGGTTGGAATCATGAAATTCAACTACAGCAAGAAAATTGAAATGTAGATTTAGTTGATTTTGGTAAACTCTGTTACATAATTATAGATTCACCCAAATTTTTAATTTTCTCTATGTTATTGATGTCCAATTGTATTGAATTTTAAAGTTAAAAGAGTAACTAATAAATAGGCCCAGGATTTTAGGCGCGAAAAACCTCTAACTGACCATAACTGACCAGTCTTTTTTACTTTAACTCATCACTATTCAAACAGACACGCAGAATTTATGAAGTAATTAGAAAAAATTGGCGGGAAACTCCTCCCATTCTTCACTTGTTTTTAAAAAGTTGTGGAAAACTTCTCTAATTACTTCATAAATTCTGCGTGTCTGTTCGAATGAGTGATGAGTTAAAGTAAAAAAATACAGTGTCAATTATTGTAAGTTAGAGGGTTTTCGCGCTTAAAAATGCTGGCTCTACTGATATTTCAATCAAATCGTACCTCAATAACATAAAGAAAATTAAAAAAATAGTGGGTGATTCTATAACTATGAAGAGTATCCAATCATTATTTATCCCTCATACATGATTTGTAACAAATCTGTAGATTAGACACTGATTATTTTATTACATTGTTTCAATGAAACATCTCTAACTTTATTTAAAGTAGTAAACATTATTTAACGATAAATTATTAGAGAAATTTATAATTAAATATTTGTAACATCGACCTTCTCCATTATATATTGTAAAGCATATGATATTGCTCCTTGAAAGATTTTATATTTAATTCATAAGGCTGTGTAATGGCTAACACATCAGTCCGGTCTATTGAAGATGCTGGTTCTTATGTATAATCAAAAATTTTCGAAGTTCCCACCTCTAGCTTGGATACAGAGTAGAAGTCGCGTGGGAAATTTTTTGGCAAATGTTCACATCTTGTGTGAGATTTTCTCTCATTCCCGAACGAATGAGAGCCGGAGCGGCTCGAAACTTTTGGATTATTAGGAACATCGTTTACCTCAAAAATACTACATACGGTTATTAGAAAAACGGCTAAAATACGTCGAAAAAAACTAAGTAAGATTATAAGATTTCAAGTTTTCCCTATCTAAGCTTGCTTGATTACCTAGATTTAATTTTCTTCGAATAGTTATTTATTTTTAAAATTCAGGATCATCAAGCTCAAGTTGAAGTAAAAATTTGAATTTTTATAATTGATTTAATTAAAAAATATAATTAGGATCCAACTCATGCAAATATGTTTAATGCTGTGATTGGATATATTTTAAATATGCATACTCCTGTGGAAGATATTTTAAATTTCGTCGCAAATGTAAAATTAATTTAAAAAATATTTATTTATTTCAAATTTTTAGGCGGATCCATACCTTCTGATTAACCTCCAATCACAGGTTATTTAATTAAAAAAATTTTTAAACTCTGTGCCTATTTATCTTACAAATTCAAAAAATACTTATGGATAAAAGGAATAATTCAGGTCAGGGCTGAGAGTCATGGCGGTTGCGTTTGGCGTGTTTTAATAAATTGAAGAATTGACGTTTGAGTTTGACATTCCATGAAAACATTTTGGCGCACAGTCTTGATTCATATAGTAAAGCAGCTGGGCTATAGCTATTTGTCTCCTTTAGCTAGTGCAAGAGGTTATTCGGAGGCTGGGAGCGAACCAGAATCTTCAGTAGACCGGACTGATGTGTTAGCCATTACAACATCGCCGTCTACTGCACAGCCCTAGGAATTAAATAGCTATATGCTTTACAATATCCCAATAATTTCCTAATAATTTTATAAAAATTATCCAAGTACGGAAATAGATAAATTAGTTTAAAATTTCATTTAAAGCACTCTATTTTGCTTCAATTTTTAGATGGATCAATTGATTGCCCATCACCAAGCCGATCAGAGTAACGCCCCAAGACGCGTAATTTTATTAAGAAATTCATGTTATTTTATTAAGAATATTACTATTTTTGCTCTTAGCTTGATTAACTAAAAAATTCCAATCATATTTCCAAAAAACTTTTATAAATTCATTTTAAAGCGCAACCGTGGTCCTCCACGCAATTGAAGAGAAGACAAGAAAGAGAGGTTGGAGAAGACAAGAAAGAGAGGTTGGAGAAAACAAGAAAGAAAGAGGACTGAAATGTAGATTTAGTTGATTTTGGCAAGCTCTGTTTCATAACTATAGATTCACTCAAATTTTTTAATTTTTTCTATGATATTGTGGTCCGATTGGATTGAATTCTAAAGTTAAAAGGGGTTTCTGATAAATATTTCAATCAAATCGGACCTCAATAACATAAAGAAAATCGAAAAAAGTAGTGGGTGATTCTATAACTGTGAAGAGTATCCAATCATTATATATCCCTCTCCTCTTACTTGATTTGTATCAAATCTGTAGATTAGACTCTGATTATTTTATTACATTGTTTCAATGAAACATTTCAAACTTTATTTAAAGTAGTAAACATTATTTAACGATAAATTATTAGTCATTTCTAATTTTATTTGTAACATTTACCTACTCCATTACATATTGTAAAGCATATGATATTGCTCCTTGAATGATTTTATATTTAATTCATAAGGCTGTGCAGTAGGCGGCATGGTGTAATTGCTAACACGGTAATTCCAAGGCTGGCCCCCCCTTTTTTTCTGTTCACCTGACCATTTTGAGCTTTTTTGCTTGACATATAATTTACAATATATCATTCGAAAGAGCTGTTCGAGCTGAGTAGAATGATACTATGATCGGTTCGATTGGGAGATTCTGAACAGAATTATGAAGCCAAATCCTCGATGGACATGCTTTTTGTGATGTTGAAAGGGATTAAAACGAATGGTCATAACTATGTTGATTTAAGTCGGATTTCGATGAATTTAGTACTGTTCGATTCAGCTTGATGAGCTCTTTCGAACGATATATAATTTGCCATAAAAAGTTTAAAAAATCGAAAAAATAGAAAGGAAAAAAAGGGGGGAGGGAGGGCCAGCCTTGGAATTACCGCTAACACATCAGTCCGGGATATAGAAGATGCTGGTTCGCTTCCAGCCGCCGAATAACCGTTTGCACTAGCTAAAGGAGAGAATATAGCCCAGCTGCTTTACTATATGATATTGCACCTTGAAAGATTTTATTGGATGAATGCTTACTAGACCATTGGGGGAAAACACAATCAAAGCAAAATCTACTACCGTATTGTCTCGTAAATAGCCCCGGCAGCTATTTTTCGACGACCTATAGAACTCCACAGATTCCATTCAACGGTTGATCTACCTCCCCCCCCCCCCCCCCCCCCCCCCGATATTCCTCTTACTCTTGATATATTACCGTTATCTCTCTTATCCTTACAATACGTTATGCATCTTATGTCTCACAAATCTTCTAATATCCTCTTAATCCCCTTACATGCCCCAATATCGCCGCTTCTTGGCCATCGATGTTTTAAACTTTGCTTTTTTGTGGCAAAAATTATTCTTAGAGGAGATTATTGGTTTCTAGGCTTTGGCATTGAAAATTATTTAACAATTATATTTTCACAATTTTAAATTAATAATAAATTAAATTAAAAAAATAAAGGAAAATATTTAAAAGATTTTGTAATTAAAATTCTCTCTCTCTTGCCGCCTGCTTTGACTTAAAATTTCTTAAAGATTTATTTTCCGAGTGCATATGCACTTAAATCAAAGAAAATTACAAAATCTAGTGAATTACTTTCTTAAAAAATTTAAAAAGTTTAAAAACGATTTTGTAACTGCAGAAGCGGCTTCTTTAATAAATATTTAATGGAAAAATTCACGTGAAAGTGAAATTAAAATATAATCTCATAAGATAATTTTAATAGAAACAATACTTTAACTAAAAACTAAGCATCATCTGCATTTGTTAACAGTGATGTTGGGGATCATCATACAATCCGAGTTATTTTGTTAATCCGCAGATATCCAATCAACAATTCTGCTTTAAATCTCCTATTTCAAAAATAATTAAATTTGGGATTTTACAGCTCAGCCGGAGAGAAATTCAAGAGTTCTTATCACTATTTTATAGTGTTGTACGAGTCTCGACGAGGCCGAGGTCCTCGCCCATTTTCGCCTACAGGCTAAAACTAGTAACTATCACGCAATAGAGGATTGTTCTCACAACATATGAAGTTCTAAGTGGGAGGTTGTTTGCTCTCTCATTATTCATAAAATAGTAGTCCATGACGATGTAAATCCCAAGAAATTTACAATTCTGGGTTTTACAATTCTGGGTAATTGTAAATTGTATTTCGCATTAACTTTGCAATAATACAAAGAAATTTAAAAATATTTTTATTTTAGTTTTACAAAAAAGAAAATCTTTTAATTATTCTAGAAAAATCAAAATTCTATATCTTAAGACAGCCTTTTAAAAAGTTATTCACGTAAAGAAAAATAATTCACAGATAAGCCAAGAGGCAATAAATTTGCAACATTGTCAGTCATTTGTTAAGCTATGGAATCAAGGCATAGCCGAGAGAATATATCCACATTTGGCTCAATATAGGGCATCCGTCCCAAGACTTATTATTGTCTTAGAAATTAAGCGTCCCATATGCGTCCCATGAAATTACATAGACATCCCTATATATACCCCTAAAATTTGTATAATCCAAGGCAGTTATCCAGAGCTTATATCCAGGCAATTATAAAGAGCTGGACTATAGCTATTTTTCTCCTTCACCTAGCTATTCCTCTCCTTCACCTTAAAATTTCATGGGACGCTTAAAATTTCATAAGACGCATTTCTTATACTAGAGCATCGGCATTTTTTAAATAAATTATTTTGAAATTAAAAAAAACTTTCTCAAGAAAATCGGAAATCCCTCTCACATCTCTTAACATTATATCTTCCGATAACCTCTTAATCTATCCCGCGTAAATATTTCCTCAAAGAGTTTTCTGAAAGTGTAGTACTATAGGAGGAGGCAATAATAGTTGAGGGGGCTATACTATTTGAGTAAATACTGTAATATTTGAGTAAATACACTATCACCCTTTAAGTTAAACAGTGGTTGTCCTACATAACATAGGCAAAATCAAAAATTTTGGAAAATCTATAATAGGGTTCGGATTTTTAGGTTGTAAGAACCTTTAACTAACATAAGTATAAAATGCTAGAATAGATAACAAAATTTTAAAAATCTGTTTTAAAAATTGAAATCTTCTTTACAAAAAAATCTGTATAGGCGGAATAACTTTCTAAGATCTAGAAAAGAACCTTCATTTCTCTAAAATAAATTATTTAAATATTGTTTTAAGGATAATCAAGCTCCTTCAAGCGATTCAGACAAGTAAAAAGAGAGAACTTGATTTCCGTCTAAAGACGATGTAAAAACAAAAAAACTGTAGTTGTTTAGAGTTGATTTTGTGATTATTATTAATCACTAACATTTCCTAAGTAATATTTATTTTTTTGTCTAAATTAGACAACGATTATACATTGTTTCAATGAAACATTTCAAGACATATTTAGAATGTTAGAATTATATTTGACGATAAATTATTCATTAAATTTGTCTAATTTTTAAAATTCTAATTTAATTCTACTCTTCAGCTAATGTAAATTTCTATACTAGAGATCGGTAAAATCGCATTTGCAGGATCCTGTAACAGGATAGGGTTTTAAAATTACGGACAGGTCAGGATCCTGCAGGATTAATCATGAAAATCCTGAAATCCTGCCAATCCTGTCATTTTTTTCCAGGATCCTGTCCAGGATTTCAAAAAGTCAATCTTTAGGAGTCCTGAACAGTGAAAATTATTCACGACGGATCCTGTAACAGGATTGGGTTTTAAAATTTCATACAGATCAGGATCCTGCAGGATTAATCCTGAAAATCCTGGAATCCTGACAATCCTGAAAACTGAAAAAAGGCAGGATTTCGGACAGGATCCTGAAAAATCCTGTGCAGGATCCTGTCCTGTGCCGATCTCTATTCTTTACTATGGCTGGGTGCGGACCAGCATTACCCCACTACACCCCTTAATTTTACTGGAATGGCCTTCCAAACATCTTAAAATTATAGCCCAAGGTGCTGAAAAGTGATAAGAATGATCATGGATTTGAAGAGATTAAGGACGATTTAACTATATGTGGAGTTGGAGTGATTGGAGTCAAATGGAATGGGGATTTTGTGTGATCAAGAAAGTCTATAGGATATAGGTGTGACTAATCTATTATAGGCTTAGTTTCTAAGTTCATATGCACTTGAATTAAAGCAAAATTAAAAATCAGGTGCATTATTTTCGATGTGGCTTTTTATTTAATAAATTTATTATGAGAAATAAATTCACGTGAAATTATAATAAAGGTAATTTTCTAACAAATATGTTCATATTTACATAATATTTCACGAGAAATTGGGTATAAAAAAGTAAAAATCGAAAAGTTTTGCCTTTAAAAATACATGGGATTATAAAAAAAATTTATTTTATATTTAAAATTTTATATGATATTCTTTAAAAGACTAATCACGTTCTTCCGAAACTAAATAGTTGATGGACCCATGACATAAAATTTCTATCTAATATTGAGAGTGTTCTTGAAACTTTCTGGATACTTGAACCGTCTCGAAAACTGGCCAAAAACAACTCTCTTCCTCCCATCTCCTCTTCCTCCTTTAACTCAAAACATAAAACGTGGTTTTATATTTTTTTATACATTTATATTTACATTGATGACAAATTTTCTTTTAATTATCATATAGATTCAATTATTAAAAAGACATAGGAAATTTATTTTATACTAAAAATCTTTAAAATAAATGATCTAAAAAACAGTTTTCATTTATAAAACTTACATTAGACTTCATCTTGAATATGCTACCAAGGTTTGGAGTCGAGCTCTTAATACACAAAATAGCACTAGGTTAGAAAGGATTCAAAAGTATTATACAAGATAAATATTTAAGCGATAAGGACTAGTCCCAAAAACTTACAAAGATAGATTTAAAGTATGTAATATAGATGAATTAAGTAGGAGAAAAGGTTTATCTGATTTATATAGGGCATAAAATAAGAACAGCCAAACATCTTTAAACCCTAATAAATATTTAATTTTGGCAAGATCCAAAAGAAAACCATTTATGTTACAAAATAAAAGGTACAAAAATTAGGCAAGAATAAGTTTTCATAAGAATAATAAACTTATGGAATAAACTCCCTAAAGAAATTATTGGCATTTATCCCATAAAAACTTTTAAAAATCATTTAAAAAGAAATCTCCCTAGTATGTCGCCTTAGTGGTTAAAGAATGCTTTAAAAAATATTTTTATATTGTTAATATTTTTTTATTATTAATATACCTTTAAATTATTATTAATATACCTTTAAAAAATATTTTTTTATTATTAATATTTTTTAAAATTAAAATCTTTAAATTAATTTTTAAAATTTAATTTATTTATTATTTAGAAAAAAATTTTTTTAATTAGAAATTTTTAAAATTTTAAATAAATAATATTTTAAATTAAATCTTTTTTAAAATTTACAGTGGTTAGTAAGAATTTTAAAGAGGAGAGGGCTAAATTGGGTTGAGAAAGGAATTTTTATTAGTGACAGTGATCAACGATTTGAATATTCGAATTAAAATATGTACTTTTTACGAATAGATTGAATTCGAAATTCAACCGACTTCCTCAGCAAAACTCTAAAATAAATAAAATTATTCAAACTAACTTCCATAAGCAAGTAGTCTCAGCCATGATTTATCTATGTCTGATATGTTTTTTACCTTGTTTTGTCTTTCAAATTAAATTCTGATTTATTTTTATTAAAAGCTTTATTTAATTATTTTTATAAATAATTTTTTTGGGGTCAACCCTGAAGACCTACACCCCCAAGACCTACACCCTGAGGACCTACACCCTGAAGACCTACTGACCCTGAAGACCTACACCCTGAAGACCTATTTACCCTGAAGACCTACAATATTTTGATCAACTCAAATTATTTATAGTAGGGGATATCGAGGATATCAGAAGATCCTCTTTATCCCAATAAATCCCTCTATCCACTTTAAAACCTCAAAATTCTCGATATCCCCCTTAATCCCCGTTTATCCCCATTAAAACCTTCAAATCCATCGATATCCCTCTTAATCCCTCATAGCTCCTCTTTACCTTTTTTAAATCCCCCGATTAGACTTGTAAAGAAATAAAAAATCAAAAAATTGTGTTGATCAAAAAGTTGTAGGCCTTCAGGGTAAATAGGTCATCAGGGTGAAGGTCTTCAGGGTCAGTAGGTCTTCAGGGTGTAGGTCCTCAGGGTGTAGGTCTTGGGGGTGTAGGTCTTCAGGGGTGGACTCATTTTTTTCACCAAGCTCACTTTGGATCGCTAAAGGAAGAAATTAAAGAAGAATTCTGGCTTCATGGCTATCCGAAACTCAAAAAAATTTTTCTTGTAGCGCAAGAATGAGAGTTATCCTAATTTACAAGTTTTTCCTAGTTTTGTTTAATTATTGCTTAAATTAATTTAATTATTATATAATACTCTGATTTCGAATTCAATCTATTCGTAAAAAGTATTTTAATTCGAATATTCGAATCGTCTGATCACTGTCATTAATAAAAAATTTCTTTCTCAACCTAATTTAACTCTCTCCTCTTTATAATTCTTACTATGCCCTGTAAATTTTAAAATTGTTTACCTTTTATTACATGTGTCATTTCCCTCAGCCAATCACCAATTAAAAAATTATTTTACATCACCTTACCTCTCACCCTTTAAAATTTTTTGCTATTTATAACTCTTCCTTTTCTCCAGTTTTATTTACTTTAATAAACTCTAATTAATTGCCTATTACTTTGTCCAAAAAATTATTTCAAATTATTATTTTTTAAATGACAAATTAGTTTATTTAAATATTAACTGGGGTTGGGAACCGAAGGCTCTGGGACATGTGTAGCGGTGCTGGGTCTGTGGCGCGGGGTCGGGGAGCAAAATATAGTCGGAGTACGGGGTTTAATGAAAGAAATCTTTAAAATAGATGTTACGACCCCGCTTACTGTTACGACCCCGCTTATGTAGAGGAAGCTAACAGAACGTTTATTGCACAAAGAAAATACAAAGAAGATGAAGGTTGTGGTAAGAAGAACTAAAACTGAGAAAGAGACTAACTATTGGCTGTGTTTTTATACTAACACAACAGTAACAATACCATCCAAATGAATTTTTCACAGCATGAACTGTGTGTTCCACAGCATGAACTGTGTGTTTTCCACAAGATTTTCAATAAATATAATTTGTAATATATAACTCTTTTATTCAGATTCAAAAATTCAAAAAATTATTTCTGAACAAGATGTGTTTGTTTGGCAATAAAATCATTATTGCAACCATTCTTTTGGTGATTATCTACGAGTTCGACGTCTTAGCGACTTCTGGAGATAGAGGGCGAGGAAGAGGTCAGGGAAGAGGACGAGAAATTATCAGACATGGGCATCAAGGAGGGAACGAAGGAAGTGGAAGTGGAGGAAATGTAAGCTATAAAGACATATTTTATCCAAAACATTTTAATTTAACTTGTTTAACGAAATATTTTCACAAGGCTAAATTAAAAAACTAACACACTTACATTTATAAGACGACGCTTAAATCCGGTCTAGAGTGTAGTTTATCATAATTTAAGTCTCGATCATACGTCGCTTCATTCATACTTCTTAATTCGGGATACTTTTCCGTATATATTTTCCACCTCCCCATAAAGTAAAGCTAAAAATGTTATATATAGGGTAATAAAAGGTGCTGAACCCAACGGTCATGACATTTAGTGTTAAATTTAAGCGATAATTTAAGCAATAATTTTCGAATATTACAAGGGTGTGAAGCAATAAGCCCTTCTATCTCAAAATTTTCCGCACCGCAGGCGAAAATTTTGACAATTTTTTATATAATTTTTTTTAAAATAAATTTCTAAATTCGGATATAGTGTAGTGTACCGGTGGTAAAAGTTCGGGACGTGACATATGTCATTCGATTCGTCTCGACGAGCTGAGTCGAACGGTACCACTCCCTATTTTAGGAAATGATTCTGGACCGAGTTATAGGTCCCTGAAAATCGAAAAACCATAGGGGGGAGTAAGCTCGATTTTGGGGTGAAAAATTCGAATATGCAAATTATACCTCATTCGAAAGAGCTCCTCGAGCTGAGTCGAATGACACCAAAATCAGCTTGATTGAACAAGTTTGAGTCGAGATATAGGGCTCGAAATGGTCAAAAACCATAGGGGGGATTTTGGGGTCAAAAATTCGATTCTACAAATGTTAGCTCATTCGAGAGAGCTCGTCGAGCTGAATCGAATGACACCAAAACCATCTTGATTGCACAAGTTTTGACAAAGTTACGATAGAAAAACTACCAACATAAACCTATGGGTCGTCGGCGAGGCGCTTGTGCAAGACCCCGCGCTTCGCGCGGGGTCTTGCGGCACGCGCCTCGCGGGGAGTCTACGGGCGCTGGGTCTGGGCTTGTAACATAAACCTATTCCTATCTCCCTTGCTCTGGACGTATTTGGGGCCTCCGTAGCAGCAAAAATCTCCACAGATGCCATAGGTAAGGAGCTAAAACAAACGGTCATAATTTTGTCAAATCAAGTCGGATTTTATTGATTTCGGTGTCATTCGACTCAGCTCGAGGAGCTCTTTCGAATGAGGTATAATTTGCATATTCGAATTTTTCACCCCAAAATCGAGCTTACTCCCCCCTATGGTTTTTCGATTTTCAGGGACCTATAACTCGGTCCAGAATTATTTCCTAAAATGGGGAGTGGTACCGTTCGACTCAGCTCGTCGAGTCGAATCGAATGACATATGTCACGTCCCGAACTTTTACCACCGGTACACTACACTACAGCCCTAAATTCTAATCAATGATAAACCATGCTAATTCCATTAGTCAAAAAATGGATAATTATAAAAATAAAAGTATGAAATGGTTTGAAATGGTTGTTACTAGGTATAGGTATACATTCCTTCAAAATTTATAATTACAAATATTGAGGGAATTACTTGAATGGAATGAAACCGTTTACCCAATTTAAAAATAATTTCCAATAAATTTATAGCGTGAAGTCAATCCACTCGCACAAGAATTACAAAATTTACACGAACGTTTTAAGCCAGCTGTGGATAACAATGATATACTTGAATTGCAAAGACAGGTTAAATTATTATTAATAAAATAAATTTGGAAAATTGTTGGATAGATTCGGGAAATACATTATATAAATATTAATAAAATATCAACCCCAAATTTTAATTTTTGGATTTCCTGCCTTAATTTTAATTTTTGGATTTCCTGCCTTATTACTCAATTTAAAAATGATTTCCAATAAATTTATAGCGTGAAGTCAATCTAACTCATTTCGGTTTTACTCATCTCGGTTATTTTTTGAAAAATAAAAAAAACTTATTTCCTGACTTGCTTATTTTTATGATGAAATAAAACATTAATTCTCCTTATTTGTATATTACTCATTACAATATAGCTGTTAAATCTTTAGCTAGCTCAAGCTCAAAATCTACTTCAGCAATATGGATCGGCTCCAGGAATACCTCCAGCTCTAGTAAAGATATTAACATATAATTTATAGATTTATAAATAGATTATTTCATATCTTCATAGAAAAAATAAAATAGTCTAAAAGCAGGGAATTACCCTTTAATAAAAGAATCTAAGAGGCACATTTTTATAGAGAATCTATCTGTCTATTTCTTAATTTTTCAATATATCCCATTTGTCTAAGCACTAATTGGGAGCTCCAAATAATTGGAATTCAAGGTCCCTTTTTCAATTTTTATGTGATGGAACTCATTTCGGTTTTACATGTTTATTTTTCCAATTAAACGGTGTTTTAGTTAACGATCATCTCCATTAGAGCTGTTGTTTAAAGGAAGATATAAATTCTAATCCAATTCCATGCTAAGTTTACAAAAGTTGAGAAAGAGCATAGATTATCTAGACTCTAGCAATAACATTAGAATAAAATTGATGATTTATTATATCATATAAAATTTTTTTAATAGTTGTATGAGATTCAACAAATTATTCAAAACCATACGCAACTGATTAATGATTTACTTCGTAATCAGGTTATAGTTAATTTATTCTATTATTGCGGTCATTAACTATTTATTTCTTTACCTTGGGATCAGGAACAGTGATTAAAAAAATATAAAAAACATTAAATAATAATAATCTTTCAAACATGATTAACACCTAGATTTTATTAAAAATAGAAATACTAATTTCCAATATTCCCCAAAAAAGCTTTGTTTAATTCTTATTTTTGGGTTTTTAAATAAATTCTTGTTTGTTGGTTTGTCTGAAATATTACCCAAATTTCTTTAATTTTTTAAAATTTTTAAATAATTGTTTTAAAACAATATATCATCTTTTTTCCCCTTAAAATTTTCCTATTCGCTTCCTTACTTGGCAACTTTATTTTTTGGACCTAGATTAATCTTTCAAAGGCTATAGAACTAGGAATTAAAACTGAACCAACAATTAATTTGAGACTTTCAAAAATGTCTTCCTTAAAAAATAAAAATCCCAAATAAATTTCTAGGTTCAAAGTGACATTGATAATCTTGTGAGAGAATTTGACAAATTACTTGCTCGAGTAAATGCGGCTCAGTCACGTGAAGTCTATCTACCAAGCTCTGGTTAAATATAATTAATTTTTAGGGGGTTTATTCTCACAAATTTTTTTGTGTACTGGGGGGTGAATTAAATAAGTAGCAATTTCTGTCATTATGGGGTTCAAACGTGAAATTTCTCGATTCGAAAATATAGGATTTCTAGCATCAGCATCGAATATTTTTGTAAGATTTTCTTATGGTTTATATTAAACACTTTTCAAAATTTTTTTGTGACCCTTTTAAAATAATATTTGTCGACAAATTTATAGTTAGAACAAGCTCATATTCTTCGAGTTCATTATCAAACGGTACTTTTTGCTGCTGCACTTGTTCCAGAAACGCATAATGATCACAACCAAGCCCAAGTAAATTTAATAATTGATTTATTGTATCTTTCATTAAATGAGTTAAATGTTTTATTGTCAGTCTGGAACAGGGGTGAGAGTATTACGTTTTGAGTTAAATTTTGGCCCTGAGTTGCGTTTTTTTGTCGAAATACCAATCTTGTCCAATATGAGGACAAGATTGGTAATAATATAGTCTTGTTTTTACAAAATTATCAAAAGAGAAGCCTTATTTAATTAACAATTTTCTTCCACCGTGCGGCACCTCGGTTTCATTTTAAATTAGCTGGAATCTCTTTATCCTCTGATATCTCCCCAAATCACTTCACATTCCCTTTTATCACCTAGTATCTCTTTAACTCTCCATGATCCCTCTAAATCCCATGATATTTTTCAGAATCCCTCGGTATCTCGTTAAATCACTTTAATTTCTAAATCCGCAATTTGAGAGTATAAAAAACTTGTATCTTTTATCTTGTTTTTATGTGTGGCTCTCTTACTTCAATTAGGAATTCCGTTTAAATATTCCAAATTAAAAAATATATTATTTTCAAAATAGCTCGGGAATAAGAATATTTATCAAAAATTAACCTAAATAAATCAAATATATTAATAGCTTGATGGAATTGGAACTTCTATTGAAAATATCATACAGATCTTATAGGTTATATTTAAAAAACAATTTAAATAAAACGAAAAACCTAGCACATACTACATATTAAATATTAACAAGTTGAACAAGAGGGGAATGTTACATATAATGACAAGGGATTAACATTCAATCGGTGAAAAGAGTTCTTATAAATAGGGAGCTAATAGGGAGCTTTTTACAAACTTGGCATGATATTTAATGCGCAATAAATGCAGTTTCCATTTTGTTATGAAACTTTAAAGGGGCCCAAATCCCTTGCTAATCTTCATACATATTCAGATTTTGCTTTAACTTATTCCGGATTTATCTGCATAATGCTTATTTTGATGTTTTTGGAGAAAATAAACAAAAATACCCGCAAAATCCTGCTAAATGGTGTAAATTTGCCAAAATTTCAATAATTGATTCACAAAACCGGCATAACAAAACATTCCATCTCATATGTTTAACAATGCAAAAATTAATAATGGGAATAATTTTAATATAAATGTATTTTGGTAGCTAAGGCGTATATAAAGTAAAAATTTCTAGGTTATAAAGTATTTTTCTTGCAAATTACGTGCATTTTTATTATTTTTTCATGCATTTATAGTGCATCGAAAAACGATTTTAACTTTCAAAAATTTCAAGAAATAAGGTAAGGAATGGTCCCAGACACAGTGGGCGTAAGTCCCGAACATGAAAAAATGTTTTGGAACCGTAACCCTACTTTGCAATACCAAGAAAAATCCAATTTTCTTTTTATTGGACGCATAAACTTTCATTGGTCTCATAAACTTTCATTGGACGCATAAAAGTCGATTGGACGCATAAACTGGAGTAGAGCAAAATTATTTATCACAATTTGTGACCCCTATAATGCGGGCACACTGTGCTTTACAAGTTCCCTAAATATTTGTGAAAAAACTAGTTGTAGCATTCCATTCCTCCAATTCAAATAGAGAAATATTTATTAAATTTTTAAATCTACTTTAAGGCTCACCAGCCACCTCAGCAGCCACCTAGAAACTGAATTTTCATGATTGAATCAAAAAAGAATTCTTGATTGGCTGATCAAAAGTGATTTGGATTTTGGATTTTTATTGGTCCCTTCTCTTATTGGAGTGGATTTTTATTCGGTATTTGTAACGCATTCCTCCTTTTCTGTTCACTCTGTAAAAATTTTCAAATTCGTCCTCCTGGAGGCAAAATGTTCGACACTTGCTACAATCATTTACAGTACGGGGGATCGACTGGTATTATATCAAAGTCTACAATTATATCAAGTCTTTTTTGGGTCAACCCATTATTTTAAAATTTACTTTTGGAATTGTGCAAGTGTCATGCTCCTATTTACAATCACTGTATTTTTATAGTTAAAATTCAAACTGTTATGTGGATAAAATTCATTTTTCTGTTTACTTAATTTATTAATTTTAAGCTTTCAACAGCTCGATTATTATTAGGGATCGGATTTTTATGTCGTAAAAATTTTAAAATAGGTACGGCCAAAAGGTAATGTAACCAAAATTCTTCTAGGACTTGCTGAGAAATGTGAATAACCTAAATTTAATATGAAGAAGTAAGACAATCCCATCCGGTCCTAGCCAGTTTACAAGCAAGTCGTGCTAACACTGCAATGCTAATGCTTGCACTGCAATGCTAATGCTTGCAACGATGAAAAAGTTCCCAGAAGCGCACATATTATTCATGGCTCCGTTGAACATAGCAGTTGTAAAAATGTGTTTAGAATTGGAGGAAGCCATGAAAATCGAGGGAATCCACGAGCCCGTGTTGGCTTTATTTTTTGGTAACGGGAAAACTCGATACAAGGAGCAAATTGAAAGTATTTCGGCTCATGCAGTAGATCTAGCGAATTTACTGATAAGCTTGAGCTTACCGATCTGAAAAAGTTCGACAGGTATAAGAAAGCACGTATAACACAACCAAGAATGGCGGCAGAAGGATCAATTGCGCAGTTATTTTTGAAAAAGTAAAAAGGCGTGCAATCTTTCTTGATCGGGGCTTACTGAACAATTATGCAAACTCTTTCCTGAGACTGAAAAATTGATTTTGGATGAAGCATGTCAAGCGCCTTTTTCTCAATTTTTGTCGGTAACACATGATTTCCAAAATTAAGAAAGGTTTTATGTAGTAAAGGGTGAAAAGTTTCAATTGAAAGTCTATTTAATACTCGTGGGAAGTATTGACAAAACTACACTCATAGCAAATTTTCGATCCCATTCCCAGATCGTTAAATGTGTAGAGGTGGGAGCATACATACCGGCGAACCAAATGTTATTGAAAAGAGAAGGGGTTATGATTGTTTAAATTTTTTGCATAAAAATGGACTACCCTAGTAATGAGAAAAATGAAAAACGATGAGCACTTTTCCTAACGAAAAATATGCAAAAAAAGGAAAGAATAATGCACATTCTCTTTGCAGACAGATAAGGAACGAAACGGACAATTACTGTTACTGTCTTATTCATTATTGCTTGTTAGAACATAGTCATAGAAATCTCTTACATAACAGTTCGGTACATTTTTGAGTCGGGGTTTTCAAGTCAAGTCAAGCATCGAGGCTATGGCGGGTCCTGTTGTTTGAGTTCAAAAACTGGAAATCATTAAGCTACAACTAGATAATGTTAAGTTGAATAATCATTTTCTGTTTTTAGAGAAAATAGTGGGCCTAAAATTTTCTAGCTGCCCGGATATCCCTTCAAACAAACCAAAATGCAGTTTAATTCCCAAAATCACCTCTTAGTCTCCATATATTACCGGTATCTCTCTTAATCATCCAATTAACTCATATCTATCTTAAACTCTACAAATCTTCTTATATCCACCTTAATCTCCTTATCTCCCCCAATCGATGTTTCGATGTTTAAATTTTGCTTTGATTCAGAATCTGCCTTGGAGGCAATTATTGGTCTCGAGGTTTTGCATTGAAAATTAGTTATCAATTATATTTTGAGAATTTCAAATTAATAATAAATTAAATTTAAAAAATTAAAGGGCAATATTTTAAATATTTCTTAATTAAAAGATTTAGTAATTTAAATTCTCTCTCTCTTATCGCATGCTTTGACTTAACATTCTTAATGTTTATTTACCGAGTGCATATGCACTTACATCAAAGGCAATTACAAATTAGTATATTACTTTATTAAAGGATTTAATAAGTTCATTAATGATTTTGTAACTTCCGTAGCGGCTTCTTTAATAATTTTTTTAGATGGGAAAAAATTCACGTGAAAGTGGAATTAAAACATAATTTCAAAAGAATTGTTGCTTAATATTTCACGTGAATTTAAGAGAATAAAAAATAAAAATTCCCCTTTATAAACCGTAGGGAAAATTCAAAAAAATTTATTTAATAATTATTCCTTAGAAAATACTTGTGAAAACTGACCCTCTTACAGACCAACTAGCTTAACGGAAGACCCATACCTGAAAAAATTTTTGAAAAAAAAGCTTAGATACTTAGGGTGTCGAGCCTGAAAATCTGCAGGTAAACAGATGAATTTTTCGGAATTTCTTAGTTCAATGATTAATGATTATGTTCAATAATCTCCAGATTTTATTTATCGGGTTTTAGCAATCGAGCTTTTGTTTTTTGTCGATATAATGGTTTCATAATTTTTATATGATTATTTTAATATTATTTTCTGGTTCATAATTTTATTTTTTCAAAATATACAAAAAAATTCTGGTTTAAAATGTAATCCTTTAGTTAATCATTAGGGGTCAATCGGAGGTATCGTAAATCGGGAATGTCGGAAATCGGAAATGGCTCCAGAATAGGAATCATTTAAAATGATACTGTAATTATTTTCTTCCTATTTCCACATTATTTTCTTTTACTTTTTTTAAATTTCTTCTAAACTTCTTCAATTCCTCTTTTATTTACTTCAATTTTTTATTTTTCTTTCTTTAAAAAATTTTAATTGATTGAATCAGGTCTTGGCATTTAGCCAAGATGCCATTGAAAAATTTTGCCATTGTCTCTCCACCTCCTATAGAGATGTCTCCACTCGTATTTCTTCTCTCCCAACCTTCCCCTATTAAATTTTTAATAATAGACAATAAAATTCAACAAATTAAATTGCCATTTTGTCAGGCATGCTTGTCCGATAGTCAATAATCACCTGGTTTTCCCTTTACTGTTTTACATTTAAAAAAATATTTTTAATAATTAAATATATGCCCTTTTCCCAATTTTATTTATTTTTAAATTTTAATTTTATTATTTTATATACCGTATTTACTCAATTAATTTCACAACCTGAATAATTTCCTACTCTCGATTAATTCCCCATACGTTGAAACTACAATTCTTCACAACGAAACTCCCACCTAGATTGTTCTCAAACAGTGATGGGAAAGTTCCAGTTCAGGAACTGAAACCGGCAAAGGTCTGGACCTATTTAGAAACGGTTCCAGAACCATAACTGGAACCACCAAAATTAAAAAAGCAGTTCCAGAACTGGAACCGGTTCCAGAGAAATTTTGCAACTTTCCCACCACTGTTCCCAACACATGTTGGTTTCAAATATTAATTCGCCTAGGCGATTAACAGATAAAATACTGTATATATTAGTGGATAAACTTTAAAGACCAATTGCTTCTTCATGCTTAAAGCTTATTAAAAAATTTTAAAATTTTCCTATAAGTATATTTTTAGGCTCATTCTGTAGTCAAATTTATCCTTTTTAAAATGGACTATTACTTCAATGAAAATAAATATTAATTTAAATTTTATCCAAAATGAATTGTCATAAATAAATAAATTTATAAGCTTAAATATTCGATTTTAAGCTTGAAAAAAAAATTTGAAATTTCGAAAAAATGATTTCGATCCGCAATTATTCTTTGATTCTTTTTCTTTTTGCGGTTATTTGTCAATTTGGTGTAAAGGCGCCTCGTGGGTCTGGACATCGTAATCGTCCCCAACAAGTGTCAAACAATGTTTTTATAATAAGGATAATTTGTGAATAAAATTTAATTTAAGCAAGAAATTGATGTTGATCAACTTCTTCGCACTTTATATCGTTTAATTCCTCAGGTTCGAATTTGCATTTAAGATTGTTCGATCACTTAGTGTTTATATACTTCCAATAAAATAATTTTTTAAATTTAGGGAAATCAACGCAATCGCGCGGTAACTTTTTTTTAAATTTTTATAAATGTATGATAGAGATCGGAAATTTTGAAAAGCCTGGACCTGTTCCTGGACTCTGGTGTTTGATTTCTTGACCTGGACTGGATCCTGGGCCTGAAGTCCAGGAAATATCCAGGCCCAGGAAAAACCCAGGAAGGTCAAAAAATGCCTGGACCTGGACTCTGGGTACAGGAAAACCCAGGCCTTGGTCCAGACCCAGGCCGATCTCTAATGTATGATTTAAAACTACCTATACTAGAATCGAAGACCTGTTCAACAACTTGATGAAATAATTAACTATGTTAGAGGCCTGCATACTGCAGTTGATGGTCTGAGTGAACGCATTGCAACTGTATAATTATAATAAAATATTTTGCTGATATTTAAATTTTAGCTTCTTCCTCAAATTCAAAACAATCCAAATATCACCCAAAACCAGGCTATTTTTTTAAAAAATTTTTAATATTTATAAATCACTCTGGTCCAGTTTATCACATGTTAAAGAAAGTTAACTACAGATCCTTTTACTTCGCCCAAATTAAACGAGTATGAAAATCATTTAGGAGAGCTTAAAAGAGTATTAATAGTTCAAGTCCCTTGTTTGTCTCTTTTTATTCTTTTGCAAGGCAATTACCGTATTTACTCAAATAATTACCCTCTCTCAAATAATTACCCCCTCCCTATTAATTACCCCCTCCAGCGCGAGATCGAAACAATAATTGCCCTCTCTCAAATAATTACCCCCTATTTTTCCTACTGATTTTAAAAATATTTATTAAAAATACTATCAATTTTAATAATCTAACATTTTACCGGTCAATATCAAGGAATAAATTGGATTAAGAGGGAAATCGAGGGGATTAAAAGATTTTTGAGAGATAATGGGAGATTAAGAAGTTTTAAAGGTATAAGCCTTATTTCTTCTAAGCCTTATTCCTTATATCTCACCAAATCCTCTGAAATCCTCGTTTGATTTTGTGTTTTTATATATCCAGAGACGGAAGTATTGCTGGTATAGTACTATTTTGAGGACATTTATATTACAAGAATTAACATTATATCCTTTAACCAGGAATAACCTCTAACCAGGAATAAACTTTATATATCCCAGGACGGAAGTATTGATGTTATAATCCGTTTTGTGGAAAATATTAAGGGAATAATTTAGTTAAAACACAACTTTTTATCTCAGTATTGGGTAACTTATTGTATATTCCTGTTCATATGCCTATGATAAAATAAAAATATAAAGGTCGAAATAATAATTGCCCTCTCTCAAATAATTACCCCCTCCCTATTAATTACCCCCTCCAGCGAGAGATCGAAACAATAATTACCCAGGGTAATTATTTGAGTAAATACGGTAGTTATGTAAATACACTCAAAAAGGTCCAAAATTATTATAGAGACAAATTTATGAGGAGAGGGGACGGAATGTAAAATAAATCTTTCAGAATTCTAATACCGTATTTGCTCTAATTGAATGACTCCTCTATTTGAATGACCCTTCTAATCAAATAACACATTTTTGAGGCTATTGAAAAATAAAATGACACGCTCTATTTGAATGACCGCTCTAATTGAATGACCCTTTTAGTGGTGCAAAAATAATTCATAATTTTTATTAATTTTCTCTTATGTACAAATTTCTGGTGTATTGAAAAATAGAATGACTGTCATTCAATTAGTGCAAATACGGTATCTTCCCCATATATTGTTAGAGTATAAAAGTATTTTAAGTCCTATTTGTCAAAATTTTCAGATGCAACAGTTGGAACAATTGAGCACACGTATTCAAAACGGGCATGATTTGACCCAAGACGAGGTTATTAAAAAAATTTCGGTCTTCATACTATTTTTCGGTTTATACTTAATGTAATTATTAGGGCTCGGATTTATATTGAAATAAAATCGCAAAATATGGCCATAAAATATTGAAATAAGTGGGCAAAATATTGACAAAAAATGTCAAAAATTAGTGAATATTGAAATAAATTATTGTTTATTCACTAGAAACGCCCCAAAAAAGTTGAAATTTAATAAAAAAATGAATCACGTTTTTAAAATTTCACATTAGCTTTACGCTCTTGGACATTTTGCGATTGAAAAAATTTTGAGGTTACGAAGAATGTCTCGGGAATAATTAGTGGGAAGGCATCGGTACTGTAGTGAATAATAGGCCATAACATCCCCTTTTCAGCGCCGCAGGCGAAAATTCTGACTATTTTGGAAGACCAAGAAGCCAACTTTTTCCAATTTTGCGACGCAGGCAAAAATTTGAAATTTTTGGTTGTAAGGCGGCCAGATTTCTTCATTTTTTTCCTAAAATTTATGAAAAATCCCTAAATTTTGGTAAAAATATGCAAAAATATTGAAATAATTTGAAAAATGTGCCAAATATTTAAATAACTGGAAAATTGGCAAAATATTGAAATATATTGAAATGTAACTTCGTTCAAAATCATAATATCGAAAAATCAATATCATATTTGAGCTTCTCTCGCCATAATATATCCAGGAAAAAAAATATATTTTAATACAAATACGAGCCCTAGTAATCATACACTGGGCTCGTTTGCCGTACTGTTGCCTATACGAATCCTTTTAATTCTCAAAATTAAACAAATATAAAAATAATTTCGGCCGATCGAAATTATTAGTAGAGTTCGAACTTTTCAAAATGCCGGGCCCGGGACCCGGTTTTTTTACTCAAAATCGCACCCGGGCCGGGTTTTCCGGATAAAACCGGAAAAACCTGTTAGCCCGGAAAAACCGGATTTTCTTAAAAATACTCGGTTTCGGGCCACCGGGCCCACATTGGAAGATTAAGATGGGTGTGGAGAAATTAAGGGTAATATATATGAGGGGATTAAGGGTGATATGAGGGGATTAAGGGTGATATATAAAGGAATATAACGTGCATATGGATAACAGACTCAATCCAACTATATACCTCAAATCCGTCGATATCCATCCCAAATCACACTATATCCCACTATATCCCCCTTAATCCCAAAATCCCTCCAAATCCGTCGATATTTATCCCAAATCCCCCTATATCACGTTTAATTACAAAATCCCTCCAAATCTGTCAATATCCATCCAATGTTAATCACTAGAAATCCTTCAAATGCTCTAATATCTTTTTCCTTTTTATTTTTTTAAACTAAATAACATCATTTAATTTTTTATAAAATCTAATATTTGTAAGTCTGCTGGGCCCCCTAGTATCAGAAAAAGTCGTTGTCTTTACATCCAATAGGTCCAGAATTATAATAGATATATAGAAGCATTCAGATTCCTAATACTTTTCTATACATACCTAACAGGATAATTGGAATTTTATTTTGTGTAGGGATCCCTGTTAACTATAAAATAACTATAAGTATTTTTCAAATTTTAGTTGCGACAATTGACAAATTTGCTCGCCCAGCTGAATATTCCGCTGAATTAGGTTATTTTTGAAAAATTTTTTCGATACCTTAAACATAGATTACCTCTGGCTTTTAACTGAACAATATCGGGACTGTTATAAATTATAATTAAAGTTTAATTATGAGTTTTTTCAAAAATATTTATGCGTTTAATAAAATTATTTAAAAAATTTTATTTTTGAGGTAAACATTTTCTCCGCTAAATTATAAATTTGCGCATTCAGCTATACATAGTAAGCAAAGGGCGGTCGGAACAGTCCGATTTGTCGGAAATCGGAAGATCAGGAAATCGGAACTGGCTCAAAAGTCGGAACTCGGAATTCGGAAATCAAAATTTTTTTCGGAAATCGCAAGGAAAATTCGTCGGAAGGAAAAAATTCCAACCCACCTCTGATAGTAAGCGGAAAATTATATTTAGGTATATCCTTAATTAAACTTTTTGGAGTTTCTTAATTCCGAGATATCTTCCATGTCCCTATGTGGATCGTCTTGATCGACTCGCTGTTGACCCCCTTTTATATTAAACAAAACTTGTCATTAACCCTGATAAAATTTCTTTTAGAAATTTATTTATTTTAAAATTTAATTTATTTTAAAGAAGATCACCAAGATCCTCCAAGAAGCGAAGAGAAGTTAAAAGTGAGGTTGAAACATGTAAATCCTGATATTAACAACGAAATCTATGTAAAGAATTTTTAGCTGATTTTAGTAGAGTAAAGCAGCTGGGCTATAGCTATTTCTCTCCTTTAGCTAGTGCAAAAGGTTAATCGGCGGCTGGGAGCGAACCAGCATCTTCAGTAGACCGGACTGATGTGTTAGCCATTACACCACGCCGCCTACTGCTCAGCCTTAGGAAATTAATAGCTATATGCTTTACAGTAGATATATCCCTTCCATTTCCTAATTTGGAAGGAATTTAAATATTTTTTAGTCTAAATTAGACAACGATCATTTTTTAAAATTGTTTTAAGGAGACATTTCAAGGCCTGTTTAAATTGTAGATATTATAGTCAACGATAAATTTTTCTTTAAATTTGTTTAATTTTTAAAAATTACAAAAAAATTATACATATTTTTTAATTTTATTCCCCAAAATTTTTACAAAAAAGTTTATTATATTTTCGTAGACCGAAATAACACTCATTCAAAAAATAATGTTCAATTTCGATAGCAATTTTAATTCAATTAAATTAATTTTTTTTATCTTTAATTTTTTTTTTCTTTAATTAAACTAGATGAGACTTTTGACATTAAGTTCCTTTTTAAACAAAATTAGTCAAGTATATTTGTTGAAAAATATATATTGAAACAATATAAGATATCAAAGATTTTTTATAATATCACAGACAAAAGTTTTTGATGCGAAACTTTCTTAAAAATTTAAAATCAAATTTTAAAAACCTATAGAAAATTTATATTACATTTTCTGTTTCAACTTGAACGAATTTTCAAGTATCTAGGTAGAGCTTATTCTAGTTAATCTAGCTATTTATGTTAATCTAGCTAATATGTTAATCTAGCTATGTTCCTCCAATTTGTGCAAAAGGTTAAATGCGGACCAGAATCTTCATTTGAACGGGCTATTTTTTAAAATACTCCACCCCTGCATAGCTTTAG
This sequence comes from Meloidogyne enterolobii, assembly GCA_963681835.1. Lineage (NCBI taxonomy): Eukaryota > Metazoa > Nematoda > Chromadorea > Rhabditida > Meloidogynidae > Meloidogyne > Meloidogyne enterolobii. Next base: position 2,216,211 of record CAVMJV010000029.1, read on the forward strand.
GAATTAAATATTATAGTTTTATGCTTTACTTTACTTTTCATAGCTTTTTTTATTATTACACTATTTAAATTATGAATCATAATTAATATCGGTGTGAAAATATTTTTATATGTACAAAAAAAATTTTTAATTAATTTTTTATGTAATTAATCACCATCCGAATAGCTTTTTCAAATTAATTGATGCTTTATATTATAATTTAATAATAAACAAAATTAAATTAAATCTGTATAATAAATAATTTTATAATAATAAATAATTTTCTATAGTAAATAATTTTTTCATAAACAAAAAATCGGATTTTCAAAAAATCAGATTTTCAAGGGAAGCAAGTCTTAAGCTAAAAAAGCATTTAATTTAATATTTTTTAGAAAAATTCGTAAATTTAATATTTTCTATAATGCCCAAATTTTTAAATTTATTTATTATTGTGGCATTATTGTTTATCCAATGCCCAAGCAGTTGGTCGCAGGCAGAAGAAAGAGAAAAACTAAGTAAAGTTTTGTGATTGTTATATGTATCCCGATAAAGTTCAATTACCCCCACATAGTGGCTCTATTTTTAACCCCTATCATCTGGTCAGAGACAGGTGTTAGAATAGAGGTCTCAAAAAGGGAGACTAACACACTTACAATTTTTGGGACTTGGATTGCAGTAAGAAACTTGATGATGTTTAATGATCAGGAAAATATTAATCTATCTCCTGAATTTTAATAAAACATGATTAATAACCAATTTTTGGAGAAAAATGGTACAAAATTAAAAGAAATTCCTGCACCTTCAAAAAACTCAATCATTAATCGACAATTCCATATAAGAGTCGCACTTTCCAAATCACCAAAAGGTGATTTTTCCAAATCATACAAATTAACAAAAGGTGACATGGCCTCTCAAAAAGGGGGAATAAAGATGACAAAATTGGCCAAAAAGGGGCGAAGATGTCTAATAGGGAGAATATCCCCTAAATGTGGTAAAAGGATCACTCTTTCCATATCCAAAAATCAAATTACTCTATTAATTTTTAATTTTATAGATACTACTCTCAAGGAAATAATAGCCAAAATTATAAAGAAGGAAGGATTATTTTTAGATAAGCTTTGCACATTCAATATAACAAATGAAAAGGATATTATTGAAGAAGATTTAACAAAGAAAAATTTTGAGGAGCCTTTGAATGAATTAAAAAAGCATATCAACTATTGTTCTGAATCACAACATTTGAACAATACTAATTGCACCTTCGTAGGAAAGGGAAATCATAATGATGAAATTCTTCATCGTAAAGGGAGTGATATCGGTCTATATGAAGTTGATAATATCCCGAAAGACGCAGAAGTTAATTTTAAAATATATTTTGAGTTAAAGTAGAAGGGAAGATGAATTTTAAACAAAATAATGATTGATAAAGTATCGAAAACTTTTCTTAAATCTTGAAGATCAGGCATCTCTAAAAGTTAAAACGTGATCCAAGGAAAAGCAAGCGAAAAGTTTAACAAGCGAAAAAAGTACAGGATACAGAAAAATCCAAGACGCTTAAAACTGTGCCTGCATCTAAGGCATTAACAGTATTAACGCCTTATTCCAGAAAAAAGTAAAAAAAAGTGATACGTTAAGTATCGAGAACTTTTCTTGAATCTAGAAAATCAGGCATAAGTGTTAAGAATATTTTATCGTAGAGATTTCCTGTCTAAGTAAATGAGGAAAATAACTATTGAAAGATGGTTCTTGATAATCAAAACAATTATCGTGTAAAAATCGAGAAAATCGAGATAATTAAGCATTTTTCCCGAGATCCCGACTCTGTCCTGGCTCTAGTTCTGAAATCTTCAACGGACAGAAGATCATTATTGTTCAGACCATCTGGATTTTAATAAATTTCTCAATAAAGACATAATATACCTACTTATGTAACCTCAAAAAAAAATATTTAAATATATTAGGTTATCCTCGAAGATGGAAAGCTTATTATGGAAGGGGCCAACCAAATGGTCAATCAACTTGGAGATTTAGCATTGAATGGTAAATCTCTTCATGATGTAATAACTGGAAAGAATAGCCATTTATTTTCCAAAGAAAGTGGATTTGTTTTGAGTAATATAAGATATTTACGAGCTTTTTATTGCGTTCAGGTTTGTGGAAAAGAGGATTTTAAACAAAAAACTTTCCAGAGCGTAGCTAATCAAATAGTTGGCCATTATAAAAAAATATCTCTTTCCGAATTTGTAGAAATTACATATACAATAACTGGAGTGTGGATTGGAAGCAAGGTACATAAATTGATATTTTAATTGATATTGCCACCTAGGTGAAAAATTTCTTTTGATAATTGTAAACCTATTGTAAATAGAAGTTGGTACACATTTGACCAATATGTACTTTTTTGAAAAAATATGGAGAAAAATAAAATACCTATGATAGCTAGAGTATCTAAATTCGCACAAAATTCTCTTGGTGTGATCCTCTATATTTCCAATTATCATTCAAAGATAGTAGTAGATTTGTTAGATAAGGGTTAGCGTTCGATGTATGTTGCGTCTAAAATTCCAACCAGGGTTGCCGCCCGAAATCCGTGACAAGAAATGAAAACGCTCCAACCCGATACCCGAAATCCGTACCCGAGGATATTTTGTACCCGCGGCAACACTGATACAAACACTTAAATTTAACTAAATTAATTTTAATAAATATTCAGAAAATTCTTTCGGCAATGCAAAATGTAGTTGAAAAGAAAACTCAAATAGAAACTGGAATAAAACATACAAGGTCATATAATTATAAAAGCCCATAATTTAAATCTCGAGTTAAATTATCAACTTTTAAAATGGCATTTTAGTGGCTCATCAGTGACCCAACAAAGAAAAGAGCTTACTAAACTTATAATAGAAGTGGCAAAGCTAGAAGATGTCGATCTTGATAAAAGTGGCAATAAAGGTTAATTTTTGATAAATGTAAACAGACGGTAAATAGTGTTACTGTTCTCGATAGTCTTATTAATTAATCACGCAAATATAAAAATTATTGAGGATCTCCTAGGATTTATCAAGGCATTATTCTGCTATTCTGCCATAGTGATGGAAAGACCGGTTACATAATATATATGTAGTTAGTGGAATATAGTATAATTGGTGCGCATCGTTCTCATCCTAGCCCTAATGATGTTGGCAGAACTGGTTATACGGATCCGAAAAAGGGCCGTATATCCGAAACATTAGTATCGGATAACATTCGGATCGGATATCCGAAACCAAAAATTAGGAAAAATAGAAGATATCAAGCTTCCTGGCTTTGCAAATTCTCATAATTTTCACATGAGGCGCTATAAAGGAAAGAGTTGTAACTGTTATAAAAAACAAAATGTTTACAAGTTTAAAGAACCTTCATGTATATGGGTGTAATATCGAGTATCAAGCTTAACGGGATTTGAGGGGATTAACTCATTAACACTTCCCTCAATATCAATGATAATTCGTCAAATCGAGTGATAATTGATCTTAATCCCTCCATAACCTCCAGTGGGCTCAACTTTACAGTACCGCAGGCGAAAATTTTGAAAATAAAAATTTCGGTTCCGTATCTGGATATCCAAAGATTCCCAAATATCCGCCAAACTTAGTGCATAATAATTAAATATCTAATACAAAAACAAAGTAAATATACATCAATATTATTATGCTTAATATAATGAAATAAAATTTAAAATAATAAAAATATACAAGATTCTATACAAGATTAATCCAAACATCTATTTTTTCATTTAAAAGGCTCTTCCATGGCCCTAGTTGGATATTTCTCACTTAATAAGAACACACGTAATAAAGATTTTAGCAAATGCGATAAAAATCATGTCAATTGTCTTGCATTTTTTCATATTATGGCCCGTACTGATGAGAGGTATTATTCGATTTATTTAACGAATTATTGTTATTTTAACGAAAAATAGATAATTTAATAAATTATACATAGGTATATTTATAATTTTATTTACCAGTATCAAATTAGAAGCCCCGACTGAGGATGAAACTATGGATGAAACTTAAATATCTATGACAAATTTAATTTTAACCATTTTTAAATTATATTTTATTCAAAACATAATAAGGACTGATAATCTTTTTCTATTCGTAAATTGATAAACTGATATCCTCTCACATTCAGAGATATTTATATTTATTTTAGAGATCTATTATTTTTGCGATCAATTTATATTAATTTTATTTTTATAATATGTTTGTCCACAGGTCAAGAAGGTGGTTAAGCATCTGATTTATCAAAATAAATTTTATTTGTTAAATGTGATCTGTGACCATTGGTTAACTGTGACCATTTTAACTGTGATCGGAATTCAGTCGGTAATACAGTTTCCGTCAGTAATATTTCAGTCAGTTATCGGTTCGTATTCCGTACCGTATTAACGACAGTAATACTGACAAATACTGATGGATACCGAAAATACCTATAGACTTTATGTAAAATTTTCAGCGGCATCGTATTGCCGTATTTTAGTTTGTCCGTACTGTACTACCGATACGGAATACCCGTGACCGGACAATCCGTCAGGGGACAATCCGGCAGTGGAAAATCCGTCAGTGGACAATGCGTCAGTGGTTGGACAATCCGTCAGTGGACAATCAGTCAGTGAACAAATTCGTAATTCCTACCCATACCCAAACTAGTGCGTCCAAAAATTTTCATTTTTTCGTGTGAAGATTATAAGAAATATCGAAAATTTGTAGATAAATGAGGAAACCAGCAGATTTAGCTGGATTAAGAGGATATAAGTGGATTTGGGTAGCGAATGCCGATAGATTTAGAAGTATATAGGGGATTTGGATGGATTAGATTTGCATGATTAACGGATGGGATTATGTTGGATTTAGATGAATATTGGAATTGTGGGAAATCTATGAATAAGAGAAATTGTTTATAGTTGGATATCAATGGAACAACCTCCAAATCCTCTTAATCCGCCTATATCACTTGATATCCCACTTAATCCCCGAAATCCATCTTAATCTCCCTAATTCCTCGATAACCACCATAATACTGCAAATCTTGTATATTCCCCTTAATCCCAGAATATCTGACCTCCCCGATATCTCCCAAATCCGCTGATATCCCCTTAATCCAGCTAAATCTGCTGGTTTGCTCATTTATCTCCAAATTTTCGATATTTCTTATAATCTTCACACGAAGAATGAAATTTTTTCAACGTACTTATGGGTAGGAATTACGAATTTGTTCACTGACGGATTGTCCACTGACGTATTGTCCGACCTCTGACGCATTGTCCACTGACGGATTTTCCACTGCCGGATTGTCCACTGACGGATTGTCCGGGAGCCGGAATACCGATATTTAACGAAAAATACGACCGTCGCACAGTACGTTCCGATCACTAATTTTAACCCCTTAAACTCTAAATCAGCCCAGGCCATATTATACTAATATAGATCTCGTGGAACAAGTTCATGGATTGGAAATAAGGTTGGCTGATATTTAGAAATCTACGGATATCCGGATCCGATATCTTCCTTATATCCGGCCTTTTTTCGTCCTCCTTATATCCGGAAGACTTCCTTATATCCGGAATTCCTATATCCGGCCTTTTTTCGTATCCGGATATCCGGATTTGCTAACTTTAATTGGAAATTCTGTACTTTTATAAGTATTTGTATTTACTGCTCATCAGTTTTATCAAATAAATTTTATATTTCTATAAATGGAAAGTCATAGAGATTCATTAAAACTAATATTATTAATCAGTGTGGTAATTCAGTAAAATTAAATGTGAAAACTGAAATATTATTTATAAAATTGAGATAAATTTAATCAAATGAATCATTTTAATATGTAAAATTGATAGAAATATTACTTAATTTATAAATATAAATTTAATTTCTTCTCAGATTTTCAGAACTTAATTATGCTTTATTGCATTTTAATATTTAATTTCTTAATTATATTTCAACTATCATTAGGAGAGCAGCGCTTCCTAGGCAAATTTTTATTTAATAATAGTAAAGGATAAGGATGATTCAGATTGAGCTAACGTAATAAAGCAAAAATTGAAATAAAATTTATAGAGGCAGGGAACGGTTATAGAGAGCCGTGTTTCAAAAAAAATTTTTTTCGGATCGGATTTCTGTTAAAGTTTCAAGTTTCTGTTAACCATACACGTCCCTCGTCTATAGAGTAGGGTTGTCGGTTCTGGACCGAACCGTACGGAAGAACCGAGGATTTTTCGGTTCGGTTCGGTTTCGGATATCCGAAAATTTCCAAGAAAAGACAACCATACTATAGATGTATGGTCGACGTACATATCACAGTGACTAGGAGTCGAAAAATGTTCTGTGGTTGAATTGCGCATACGTGAGGAATAAGGAATATATTTTATATTTTCCAATGATCATATCAATGATTAAACAATAGGTCAGTGAACTTTTCTATTCGTAGATTCTTTCGAGAACTGGCACTTCTCGTACAAAAATACCTATATTCTTTAGTATTTCGAAAATTCTTAAAGTTCGATCAAATAAATTGAATAATTCAATTTAAGAAGGAAATCTTACAATCGAAATGAATCTGATTAAGGCAAAGATAAATATGTGCACTATCAACACATTCGAAAACGATGACTCATATTTTTATCATTTTGAAATACCTAAAGTAGTCGAAACTGAATTGAAATGGAAAAAGGAATGTTTTAAGGAAATAATGAAAGCTGCGGATCTTAAAGATAACAAAAATTGCACATTCACTGGGGCAAAATTTCATAAAGAGAACGAAGTTTTGGTACACAATGGAAAGGATATTGGGCTTTTTGAAGTTGATATAAATCAGTCTAAGACATGGCAGGTAATCTCCTTTTGTGATATTTCAACCTAATATTATAATGAATCAGAAAATTCTTAAAATTTACCCACTGATCAGACAATGGATAAGCGAACTTTCAAGATTTCGGAAACTATTGAAACACGAACATATAGGGTAGAAATTCCAATATGCCTTGTCTTAAGTCTTGACTCAAGCTTTTCTTGCGTTTTTTTCGGTCTTGGTCTTTGGTGTAGTCCCAGGACTCGAGTTTTTTTTCTGGTCTTGGATTTTTTTGGTCCCACTGACCAGACAGACCGTGACATTTCAATATTTTGTAAACTATTGAAACACGAACATATAGGATATAAATATATAAGACGCTTGGACTTGCCTCTTGACTCAATACTTTCCTTGGGGGTTTGTCGGTCTAGGTTTCGGGGTGTAGTCTTTCTCGAGTCTTGAGTCTTGGAAAATTTCTGGTCTTGGACATCTCTAATATAAGACTAAATCCTCTAAAAAATTAAATTTTGTGGGATAAGGAAAATAAGTATGTTTATTATATTTTTATACCTGAGTGTGTAGATGGTTGAATCAAAAGAGGATTTGGAGGTTGTTCCATTGATATCCAACTATAAACAATTTCTCTTATTCATAGATTTCCCACAATTCCAATATTCATCTAAATCCAACATAATCCCATCCGTTAATCATGCAAATCTAATCCATCCAAATCCCCTATATACTTCTAAATCTATCGGCATTCGCTACCCAAATCCACTTATATCCTCTTAATCCAGCTAAATCTGCTGGTTTCCTCATTTATCTACAAATTTTCGATATTTCTTATAATCTTCACACGAAAAAATGAAAATTTTTGGACGCACTAGTTTGGGTATGGGTAGGAATTACGAATTTGTTCACTGACGGATTGTCCACTGACGTATTGTCCGACCTCTGACGCATTGTCCACTGACGGATTTTCCACTGCCGGATTGTCCACTGACGGATTGTCCGGGAGCCGGAATACCGATATTTAACGAAAAATACGACCGTCGCACAGTACGTTCCGATCACTAATTTTAACCCCTTAAACTCTAAATCAGCCCAGGCCATATTATACTAATATAGATCTCGTGGAACAAGTTCATGGATTGGAAATAAGGTTGGCTGATATTTAGAAATCTACGGATATCCGGATCCGATATCTTCCTTATATCCGGCCTTTTTTCGTCCTCCTTATATCCGGAAGACTTCCTTATATCCGGAATTCCTATATCCGGCCTTTTTTCGTATCCGGATATCCGGATTTGCTAACTTTAATTGGAAATTCTGTACTTTTATAAGTATTTGTATTTACTGCTCATCAGTTTTATCAAATAAATTTTATATTTCTATAAATGGAAAGTCATAGAGATTCATTAAAACTAATATTATTAATCAGTGTGGTAATTCAGTAAAATTAAATGTGAAAACTGAAATATTATTTATAAAATTGAGATAAATTTAATCAAATGAATCATTTTAATATGTAAAATTGATAGAAATATTACTTAATTTATAAATATAAATTTAATTTCTTCTCAGATTTTCAGAACTTAATTATGCTTTATTGCATTTTAATATTTAATTTCTTAATTATATTTCAACTATCATTAGGAGAGCAGCGCTTCCTAGGCAAATTTTTATTTAATAATAGTAAAGGATAAGGATGATTCAGATTGAGCTAACGTAATAAAGCAAAAATTGAAATAAAATTTATAGAGGCAGGGAACGGTTATAGAGAGCCGTGTTTCAAAAAAAATTTTTTTCGGATCGGATTTCTGTTAAAGTTTCAAGTTTCTGTTAACCATACACGTCCCTCGTCTATAGAGTAGGGTTGTCGGTTCTGGACCGAACCGTACGGAAGAACCGAGGATTTTTCGGTTCGGTTCGGTTTCGGATATCCGAAAATTTCCAAGAAAAGACAACCATACTATAGATGTATGGTCGACGTACATATCACAGTGACTAGGAGTCGAAAAATGTTCTGTGGTTGAATTGCGCATACGTGAGGAATAAGGAATATATTTTATATTTTCCAATGATCATATCAATGATTAAACAATAGGTCAGTGAACTTTTCTATTCGTAGATTCTTTCGAGAACTGGCACTTCTCGTACAAAAATACCTATATTCTTTAGTATTTCGAAAATTCTTAAAGTTCGATCAAATAAATTGAATAATTCAATTTAAGAAGGAAATCTTACAATCGAAATGAATCTGATTAAGGCAAAGATAAATATGTGCACTATCAACACATTCGAAAACGATGACTCATATTTTTATCATTTTGAAATACCTAAAGTAGTCGAAACTGAATTGAAATGGAAAAAGGAATGTTTTAAGGAAATAATGAAAGCTGCGGATCTTAAAGATAACAAAAATTGCACATTCACTGGGGCAAAATTTCATAAAGAGAACGAAGTTTTGGTACACAATGGAAAGGATATTGGGCTTTTTGAAGTTGATATAAATCAGTCTAAGACATGGCAGGTAATCTCCTTTTGTGATATTTCAACCTAATATTATAATGAATCAGAAAATTCTTAAAATTTACCCACTGATCAGACAATGGATAAGCGAACTTTCAAGATTTCGGAAACTATTGAAACACGAACATATAGGGTAGAAATTCCAATATGCCTTGTCTTAAGTCTTGACTCAAGCTTTTCTTGCGTTTTTTTCGGTCTTGGTCTTTGGTGTAGTCCCAGGACTCGAGTTTTTTTTCTGGTCTTGGATTTTTTTGGTCCCACTGACCAGACAGACCGTGACATTTCAATATTTTGTAAACTATTGAAACACGAACATATAGGATATAAATATATAAGACGCTTGGACTTGCCTCTTGACTCAATACTTTCCTTGGGGGTTTGTCGGTCTAGGTTTTGGGGTGTAGTCTTTCTCGAGTCTTGAGTCTTGGAAAATTTCTGGTCTTGGACATCTCTAATATAAGACTAAATCCTCTAAAAAATTAAATTTTGTGGGATAAGGAAAATAAGTATGTTTATTATATTTTTATACCTGAGTGTGTAGATGGTTGAATCAAAAGAGGATTTGGAGGTTGTTCCATTGATATCCAACTATAAACAATTTCTCTTATTCATAGATTTCCCACAATTCCAATATTCATCTAAATCCAACATAATCCCATCCGTTAATCATGCAAATCTAATCCATCCAAATCCCCTATATACTTCTAAATCTATCGGCATTCGCTACCCAAATCCACTTATATCCTCTTAATCCAGCTAAATCTGCTGGTTTCCTCATTTATCTACAAATTTTCGATATTTCTTATAATCTTCACACGAAAAAATGAAAATTTTTGGACGCACTAGTTTGGGTATGGGTAGGAATTACGAATTTGTTCACTGACGGATTGTCCACTGACGTATTGTCCGACCTCTGACGCATTGTCCACTGACGGATTTTCCACTGCCGGATTGTCCACTGACGGATTGTCCGGGAGCCGGAATACCGATATTTAACGAAAAATACGACCGTCGCACAGTACGTTCCGATCACTAATTTTAACCCCTTAAACTCTAAATCAGCCCAGGCCATATTATACTAATATAGATCTCGTGGAACAAGTTCATGGATTGGAAATAAGGTTGGCTGATATTTAGAAATCTACGGATATCCGGATCCGATATCTTCCTTATATCCGGCCTTTTTTCGTCCTCCTTATATCCGGAAGACTTCCTTATATCCGGAATTCCTATATCCGGCCTTTTTTCGTATCCGGATATCCGGATTTGCTAACTTTAATTGGAAATTCTGTACTTTTATAAGTATTTGTATTTACTGCTCATCAGTTTTATCAAATAAATTTTATATTTCTATAAATGGAAAGTCATAGAGATTCATTAAAACTAATATTATTAATCAGTGTGGTAATTCAGTAAAATTAAATGTGAAAACTGAAATATTATTTATAAAATTGAGATAAATTTAATCAAATGAATCATTTTAATATGTAAAATTGATAGAAATATTACTTAATTTATAAATATAAATTTAATTTCTTCTCAGATTTTCAGAACTTAATTATGCTTTATTGCATTTTAATATTTAATTTCTTAATTATATTTCAACTATCATTAGGAGAGCAGCGCTTCCTAGGCAAATTTTTATTTAATAATAGTAAAGGATAAGGATGATTCAGATTGAGCTAACGTAATAAAGCAAAAATTGAAATAAAATTTATAGAGGCAGGGAACGGTTATAGAGAGCCGTGTTTCAAAAAAAATTTTTTTCGGATCGGATTTCTGTTAAAGTTTCAAGTTTCTGTTAACCATACACGTCCCTCGTCTATAGAGTAGGGTTGTCGGTTCTGGACCGAACCGTACGGAAGAACCGAGGATTTTTCGGTTCGGTTCGGTTTCGGATATCCGAAAATTTCCAAGAAAAGACAACCATACTATAGATGTATGGTCGACGTACATATCACAGTGACTAGGAGTCGAAAAATGTTCTGTGGTTGAATTGCGCATACGTGAGGAATAAGGAATATATTTTATATTTTCCAATGATCATATCAATGATTAAACAATAGGTCAGTGAACTTTTCTATTCGTAGATTCTTTCGAGAACTGGCACTTCTCGTACAAAAATACCTATATTCTTTAGTATTTCGAAAATTCTTAAAGTTCGATCAAATAAATTGAATAATTCAATTTAAGAAGGAAATCTTACAATCGAAATGAATCTGATTAAGGCAAAGATAAATATGTGCACTATCAACACATTCGAAAACGATGACTCATATTTTTATCATTTTGAAATACCTAAAGTAGTCGAAACTGAATTGAAATGGAAAAAGGAATGTTTTAAGGAAATAATGAAAGCTGCGGATCTTAAAGATAACAAAAATTGCACATTCACTGGGGCAAAATTTCATAAAGAGAACGAAGTTTTGGTACACAATGGAAAGGATATTGGGCTTTTTGAAGTTGATATAAATCAGTCTAAGACATGGCAGGTAATCTCCTTTTGTGATATTTCAACCTAATATTATAATGAATCAGAAAATTCTTAAAATTTACCCACTGATCAGACAATGGATAAGCGAACTTTCAAGATTTCGGAAACTATTGAAACACGAACATATAGGGTAGAAATTCCAATATGCCTTGTCTTAAGTCTTGACTCAAGCTTTTCTTGCGTTTTTTTCGGTCTTGGTCTTTGGTGTAGTCCCAGGACTCGAGTTTTTTTTCTGGTCTTGGATTTTTTTGGTCCCACTGACCAGACAGACCGTGACATTTCAATATTTTGTAAACTATTGAAACACGAACATATAGGATATAAATATATAAGACGCTTGGACTTGCCTCTTGACTCAATACTTTCCTTGGGGGTTTGTCGGTCTAGGTTTTGGGGTGTAGTCTTTCTCGAGTCTTGAGTCTTGGAAAATTTCTGGTCTTGGACATCTCTAATATAAGACTAAATCCTCTAAAAAATTAAATTTTGTGGGATAAGGAAAATAAGTATGTTTATTATATTTTTATACCTGAGTGTGTAGATGGTTGAATCAAAAGGACCATCAAATACTTCCAACATCTAAAAAATAATCATGATAGGTATATCAGTAAAATTCCCATTTCTAGACCATACATCTAGCTTTTAACTTAAACTATATCAAAAATTTTCGCTTAATTTAAAGCAACTACATGTAGACCACGCAATTGCTAAAGGTGGTCCTACAGAATTACGTGAACATTTAATTGATATTGCTAAAAATGGAGCTGTACTTTTCAAACTATTAATGCGAGACCACAAGAATTTATTCTTGAATACTAGTGGATTTATTCAACGCGATGTCCGATTTATTCGCGGTTTGTATTGCGTTGAGGTATGAAAATTATTAGTTATTTTTAATTAATAAAGTAGAATCTGATTCTAACTTAAGAGCAATATTCATTCTTTAGCGTTCGTAATGGAGAGGAAAAAGAAGCAATTAAAAAAGGAATGAGTAGGTACCGAAATCCACCAAATCCTCCTCAATCATAAGGGCTCCAGTGAACCCTCCCCATAAGAGAACTATCATAGTTCTATTGAACTATCATTCAGCTTCTGTGTCTTAATTTTATCAAGTATGACCATTATTCTCTCTTCAAGAAAGATATATCATTAAAATACTTTATAAATGTTTATCAATATTAATTCCCATTTATGCTTTATAAAATATCCTCTTAAGAAAATGGCTCGTGACCTTCAAGAAAAATATGCAGGATATACTCGGACAAGACATGCTGAAGTAAAAATTACAATTACCTCTATTTGGATAGGTAGCGAAGTATGTTAATTAGTATTATAATATTGAAATTAACTATACGTATAATAAATCGGCTGGCAGAAAATTATTTCTACAGCCTGTTAGAACGCCCAAAGGGTAGATAATATGAGTATCCGCAACTTTGGATTTGCGAAATCCAAGAGTAAAAATTAAATTGGCGGGTGATTTTTATAGTTGCCAACAGTGGAATTTGAGCATTGATTTTGCTTTTATAATTAAGAAACTTAAGTTTAAAATAAAAATTATGAAATTCAGGAAATTTATAAGGCTATGGATTATGTTGAAACGTTAAAACGTAATATGAGTAGGCTTGTTGAATCTCTTAAAAATAATGCTAATTCTGTTAAAATAGGCAAATTTCAAGAGATGCGTATGAATATTAAACAAGGAATTTTGACAGTGGCTACAAAAGAGAATGATTTGGGCAGGAATGAAAAATATAAAGGTAAATCTACATCTAGGTATTTGAATAAACTAGGTGGGATCGCGATCGGGCAGGATTATCCCGTATTCTGAATCCTTTTGATCCCGAGACCGAAGGATAAATCCCGGTTTCGGCCAATCCCGATCCCGCAGTCGAGATCGGTATCGGGATCATATTCCAAAATCCCGATTCAGATTTTATATTGAAACTTCTATACAGCCCAACTCTACAATAAAAATGAAAATTTTGGGTTTCTCGGACCCTCAAATAGTTATTGGAACACTAGAACAGATCTCTCTCTAATGATCGAATGAGACTCGAGAACAAATCTCTCTCTAAGGAGAGATTAAGTGGGACTCGATTCTAAGAGCTCACCGAAGCATGTGCTCATCTATGCTACGACCGACTGATCGGTTTCATTTTTGCTTTAGTTCCCAGGATGGACGGAAATCTCCGTTCTTACATAAGCCATTACCTCTCCTCTTAAATTTCTATGATTTAATAGATTATATTTAGGTTCAAGCATGGCATTGGTTGGTTATCTCACTTTAAGCAAAAATCCAAACCATCCCGAATTCAATAAATGCAGTAATTTGGAAGCAAAACAATGCGTTACGTTCTTTCATGTTAAAGCTAATGATGATTATAAAATTTAAAAAATTATATATTTTAATGCTGTTTATAAATTAATAAAATACGTTATTTTAAGCATATTTGATTAACAATTTATTACAAGCTGCTTGAAAATGAATTAATACCAAATATGGAATCACGGAAAGTTTTCAAAAATTTAGGTTCCGGCTCCGGTTTACAAATTTCCGGCTCCGGTTTACAAATCGGTTCCGGGCAAACCGTAACTTTTTTACACCCCTAAGGATTAGTTTTTTGAGAAATATGGATTGGCTTTCCCCGATTGGCCTTCCAAAATTCTCTCTACTTCGCCGAAAAAATTAAAATTCGCTGTTTTAGGCTTAGTGTAAAAGTTTAAATGTAGAGTGTCTGTTCGAGATTTGTAAAGGTCAACGAGCACAATAATAAATTATCACCAGAGAAAATATCGAGATTCGAAGATGGAATTGAAGTAGGATAAGATAAAAGAGATCAGTGACTAGCCTTGCTATTAGAGCTATTTCAACACAGGGGGGGATAGTGATGTTGAAAATTCTCTGAATTTTTCCATCAAAATTTGAAAGCATATCGAAACACAAAATTTAATTTTTTACTAGTGAATAAAAAATAGTTATGCTAAACTAATATTTATGCTAATACTAAATATGAATACAATGAAAAAAATTTAAAAAATAAATTTAGTTTTTTCACGTTTTTTGACATTTTTAATATTTTTAGATTTTTTTAAATTTTGATTTTTTCAATTTTTTTGTATTTTTTGGATTTTTTAGGGTTGTTTTTATGTTCTAGTCCACAAATTTTGTGTAAAGTTTTTTGAAGTCCCCACTAGGTAACTAAAGAATCTCGCTTTTAACTCAGTCAGCATCAGTATCTGTAGCTTCATCATCTTCAATTTCAACATTTGGATTATCATCACCCCCTCCTCCAACGTTTGCACTTTCAACATGATCTGCTAAAGATTAGATTTTACTTCGAGATCAAAAACTATTTTTCAAAAACTATTTAGTTATATTACATGTAGAATATTACCAATAGAAACTCTCCCATTCTTTCATTTCTCTACATGTTGGGAATATAAATCGGAAATTTTCAAAAGCCTGGACCTGTTCCTGGACTCTTGAGTTAGATTTATTGACCTGGAATGGATCCTAGGCCTGTAGTCCAGAAGTTAAAATAACAGAATCATCTGAGATTAAATAAACAGGAAAATGAAAAAATGGCTTTTGGGGACCAGATACTTAGGGGCCCGACATTTGTGACGAAGTTGGATGCAAAAAAATTAATTTAAATAAATTATTATTTTAGAAAAATAAAAAAATTCTGGAATAGGTAGCGAGAGTATTTGAACATAAAAGATAAATAAAGCTACTTGCGTCAGGGTCTCATGCTTCTGTCTTGCAGTATCCTTCATGACCTCAATTGCCCTGATCATCGTTAACTCCAAAGTGTTATAAATAGACTCTAATTCATAACACTTTGGAGCTAACGACGATCAAAACTCACTATACATTTTTATCATCTCAATTTGAAGCAATAAAGAATGCCGAAAATTTATTTTTCACTCATATTAAATAAACAATAGTTGTGCTAAGCTAATTTTTATACTACTACTACTAAATGAATACAATGATGATAATTTAAAAAATTCAAAAAATGCTTTTTTTTTGTATTTTAAATATTTTTGATTTTTATTTGATTTTGATTTTTTATATATTTTTTTGATTTTTTTGAAATTTTTTACAAAGAAAATCTTTGAATATGTCTTCGTCCACAAATTTTGTGTATAGTTTTTTTGGTTACTACGAATAGTTTGTAGTTTCTACTAATATTGTAGTTTCAGTTTCAGCCATAAAATGTAGCTTCGCTATCATCGTCTTCACGAACATAACCAGCACCAGCTTTTGCTTCGTTATAAAGAGCTTCACGAACATTATCATCACTTAATGTAGCTTCGCTATCTTCATCATCAACGTTTGTACCTGCAACATTACCTGCTAAAAATATATGTACTTGTATATATCAAGATTAAAATACATATTTACATTCAGATGTATTAAAATAAAATTAATAAGCAGTGATGTCAAAGTTCCAGTTCCGGAACTAATTAGTTCTAGTTCCAGTTCCGGAACTAGAACTACGGAACTAACGATTATCTGGAACTAGTTTGGAACTGGAACTACGGAACTAGAAATGTCTGGAACTAGCTTGGAACTGGAACTACGGAACTAGTAAATGTCTGGAACTAACTTTGGAACTAGTTCTGGAACTAGTTCTTGGGGGTATATTTTTGGCAAAATTTCCTCGAAAATTAATAAGTCTTTGATCTTTCGTCATGCAATCAAATACTCATTTATAAAATTTCGGATGCTATAGTAAGAGTAGTGAAATAAGGATCTTTTCACAAAAAGGAAATTTTTCTTATGTATTTTTAGTTGAATTTGCCCAAGTAAGATAATTTTACTGGTTTTTTGAGTAACCGGAAGCAGGGGTGAGGATATCAGAGGATATTGAACTTTCGAAGGCCAAGAAGCCAGATTTCAAATTTTCAGCGCCGCAGGCGAAAATTTTGAAAATTTTGGAAAAATCATTAGTCGGAAATATGATTTAAAAATTGTCTAAAATTGGTAATTTTTCCAAAATTAAAAATCGGAAGGAAAAAAACGTGGAAACTCAAAATTTTGACCCATCTCTGGGTATGATCAGGGCCTCTTCGTCTTTTGCGCAAAACTTTCAGCATATCATTTATAACTTGTGGGAAATTCTGATAACCAGAATAAAATATAAAGTAAAGCAGGAGCAAAGGTGGATGCTTTTGCGGAAATGTGGGCCTATCTGGACATTTACAATTTCTACTAAATCCGTAATACTATCTATATATGTATGAGTATATTAAATACATATTTAAAATTACGTATTTGTATTCCTTTGGTTTTATACACATTTTCAATTTTGATTTCAGGGTGTTTTCGTGCAAGATGCGATTTTAGATTCGTTACGTCACTTTTGTGTACTTTTACTTGGCGGCCGCATATAGTACAGCTGCCTTTCTCCTTGTCATAATAGTCCCAGGCTGTTGAGGTTTTTTCTTTAAAATTAAATAACTTTTAATACTTTGCTTAACTAAATCTATAGTTATATACTATGTATAAAAACCCAGATTCAGATCAGAAAGCTTGAAGTCAAATCAGAAAGCTTTGAAAGCTAAATCCAAAATTTTAACTAGTAATCATGTATTTCTCAATATTTTAAAAAATCTTTAAATTAAAATGTGAATTTGTTGGGATATTTTGAGTAAAATTATTTTTGATCCGCATACTCTGCAAATATTAGGAAAAGTGAAATAAAACACTCAGCAATTTGGAATTTTAAATACCTGTTCAATCCAAAATATTTTATTTTAAATATCTTACTTCTGTTGTGTTTCTTTATTTCTTTTTTACTCACAATTTCAGAATCGTGAATTGGATATTCTTGTTGATTTGGGTCATCTTCGATAGTTGCAGCTTCAAATTTTATGAAATTTATTGCAAATATTAAAAATAATAAAGGAAAAATGCGACCTCTAAAAAGACCAAATTAATTATAACCATTTATGTCCCCTAACCACTCCGCTAGATCACTTCAAATACACTATATTCCCCTTAATCCCTCCAAATGCCACCTGTAAATTTTATATCCTATTCTTTTTCATTTTATCCTATATCTTTTCCGTTTTCTTTTTTATGCGCCGAATTTTGGAAAATTTACGGTTTTGAACACACTTCCCCCGTTTATCTAAAAAATTTTCAATTATGTACATTTCTGGCATTTTGCGCGCCAACTGATAAAATCATGGCAAACGCTATAACGCTCATATCCGTAAATACAAACGCTAAAACTACACAGCGTAATAGCTTATAGGGACCAATCGTTATGGAAATAAAGTGGTAAAAGCAACTTTTAATTTTGTATAACTCGGGATTATTTTAAAAGCATACGTTCATTCAGATCAAAATTATGATGTTGTCTACCACCACTTGAAGATCCAACCTTTTCTTTTCCTTTACTACCGCCACCGGATTCTACCAAAACGGAGAAATTTAAAATAATTAAGAAACAAATCACAAAATTAGTTAATTTCATCTAAATGATTTATATTAGTCCGGCCCAGAAAACTTAAAGTTAGACATAAAAATTTATAAAATAGCATTTGTTAAGTAAAATGTATTAAAAAATTTTTCTGAATGTGTTATTGCATATGAGTGAGAATTTATAAAGGGAAACCAAATGTGTGTCTTTAGAATCCCATTTGTCTCATTCTTAGGTTTTATACTGGCTCGATCTTTGGCTCTATCTTATTTTTATAAAGCTGTCTTAAGATATAGAATTTTGATTTTTCTAGAATTAAAGGATTTTTTTGTAAGAGAAAATTTGTAGTGATTTTGGTGTCATTCGACTCAGCTCAAGAAGCTCTTTCGAATGAGCTATTATACAGAAAATCGATTTTTTCACCCAAAAAAGTGCTTACTCCCCCCTTTGGTTTTACAAATTTCAAGGACCTATATCTCGGTCCACAGGCATTTCCGAACCTAGAGAGTGGTACCGTTCGACTCAGCTCGCCGAGACAAATCGATTGGCATATAATTTGACCCGGTTCGGTGCAGGCCCTCGACTAAACTACAGCCGCTTACTGTGGATTGCGTAAAATTGCGTCGTTTTGTGTCTTGCGGATTGCGATTACGTTCGCGGATTTTTAAATTAAGCCTCTAGTAATTTTAAACTACCGACCCCTCTAATTTTGAACACCCCTTGAAATAAAATTTAAAATTGAAATAAAATTTAAATATTTTAATTATTTAAAAATAAAACAATCATGGGTAAATTAAAATGGGTAGTAGGTAAAATAAATGAAATTTCACTCAAACGACTTTAAATTATTTAATTATAATAAGGCCTTCGCTTTTTCATATAATTTTTTTATATATATTTTGATTTTTTATATACGATTTAAATGTGATTTTTTATAAATTTATCTGATTTTTTATTATATTTTATACGATTATTTGATCAAATAATTATTTAATCATCATTATTTTCACGTGCATTAGTTTAAACACAAGACTGTCATTCAAATTTTATTTTGTATGCGGTAAATTTAAAAGAAATAAGTCTCAATTATTCTATTCCTTCCTTATGACTCTTTGCTTTATAATTTTTAAAAATTTAATTCATTTAAAATTTTGCACCTCATTTTTAGCAAATTAAAAGAGCGCAGGCTCTTTTAATTTCACCAAATTATAAAATAAAGTAAAGCCGAACTGGGCTATAGTTAATTATTCGGAGGTTTGAAGCGAGGAAGAATCTTCAGTTTTTTAACTGATCAGGGGTTCTTCAAATTTCTCAAAATTTTCGCCTGCGGCGCGGAAAGGTAGACTTATGTGTATATCTGAGGATTTGAATGGAGTAGGGTGGATTTTAGTGATATCTGGATATTTCAAGGGATCTAAAGATATGGCGAGGGATTTGGCCTTCCGAAACTTGGGTGTTCCTACTTGGCCTTCAGAAATTCTCAAAATTTAAACCAGCGGAGGGAAAAGAGAGGGATAGAGCAACGGATCTTGTGATCAGCTTTCAACGACATACCTAATCAAATGTTATCCCAATTCTCGAATTTCCCAGATTTTTCTCTTACTAACCCAAATCCCACGATAATCAGCCCAAATCCCTCTTAATCCCTTGATATCCATCTCATTCCTTTGTTATCATCTGCATAATCTACATACCCTACACAAATCCCCCGAAATAATATTATCCGTTCATTTTCTACCCGGAGCCCGGAACCAGCATTGATCATGAGCGTATCATGAAATTTCGTTGTATTAAGAGGGATATAGGCGGATTAAGAAAATAAATGGGATTTGTATGATGATACATATAACTTTTATACTAAGATAAAAAATAAAGTGTTAAGATTAAATAATAGAATAGTTTTATTTTCGGCATTTTTAAAATTTACAGACTTTTTTAAATTGTATTTTTTCTCATTTGGTGAAATTTTTTAGAGCTATTTTTAAATTTTTTGTTCCTCAAATTTTTTGTTCAGATTTTTTGTAGTTCCCAATGGTAACTTAAAATAAACTCGCTTCAGGTTCAAACACTCACTGTAGCTTCACTATCATCTACTTCAATGTTTGCATTTCATCATTACCTGGTATAAATTAAGGGTAAATATCAGAAGTCTCATAAAATTAAATATATGTATAATAACACATACATAAATTGACTACACCTAAGTAGACCTACATTCTATTAAATTCCCCTATAAGTTCCTACACATGTTAGGAATAGATTTATGGTTGAATACTATATCATTTGTTTTCATAGTAATACCAGTAATGTGTCTTTTGCCTTATTGTCTTTTAAATTGACTTAAGCCTTTAACATTTTAAAATCTGTTTCGTAACGCCCCTGGCACATACATTTTTTATATTAATTATCATATTTAAAATTACGTATTTGCATTCCTTTAGCTTCGTTTGACGTAGTGATATCAATCTGATGGTCGTTTTTAAGATGACTTTTTAAATTTGAAACAACTCCGCTGACATTTTTATAATTTTTAGGGCATTCCTTGCAGTAAGCTCTGCCATTCTCCACATTATAATAATCCCAGGCTGGCGATTTTCTTTCTATATAATGTTATATTTAAAATTTAATTTCAAATTTATATGATCGGATTATTATAAAACTCCTTAAATGCTACATTAAATTTATTGTTTATATAGTGAATTTTAATGTTTATTATGCCCAAAAATTAGACATATGAGGGAATAGTGTTAAATTCATTTAGTATTTGTTGTGTCCGCACTTGCAAAACGAATATAAATGAAAATAACCCATCATCGGGTTGGATGGTGGCACAGTCGGTTGTGCTTCAGTCTGGGCTCATTCCATGATGGTTCTGTTCCATCTCCCATCCAATGAATTTTTCCACAGCGTGTATGCTCGTATTTATACTAAAACTAAATGTATGTTAAAAACTAAATGTTAAATTACTGTTGAATCCATCAAAGTTATGTACATTAGGTACGTCAATCCCGTGTTTTTTAAGATGATCTTTTAACATCGTTATAGGTCTACTATCTGTGACTTCATATGTTTTACCGCAGACTATGCAGGTTGCTATACTATTCTCCACTTTAAAATGATTCCAGACCAGGGATTTCTTTTCTAAAATAGTAAATATTCATTATTTTCAGTAGATATTTTTTAATTAAAATTAAACTCGAATTAAAACTGCTAAAGATCATTAAAACATGGTATTGGTATCCAAACTATTAGATTAAATTGAATATAATGCCATTTAATGTTTACCGTATTTTCTTGATTAATTCCACTGGGGAATTAATATTTCAACCCAACCGTGGGATGTGGAATTATTTGAGAGAGAGGAAGTATTCGATTTTGGCATTTGAACGTACAGTAGGGTATTTGGGAGTGGGGAATTATTTATTCAACTCATTCCTGGCATGGGGGGGGGGGAATAAATAAATCACAAATCTGCCGGTTTATTTAGCAGTTTAGATTCCTGCCCGTTTCTAAACCGCATTACGATAACTATAATACCTCTTTTCTTTAGTTTACCCTGTTGTTCGGAGCTATTAGAAGCTTGAATTGAATTTTCTTCTTGATCAGGAACTAAAATTTTTATTGAATTTATTTGTCTATTAAAAATTTGCATTTAAAACAACGAAGGAAAATGGTTATGATCAGGCCTGCTATCTTAAGCTCTGCACGCGAAAAGTTTGAAAAGTTTCGAAGGCCACGGAGCGGATTTTTCGATTTAGTGTTAATTTCTACAAAAGTTACGCCAAACCGCAACGCACAGACGGTGCGAAAAATATTAAATTAAAAAAATACATACTTATATTCAGATCGAAATTATGTTTTTTCCTACCACCGCTTGTCGATCCAACCTTTTCCTTTCCTTTACTACCTCCGCCAGTTTCCAACAAAACAGAGTAATTAAAAATAATTAAGGAACAAATCACAAAATTAGTTAATTTCATCTAAAATATTTAATTAAGCTAATCTCTGTTAATATTTACTAAATTTCCATATTTTGCTTTTTATGCATAAATTTCCTCAAGAAAGCCTGTCTCCAGAAATAAATCCAACTAATTGGGATACCAATTTACTATTTAAAAAAATTTATTAAATAAATTAGCGAAATATAGCATTTAATAAAGCTTAGATCTCAATGAAAGCAAGTTGTTGCTATCCGTTCAGCATACCTTCAATTCGACCAACAACCACCGTTCAAAAGCTGTGAAAAGTTTATAAAATGAGTAGTTATAGTCACATAAAGAAAAGCAGAGCTGGGCTATATCAACTTTATTTATCCTTCAGCTAGTAGGTTATTCGCGACTAGGAGCGACCTGATTCTCAATAATTTTATTTTTTAATTCGGAATTGGAACCAGGCTCTGGAAAAATCGGCAGTATATGGCACGGCGTCGGATCCGGAACACTGTTGAGTTATACGTTAAACCCCGTTGCCTCCTACAAGCTTTAGGAATTACATTATATATGATTTACAATGATATTGGGTGAATAACTTAGGAGTCCATATTTATTAATTATATCATTTAATAATGACGCTTTGACTTTTATAAAGAAAATTTTTTATGTATTACAATTTTTTGTATACAATTTTATATTAGAAAGAGTTTGCAAAAGTTTAGCCACCGGGCAGGATTCGAACCTGCGACCACCTGCTAGTTGTTGCTAGGCTTTCGCTCACTATATGCAGGAGCTCTACCGTTGAGCTACCGGGGCATCGACTAATGCTTTCTCTTTTTCCTTTTTAGATCGTTTATCCCCCGCCTAAGCGTTTTAAATGCTGCTAGGTGAATCATCCTTACAGGAATTACCTAATGGTGTAATGAGCGTGTTACTCATATGTTACTCATAAATTTCATAAAAAGTTTAAAAAAATTTTCATATTTTGTTTCAAAAATTTTTCTTTTAACTTTACATTAAGTCACATTTTTAATTCGTGGTAAAAATTTAAAATCAATTTATGCACTTGAAACTTAAGAAATTAAAAAATCATATTAAAAAATTATATACTGCCAAAATAACACGGCACCAATTTAAAAAATAAAGTGAAGATTACATTCATTTAATAGTTTCTATTTTAGGCTTTAAAATTTGCACTTTTTTTAAATTTGAATTTTTTGACATTTAGTGAAATGTTTTTGTGTTAAAACTATTTTTGAATTTTTATTTTGTGTTTAGATTTGTGTAGTTCCCAATAGTAACTCATTCAGGTTCAATCAGATACTGTAGCTTCACTATCTATAGCTTCACGATAAGCATCATCACTCACTGTATTTTCACTATCTACTTCAACGTTTGCATGTTCAACATTACCTGCTATAAATTAAGGGTAAATATCAGATTCGAAGAAAAATAAATATAAAATAACAGGATTAATGCCTGTTATTTTATATAACGCCTTATTTGAACGATTTAGGAGCAGCCCTATAAGAAAAAGTAGGCATTTGCTTAAAAACCTAGTCCAATATTAACACATAAATCCACCCCACTCAACTGGGACGTACGTTCTACTAAATCTCCCCTTTAAAATTTCTACAAATGTTAGAAATAGATTTAGTGTTGGATATATCATTGTTCACATAATAGATATCGGGGGTGTCTCACAATTTGATATCAGGGTTGTCTACGATTCCGCCATTCCCCCTTGAGCCTTTTAAATGGACACTATCTCTTATTAAAATTTGTTTCCGCACGCCCCTGTACATATTTGATATTAATTATCATATTTAAAATTACGTATTTGAATTCCTGTAGCTTCCTTCACTTTAGGGATATTAATATGATGTTTTGTTTTAAGGTGTTTGTTTAAAGTCGCAATAGATCCATTTATTATTTTATAAATTTTAGGGCATCTCTTGCACTGAGCTTTATCATTCTCGACAATAAAATAATCCCAGCCTTTTGATTTTCTTTCTATAATGTTATATTTAAAATTTTATTTCAAATTTATATAATCAGATTATTATAGGACTTCTTAAATGCTACATTAAATTTATAGCTTAATAGTGAACTTTAATGTTTATTATACCCAAAAATTTGACATTCGAGGGAATTGTGTTAGATTCACTTTAGTATGTGTTGTGTCGGCACTTGCATAAATATAAATGAAAATAAATAACCCATCATCGGGTTGGATGGTGGCACAGTCGGTTGTGCTTCGTTCTGAACCATCATTCCATGATGGTTCAATTCCATCTCCCATCCAATGAATTTTTCCACAGCATGAATACTCGTATGTAATAGTATGTTAAAAACTAAATGCAGATTACTGTAAATGAATCCATCATAGTTATGTACATTAGGGATTTTAATCCCATGTTTTTTAAGATGATCTTTTAACATCGTTATAGAGATACTTTCTTTGAGTTCATATGTTTTATTGCATTTTTTACAGGAAACTTTACCATTCTTTTCTGTAAAATGTTTCCAGACTGTTGATTTCTTTTCTAGAATATAATAATAAAATCCTTAATTTTATTAAAGCTTGTTATCTAAATAAGAAAAAATCTAAATAAGCTTCTGAACAAATAGGCCAGAATTTGAGGCTCTTATATAACCTAAAACATTTTTAGATTTAATGGACATACACTAATTTTCCCTTTGTTAATAATAATTCGAATTTCAAAAATTACAAAAAAAATTTTGAAATCCGCATCTATGTAAAATCTAGTCAAATCACTATCATAATATTAACTATACTACCTCTTTTGGGTTTTTCACGAGTTGTTATACGAATATTTTTTGGCTCTTCAGTATTCTCAATTATCGTATCTGCTACTAAATTTTTTACGAATTTTATTAAAATTTAATCATTCTAAAGAACAAGGAGAAATGAATCCTAATAATTAAAGATAGGATTTTTAGGCACTAAAGCGCACTAGCATAGGATCACTGACCAATGACTTTTTCATTTCAACTCATCACTCAGTTATAAGTCACTCAGTATTTATGAAGTATTAAAAAGGTTGGAAACTAAAGTGTTTTGTGTCTTTTACTCCGCATGTATAAATTTTGAGAATTTTGGAAGGCCAATGAGGTATCGTCAAAAATAAATCAGCAGTGAGATTACTATAGGAAGATACATTTTATTTTTAAAATGACTTACGCATATTCAGATCGAAATCATGCACCGGTCGACCAATACTTGTCGATCCAACCTTTTCCTTTCCCTTCCTGCTGCCGCCACATTCCAATAAAATTGAAAAATTTAGAATAATTAACAAGCAAATAACAAAATTAGTTAATTTCATCTAAAACAATTAGATTGGTAATAAGTTGCCTTAGTTTCTTCTAGAATAATTCAGTTTAGTGATATTATAAAAAAGAATTTAAGCCAAAATATAAAACTTAGTTTAGTTATATTAATTATTATATCCGCAAAACCTATCATGGGCGATCCTTTCATTTGTTTTATAATAAGACTTCAAAGAAATTTAGCTGGACCTATATGCCTTTTAGCCTTATACCCTTATATTTTTTACAGCCTTAACGCGACAGTTGTGTTCATCTACTTCATTTATTCACTTTCAATTATATGGTATTATTTAAAGTTTAATGAAGATTCGTCAAAGATTTTATAAATTAATATTTAATAAGACATTAGTTAAAATTTTTTATTTAAATTATTATTGCAAGTAAGTCTTTTGAATAAGGATGTTGTAATATATACACTTTAATGTATGTATTTCCTTAAAAATATGTACTTCCTTAAAATATTATTTATTTCAATCATGCGCCTCCTTCCATATCCGGATAATATTTCGTACTTTACAGGCAATTTTTGGCCTCATATTTCGTACTCAATTAAAGTACAAAATTTTTTTATGAACTACCAATCAACCATTCCAACAGCTAGTTTTTTAAATTAAAGTGAAACAAATGTTGATGGGGAATATTTTAAATTTAATAAAGAAACATTAAAGGAGTTTACAATCAGGAAAAGGAAAAATTTAATTGATGAGAAATTTTAATATATGTAGTATGCATATATACTATGTATGTTTTTAGAGGAATAGGGAAAAACAACATTATTTAAAAATTAACAAAACATTAAAATGTGTAACTGAACAAGATTCCCCATTAATGCCCATCCCAAAATGTTCCTCACTCAAAATTCCCATTGCTGAAATACCCCCCAAAATGGCACAGCAAATCCCACAAAATGTCCCATCCATATTTAATTAATTTCAAAATGTCCAAGAGAGTAAAAATATCAATTCGTCGAACATTAAAGCTAATGTGGAATTTTAAAAACGTGATATTTTTAGTAAATTTCAAATTTTTTGAGTTTTGCTAGTAATAAACGATAATTTATGGACCGAGATATAGGTCACCAGATCGAAAAACCATAGGGTTTTTCGGTTTTGTAAGCACGACCCGCGGACTCAACCTACCGAGGACCCAAATTACCGCTGCCCAACCTACCGCGAGCACAACCTATCGCGGGCCCAACCTTTTGTATTTAAATTTCTATGTTCCGAAATTTTTATAAAATTTCCTAGTTCAGACCAGGACGAAACAAAAGATCTCTGTAACCGAGACATAACTCAATCTCTATAACCGAGATTTTCTATCTATCGCCTCGGTTCGTCTATAGTTGGAATGGTTGATTGGGGGTCCATAAAGAAATTTTGTACTTTAATTGAGTACAAACTAACAGGCCAAACTAATGCCTTTAAGAGTACGAAATAGTATACCGATAGGTAAGGAGGCGCATGATTGACGTAAATAATATTTCTAAGGACATATATTACAACATCCATATTCAAATTATAGAGACTCATTTCAAAAGATTAAGAAAAGTTTTTTAATACTGTCTATTAAAATTTATTTATAAAAATTTTTGGCGAATCTACATTCAACTTTAATTAATACCATCTAATTGAAACGGAATAAATGTTCATAGAAGTATTCCTTTTACACGACAGTGCTTTAAGGCTTTGATAAAATATAAGAGTATAATCTATAAGACATATTTAAGGCCAGTAAAGTTTCTTTCAAGTCTTGTTATAATATAATTGAAAGATCGCCCATGATTAGTTTTGCGGATATTGCTTTCAGTCTTTCTTTTAATCCACAGCTACGGAATTATAATCTAGCTAAGTTTTATATTTTGGTTTAGATTCTTCTTTACATAATATCACAAAACCTTATTTATTAAACCTTATATTAATATTCTTATTCTCAAAGATACCAAGGTATCTTATTACCAATCTAATTGTTTAGATGAAATTAACTAATTTTGTTATTTGCTTGTTAATTATTTTAAATTATTCAATTTTGTTGGAATGTGGCGGCAGCAGGAAGGGAAAGGAAAAGGTTGGATCAACAAGTGAGGATCAAAGTGGATATGCTTTTGATCTGAATACGCGTAAGTCATTTTGTAAATCAAATTTAATTTTTATTGTAATCTCTCTGCTAATTTATTTTTGACAAATACATCTGTGGCCTTCCAAAATTAACAAAATTTTGTAAGGCCAAAATTTTGGAAGGCCTAAAATGTATGTTCATGTGAAATTGGAGGGATTAAGGGGAATATCGAGTTATTGTAGTGATAGTGGGGTTTAGTGGGATATAGGTGGGAATAATTAATTAGAACCTTTTTAGAGGTCTCATTTTTCCTTGATTCTCTTAAATGCTTAGCAATACATTTTATTAAATTTTAAGCTGCAACTATAGATGAAGATCCAAATCAACAAGAACATCCAATTCAAGATACTGCTATTGTGAGTAAGAAAGGAAGAAAGAAACACAACAGAAGTAAGATATTTAATATAAAATGTTTTGAATTGAACAGGCATCTAAATTTCCGATTTTTTGAGTGTTTTTATTTTTCGATCACCCTAATAGCAGACAAACAAACATTAATTCTCAAATTTAATATAGGATTGTGAAATACATGTGTACATTTTAAAATTTCAGATGTAGCTTTTGACTTTAAGCTTAACTGTATAAATGCTCACATGATTTAACTTCAAGCCTTCTTATTTGAATTTAGTTTTTATAGAGTCTAGATTTAATAGGCAAATTATTAAAAGTTATTTAATGTTAAAGAAAGAACCTCGCCAGCCTGGAATTATTATGACATGGAGAAAGGTATCTGTACTGAATGCAAGCGCAAATTAAAAGTCTTCAATGGCGACGCGACGGCTATAAAATCTCATCTTGCGAGAAAACACAAGGACATTCAAATAGAAAACGTGTATAAAACTAAAGGACATCAACGTAATTTTAAATATACATATATTTAATATACTCATAATATGCCGAAAGTTTGGCGCGAAATAGGAAGGGGCCCTGGATTTTAGATAAAGCTTGTCAATTATTTAAAATAAACCACTATGTGCCCCTCTTTTTTTGGGGGGGGGCTCTCCAGGTTTTTAAGGCTCTCCAGGTTTTGCTCGGAGATTTTTTTGAGTGGTGGATGGGTCCTACAACTTTTTTAGCTGAAGCTTTTCAATTAATCCAGTATGAGTGAAAGTACTCCTTCGAAATAGTACCAGGGTGATTGTTTATAAACAAATTTCAATGCCGGAAATAAATGAGTGTTCTATTGTATGGCCAAATATAATATGCTTATCTCGTTTTTTTCATAAACCTGAATGTAAATATTTTTATCTTGATTTTTACTCTAATTTTTAGCAGGTAATGTTGCAAGTACAAACGTTGAAGAAGGTAATGCACCAACATTACCGGTAAATGCTCATATTGTTGGTGAAGATGTTGATAGCGAAGCTACATTGTCGGATTGAAACTGAAACTAAGATTATTTTGAGATACCTGTTGGGAACTACAAAAACTGTTTAAACTAGTCACATACCTATATTAGAAAATCAAAATTTCATCATCTTCGGGCTTTTATTTCACAAGCAATTAACTTTCCAACTAATCGCTTTTGCACTGTATTTATTATTTTTAGTTTTAGTATAAAAGTTAAATTTACTTTTTTGTTCAAAGATAAAATAAAAGTGATTTGTTCTGAATTAGTATGTCCTAATAAGGACACGCCCAAGTAGGCGCACGGCCAGGTAGGCGCAAATCCATAACTACCTGAAAAATTTCTGGACCTTAACAATTTTGATACCAAACTCTTTAGCTCGATGAGGGGAATCGTTTAATGCTAAATTTTGAAAGATACGAAAATCTTGAAGCAAGTTATGGCTTTGCGCCTACTTGGCCGCGCGCTTACTTGGGCTATACCCGTCCTAATACGATCAGCTCAAATATAAAGTTTTGTTGTTCGTAATGTAAACTAATTTTCCTCTTCCAAGTTTTATGGAAAATTCAAATTTTTACTAAAGATTTTCTTATTCTATTTTTTACTGGATTAATCTCGTCCGTAATCAAGAAAACTATTGATAATTTCGTTCTACAATGTCCTGTCTTTTATTGGCTTTAGACATCATTTGAGTAAAACTATTTCGATAATAGAGAGTTAATCAACGATTAATCAGCAAACGACTTTTGAAAGTGATTTTGAAAAAAATGGGTACCTTAATGCTGTACCTTAATACAGATAATATTTATAAGTTAATGATTTAATGATTGATAAATGATTTCAACTTTTTACTAAAATGAAAATGATATCAAATTTTCTCTCAAATATATACAAACTATTGTTACTGTATGAATTAAATTTATTTCCAAATTTCTCTTCAAATTTCTTTTCAAATTCTCTCACATTTATCTTTAATATGGCTAAAAGTCTCTGCTACTCACTCATTGAGCCATTTCAGTTTTTGATGCTGGATTTACGTGAATAGGTTCGCCAATACAAATTTGATTTTTATTTCCCATTTTGTTTAAAATTTGTATTGGTGTTTGTTTTTGTTTCGGCGGTTTTTGTTTGAAAAAGAAGAAAGGATAGGATCCCTTAAAATTCAGTCTATAGATCGACAAAAGTGTCTTTAAAAACTAATTAGTTAGTTCAAGAATATTGGTAATGAACCATAGCGAATCTATTGCTTTCTGGTCGTATTCTTAATCCTTAAAATTCACTATTCTTGGAGGCTGTGCTACAGAAATGTCCCGTTTCTACTTTCGAATTTTTAGTGTCTCGTCATATGGTACTTTTCGTATGGTACTTTTCTGAATGTTAAAAATCTAATTAATAGGGGCAAAATATTTGTGTTTGATCTGTTTTGAATAACGTCAAAATTATTGGGGCTCGAAATGATAAATAAATACTTTCATTGTTTCACTTTACATCTTAGCTAAAATTATAGATCAAGGGCTATTTTAGTGTCATTCGACCAAACTTTAAGAATTCTTTTGAATGAGTTGTAAAATATTAGATATTTAGATCCTAAAACCCTCAGGTATTGTTTTTATTTTTGCCCAATTTTGTTCTATTACTGTAAGTTTGTTGGCATTAAGGATGGCGGTTCCTGGAACCGATATCCGAACCGGAACCGATATACGAACCGAAACTTTCGGATATCCCGAACCGGAACCGATATCCGAACCGAAGATTTCGGATATCCGGATCCGGTATCCGAACCGAAAATTTCCGGACTCAATCGATGAGATATTCGAATAACATAGTATATTTTATACTCAATTCATGACATTTAATAAGTATTTTTAAAGTGTGAGCCATAACAGAAATTACGTCATTGCCATTTCTCTTTACTTTTCAACACCTATTTCAGTACATCATGTTGTGATACTTACCCATCTAATCTTCTTCGAAGTAACCAACAAATTATAAGGATTAAATTCTACCCTAACGTTAAAGGGCATCAATATCCGGTATGTATTAAAAAAATTTGCTAATTAAGTATAAGGTACAATATTTATTGATTTAATTTTCATAATAATTTTGTAAAATTAATAAATAAAAATGTGATTAGCCATGCAAATTCCATTCATGTGAATTAATGTTAGTGATTTTTGTGAAGATTTGGAAAATTGTGAACGATTTTGCCGGCTCCTTTTATGTATTTTTTAACATAAATGTCAACAATAAGAATGTCAACAATTATGTGTAAGGTAAAAAGATAAATCCGTCAATAAAAAGTTTAATTCCAAGGGTAGTCTCTCCAAGAGACTACTATCTCTCCAAAGTTCTCTATCAACCTGTTAAAATTGTTAACGGATTGCGGATTTCTTTGAGTAACGAGTACAATATTTATTGATTTGATTTTCTTAATGTTTTTTTAAAAAATAATAAAAAAATGTGATTAGCACACAAACATCATTTATGCGAATTCTTGTGAAATTTGGCATAGCGTAAACGCCTTTACCCGCCTACTTTTTTAAATGTATTTAAGGTTTTCTTCTTTCTGAAAATTTTATCGTGTTGTATTTTTATAGGGCAATAATTACTAAAATTAGTGACCGGGGCCGGATGGATTCGGCCGGATTTTTCCAAAGTCCGTGTCCCAAATCCTGATTTTTTTCGCAATTTCCTGATTAAAACCGGATCGGATTAATTCGGAAAAATCCGGCCGTATCCGGTTTTGTTCTAAATGCAAATCAGGAATCCGGATTCAGGTCCGTCAAATTTTGAGCACCGGATTTGGTCACCGGAAATTTTGAGAAGCATATTTCCTAATCATTAGAATAGTTTTGTCTGAATGAGGAGCGCTGGGCGCAATTGTAAAAGAATTTTCCGTATTCGCAATTTGAATTTTAAAATCCGCAAACACAAACCGCAGCCTACATCCAAAAAAACACGCAACTTATCGTAATCAGCAATTTGGGGTACCGTACCGAAATTATTCTAAAAGAGACCAAGGCAACTTATTCCCAATCGAATTATTTCAGATGAAATTAACTAATTTTGTTATTTGCTTGTTAATTATTTTAAATTATTCAATTTTGTTGGAATGTGGCGGCAGCAGGAAGGGAAAGTTAATGGGCGGATCATCAAGTGAGGGTAGACCGGTGATTGGTTTCGATCTGAATATGCGTAAGTCATTTTAAAAACAAAATGTATTTTCCTATAGTAATCTCACTGCTGATTTATTTTTGACGATACCTCATTGGCCTTCCAAAATTCTCAAAATTTATACATGCGGAGTAAAAGACACAAAACACTTTAGTTTCCAACCTTTTTAATACTTCATAAATACTGAGTGACTTATAACTGAGTGATGAGTTGAAATGAAAAAGTCATTGGTCAGTGATCCTATGCTAGTGCGCTTTAGTGCCTAAAAATCCTATCTTTAATTATTAGGATTCATTTCTCCTTGTTCTTTAGAATGATTAAATTTTAATAAAATTCGTAAAAAATTTAGTAGCAGATACGATAATTGAGAATACTGAAGAGCCAAAAAATATTCGTATAACAACTCGTGAAAAACCCAAAAGAGGTAGTATAGTTAATATTATGATAGTGATTTGACTAGATTTTACATAGATGCGGATTTCAAAATTTTTTTTGTAATTTTTGAAATTCGAATTATTATTAAAAAAGGGAAAATTAGTGTATAAATTAGTTATTCCTATTGTAAACTCATTGCTGTCGCAAAAACAAATAAAATTAAATTTAAATGTTTTTGCTGGACAATGTAAAAAATAAATAAATTTTAATATTTTCTTTAAATTTATTTATTTAAGTTTTCTTTAGTTTATTCCATTGAGTAAACAATATTTTCTATTTTTATTCTTTAAACTCTTCTTTTCTATTCAAAATCAATTTCGGTACTTTTCTGGTTTGCACACCCCTCCCATATATTCGCAGAATATTATTTCTATTTTTCCTTAATTTTTACAAAAAGGTCAGTCTTCTTTCTTCCTTAACCTCACATTGGAAAGAAAAATTAATTTTTTCTTTGTTAATGTCTCTCTTTGAACATGCCACAGGAAAAATTGAGTGAAATTTAAAGGAAGAAGACTGACCTTTCTGTAAAAATTAAGGAAAAATAGAATTAATATCCGCGAATATAAGGGAGGGGTGTGGCAAAACAGAAAAGTACCTCAATTTCTTTGAAATTCAATTTTATTCAACAATTTAAAATATTACACAATATTTTAAATGAATCGTGAAGTTAAAATTTAACTTCTATTTAAAAGGTTTCACAGATAGTAAACTTTATTCAAATATATCTCTTTATACGATTTAAACTTTATAAAAAATTCTAGAAATCTCTAGAAAACACAAATTTAACTCAAAGAGAAACACAATAAACTCGTAGTCAAAGAACTCTAAACATTATTATGGTATTCCAACGATATCTCCTTTAATCCTGCATTATCACATCATGTCAGCTTAATGACCCCTTATTCCATCCTCATAGACTACTATCTTCCGTAATTACGGAGATCCCTCCAATTTCCCCGTAATCCAAATAAATTACTTATACTATTAGTAACTACGAGTTCCCTGATATCCCTCCAAATACCTGATATCCAATTTAAACCCCAAATCCCTACAATAACTTCGTTCAAGCCTCATATATCACACTTGATTCTTTTAATGCCATTGATTTCTTCCTTGACCATCCAATATCCTACTAAATACGGTATTCTGTCGTTTTTTCTGGTGTATATTTCTGGCGTTTTTTGTGTTAATTTAGGCTAAATTTGCGCAAAATACGAAACGCAATGAAAGGTCAAGAATCGACGGAAAATATACAAAACGCTATGGCCTACCGCTATTCTCAATCAGAATTATTTCCATTAAATATGCCTCTCTTATAGTAAAAAGTGTAAGGAGGTGAGTTTGTAAGTTAAAATTTTTCGAGGTCCAATTTTTCCTTGATTATTTTAAATTTTTAGCAACAAATTTTATAAAATTTTTAGCTGCAACTATCGAAGAAGATCCAAATCAACAAGAACATCCAATTCAAGATACTGCTATTGTGAGTCAAAAAGGAAGAAAAAAACCAATCAGACGTAAGATAATTAATATAAGATGTTTTGGATTGAACAGGAATCTAAAATTCCAATTTGCTGAGTGTTATAATTCACTCACCCTAGTAGCAGAGCGTGCGGATCAAAAATAATTTTACTCAAAACATCCTAACAACTTGAAATTTTAATTAAAAGCTATATTAAATTATTGAGAAATAAATAAGTACTTCTTAAAATTTCGGATTTAGCTCTTTACCTAAGGCTTATTAATTAAGATAACCCCAAGCTTCTGATTTGAATTAATGTTTTTATAGAAACTATAGATTTAATTAGGCAAGTATTAAAAAGTATTTAATGTTAAAGAAAGAACCTCGCCAGTTTGGAATTATTATGACATGGGGAAAGGTATCTGTAAGGAATGCAAGCGCCCCATAAAAGTCAACAATGGTAACGTGTCGCATCTGAAATCTCATCTTGCGAGCAAACACAAGGACATTAAAATAGAAAACGTGTATAAAACTAAAGGACAACTACGTAATTTTAAATATACATATATTTAATATACTCATAATATGCTGAAAGATTAGAGCAAAATAGGAAGGGGCCCTGGATTTTAGCTGAAGCTTGTCAATTAGCCCTGTATAAGTGTAAGTACTTTTTAGAAATAGTACCGGGGTGATTGTTTATAAACAAATTTCAATGCCGGAAATAAATGAGTGTTCTATTGTATGGCCAAATATCATATTTTTTCTGTTTGTTATTAAATTTTATTTTCATAAACCTGAATGTAAATATTTTTATCTCGATAGTTACTCTAATTTTAGCAGGTAATGTTGCAAGTACAAACGATGAAGAAGGTAATGCACAAACATTACCGGTAAATGTCCATATTGTTGGTGAAGATGTTGATAGCGAAGCTACATTGTCGGATTGAAACTGAAACTAAGATTATTTTGAGATACCTGTTGGGAACTACAAAAACTGTTTAAACTAGTCACATAACTATATTAGAAAATCAAAATTTCATCATCTTCGGGCTTTTATTTCACAAGCAATTAACTTTCCAACTAATCGCTTTTGCACTGTATTTTATTATTTTTAGTTTTAGTATAAAAGTTAAATTTACTTTTTTGTTCAAAGATAAAATAAAAGTAATTTGTTCTGAATTAGTACATATGTCCTAATAGGGACACGCCCAAGTAGGCGCACGGCCAGGTAGACGCAAAGCCATAACTACCTGAAAAATTTCTGGACCTTAACAATTTTTATACCAAACTCTTTAGCTCGATGAGGGGAATCGTATAATGCTAAATTTTGAAAGATTCGAAAATCTTGAAGCAAGTTATGGCTTTGCGCCTACTTGGCCGCGCGCCTACTTGGGTGTACCCGTCCTAATACGATCAGCTCAAATATAAAGTTTTGTTGTTCGTAATGTAAACTAATTTCCTCTTCCAAGTTTTATGGAAATTCCAAATTTTTACTAAAGATTTTCTTGTTCTATTTTTTACTGAATTAATCTCGTCCGTAATCAAGAAAACTATTGATAATTTCGTTCTACAATGTCCTGTCATTTTTGTGGTTTTAGAAATCATTTAAGTAAATTTATTTCGATACTAGAGAGTTAATCAACGGTAAATCAACGACGACTTTTGAAAGTGATTCATACGGGTTGGATCATGCATAAAAAATATTGAAAAAAGAAATTGGAGGAAGGGAGGGGGGAGATAACAGAAGAGTATCGTGGGATCATATAAAATAATTTATACGAAAACGCAATGCTGTACCATAATACAAATAATATGTATTTATACAGTTAATGATTCAATGATTGATAAATGATTTCAACTTTTTACTAAAATAAAAATGATATCAAATTTTCTCTCTAAATATATACAAACTATTGTTACTGTATGAAGAAAATTTATTTCCAAATTTCTCTTCAAATTTCTTTTCAAATTCATCTCATTTATCTTCAATATGGCTAAAAGTCTCTGCTACTCACTCATTGAGCCATTTCAGTTTTTGATGACAGATTTACGGGAATAGGATTGCCAATATCAATTTGATTTTTATTTCCCATTTTGTTTAAAATTTGTATTGGTGTTTGTTTTTGTTTTGTTGTTTTTTGTTTGAAAAAGAAGAAAGGATAGGATCCCTTAAAATTCAGTCTATAGATCGCAAAAGTGTCTTTAAAAACTAATTAGTTAGTTCAAGAATATTGGTAATGAACCATAGCGAATCTATTGCTTTCTGGTCGTATTCTTAATCCTTAAAATTCACTATTCTTGGAGGCTGTGCTACAGAAATGTCCCGTTTCTACTTTCGAATTTTTAGTGTCTCGTCATATGGTACTTTTCGTATGGTATTTTTCTGAATGTTAAAAATCTAATTAATAGGGGCAAAATATTTGTGTTTGATCTGTTTTGAATAACGTCAAAATTATTGGGGCTCGAAATGATAAATAAATACTTTCATTGTTTCACTTTACATCTTAGCTAAAATTATAGATCAAGGGCTATTTTAGTGTCATTCGACCAAACTTTAAGAATTCCTTCGAATGAGGTATAAAATATTAGATATTAGATCCTAAATTTCACAGGTATTGTTTTTATTTTTGCCCAATTTTGTTCTAATACTGTAGGTTTGTTGGCTCAAAAGTTGAAGAAAGGAAAAAAATCGGAATTCAGACCAAACTAATCCTAGGGTTTCCGTTTCTGTCTTAAGTATCTGAAACTCTTTGTTTCGAAATATCTTCAACTTACCCATCTAATCTTCTTCGAAGTAACCAACAAATTATAAGGATTATGTAAATCATAAATATCAACCAATACATACAGAGACCACTCAGAAAATCGTCCATAATTGCGTATATCGAAGTCAAATAATCTTTTGTCAAAAGAAAGCAAATATAAAGGATATTCGCAATTAATAAGGAGATTAGTGTATATAACATTTTAATCTCATATTGTTTCTTCTTTGTTTGGTCTTTCATGTCAAATCGTGAAATTTTGTAAAACATTGGTATATAACAAAATAAACATATTCCTAGTAAAACGTAAATATGTCCTTTCCATATCCAGCCATAAAAGTCCTTAAATTTTACAAATATAGGACCTAACATTTATCTCTTGAGTATCAAAAATACGCCTTGAGTATTATATACGAGTATTCTTTTGCCGGATTTGCAAAACCGTATGATGAAAGTACTATATAACTACCAAAATGTGCTCGGAAAATTGCAGAATATGCGCATATATGAATATGCACCAAAAAAGCCTAAATATTCACCAATTATGCAAAATTAATCAAAATATGCACCGATATGCAAATATGCATGGAAATGACGAAATATGCAAGAATATGCATTTAGAACCGGTCCTAAATATTCACCATCCAATGAAAACAATACTGGCTAAAATATATTCAGAATAATTTTTAAACATACACTGTCAGAGGCATTCGCAAACACAGGTCCTGTATATTTTGTAATATTTCCATTTTCTGTTACAATAATTGAAGGTGATATCTGTATAGGGAGCCAAGTAATTTGAATAGTTGTCACAAAACAGATTGCATAGACAATGAGGATATAAAATATATTGTGTTTGTTTGTCCAATACTTAATTAATTTTTATAAATTTTATCAAGACAAGCGCATCCAAAATTTTAGTTTATTATATCCTTAGATTACCGTTTTCAGATTTACTAAGGTAAAAATTATTAAGGTAAAATAAAAACAAGCCTATTCTTTAAAAAACTAGCGGTAAATGCTCATCGAATACTTCTAGAATAATTTTTTTAATGGAGAAAAATATACAAATTCTCGGTATTGAAGCATTCTAACTCCACTCCTTACTCTTTTCTAATCGTGAATTTAGCTCATTAATCCTAGCTCTTGCTCTACCTTAAAACTACTAAACAATATATTTATCATACCTTTTGATAAATATTTGGAAACATTAAAGAAACAAAACGATTCAAAGATATAAGTATATTTAATTCCCATTGTACCATTCCATTGAACCAAATAAAAAAATAAACAACAGAGCATGTTGTGTTCGGAGACCCAAAAGGTTGAAAGAATGGAATGGAGATGTCCCAAAATAGCAGTTTTTTAAGAATGTAGAGCCAATAGGCACTAAAATAGTTGAGCTATTAAAATGAACAACTTCTAGTTTCGGGATATCATTATGTCTACGTCACGAATAATTATTTCTGAGAGACAGGGAAGGAAATCAAAGTCAATTATATTCGAATTCGCATTTAATTATACGAATAGTCTACAACAATTAAGGAATCCAAATATGAGAGATCATTCAAAATATCGCAAAACATATCCCACAAATATCCATTTAGAGACATATGTAGCATCTATAATATTTTCTGTTACCCAAAAAACCGTAAAAAGAGAACAATATAAAAATTCTCGATCCTTCGGATCAGCACTAGGATCAGCCATTAATTATGAGAATTTAATTTTATTAATAATTTACTTACAAGTATTGCGCTTAGCAATACATGCCCGGAACCGTATAGTTAAATTTAGGCAGGCCTCGGTCAGAGAAATCCCTTACAAAATGTCAACAAGAAATACTTACAAAATGTCAACAATTCCTAGAACGCAAAAACACGTAAAAAACGGAGAATTAAAAGGTGGCTTATTACTATGCCGACGAATATAAGCTAGCACAGAAATATAAATTGGTGTTGAAACCAAAATTGAATAGATAGTAAATATTATCGTAATAATTACAAAAGTTGTTAGTAGATCAGTAACACTCATTTATCGAAATATTTATTTTTTACTATAGATTGTTATTATTGAAAAATTTTAAGATCAGTCTGGTGAATGCCTACATCTATATAATAGAAAGCAAGACAATAGGGTAAATTACCTGAAAAGTATTGCGCTTGGCAATACATGCCCGGGACCGTATAGTTAACTGTAACCAGGCCTCGGTCTACGAAATCCCCTCAGTATGTATGACAAATGACCTTAGCATTTTACAAAACGCGAAGTTTTTAGGGTTTTTTATAAATAATCCAATTCTTAAATTTTCTTTTCAAATAAAAAGTGCGTGAGTTAATTTAATAGTAACGTATTTTAAAAATATTATTCATATTAAAATATTATTA
The DNA here is from genome assembly GCA_963681835.1 of Meloidogyne enterolobii. Classification (NCBI taxonomy): domain Eukaryota; kingdom Metazoa; phylum Nematoda; class Chromadorea; order Rhabditida; family Meloidogynidae; genus Meloidogyne; species Meloidogyne enterolobii. The sequence goes on from CAVMJV010000029.1 coordinate 2,255,450, forward strand.
ATTTAACATTAAAAAGTATTTAGTGAGAAACAAATTAAAAATTAAAATTTAATATAAGAAAAATTCCCATAAAATTTTATAACGCAAACATTTATCCATTTATCTCATAAAATATAAATTTTATTACTTAATACAAATTCATAAAAAAGTTTATTTGAATTCTATCTCAATTTTAATAAATATTTTGTAGGTTAGTTTTGGTTACCAGGGACAATCGGAAGAGACAATTACTCATTGTAAAAATTGGGAAAGTGTTCAAATTCAAAGTAAGCTTTTCATTAACATAGGTGTATTGGAACAGAAGGAGTTGTCGAAAACTGGAGCTCGAAACCATTCCGAATGTCGAAATTCTTAAATTTGAAAATTTATGGTAAATATGTGGGAAAGACGTCGAGAAGTTAAAATATTGAAGAAACTGAGTAGAGATCGGGCGATAAATGTCCAGCTGGCGGTCTGTCCGCAAAGAGAATTCCGCAAAGAGAATTCGCTTTATCCTTTTTTTGCAATTTTGCGTTAGGAAAAGTGTTATAAAAAAATTTGTATTTTATAAAACTTAAACAGGATAATATAAATTATGTCTATACATATTACCAAGTGCTTGACCGTCTAATAACTACAGTTTATTCTATTTGGCATTAATATAGACATAATTTCTATTATCATGTTTAAGTTTTATAAATACAAATTTAGTGTTTGTATTAATTCTTATTAATTATTTTTTTGTTATTATTGCTACATTTTCTATTTGGCATTTGTATTTATAAAAAAAAATTTGTAATTTATAAAACTTAAACAGGATAATATAAATTATGTCTATAAATATTACCAAATGCTTGACCGTCTAATAACTACAGTTTATTCTATTTGGCATTAATATAGACATAATTTCTATTATCATGTTTAAGTTTTATAAATACAAATTTAGTGTTTGTATTAATTCTTATTAATTATTTTATTTGTTATTATTATTACTTTTTCTATTTGGCATTTGTATTTATAAAAAAATTTGTATTTTATAAAACTTAAACAGGATAATATAAATTATGTCTATAAATATTACCAAGTGCTTGACCGTCTAATAACTACAGTTTATTCTATTTGGCATTAATATAGACATAATTTCTATTATCATGTTTAAGTTTTATAAATACAAATTTAGTGTTTGTATTAATTCTTATTAATTATTTTATTTGTTATTATTGTTACATTTTCTATTTGGCATTTGTATTTATAAAAAAAATTTGTATTTTATAAAACTTAAACAGGATAATATAAATTATGTCTATACATATTACCAAGTGCTTGACCGTCTAATAACTACAGTTTATTCTATTTGGCATTAATATAGACATAATTTCTATTATCATGCTTAAGTTTTATAAATACAAATTTAGTGTTTGTATTAATTCTTATTAATTATTTTTTTGTTATTATTGCTACATTTTCTATTTGGCATTTGTATTTATAAAAAAAAATTTGTAATTTATAAAACTTAAACAGGATAATATAAATTATGTCTATAAATATTACCAAGTGCTTGACCGTCTAATAACTACAGTTTATTCTATTTGGCATTAATATAGACATAATTTCTATTATCATGTTTAAGTTTTATAAATACAAATTTAGTGTTTGTATTAATTCTTATTAATTATTTTTTTGTTATTATTGCTACATTTTCTATTTGGCATTTGTATTTATAAAAAAAAATTTGTAATTTATAAAACTTAAACAGGATAATATAAATTATGTCTATAAATATTACCAAGTGCTTGACCGTCTAATAACTACAGTTTATTCTATTTGGCATTAATATAGACATAATTTCTATTATCATGTTTAAGTTTTATAAATACAAATTTAGTGTTTGTATTAATTCTTATTAATTATTTTATTTGTTATTATTGTTACATTTTCTATTTGGCATTTGTATTTATAAAAAAAATTTGTATTTTATAAAACTTAAACAGGATAATATAAATTATGTCTATACATATTACCAAGTGCTTGACCGTCTAATAACTACAGTTTATTCTATTTGGCATTAATATAGACATAATTTCTATTATCATGTTTAAGTTTTATAAATACAAATAAGTGTTTGTATTAATTCATATTAATTATTTTAATTGTAATTATTATTACTTTTTCTATTTGGCATTCGTATTTATAAAAAAAATGTGTATTTTATAAAACTTAAACAGGATAATATAAATTATGTCTATACATATTACCAAGTGCTTGACCGTCTAATAACTACAGTTTATTCTATTTGGCATTAATATAGACATAATTTCTATTATCATGCTTAAGTTTTATAAATACAAATTTAGTGTTTGTATTAATTCTTATTAATTATTTTTTTGTTATTATTGCTACATTTTCTATTTGGCATTTGTATTTATAAAAAAAAATTTGTAATTTATAAAACTTAAACAGGATAATATAAATTATGTCTATAAATATTACCAAGTGCTTGACCGTCTAATAACTACAGTTTATTCTATTTGGCATTAATATAGACATAATTTCTATTATCATGTTTAAGTTTTATAAGAACAAATTTAGTGTTTGTATTAATTCTTATTAATTATTTTTTTGTTATTATTGCTACATTTTCTATTTGGCATTTGTATTTATAAAAAAAAATTTGTAATTTATAAAACTTAAACAGGATAATATAAATTATGTCTATAAATATTACCAAATGCTTGACCGTCTAATAACTACAGTTTATTCTATTTGGCATTAATATAGACATAATTTCTATTATCATGTTTAAGTTTTATAAATACAAATTTAGTGTTTGTATTAATTCTTATTAATTATTTTATTTGTTATTATTATTACTTTTTCTATTTGGCATTTGTATTTATAAAAAAATTTGTATTTTATAAAACTTAAACAGGATAATATAAATTATGTCTATAAATATTACCAAGTGCTTGACCGTCTAATAACTACAGTTTATTCTATTTGGCATTAATATAGACATAATTTCTATTATCATGTTTAAGTTTTATAAATACAAATTTAGTGTTTGTATTAATTCTTATTAATTATTTTATTTGTTATTATTGTTACATTTTCTATTTGGCATTTGTATTTATAAAAAAAATTTGTATTTTATAAAACTTAAACAGGATAATATAAATTATGTCTATACATATTACCAAGTGCTTGACCGTCTAATAACTACAGTTTATTCTATTTGGCATTAATATAGACATAATTTCTATTATCATGCTTAAGTTTTATAAATACAAATTTAGTGTTTGTATTAATTCTTATTAATTATTTTTTTGTTATTATTGCTACATTTTCTATTTGGCATTTGTATTTATAAAAAAAAATTTGTAATTTATAAAACTTAAACAGGATAATATAAATTATGTCTATAAATATTACCAAGTGCTTGACCGTCTAATAACTACAGTTTATTCTATTTGGCATTAATATAGACATAATTTCTATTATCATGTTTAAGTTTTATAAATACAAATTTAGTGTTTGTATTAATTCTTATTAATTATTTTTTTGTTATTATTGCTACATTTTCTATTTGGCATTTGTATTTATAAAAAAAAATTTGTAATTTATAAAACTTAAACAGGATAATATAAATTATGTCTATAAATATTACCAAGTGCTTGACCGTCTAATAACTACAGTTTATTCTATTTGGCATTAATATAGACATAATTTCTATTATCATGTTTAAGTTTTATAAATACAAATTTAGTGTTTGTATTAATTCTTATTAATTATTTTATTTGTTATTATTGTTACATTTTCTATTTGGCATTTGTATTTATAAAAAAAATTTGTATTTTATAAAACTTAAACAGGATAATATAAATTATGTCTATACATATTACCAAGTGCTTGACCGTCTAATAACTACAGTTTATTCTATTTGGCATTAATATAGACATAATTTCTATTATCATGCTTAAGTTTTATAAATACAAATTTAGTGTTTGTATTAATTCTTATTAATTATTTTTTTGTTATTATTGCTACATTTTCTATTTGGCATTTGTATTTATAAAAAAAAATTTGTAATTTATAAAACTTAAACAGGATAATATAAATTATGTCTATAAATATTACCAAGTGCTTGACCGTCTAATAACTACAGTTTATTCTATTTGGCATTAATATAGACATAATTTCTATTATCATGTTTAAGTTTTATAAGAACAAATTTAGTGTTTGTATTAATTCTTATTAATTATTTTTTTGTTATTATTGCTACATTTTCTATTTGGCATTTGTATTTATAAAAAAAAATTTGTAATTTATAAAACTTAAACAGGATAATATAAATTATGTCTATAAATATTACCAAGTGCTTGACCGTCTAATAACTACAGTTTATTCTATTTGGCATTAATATAGACATAATTTCTATTATCATGTTTAAGTTTTATAAATACAAATTTAGTGTTTGTATTAATTCTTATTAATTATTTTATTTGTTATTATTGTTACATTTTCTATTTGGCATTTGTATTTATAAAAAAAATTTGTATTTTATAAAACTTAAACAGGATAATATAAATTATGTCTATAAATATTACCAAGTGCTTGACCGTCTAATAACTACAGTTTATTCTATTTGGCATTAATATAGACATAATTTCTATTATCATGTTTAAGTTTTATAAATACAAATTTAGTGTTTGTATTAATTCTTATTAATTATTTTATTTGTTATTATTGTTACATTTTCTATTTGGCATTTGTATTTATAAAAAAAATTTGTATTTTATAAAACTTAAACAGGATAATATAAATTATGTCTATACATATTACCAAGTGCTTGACCGTCTAATAACTACAGTTTATTCTATTTGGCATTAATATAGACATAATTTCTATTATCATGCTTAAGTTTTATAAATACAAATTTAGTGTTTGTATTAATTCTTATTAATTATTTTTTTGTTATTATTGCTACATTTTCTATTTGGCATTTGTATTTATAAAAAAAAATTTGTAATTTATAAAACTTAAACAGGATAATATAAATTATGTCTATAAATATTACCAAGTGCTTGACCGTCTAATAACTACAGTTTATTCTATTTGGCATTAATATAGACATAATTTCTATTATCATGTTTAAGTTTTATAAATACAAATTTAGTGTTTGTATTAATTCTTATTAATTATTTTTTTGTTATTATTGCTACATTTTCTATTTGGCATTTGTATTTATAAAAAAAAATTTGTAATTTATAAAACTTAAACAGGATAATATAAATTATGTCTATAAATATTACCAAATGCTTGACCGTCTAATAACTACAGTTTATTCTATTTGGCATTAATATAGACATAATTTCTATTATCATGTTTAAGTTTTATAAATACAAATTTAGTGTTTGTATTAATTCTTATTAATTATTTTATTTGTTATTATTATTACTTTTTCTATTTGGCATTTGTATTTATAAAAAAATTTGTATTTTATAAAACTTAAACAGGATAATATAAATTATGTCTATAAATATTACCAAGTGCTTGACCGTCTAATAACTACAGTTTATTCTATTTGGCATTAATATAGACATAATTTCTATTATCATGTTTAAGTTTTATAAATACGAATTTAGTGTTTGTATTAATTCTTATTAATTATTTTATTTGTTATTATTGTTACATTTTCTATTTGGCATTTGTATTTATAAAAAAAATTTGTATTTTATAAAACTTAAACAGGATAATATAAATTATGTCTATACATATTACCAAGTGCTTGACCGTCTAATAACTACAGTTTATTCTATTTGGCATTAATATAGACATAATTTCTATTATCATGCTTAAGTTTTATAAATACAAATTTAGTGTTTGTATTAATTCTTATTAATTATTTTTTTGTTATTATTGCTACATTTTCTATTTGGCATTTGTATTTATAAAAAAAAATTTGTAATTTATAAAACTTAAACAGGATAATATAAATTATGTCTATAAATATTACCAAGTGCTTGACCGTCTAATAACTACAGTTTATTCTATTTGGCATTAATATAGACATAATTTCTATTATCATGTTTAAGTTTTATAAATACAAATTTAGTGTTTGTATTAATTCTTATTAATTATTTTTTTGTTATTATTGTTACATTTTCTATTTGGATTTGTATTTATAAAAAAAAATTTGTATTTTATAAAACTTAAACAGGATAATATAAATTATGTCTATACATATTACCAAGTGCTTGACCGTCTAATAACTACAGTTTATTCTATTTGGCATTAATATAGACATAATTTCTATTATCATGTAAGTTTTATAAATACAAATTTAGTACTTACTTGAGTACGAAATATGAGACCAAATTATGGCCTGTAAGAGTACGAAATAGGAAACGAACGAGGGAAAAATGATTGACGTAAATAATACATATTTTTAAGGAAAGACATACATTAAAGGGCATTCTACATTACTTCATTCTTATTAAAAAGACTCACTTGCATTAATAATTTAAGAAAAAAGTTTTAACTACTGTTTTATTTAAATATTAATTTATAAAATTTATCTTCATTAAATTATACCATCTAATTGAAAGGGAATAAATGATCATATAAGTATTCATTTTACACAACTGTCGCTTTAAGGCTGTAAAAAATATAAGGGTATAAGGCATATAAGACAAATAAGGTTTCTTTCAAGTTTAATAAATTTTACAACTATCAACTATTTAGTATTTTTTACAAACTATCAAACCTCACAAAAACCAAATATTCATGCAAAAAAATAGAGTTGGGCGGTAACGGGGTTTCGTTATGAAATCGGAGACTAGATTTTAAATAATGACCCCGATAACGTTCCCGACTGCGTGATGAGGATAGCCGAAATCGTGAAAGGGATTAGGAATTATTTTTTCGTCTGAGGCGGGAATCACAAAATCGTAATAGGGATCCAAAATTTTTTTATGGATATAACGGAATAATATAACGGAATTACAAGTGTTGTTACATGTTATTTTCATAAGACACCATGGATCATTTCCGTCAATAGATGAAGCAAGGCTTAAAAACATAGATGTTGGAATGTTTTATTGGGGGTTCTTAACAAAATTTCGTATTTTAATTGAGTACGAAATATGAGGCCAAAATATGGCCTGTAAAAGTACGAAATAATAAATTAAAGAGGGAAGGAGACGCATGATTGACGTAAATAATACATCTTTCTAAGGAAAGACATACATTAAAGGACATTCAAAATTACGACTTTCTTATTCAAAAGCTTACTTGCAGTAAATTTAAAAAAAATTTACTACTGTCTTAATTAAATATAAATTTATAAAAATAATTAAGTGCATCTTTATTAAACTTTAAATAATACCATCTAATTGAAAGGGAATGAATGATCATAGAAGTATTCCTTTTACACAACTGTCGCCTTTAATAACATTTAATAGATAAGGCTATAAGGCATATAAGACCAGTAAAGTTTCTTTTAAGTCTTGATATAAAACAAAGATCGCCGGTTTTGTTGATTTTGCTTTCAGTCTTTTTTTTGATCCACATCTATGAAATTATAAGTTTTATATTTTCACTGAAGGTTCTTTTTCATAATATCACAACCCGAAATTATTCTAGAACAAAAACCAAAATTATGCTAGAATCAAAATTATTCTTGAAGTATCTTATTACCAATCTTATTATTTTAGATGAAATTGACTAATTTTGTTATTTTCTTGTTAATTATTTTAAATTATTCAATTTTGTTGGAATGTGGCGGCAGCAGAAAGGGAAAGGAAAAGGTTGGATCGACAAGTGGTGTTCGAACGGTGCATGATTTCGATTTGAATATGCGTAAGTCATTTTAAAAGGAAATGTATTTTCCTATAGTAAACTCACTGCTGATTTATTTTTGACGATACCTCATTGGCCTTGCATAAGTCTCAAGATTTACAAATGCGGCGTTAAAGACACAAAACTCTTTACCAGTGCAACCTCTCATAAATTCTGAGTGTCTTATAACTGAAGTGATGAGTTAAAATCGAAAAGGCATCGGTCAGTGATCCTATGTTAGCGCGTTTTAGTGCCTAAAAAGCTTTATTTATTAGGATCCAATTCTCCTTGGTTGTTTAGAATTATTAAATTTTATTAAGGCAATATGCTAATTTTTAAAAAATTTAGCAGGAGATACTACAATTGAGAATCATGAAGAGACAAAAAATATTCGTAAAACAACTCGTAAAACACACAAAATAGGTAGTACATAAAGTTAATATTATAATAATGATTTGACTTACTTATGTGCTTTTACACTACTTAGTTCTTTCACATTCATTTTAAATTAAAGAATATTATATCGGTTTGGTTTCGGTTAAGGTATAATGTAGAGGCCGGCTTTTTATTGATATAAATGTTTTTTTGCATACACGTCTTGTCGAAAGAAGCCCAAAAATAGGATTAGTTTTTTAATATTATTTTGAACAAAGCTGTATATCAATTTATTTCAATATATTTTGCCAATTTTCCCGTTATTTCAATAATATGCATTTTTTATTATTTTAATATTTTTGCATATTTTCATCAAAATTCAGTGGTTTTATAAATTTTAGCAAAAAAGTAAAGAAATTTGGCAGTTCGACCTCCAAAATTTTTAAAATTTTCGCCTACAGCGCTTAGCAATAATTTATTTCAATATTTCACTATTTTTTGCGTTTTTTGTCAATGTTTTGCCATGTTATTTCAATATTTTATGGCCATATTTGGCGATTTTATTTCAATTAAAATCCGACCTCTAGTTATATGCTAAAAAAGGCTTTAAAACTCAATTTTTTTGTCAATTCTTCCAAGAGTTAACCTTAAGATAATAGAGTAATTAGTTATTTTATGTCTTGAATTTCATGCTATAATAAAATTAAAGAATATTTATTATTATAGGAAAGAAATCAGAAGTCTGGAAGCATTATAAATTGGAAAATTGTAAAGCAACCTGTATGAAATGCGGTAAAACATATGAAGTGAAAAATAGTGAAATTAAGATGTTAAAATATCATCTTTTAAAAGAGCACGGGATAGAAATAGCTAATGTACAAAACTATGAAAATAAAAGTAATTTAACATTTATGTTTGAATATACTAAAATGAATCAAACACTATTCCCTCAAATTTCTAATTTTTGGTATAATAAACATTACAGTTTAAATATAAATTATAAATTTAATTTGACATTTAAATAGATTTATAATAATCTTATTATATAAATTCGAGTTTAAATATAAATATAACATTATATGTCAGGTGATTCGAGAGACTGGCTAAACACGGACACATTATAAATAAATTATTAATAGAATATTTAATATTTAAGAGAAAATATCTGAAGCCTGGAACTATTTTATTCAAAAAGATGATGGTAATTGTTACTGTTTATTTGATGAATGCAAAGAACATCAGGGATTGAAGCCCAACACGACAACTTTAAAAAGACATCTTGACGGTGTCCATGATATAAAAGTTGGTCCGGCGAATAAAGGTGTGTTTGGACGCGTAATCTATTACACAGGAGCAAGCGCCTATGTTCTCTATAATTTTAGATGGGTAATTATTTCTCCTTCAGCTAGTGCAAATGATTATTCGTCGGCTGGAAGCGAATCAACATCTGTAGTAGATCGAAATGAGGTTTTATCCATTACACCGCGCCATCCTAGGAATTAAATAGACACTGCATTACAATATAAAAAACACAATAAAGGAAATAATAGCACTAATATGCTAAGCGTATAAAATTCGAAAGGGTAAAGTCTATCTATAATAGACTAAAGGAGAATATTAATTTAAAAAACAAAACATGATCAAAAAAGTCTAAATTTTCTTAAATAGATGAAAGACACACTCCTGATAACTATTATGTGAACAAATGATATATTCAACACCTAAATCTATTATTAACATGTATAGGAATCACTTGAGTAGAGATTGAACAGAGTGTCTTCACTTAAGTGGGAGAATCCACTTAGGTGGGAGTCGGTTTTTTGTTCAAATAATTTTATTTTTATGAGACTTTTTATATTTACCCTTAATTTATAGCAGCTAATGATGAATATGCAAACATTGAAGAAGTAGATAGCGACGCTACAATGTCTGATTGAATTTGAAGGGAGTTTATTTTAGAAACTTGGGAATTGAAAAACTTTTTGGGAACTACAAAGAATCTAAAAACAAAATTTTTGAGGAAAAAAATTTAAAACTAGCTCTAAAACAAAAAACTTTAGTAAATTACAAAAAATTCAAAATCAAAAGTCTGTAAATTTTAAAAATGCCAAAAAAGCAAACTGTTTTTATGTAATCTTCACTTTATTTTTCATTAGTTTATAAAAGTTTTTAGTAAAAATTATTTTTTTTTAATTAATCAAAAGATAAGCTAAAAGATAAATTTTTGGCCTTCGTGAAGTGTACTATTGTTCGGACCCTAACTATTTGCGGACCCGAACCATGCGGACCCGAATTTTGCGGACCCGAATCTTGCGGATCTGAGCTTTGCGACAAAAATTTGCGGTCCGACAATATAGTCTACTGAACTTGCTAAAATTTTAGTTTGCGGCGTAAATTAGAATAAAATTTAAAGAATGTGACTTTTTTTTAGATATTTCAAAAGTTATAGTCGAAAAAGTCAATTCAGGCATATTTTACAAATTTCAAATTTTCTTGAAAAATTTTTGAATTTGATATGACTTTTAATATACCATTCGAAAGCCCTCTCTGAGTTACACAAGAAAGTATCAACACAATTTTATAAAATTTTTAAATTAAGAATTAAATTTACAAAAACCCCTAATGTCAAGTAAAGGAAAAAACGAGTAGAGATACCCCCAAAAACTCAAAATTTCGAACTTTGCGTAAAACTTTGCGTTGCGTTCGTTTTGCGTTCGAAGTTTTTTTTTTCGTTTTCGTTTAAGCCTTATTTCGTGAAAATTATTTTATTTATTTATTTATGAGTAACCATACGGTATAAAATTCGTTAAAAATTAATCAAAAGATAAGCTAAAAGATAATGTCTTGGCATTCGTGAAGTGTACTATTGTTCAGCCAACATGTTAGGATGTCTTGTTTAAAAGGTCGATAATATTCATATTTGTTGTGTTGCGGAGTAGATTGGATGAGATTGTGGGCGAAAGTATGAGCTGGCTGGAAAAGATAAAGGAGATCTGGGACTATACGTCCTAGTATGATCCAATTAGATTTATGTTTACTTTGGGTTTATGCTATAGTGATTCAATAAACATCATTTGTCTTAAACAATATCTCCATGTCTAGGCTGTGTAGCTTTTTTCGATACACATCAGTGCCATGTGATGAAGCAAAGCTTAAAAACATAGTTGTTGAGATGTTTGATTTGGGGGTTGTAACAAAATTTCGTACTTTAAATGTATACGAACTATGAGGCCAAAATATGGCCTGTAAGAATACGAAATAGTAATTTTTAAATTATGCTGTTTTTCACTATTCCCCTAAAAACTTATTTTAAATATTTCTTATTAATTTAAATTTTCCTTTTTCTGATTGTAAACTCCTTTAATGTTTCTTTATTAAATTTAAAATATTCCCCATCAACATTTGTTTCCCTTTTATTTAAAACATTTACATTCAAACCATTTTCCCTAAAACATTCCTTATCTAAATTAAATAAACCTTTACAATTGTCTGTCCGTTTTAAATTAAACTCCCGCCCTTTCTGAACATATAAATACTTGAATGTTTCTCTTCATTCTTACCTGATTGAAGGTAAAATACTATTGTTGAAAAATATAATAAATAAGTTAGAACCTTGACACTAATAGACACCAGTATCATTCCCGCCAGTTTGATTTAGCAAGTCTTAAAAACATAAGTGTTGAGATGGTTAATTGGGGGTTCGTAACAAAATTTCGTACTTTAATAGAGTACGAAATATGAGGCCAAAATATGGCATATAAAAGTACGAAATAGTTAAAGAAAGAGGGAAGGAGGCGCATGATTGACGTAAATAATACATCTTTCTAAGGAAAGACATACATTAAAGGGCATTTTATATTACGACATTCATATTAAAAAGACTCACTTGTAATAATAATTTAATAAAAAAATATTTTAACTACTGTATTATTAATTTATAAAATCTTTGGCGAATCTTCATTAAACTTTAAATATTTCCATCTAATTGAAAGGAAATAAACAAAGTAGATTTATTGCTTTCACACAACTTTCGCTTTAAGGCTGTAAAAAATATAAAGCTATAAGGCATATAAGTCCAGTAAAGTTTCTTTGAAGTTTTGTTATGAAATAAATGAACGGATCGCCCATGATAGGTTTTGCGGATATAATAACCAATATAACCATGCTGTTTATATTTTGGCTGAAGATTCTTCTTTATAATATCACAAATCTAAATTATTCTAGAAGATACCAAGGTAACTTATTACCAGTCTAATTATTTTAGATGAAATTAACTAATTTTGTTATTAGCTTGTTAATTATTTTAAATTATTCAATTTTGTTGGAATGTGGCGGCAGCAGGAAGGGGAAGGAAAAGGTTGGATCGACAAGTGGTGGTCGACCGGTGCATGATTTTGATCTGAATATGCGTAAGTCATTTAAAAATAAAATTTATTTTCCTATTGTAATCACTTCGCTGGTTTATTTTTGACGATACCTCATTGCCTTCCATAATTCTCAAAATTTACAAATGCGGCGTATAGGACGCAAACCGCTTTACTAGTTCAACCTAAATAATACTTCATAAATACTGCGTGTCTGATAACTGAGTGATAGTTGAAATGGAAAAGGCATTTGCAGTGATCCTATGTTAGCGCGTTTTAATGCCTAAAAATCGTAGCTTTAATTATTAGAATCCATTTCTCCTTGGTTGTTTAGAATGATTAAACTTTATTAAAGCAAGATGCTAATCCTTAAAAAATTTAGCAGGAGATACGATAATTGAGAATCCTGAAGAGCCAAAGAATATTCGTAAAACAACTCGTAAAACGCCCAAAAGAGGTAGTATATTTAATATTATAATAATGATTTGACTTAGTTTTACATAAGTGCCTTTACACTAGTCTGGAATCATTTTCAAATGAAAAATTTTATATCGTTTAGGTTTTGATTATGGTTTTATGTTATAGAAGAGCTCTAAAACACAAGTTTTTTTCAAATTCTTCTAAGATTCAATCTTAAGATAATACATTAATTATTTATATTATGATTTGGATTTCAAACTTTAATAAAATTAAAGAATAATCACTTTTATAGAAAAGAAATCACTAGTCTGGAATCATTTTACAGTGGAGAATGGTGAAGCTACCTGCAAAAAATGTCCGCAAAAATATAAAGTCAAAGATAGTAAACCTTTAACGATGCTAAAGGATCATCTTAAAAAACACGGGATTGATGTACCTAACATCAATGACTATGATGGATACATTTACAGTAATTTAACATTTAGCTTTCAATATACTAAAGTAATTTAACACAATTCCCTCAAATTTCAAATTTTTGGGTATAATAAACATTAAAGCAATTTAAGGGATTTTATAATAATCTGATAGTATAAATTCGATTTAAAATATTAAATATAACATTATAGAAAACAAATCACCAGCCTGGAATTATTATATAGTGGAGGATGGTAAAGCTCAATGTAAAAGTTGCGATCAAATTTATTCAATGAAAAACCGACCTATTACAGCTCTAAAACGACATCTTAAAAATGCTCATAAAATTGAAATACCTAAAATGAACGAAGCTAAAGGAATACTAAAGCGTTTGACCCTTTTACTTAGTTTGACCCGGTTTTAAGCTTAGATTTTTCTCTGAACTTTCAGGTTAATTTATTCTAATTAAATACATTTTAACTAATAGACACCAGTATCATTCCCGCCAGTTTGATTTAGCAAGTCTTAAAAACATAAGTGTTGAGATGGTTAATTGGGGGTTCGTAACAAAATTTCGTACTTTAATAGAGTACGAAATATGAGGCCAAAATATGGCATATAAAAGTACGAAATAGTTAAAGAAAGAGGGAAGGAGGCGCATGATTGACGTAAATAATACATCTTTCTAAGGAAAGACATACATTAAAGGGCATTTTATATTACGACATTCATATTAAAAAGACTCACTTGTAATAATAATTTAATAAAAAAATATTTTAACTACTGTATTATTAATTTATAAAATCTTTGGCGAATCTTCATTAAACTTTAAATATTTCCATCTAATTGAAAGGAAATAAACAAAGTAGATTTATTGCTTTCACACAACTTTCGCTTTAAGGCTGTAAAAAATATAAAGCTATAAGGCATATAAGTCCAGTAAAGTTTCTTTGAAGTTTTGTTATGAAATAAATGAACGGATCGCCCATGATAGGTTTTGCGGATATAATAACCAATATAACCATGCTGTTTATATTTTGGCTGAAGATTCTTCTTTATAATATCACAAATCTAAATTATTCTAGAAGATACCAAGGTAACTTATTACCAGTCTAATTATTTTAGATGAAATTAACTAATTTTGTTATTAGCTTGTTAATTATTTTAAATTATTCAATTTTGTTGGAATGTGGCGGCAGCAGGAAGGGGAAGGAAAAGGTTGGATCGACAAGTGGTGGTCGACCGGTGCATGATTTCGATCTGAATATGCGTAAGTCATTTAAAAATAAAATTTATTTTCCTATTGTAATCACTTCGCTGGTTTATTTTTGACGATACCTCATTGCCTTCCATAATTCTCAAAATTTACAAATGCGGCGTATAGGACGCAAACCGCTTTACTAGTTCAACCTAAATAATACTTCATAAATACTGCGTGTCTGATAACTGAGTGATAGTTGAAATGGAAAAGGCATTTGCAGTGATCCTATGTTAGCGCGTTTTAATGCCTAAAAATCGTAGCTTTAATTATTAGAATCCATTTCTCCTTGGTTGTTTAGAATGATTAAACTTTATTAAAGCAAGATGCTAATCCTTAAAAAATTTAGCAGGAGATACGATAATTGAGAATCCTGAAGAGCCAAAGAATATTCGTAAAACAACTCGTAAAACGCCCAAAAGAGGTAGTATATTTAATATTATAATAATGATTTGACTTAGTTTTACATAAGTGCCTTTACACTAGTCTGGAATCATTTTCAAATGAAAAATTTTATATCGTTTAGGTTTTGATTATGGTTTTATGTTATAGAAGAGCTCTAAAACACAAGTTTTTTTCAAATTCTTCTAAGATTCAATCTTAAGATAATACATTAATTATTTATATTATGATTTGGATTTCAAACTTTAATAAAATTAAAGAATAATCACTTTTATAGAAAAGAAATCACTAGTCTGGAATCATTTTACAGTGGAGAATGGTGAAGCTACCTGCAAAAAATGTCCGCAAAAATATAAAGTCAAAGATAGTAAACCTTTAACGATGCTAAAGGATCATCTTAAAAAACACGGGATTGATGTACCTAACATCAATGACTATGATGGATACATTTACAGTAATTTAACATTTAGCTTTCAATATACTAAAGTAATTTAACACAATTCCCTCAAATTTCAAATTTTTGGGTATAATAAACATTAAAGCAATTTAAGGGATTTTATAATAATCTGATAGTATAAATTCGATTTAAAATATTAAATATAACATTATAGAAAACAAATCACCAGCCTGGAATTATTATATAGTGGAGGATGGTAAAGCTCAATGTAAAAGTTGCGATCAAATTTATTCAATGAAAAACCGACCTATTACAGCTCTAAAACGACATCTTAAAAATGCTCATAAAATTGAAATACCTAAAATGAACGAAGCTAAAGGAATACTAAAGCGTTTGACCCTTTTACTTAGTTTGACCCGGTTTTAAGCTTAGATTTTTCTCTGAACTTTCAGGTTAATTTATTCTAATTAAATACAAGCCTTTTCTTTAAATCAAGTTTATTTATTTAAAATAAAGTATAAGATAATTAAGGTAATTGAGTAAATGTGAGGGGTGTTTATATAGTCAAGGAAAGAAGGGCGGCGATTTGTATAAAAAGAATATTTTAGATAGGTAAAGAAGGGGAAGGCATTAAAACAAAGTTTAAACAAAGTTATTTATAATTTGAATATGAGCCAATGGGAAAAGTTAAAATTGATAAAGGAAAGGAAAAGATTATTTTTAAATACACAAAGAAAAGGTTATTTTTAATGGGAAAGAAAGTTTAATATTTGACTTGAGGAAATTTGGAAAGGATGAAAAATATTTAAATAAATGTCAATCAAAGTAAAAGGATTGAAAAAGTATATTTTAATTTAAAAATATAAATCATTTTAAAATAAGAAATCAAGGATCCAACACTCCTCCCTCCTTCAAATAAGCAACCACGGTAGAAGTTTTGTTGACGGCAACTTTCCACCTCCATTCCCAAGGAATGGGCTTTAATGATATTAAATCCTCTCATGCGATCCAATTGACGCAAGAGGTAAACAGATGCTGTTGTTGTTTGACTTGATCCTCCTCTTCAATATTAGCATCAGCTTCAGTTTCACTCTCACACTCATTATTGGTGGGAAAAGCTAAAAAAAATTTTTTTTAACTCGTCGAGTTTATTTTCTATCTCCTCGCAACGAGGGTTAAACAATTTCTTTAATTTCCTCCTCTTTTGAATTACTTCAAAAGGTTATTGTTTTTCTTTTGTTGTTAGTGGAATTAGTTGTTGTTTTTTTTCATCCATCTCCTCCCTCTCCAATAGTAGTGTTGTTTCCCAAAATTTGATGAATTTCCATTGTTGTCATTTTAAATGATGAAATTACATTTTTTTAAATAAAAACAAAATAATTAGATGAAAAAAGCAGTGAACAATAAAATAATACAAGATAAATGGTATAAAAATATTAAAATATGGTGGGGAGATATATACATAATAAGATTTTAAAATGATAATTTTTCTCAACCTAAAAGGTTGGTTTATTTCGGAGACCGCTTCTGCGGATCGTCATTTGGTCCCTACGTGAAATACGTTCTAAACCATATTTATCTTCTATTCTATATAGATTCTCTCTGGATTGCTCTTTCAGAGGAATTGAGCAATTTATTAATTTTTGCAGATTATTTTTTAATTTATCACTATTTATTAATTCTCCCGTCATTAAATTAAGTAAGAGGGGCATCTTCTTGAGAGATTCTCTTCCGATTATCACACTATATGTTCCATTGTTACTCAACATATCATTCACCACTGTTAATTTTGTTTTAATTTGAATATGTGCTATTTATAATATTATCTCAGATTGACCAATAGCGGGTATAACTTTATTTCCAATTCCTATAACTCCGCTGCAATCTGGTTGATATAAGTCTGTAATTCCTAATCTTTTAGCTGTTTTATTACCAACTAGAGACATATGAGCTCCTGTATCCAAAAGACAAACTAATTTTTGTCCATTAATTTCTACAAGTACACGCATATTTTCATCGCATTGATGGCCAGCTGTCATTACTTCAACTACATTATTTTTAGGATTTTCTTCTCCAAAGTTTTGAGAGGGCCATCTTTCTCCAATCGGCACTAATTTATCTTTCTTTGTAATTTTTAGTTTAAAGTTATTTAATTTTAATTTTTCAATCTTTTTGGCTCTTCTCCTATTAAAGATGTATTGGTAAATTCTTTCGCCAATATTTAGACAGCAAATTAGTTGGGCCAAAATACCTCCAATAAGAAAAGCAAAAAGGCATTTTGCAACAATGTTGCTAGCAAATGCTTCTGTTCTTGAACTGGGATTCTGACATACAGAACTTTTACTCGTAAGTTTTATAATTTCAGCTGTTGGCTGCCAGTTCGGATAATTTGGATCTGGAAACTTCCATAAAGATATTGGAGCCTCATTCAAGCAACTCATTGGATTATGAGCCAATGTTCCACTAAAAACTGATAATAATGCAATTACCGCAAGAAGAAGTGGACTTATAACTCTAATAGACGGACTCGATCGACGTTCAAATTTTCCACGTCTACTGCCAGAAGATCTACTACTATCTCTCGAATTCGAGGTATATTGATTGCTATTATTATAATTTCTGTAATTATTACGTCTTTGACCTTCATTTTGCTCATAATTGTTCTGGCGGTAATTCGAGTTACTGTAATGATTTCTATGGCCTCCATTGTAATTGGGATTGTAATTGGATCTGTTCTGATTATATCTCTGTCTACTATCATAATTTCTCGCGTTGTAGTTATATCGCGGATTGTAATTATTATTTCTTCTATAGTTTCTATTAAAGTTCCCCTGATTCTCAGGGCAGTTACGTGCTATGTGACCTGGGCGCCTACAGCAATAACAAGTAATAACTCCAGGTTTATTTTTATCAATTGTTAAAGCATCTACTTTTTCGGCGAGATCCGCACTTGAAATATTCACACGTTTTTTATCACCCAGCAAAAGCTCAAAGTGCAGAGCCAATTCATAAGCCGAAACGTACTCCGTAGGCCTTTGTGATTTAACTTGAAATTGTAGCTCTGGCGTAATACGATCCAGGAATTCCTCTAAAAGCCTCTTTTTAATCGTTTCCTCATTTTCTCCACTTAAAGCAATTCTAACTGATTCATTAAGTCGATTTGAAAAATCAAAGACCGGTTCACCTGGCGCTTGCTTACAAATAGACAAGGCCTGTCTTGCTATAATTTTGGTATTCCCATTTTCAAAGCGAGTTTTCAAAAATTGAATCGCTTCTTCCAACGTATTTGGAGCGGGATCTATCGAATCATATAAAGTTCTTGCTTGCCCATCCAAACAGAATCTTAAACGAGATAACTTTTGTGCCTCTGTCAATGGAGTAGTCAATAATGTCAAAATGTCTTTAAATTTTTCTATCCATTTCGAAAATGAAATGGACGGATTTCCATCGTAATGAGCGATAAAACTTCCATTATTAAGGAAAGGATCCCCAACCTTCACTTCTAGATCAATTTCAGGTTCGTCTTCCGATTGATTTTCCTCAAAATTTATATTTTGGTTTAATTTATCCTTAACAAAATTTTCCATAGTTTTTAAAGAATTTCGGAGCTTAGTAACCGATCCTTTTGTTCCAGAAAGTCCATTTTTATTAGTTTTTACATTTTCTTCAACAACATTCAATCTTTCTTCAAATTGACGAAAAGAGCGAGCGACAGTTTTCTCAAAAGATCTCAGTCGAGTAAGTAACGACTGGAAGTTTGTTCTCTCCGTCGCAGAAAAATAAACATCATCAAAATCCGATCCTGACATAATTAAATTGAATGAATAAATTAAATAAAACGTATAAATTAAAATTTATATAAAAGCTGATTAAATGAATAAATAAAATAAAGGGATAAATTAACAAAATTTAAATAATAACTTTTTTTTCAAATCTCCTTGCACAAAGCTCAAGGGACAGTTTCAAATTCTCAAATACAGAAATCCTCGCACACAGCTCAAGGAATCAAAATTCTCTTCTTTTTTTTTTCAAAAATTGGCCTCGCACACAGCTCAAGGCTTCCAATAAATTTCTTTAAGTCGGCCTCGCACACAGCTCAAGGCTCTCAATTAATTTCTTTTAATTTGGCCTCGCACACAGCTCAAGGCTCAATATATATATATTCAATTTGTAAGCCCGCACTAAGCCCAGGCAATTTTAATTAAAATTTTTTTAAAGTGCACTGGTTTCGGTTCGCACACAGCTCAAACCTTTCTTTTTTTTCAGAGAAAATTGAATCTGCAGTAAGCAGATAAAAAAATTATTTTTATTTCAAATTAGAATTTAAAAACAGACAAAAACTCCAAACGTATTGTTTGGGCAAGAGAAATGGTTATCTAGTGGCCAATTAGAAACCAAATCTCTTTCCCGAAGGTCTTGGCACCAGTAAAGCGTTTGACCCTTTTACTTAGTTTGACCCGGTTTTAAGCTTAGATTTTTCTCTGAACTTTCAGGTTAATTTATTCTAATTAAATACAAGCCTTTTCTTTAAATCAAGTTTATTTATTTAAAATAAAGTATAAGATAATTAAGGTAATTGAGTAAATGTGAGGGGTGTTTATATAGTCAAGGAAAGAAGGGCGGCGATTTGTATAAAAAGAATATTTTAGATAGGTAAAGAAGGGGAAGGCATTAAAACAAAGTTTAAACAAAGTTATTTATAATTTGAATATGAGCCAATGGGAAAAGTTAAAATTGATAAAGGAAAGGAAAAGATTATTTTTAAATACACAAAGAAAAGGTTATTTTTAATGGGAAAGAAAGTTTAATATTTGACTTGAGGAAATTTGGAAAGGATGAAAAATATTTAAATAAATGTCAATCAAAGTAAAAGGATTGAAAAAGTATATTTTAATTTAAAAATATAAATCATTTTAAAATAAGAAATCAAGGATCCAACAAATACAAATACGTAATTTTAAATTTGATAATTAATTTTAAAAACGTATGTACCAGGGGCGTTCCGAAACGATTTTAAAATGTTAAAGGCTTAAGTCAATTTAAAAGATAAAAAGGAAAATGATTCAAAGAAAAGGAAAATGATTCCTTGTTCCATAAGAAAGCCAAAATCCAATCATGGGACACCCCTTATATGTATTAAAATCGAAAATTTATTGTACAAGAATCACGAAAATCAAGAAAAATCTCGATCTCGATAACCGACAATTTCTACTAAGATCAATTCTTGTTCCTAACTATAGTTATTATCTATTATTTTTATGAGACTTATGATATATATTCTTTTTTTAGCAGGTAATGTTGAACATGCAATCACGGAAAAAGTAGATAGTAAAGCTACAGAGAGTGAAGATGCTTATCGTGAAGCTATAGATAGTGAAGCTACATTGTCTGATTGAACCTGAAGCGTGGTTATTTGGGAAGTTACTATTGGGAACTACAAAAAATCTAACACAAAATTTGAGAAACAAAAAATTTAAAAATAGCTCTAAAACAAAGAAATTTCAGTAAATTACTAAAAATTCAAATTAAAAAATTCTGTAAACTTTAAAAACTCTAAAAAAAGAAAATATTTTATTTATGTAATCTTCATCACATTATTTCTTATTTTTCATTTTATTATAAAAGTAGTTAGTAAAAATTATTTTTTCAAAATTAATCAAGAGATAAACTCAAAGATAAGGTTTTGGCATTCGTTAAGTGTAATATTGTTCAGCTAACATTTTTAGAGTCTTTTGTCTTAAGGTTCAATAATATTCTTGGTGTTTGTTGTATTGTGGAGTGGATTGGGTGAGAGTGTAGCGTAAGTAGTTTGGTCTGGAAAAGATAAAGGAGATCTGGTACTATAGGACCTAGTATGATCCAATTAGACTATGCTTACTCTGGATTTTATGTTATAGTGATTCAATAGACATCATTTGTCTTACACAATATCTCCATGTCCGTGCTATGTTGCTTTTTAGACATCTTTCTGTAGACTTCTTATGATACGAGCGATGTTAAGAACGAGGTTATCGGATTTTTCAGGGTCCCAATTTCAGTCTTTTTTGCAACCTTTACCTTATAATCCTTCAAAACTCTTTCCGGGGTCAATCAATTTTATGAAAACACAATGCTTGTACCATACTACAAATAATATTTATTCAGACAATGATTAATAGCTAATAAAAGATATAAAATTTTCAGCTTAGCAATACTTGCCCGGAAACGTATGTATCTGTAGGCAGGCGTAAGTCTGAGAAATACCTCTCCGCAGGAAG
Source organism: Meloidogyne enterolobii (assembly GCA_963681835.1). NCBI lineage: Eukaryota > Metazoa > Nematoda > Chromadorea > Rhabditida > Meloidogynidae > Meloidogyne > Meloidogyne enterolobii. The sequence goes on from CAVMJV010000029.1 coordinate 2,277,152, forward strand.
AAATCACCTAAGCATTTAAAAAACCCCAAGTTTTTAGGGTTTTTTACAAATAATCCAATTCTTAAATTTTTTTATCAAATAAAAAGTGCGTGAGTTAATTTGATAGTAACGTATTTTAAAAATATTATTCATTTAGAAATATTATTTAATTTAACATTAAAAAGTATTTAGTGAGAAACAAATTAAAAATTAAAATTTACTATTAGAAAAATTCCCATAAAATTTTATAACGCAAACATTTATCCATTTATCTCATAAAATATAAATTTTATTACTTAATACAAATTTATAAAAAAGTTTATTTGAATTATATCTCAAGTTTAATAAATATTTTGTAGGTTAGTTTTGGTTAACAGGGACAATCGGTAGAGACAATTACTCATTGTAAAAATTGGGAAAGTGTTAAAATTCAAAGTAAGCTTTGATTAGAGAGGTGTATCGGAAAGTAGGAGTTGTCGAAATCTGGAGATGCAAACTATTCCAAATATCGACATTCTTAATTTGGAAAATTTATGGGAGATATGTAGACTACCTATATTTTTGTTGAAGTTTGTTTATTAATTTGAATTAAATTAGGTTTAAATAGAAAAATAATGAAACTGCGACAGAAACGCATTTGCCCGGATACTTTTTTTTCTGAAAGAAATTTTTTATAAAAATAATATAAAACAAAAATAAATTCAGAAAATAAAATAAAAATTCCATATTTGTGTCCTTTGAAAAAATAAAAAAATTTGACCTTAACGTTAAAGGGCATCAATATCCGGTATATATTAAAAAAATTTGCTAATTAAGTATAAGGTACAATATTTATTGATTTAATTTTCATAATAATTTTGTAAAATTAATAAATAAAAATGTGATTAGCCATGCAAATTCCATTCATGTGAATTATTGTGAGTGATTTTTGTGAAGATTTGGAAAATTGTGAACGATTTTGCCGGCTACTTTTATGTATTATTTAACATAAATGTCAACAATTATGTGTAGGGTAAAAAGATAAATCCGTCAATAAAAATTTTAATTACAAGGGTAGCTCTCCCCTTGGAATCTAAATGCTTGATCTCCAGCAACATATACTTATTCATGATGCTTGAGCATCATTATTCTTGTGATAAAGCACATTGAATAGTCACTATCTTAATAAAATCCAGGGAAAACAATTCGGTCAGTGAAAACAATTCGGATCGGAGTGATATAAAAAATATAAACGAACAAAATAGCTGTTACTAAGCATGCCAAAGTTCTCTATCAACCTGTTAAAATTGTTAACGGATTGCGGATTTCTTTGAGTAACGAGTACAATATTTATTGATTTGATTTTCTTAATATTTTTTAAAAAATAATAAAAAAATGTGATTAGCACACAAACATCATTTATGGAATTCTTGTGAAATTTGGCATAGCGTAAACGCCTTTGCCCGCCTACTTTTTAAATGTATTTAAGGTTTTCTTCTTTCTGAAAATTTTATCGTGATGTATTTTTATAGGGCAATAATTACTAAAATTAGTGACCGGGGCCGGTTGGATTCGGCCAGATTTTTACAAAGTCCGTGTCCCAAATCCGGATTTTTTTTCGCAATTTCCAGATTAAAACCGGATCGGATTAATCCGGAAAAATCCTGCCGTATCCGGTTTTGTTCTAGATGCAAATCAGGAATCCGGATCCAGGTCCGTCAAATTTTGAGCACCGGATTTGGGCACCGGAAATTTTGAGAAGCATATGCCTAATCATTAGAATATCGTAATCAGCAATTTGGGGTACCGTACCGAAATTATTCTAGAAGAGACCAAGGCAACTTATTCCCAATCGAATTATTTCAGATGATATTAACTAATTTTGTTATTTGCTTGTTAATTATTTTAAATTATTCAATTTTGTTGGAATGTGGCGGCAGCAGGAAAAGAAAGGAAGAGGTTGGATCGACAAGTGGTGGTCGACCGGTGATTCGTTTCGATCTGAATATGCGTAAGTCATTTTAAAAACAAAATGTATTTTCCTATTGTAAACTCATTGCTGTCGCAAAAACAAATAAAATTAAATTTAAATGTTCTTGCTTGACAATGTAAAAAATAAATAAATTTTAATATTTCCTTTAAATTTATTTTTTTAGTTTTCTTTAGTTTATTCCATTGAGTAAACAATATTTTCTATTTTTATTCTTTAAACTCTTTTCTTTTTTATTCAAAATCAATTTCGGTACTTTTCTGTTTTGCCACACCCCTCCCATATATTCGCAGGATATTATTTCTATTTTTCCTTAATTTTTACAAAAAGGTCAGTCTTCTTTCTTCCTTAACCTCACAATGGAAAGAAAAATTAATTTTTTCTTTGTTAATGTCTCTCTTTGAACATGCAACAGGAAAAATTGAGTGAAATTTAAAGGAAGAAGACTGACCTTTCTGTAAAATTTAAGGAAAAATAGAAATAATATCCTGCGAATATATTGGAGGGGTGTGGCAAAAGCGAAAAGTACCTCAATTTCTTTGAAATTCAATTTTATTCAACAATTTAAAATATTACACAATATTTTAAATGAATCTTGAAGTTAAAATTTAACTTCTATTCAAAAGGTTTCACAGATAGTAAACTTTATTCAAATATATCTCTTTATACGATTTAAACTTTATAAAAAATTCTAGAAATTTCTAGAAAACACAAATTTAACTCAAAGAGACTTTAACTCAAAGAAGTTAAAATTTTTCGAGGTCCAATTTTTCCTTGATTATTTTTAATTTTTAGCAACAAATTTTATAAAATTTTTAGCTGCAACTATCGAAGAAGATCCAAATCAACAAGAACATCCAATTCAAGACACTGCTATTGTGAGTCAAAAAGGAAGAAAAAAACCAATCAGACGTAAGATAATTAATATAAGATGTTTTGGATTGAACAGGAATCGAAAATTCCAATTTGCTGAGTGTTATAATTCACTCACCCTAGTAGCAGAGCGTGCGGATCAAAAATAATTTTACTCAAAACATCCTAACAACTTGAAATTTTAATTAAAAGCTATATTAAATTATTGAGAAATAAATAAGTACTTCTTAAAATTTCGGATTTAGCTCTTTACCTAAGGCTTATTAATTAAGATAACCCCAAGCTTCTAATTTGAATTAATGTTTTTATAGAAACTATAGATTTAATTAGGCAAGTTTAAAAGTTATTTAATTTTAAAGCAAGATCCTCACCAGCCTGGAATTATTATGACATGGAAAAAGGTATCTGTACGAAATGCAAGCGCCCCATAAAAGTCTACAATGGTAACGTGAAGTATCTGAAATCTCATCTTGCGAGAAAACACAAGGACATTAAAATAGAAAACGTGTATAAAACTAAAGGTAATTTTAAATATACATATATTTAATATACTCATAATATGCTAACAGTTTGGCATAAAATAAGGAGGGGCCTAGATTTTAGCTAAAGCTGAAACGAAATTTTGGTATCAGATATACAAATAAATTAATGCATGTAAAAATTAAAGCTCCATTAATGAAATACGACCTCTAATTGAGTTCATAAGTCCAAATATGTTTGTGACTTTTGCGCACATGTGAGCCCCAAACAGTAAATGGTTTTCGATTAATCCTGTATAAATTAAAGTATTCTTTTGAAATAGTACCGGGGTGATTGTTTATAAACAAATTTCAATGCCGGAAATAAATGAGTGTTCTATTGTATGGCCAAATATCATATTTTTTCTGTTTGTTATTAAATTTTATTTTCATAAACCTGAATGTAAATATTTTTATCTCGATAGTTACTCTAATTTTAGCAGGTAATGTTGCAAGTACAAACGATGAAGAAGGTAATGCACAAACATTACCGGTAAATGTCCCTATTGTTGGTGAAGATGAAGAAGTTGATAGCGAAGCTACATTGTCTGATTGAAACTGAAACTGAGATTATTTTGAGATACCTGTTGGGAACTACAAAACTGTTTAAACTAGTCACATACCTATATTAGAAAATCAAAATTTCATTATCTTCGGGCTTTTATTTCACAAGCAATTAACTTTCCAACTAATCGCTTTGCACTGTATTTTATTATTATTAGTTATTAGTTTTTATTAGTTTTTATTAGTTTTTATTATTATTAGTTTTTATTATTATTAGTTCCTACAACTTTTTTAGCTGAAGCTTTTCAATTAATCCAGTATGAGTGAAAGTACTCCTTCGAAATAGTACCAGGGTGATTGTTTATAAACAAATTTCAATGCCGGAAATAAATGAGTGTTCTATTGTATGGCCAAATATAATATGCTTATCTCGTTTTTTTCATAAACCTGAATGTAAATATTTTTATCTTGATTTTTACTCTAATTTTTAGCAGGTAATGTTGCAAGTACAAACGTTGAAGAAGGTAATGCACCAACATTACCGGTAAATGCTCATATTGTTGGTGAAGATGTTGATAGCGAAGCTACATTGTCTGATTGAAAATGAAACTGAGATTATTTTGAGATACCTGTTGGGAACTACAAAAACTGTTTAAACTAGTCACATAACTATATTAGAAAATCAAAATTTCATCATCTCCGGGCTTTTATTTCACAAGCAATTAACTTTCCAACTAATCGCTTTTCCACTGTATTTTATTATTTTTAGTTTTGGCTGAAAACGAAATTTTGGTATCAGATATACAAATGAATTTATGCATGTGTAAATTAAATCTCCATTAAAGAAATACGACCTCTAATCCAGTTTATAAGTCCTAAGATGTTTGCGACTTTTGCGGACATGTGGGCCCCAAACAATAAATGGTTTTCGATTAATCCTGTATAAATGAAAATACATTTTCTTTTGAAATAGTGTCGGGTTGATAGTTAAACAAATTTCATTGCCGGGATAAATGAGTATTCTATTGTATGGCCACAAAGGCTTTTATTTTTCATAAACTTAATGTAAATATGTTTATTTACTACATATAATTTATAGCAGGTAATGTTGCAAGTACAAACGTTGAAGAAGATAGCGAGGCAACATTAAGTGATGGTTCTTGTACAGTTTATGCAAGAACATTACCAGAAGGTGCTGGATATGTTAATGAAGAAGTTGATAGCGAAGCTACAATTTCTGGTTGAACCTGAAACTAAGATTATTTCGAGATACCTGTTGGGAACTATTAAAACTGTTTCAACAAGTCACATATATTTAAAAATCAAAATTTCATCATCTTCGGGCTTTTATTTCACAAGCGATTGACTTTCCAACTATCCAACTAATCGCTTTTCCACTGTATTCTATTTTTTTAGTATAAAAGTTAAATTTACTTTTTTGTTCAAAGATAAAATATAAGTAATTTGTTCTGAATTAATATGTTCTAATTTGATCAGCTCAAATATAAAGTTATGTTGTTCTTAGGTAAACTAATTTTCCTATCCAAGTTTTATCGAAATTCCAAATTTAGATTGGAAGTTATTGTTCTATTTTTTACTGATTAATCTCGTCCGTAATCAAAAAAACTATTAATAATTTTCGTTCTACAATATCCTATCTTTTTGGAGTTTTAGAAATCATTTAAGTAAAGCTATTTCGATACTAGAGAGTTAATCAACGATTAATCAGCAAATGACTTTTGAAAGTGATTCATTCGGATCAGATCAAGCATTAAAAAGATAAATATAGCCGATAAATTCTGAAAATTCGAAAATTGGAGGAAGGGATGGGGGATATAACAAAAGAGTTTCTTGAAATTATATAAAATAATTTATACGGAAATGCAATGCTGTACCATAATACAGATAATATTTATACAGTCAATGATTTAATGATTAATAAATGATTTCAACTTTTTACTAAAATAAAAATGATATCAAATTTTCTCTGAAATTTTTACAAACTATTGTTACCGTAAGAAGAAAATATTTTTTCTAAATTCTTTTCAAATTTCTTTTCAAATTCCCTCTCATTTATCTTCAATATGGCTAAAAGTCTCTGCTGCTCACTCATTGAGCCATTTCAGTTTTTGATGCTGGATTTACGGGAATAGGATTGCCAATATTAATTTGATTTTTATTTCCCATTTTGTTTAAAATTTGTATTAGTGTTTGTTTTTGTTTTGTTGTTTTTTGTTTGAAAAAGAAGAAAGGATAGGATCCCTTAAAATTCAGTCTATAGATCGCAAAAGTGTCTTTAAAAACTAATTAGTTAGTTCAAGAATATTGGTAATGAACCATAGCGAATCTATTGCTTTCTGGTCGTATTCTTAATCCTTAAAATTCACTATTCTTGGAGGCTGTGCTACAGAAATGTCCCGTTTCTACTTTCGAATTTTTAGTGTCTCGTCATATGGTACTTTTCGTATGGTACTTTTCTGAATGTTAAAAATCTAATTAATAGGGGCAAAATATTTGTGTTTGATCTGTTTTGAATAACGTCAAAATTATTGGGGCTCGAAATGATAAATAAATACTTTCATTGTTTCACTTTACATCTTAGCTAAAATTATAGATCAAGGGCTATTTTAGTGTCATTCGACCAAACTTTAAGAATTCTTTTGAATGAGTTGTAAAATATTAGATATTTAGATCCTAAAACCCTCAGGTATTGTTTTTATTTTTGCCCAATTTTGTTCTATTACTGTAAGTTTGTTGGCATTAAGGATGGCGGTTCCTGGAACCGATATCCGAACCGGAACCGATATACGAACCGAAACTTTCGGATATCCCGAACCGGAACCGATATCCGAACCGAAGATTTCCGATATCCGGATCCGGTATCCGAACCGAAAATTTCCGGACTCAATCGATGAGATATTCGAATAACATAGTATATTTTATACTCAATTCATGACATTTAATAAGTATTTTTAAAGTGTGAGCCATAACAGAAATTACGTCATTGCCATTTCTCTTTACTTTTCAACACCTATTTCAGTACATCATGTTGTGATACTTACCCATCTAATCTTCTTCGAAGTAACCAACAAATTATAAGGATTATGTAAATCATAAATATCAGCCAATACATAAAGCGACCACTCAGAAAATCGTCCATATTCTGCGTATATCGAAGTCAAATAATCTCTTGTCAAAAGAAAGCAAATATAAAGAACATTCGCAACTAATAAGGAGATTAGTGTATATAACATTTTAATCTCATATTGTTTCTTCTTTGTTTGGTCTTTCATGTCAAATCGTGAAATTTTGTAAAACATTGGAATATAACAAAAGAAACATATTCCTAATAAGACGTAAATATGTCCTTTCCATATCCAGCCATAAAAGTCCTTGAATTTATTGAAAATATAGGACATAACGTGTATTTCTTGAGTATCAAAAGCTACGCCTTGGGTATTAAATACGAGTATTCTTTTGCCGGATTTGCAAAACCGTATGATGAAAGTACTATATAACTACCAAAATGTGCTCGGAAAATTGCAGAATATGCGCATATATGAATATGCACCGAAAAAGACTAAATATCCACCAAGTATGCAAAATTTACCAAAATATGACTGATATGCAAATATGCATGGAAGTGACGAAATATGCAAGAATATGCATTTAGAACCGGTCCTAAATTCCTCGGACCAACTTAAAATCAACATTTTTAACCTATCTCATCAAGGCTTATATGGGGCCTCACAAAATTTGCTTGTTTTGTGAGGCCATATTCATAGCAAATACCGTCTAATGAAAAAAATACTGGCTAAGATATACTGGCTAAGATATATTCAGAAACCGATAATTTAAACATACACTGTCAGAGCTATTCGCAAACACAGGTCCTGTATATTTTGTAATATTCCCATTTTCTGTTACGATAATTGAAGGAGATATCTGTATAGGGAGCCAAGTAATTTGAATTGTTGTTACAAAACATATGGCATAGACAATGAAGATGTAAAATATATTGTGTTTGTTTGTCCAATACTTAATTAATTTTTATAAATTTAATCAAGACAAGTACATCCAAGATTTTAGTTTATTATATCCTTAGCTAACCGTATTCTGATTTATATACAACTCGAAAATTATTAAGGTAGATCCTGCTTTAGAAATAAAAACAGGCCTACATTTCAAAAAAAAAACAGCTGTAAATGCTCATCAAATACTTCTCTAGTAATCCTGTCAAAGGGAAAAATATACAAATTCTCGGTATTGAAATCCACTAAATCCACTCCCGACTCTTTTCTAATTTTTAAGTAGCTCATTAATCCTATCTCTTGCTCTATTTTAAAACACGGTAATAGTGTCGTTTCCCAGCCCCCTTTTTTTCCTCCCAATTTTCTTTTTTTGATTGTTTTTAGGCAAAATATGGAAATGCAAATTTGATGAAAGAAAGGGGAAAATTTGACCATTCCGTATAAACATAGGGTAGAAAATTGGGAGGAAAAAAAGGGGGCTGGGAAACGACACTATTACCTAAAACACTACTAAGCAATATATTTATGATACCTTTTGATAAATATTTGGAAGCATTAAAGAAACAAAACGATTTAAGGAAATTAGAATATTTAATTCCCATTGTACCATTCCATTGAACCAAATAAAAAAATAAACAATAGAGCATGATGTGTTTGGAGACCCATAGGGTTGAAAGAATGGGATGGAGATGTCCCAAAATAGTAGTTTTTTAAGAATGTAGAGCCAATAGGCACTAAAATGTTTGAGCTATTAAAATGAACAACTTTCTAATTTTGAGATATCAGATTGATCTAAGTCACGGATAATTATTTCTGAGAGATAGAGGAGGAAATCAAAGTCAATTATATTAGAATTCGCCTGTGATTATACTAATAGTCTCAGACAATTAAGGAATTCAAATTTGAGAGATCTATCAAAATATCGCAAAACATATCCCACAAATATCCCTTTAGAGACATGCATCTATAATATTTTCTATTAGCCAAAAAACCAAAAAAAGAGAACAAAGGATGAGCCATTAACTATGAGACATTTAATTTTATTAATAAATTACTTACAATATGTCAACAATTCCTAGAACGCAAAAACACGAAAAAAACGTCGAATTAAAAGGTGGCTTATTACTATGCCGTCGAATATAAGCTAGCACAGAAACATAAAGTGGTGTTGAAACCAAAATTGAATAGATAGTAAATATTATCGTAATAATTTCAAAAGTTGTTAGTAGATCAGTAACAGTCATTTTTGGAAATATTTATTTTTTACTATAGATTGTTATTATAAAAGAATTTTAAGATCAATCTGGTGAGTGTAATACATATAATAGAAAGCGAGACAATAGGGTAAATTACCTGAAAAGTATTGCGCTTAGCAATACATGACAGGGACCGTATAGTTAACTGTAACCAGGCCTCGGTCTACGAAATCCCCTCAGTATGAATGACAAATGACCTGAGCATTTTACAAAACGCGAAGTTTTTAGGGTTTTTTACAAATAATCCAATTCTTAAATTTTCTTTCCAAATAAAAAGTGCGTGAGTTAATTTAATAGTAACGTACTTTAAAAATATTATTTGAAAATATTATTTAATTTAACATTAAAAAGTATTTAATGAGAAACAAATTAAAAATTATTTACAATTAAAAAAATTCTCATAAAGTTTTATAACGCAAACATTTATCCATTTATCTCATAAAATATGAATTTTATTACTTAATACAAACTTATAAAAAAGTTTATTTGAATTCTATCTCAATTTTAATAAATATTTTGTAGGTTAGTTTTGGTTACCAGGGACAATCGGAAGAGAAAATTGGAAAAAGTTGGGAAAGTGTAAATTGGGAAAGTGTACTGATTCTAAGTAAGTTTTGATTAGAGAGGTGTATCGGAAAGTAGGAGTTGTCGAAAACTGGAGATGCAAACTATTCCAAATGTCGACATTCTGAATTTGGAAAATTTATGGGAGATATGTAGACTACCTACTACCTATATTTTTGTTGAAGTAAATTTGTTGTTAAAAGACTTTTTTTTTCTACCCTAACGTTAAAGGGGTTAAATTCTACCCTAACGTTAAAGGGCATCAATATCCGGTATGTATTAAAAAAATTTGCTAATTAAGTATAAGGTACAATATTTATTGATTTAATTTTCATAATAATTTTGTAAAATTAATAAATAAAAATGTGATTAGCCATGCAAATTCCATTCATGTGAATTAATGTGAGTGATTTTTGTGAAGATTTGGAAAATTGTGAACGATTTTGCCGGCTCCTTTTATGTATTTTTTAACATAAATGTCAACAATAAGAATGTCAACAATTATGTGTAAGGTAAAAAGATAAATCCGTCAATAAAAAGTTTAATTCCAAGGGTAGTCTCTCCAAGAGACTACTATCTCTCCAAAGTTCTCTATCAACCTGTTAAAATTGTTAACGGATTGCGGATTTCTTTGAGTAACGAGTACAATATTTATTGATTTGATTTTCTTAATGTTTTTTTAAAAAATAATAAAAAAATGTGATTAGCACACAAACATCATTTATGCGAATTCTTGTGAAATTTGGCATAGCGTAAACGCCTTTACCCGCCTACTTTTTTAAATGTATTTAAGGTTTTCTTCTTTCTGAAAATTTTATCGTGTTGTATTTTTATAGGGCAATAATTACTAAAATTAGTGACCGGGGCCGGATGGATTCGGCCGGATTTTTCCAAAGTCCGTGTCCCAAATCCTGATTTTTTTCGCAATTTCCTGATTAAAACCGGATCGGATTAATTCGGAAAAATCCGGCCGTATCCGGTTTTGTTCTAAATGCAAATCAGGAATCCGGATTCAGGTCCGTCAAATTTTGAGCACCGGATTTGGTCACCGGAAATTTTGAGAAGCATATTTCCTAATCATTAGAATAGTTTTGTCTGAATGAGGAGCGCTGGGCGCAATTGTAAAAGAATTTTCCGTATTCGCAATTTGAATTTTAAAATCCGCAAACACAAACCGCAGCCTACATCCAAAAAAACACGCAACTTATCGTAATCAGCAATTTGGGGTACCGTACCGAAATTATTCTAAAAGAGACCAAGGCAACTTATTCCCAATCGAATTATTTCAGATGAAATTAACTAATTTTGTTATTTGCTTGTTAATTATTTTAAATTATTCAATTTTGTTGGAATGTGGCGGCAGCAGGAAGGGAAAGTTAATGGGCGGATCATCAAGTGAGGGTAGACCGGTGATTGGTTTCGATCTGAATATGCGTAAGTCATTTTAAAAACAAAATGTATTTTCCTATTGTAAACTCATTGCTGTCGCAAAAACAAATAAAATTAAATTTAAATGTTTTTGCTGGACAATGTAAAAAATAAATAAATTTTAATATTTTCTTTAAATTTATTTATTTAAGTTTTCTTTAGTTTATTCCATTGAGTAAACAATATTTTCTATTTTTATTCTTTAAACTCTTCTTTTCTATTCAAAATCAATTTCGGTACTTTTCTGTTTTGCACACCCCTCCCATATATTCGCAGAATATTATTTCTATTTTTCCTTAATTTTTACAAAAAGGTCAGTCTTCTTTCTTCCTTAACCTCACATTGGAAAGAAAAATTAATTTTTTCTTTGTTAATGTCTCTCTTTGAACATGCCACAGGAAAAATTGAGTGAAATTTAAAGGAAGAAGACTGACCTTTCTGTAAAAATTAAGGAAAAATAGAATTAATATCCGCGAATATAAGGGAGGGGTGTGGCAAAACAGAAAAGTACCTCAATTTCTTTGAAATTCAATTTTATTCAACAATTTAAAATATTACACAATATTTTAAATGAATCGTGAAGTTAAAATTTAACTTCTATTTAAAAGGTTTCACAGATAGTAAACTTTATTCAAATATATCTCTTTATACGATTTAAACTTTATAAAAAATTCTAGAAATCTCTAGAAAACACAAATTTAACTCAAAGAGAAACACAATAAACTCGTAGTCAAAGAACTCTAAACATTATTATGGTATTCCAACGATATCTCCTTTAATCCTGCATTATCACATCATGTCAGCTTAATGACCCCTTATTCCATCCTCATAGACTACTATCTTCCGTAATTACGGAGATCCCTCCAATTTCCCCGTAATCCAAATAAATTACTTATACTATTAGTAACTACGAGTTCCCTGATATCCCTCCAAATACCTGATATCCAATTTAAACCCCAAATCCCTACAATAACTTCGTTCAAGCCTCATATATCACACTTGATTCTTTTAATGCCATTGATTTCTTCCTTGACCATCCAATATCCTACTAAATACGGTATTCTGTCGTTTTTTCTGGTGTATATTTCTGGCGTTTTTTGTGTTAATTTAGGCTAAATTTGCGCAAAATACGAAACGCAATGAAAGGTCAAGAATCGACGGAAAATATACAAAACGCTATGGCCTACCGCTATTCTCAATCAGAATTATTTCCATTAAATATGCCTCTCTTATAGTAAAAAGTGTAAGGAGGTGAGTTTGTAAGTTAAAATTTTTCGAGGTCCAATTTTTCCTTGATTATTTTAAATTTTTAGCAACAAATTTTATAAAATTTTTAGCTGCAACTATCGAAGAAGATCCAAATCAACAAGAACATCCAATTCAAGATACTGCTATTGTGAGTCAAAAAGGAAGAAAAAAACCAATCAGACGTAAGATAATTAATATAAGATGTTTTGGATTGAACAGGAATCTAAAATTCCAATTTGCTGAGTGTTATAATTCACTCACCCTAGTAGCAGAGCGTGCGGATCAAAAATAATTTTACTCAAAACATCCTAACAACTTGAAATTTTAATTAAAAGCTATATTAAATTATTGAGAAATAAATAAGTACTTCTTAAAATTTCGGATTTAGCTCTTTACCTAAGGCTTATTAATTAAGATAACCCCAAGCTTCTGATTTGAATTAATGTTTTTATAGAAACTATAGATTTAATTAGGCAAGTATTAAAAAGTATTTAATGTTAAAGAAAGAACCTCGCCAGTCTGGAATTATTATGACATGGAGAAAGGTATCTGTAAGGAATGCAAGCGCCCCATAAAAGTCAACAATGGTAACGTGTCGCATCTGAAATCTCATCTTGCGAGCAAACACAAGGACATTAAAATAGAAAACGTGTATAAAACTAAAGGACAACTACGTAATTTTAAATATACATATATTTAATATACTCATAATATGCTGAAAGTTTGGCATAAAATAAGGAGGGGCCTAGATTTTAGTTAAAGCTGAAACGAAATTTTGGTATCAGATATACAAATAAATTAATGCATGTAAAAATTAAAGCTCCATTAATGAAATACGACCTCTAATTGAGTTCATAAGTCCAAATATGTTTGTGACTTTTGCGCACATGTGAGCCCCAAACAGTAAATGGTTTTCGATTAATCCTGTATAAATTAAAGTATTCTTTTGAAATAGTACCGGGGTGATTGTTTATAAACAAATTTCAATGCCGAAAATAAATGAGTGTTCTATTGTATGGCCAAATATCATATTTTTTCTGTTTGTTATTAAATTTTATTTTCATAAACCTGAATGTAAATATTTTTATCTCGATAGTTACTCTAATTTTAGCAGGTAATGTTGCAAGTACAAACGATGAAGAAGGTAATGCACAAACATTACCGGTAAATGTCCATATTGTTGATGAAGATGAAGAAGTTGATAGCGAAGCTACATTGTCTGATTGAAAATGAAACTGAGATTATTTTGAGATACCTGTTGGGAACTACAAAACTGTTTAAACTAGTCACATACCTATATTAGAAAATCAAAATTTCATTATCTTCGGGCTTTTATTTCACAAGCAATTAACTTTCCAACTAATCGCTTTGCACTGTATTTTATTATTATTAGTTTTAGTATAAAAGTTAAATTTACTTTTTTGTTCAAAGATAAAATATAAGTAATTTGTTCTGATTTAGTGGAAATTCCAATTCCAAATTTTTACTAGATATTTTCATGTTCTATTTTTTACTGGATTAATCTCGTCCGGAATCAAGAAGACCATTAATAATTGTCAGTTCTACAATATCCCTTTTTTGGGGTTTTAGAAATCATTTAAGTAAATTTATTTCGATACTAGAGAGTTAATCAACGGTAAATCAGAAATGACTTTTGAAAGTGATTTATACGTATTGGAAAAAAAAGTGATTATGCGTATAGCGATAATTCTGAAAATTCGAAAATGGGGCGAAGGGAGGGGGTGGGAGATAACATAAGAGTATCTTGAAATTATATAAAATAATTTTCACGAAAATGCAATGCTGTACCATAATACAAATAATATTTATACAGTCAATGATTTAATGATCAATTAATGATTTCAACTTTTTACTAAAATAAAAATGATATGAAATTTTCTCTCAAATATATACAAACTATTGTTACTGTATGAGAAAATTTATTTCCAAATTTCTCTTCAAATTTCTTTTCAAATTCACTCTCATTTTATCTTCAATATAACTAAATGTCTCTGCTGCTCAATCATTGAGCCATTTCAGTTTTTGATGCAGGATTTACGGGAATAGGATTGCCAATACCAATTTGATTTTTATTTTGCATTTTGTTTAAAATTTGTATAGGTGTTTGTTTTTGTTTTGTTGTTTTTTGTTTGAAAAAGATGAAAGGATAGGATCCCTTAAAATTCAGCTATAGATCGACAAAATTGTCTTTAAAAACTAATTAGATAGTTCAAGAACTTGGTCTTGACCTATGGCGAAACTATTGCTTTCTGGTCGTATTCTTAATCCTTAAAATTCCCTATTCTTGGAAGCTTTGCTACAGAAATGTGCCGTTTCTACTTTCGAACTTTTAGTGTCTCGTAATATGGTACTTTTCTGATATGGCGACGCACTTTAGAAATGTTTAAAATATAATTAATAGGGTAAAATATATCTTTTTGATCTGTTTCGAATAACGTCAAAATTATTTGGGGCTCGAAATAGTAAATAAACAACCTCATAGTATTACTCTTTTTCTTAATTAAAATTATAGATCGAAAGCTGATTTTAGTGTCATTCATCTAAACTTTGAGAATTCTTTCGAATGAGGTATAAAATATTAGATATTTAGATCCTAACTTTCACAGATATTGTTTTTATTTCTGCCCAACTTTGTTCCATTACTGTAAGTTTGTTACATTCGACTCAGATCGATGAGTTCTTTTGAATAACATACAGTATTTATTCTAATTGAATGGCCCCTCCATTTGAATGGCCCGCAAATCGAATGGCCCTCTAATTTAATGGCTTTTTTAGGGGTATTGAAAAATAGAATGGCGGACATTAAATTAGAATAAATACAGTATATTTTAAATCAATTCTTGACATTTAAAAAGTATTTTTAAAGTGCGAACCATAACAGAAATTACCCGTTTTTGCCATTTCTCTTTACTTTTCAAAAACTGTTTCGGTAAATCATTTTGTGCTACTTACCAATCGAATCTTCTTTGAAGTAACCAATAAATTATAAGGATTATGTAAATCATAAATATCAGCCAATACATAGAGCGACCATTCAGAAAATCGTCCATATTCTGCGTATATCAAAGTCAAATAATCTCTTGTCAAAAGGAAGCAAATATAAAGAATATTCGCAACTAATAAAGAGATTAGAGTATATAACATTTTAATCTCATATTGTTTCTTCTTTGTTTGGTCTTTCATGTCAAATCGCGAAATTTTGTAAAACATCGGAATATAACAAAAGAAACAGATGCCTAGTAAAATGTAAATATGTCCTTTCCATATCCAGCCATAAAAGTCCTTAAATTTTAAAAATATAGGACCTAACATTTACACCTTGAGTTCAATGATTGTTAGGTGTTAGTTAAATATGGGTATTGCTTTTCCGACTTCGCCCAACCGTATGATGAAAGATACTTCATAACAAATACCGTCCAATGAAAAAGAAGATAAAAAAGATAAGAAAATGAATGAAATAAATGTATTCAGAAACCGATAATTAAAACATACAGTATCAGAGCTATTCGCAAACACAGGACCTGTATATTTTGTAATATTCCCATTTTCTGTTACAATAATTGAAGGTGATATCTTTATATGGATCCAAGTAATTTTAATAGTTGTCACAAAACAGATTGCATAGACAATGAAGATATAAAATATATTGTGTTTGTTTGTCCAATACTTAATTAATTTTTATAATTTTTATCTGATTTACATACAACCAGGAAAATTATTAAGGTAGAATAAAAACTGGCCTATTCTTTAAATTACTAGCAGTAAATGCTCATCGAATACTTCTCTAGTAATCTTGTTAACGGGAAAAATATACAATTTCCGGTATTGAAATCCACTAAATCCACTCCTTACTTTTTTCTAATCTTTAAGTAGCTCATTAATCCTATCTCTTGCTCTATTTTTAAACACTACTAAACAATATATTTATGATACCTTTTGATAAATATTTGGAAACATTAAAGAAACAAAACGATTCAAGGAAATAAGTATATTCAATTCCAATTGTACCATTCTATTGAACCAAATAAAAAAATAAACAATAGAGCATGTTGTGTTCGGAGACCCATAATGTTGAAAGAATGGGATGGAGATGTCCCAAAATAGTAGTTTTTTAAGAATGTAGAGCCAATAGGCACTAAAATATTTGAGCTGTTAAAATGAACAACTTCTAGTTTCGGGATATCAGAATGTCTACGCAACGGATAATTATTTCTGAGATCACAGGGGAGGAAAACAATTTCAATTATATTCGAATTCGCCTGTGATTATACTAATAGTCTCCAACAAGTTAGGAATCCAAATTTGAGAGATAATATCGCAAAACATAACCCACAAATATCCCGTTTAGAGACATAGAATCTATAATATTTTTTGATACCCGAAAAACCAAAAAAGACAACAATATAAAAATTCTCGATCCTTCGGATCAGCACTAGGATCAGCCATTAATTATGAGACATTTAATTTTATTAATAATTTACTTACACTATGTCAACAATTCCTAGAACACAAAAACACGTAAAAAACGGAGAATTAAAAGGTGGCTTATTACTATACCGTCGAATATAAGCTAGCACAGAAATATAAATTGGTGTTGAAACCAAAATTGAATAGATAGTAAATATTATCGTAATAATTTCAAAAGTTGTTAGTAGATCAGTAACACTCATTTTTGGAAATCTTTATTTTTTACTATAGTTTTTTTACTATTTTTTACTATAACAAACTTTACTAGTAGTTTGTTATTATTGAAAAATTTTAAGACCATCTGGCGAGTGCTTAGTGTGCTTAACTATATGATAGAAAGCAAGACAATTAGGTACAGTACCTGAAAAGTATTGTATACCTGTAGGCAGGCCTCTCAGACTGTAGGCAGGCGTGGGTCTGAGAAATAACCCTCCACAGGACGAAATGACCTGAGCATTTTAAAACCCCAAGTTTTTAGGGTTTTTTATAAATAATCCAATTCTTAAATTTTCTTATCAATTAAAAAGTGCGTGAGTTAATTTAATAGTAACGTATTTTAAAAATATTATTTATTTAAAAATATTATTTAATTTAACATTAAAAAGTATTTAATGAGAAACAAATTAAAAATTATTTACAATTAAAAAAATTCCCATAAATTTTATAACGCAAACATTTATCCATTTATCTCATAAAATATAAATTTTATTACTTAATACAAATTTATAAAAAAGTTTATTTGAATTATATCTTAATTTTAATAAATATTTTGTAGGTTAGTTTTGGTTACCAGGGACAATCGTAAGAGATAATTACTCATTGTGAAAATTGGGAAAGTGTACTGATTGTAAGTAAGTTTTGATTAGAGAGGTGTATCGGAAAGTAGGAGTTGTCGAAAACTGGAGATGCAAACTATTCCAAATGTCGACATTCTGAATTTGGAAATTTACGGGAGATATGAATGTAGACTACCTACTACCTATATTTTTGTTGAAGTTTGTTTATTAATTTGAATTAAATTAGGTTTAAATAGAAAAATAAACAAACAGCGACAGAAACGCATTTGCCCGGATACTTTTTTTTCTGAAAGAAATTATTTATAAAAATAATATAAAACAAAAATAAATTCAGAAAATAAAATAAAAATTCCATATTTGTGTCCTTTGAAAAAAAATAAAAAAATTCTACCCTAACGTTAAAGGGCATCAATATCCGGTATATATTAAAAAAATTTGCTAATTAAGTATAAGGTACAATATTTATTGATTTAATTTTCATAATAATTTTGTAAAATTAGTAAATAAAAATGTGATTAGCCATGCAAATTCAAATCATGTGAATTATTGTGAGTGATTTTTGTGAAGATTTGGAAATTTGTGAACGATTTTGCCGGCCTCTATTTTATGTATTTTTTAAACATGAATGTCAACAATTATGTGTAGTGTAAAAAGATAAATCCGTCAATAAAATGTTTAATTCCAAGGGTAGTCTCTCCCCTTGGAATCTGAATGCTTGATCTCAAGCAACATATACTTATTCATTCTTGATGCTTCAGCATCATTATTCTTGTGATAAATCACATTGAATAGTCACTTTCTTAATAAAATCCGGGGAAAACAATTCGGTCAGTGAAAATAATTCGCAATGGAGTGATTTAAAAAATATAGGCGAACAAAATGGCTGTTATTAAACATGCCAAAGTTCTCTATCAACCTGTTAAAATTGTTAACGGATTGCGGATTTCTTTGAGTAACGAGTACAATATTTATTGATTTGATTTTCTTAATATTTTTTAAAAAATAATAAAAAAATGTTATTAGCACACAAACATCATTTATGGAATTCTTGTGAAATTTGGCATAGCGTAAACGCCTTTGCCCGCCTACTTTTTAAATGTATTTAAGGTTTTCTTCTTTCTGAAAATTTTATCGTGATGTATTTTTATAGGGCAATAATTACTAAAATTAGTGACCGGGGCCGGATGGATTCGGCCAGATTTTTCCAAAGTCCGTGTCCCAAATCCGGATTTTTTTTTCGCAATTTCCAGATTAAAACCGGATCGGATTAATCCGGAAAAATCCGGCCGTATCCGGATTTGTTCTAGATGCAAATCAGGAATCCGGATCCAGGTCCGTCAAATTTTGAGCACCGGATTTGGGCACCGGAAATTTTGAGAAGCATATTGCCTAATCATTAGAATATCGTAATCAGTAATTTGGGGTACCGTCCGAAATTATTCTAGAAGAGACCAAGGCAACTTATTCCCAATCGAATTATTTCAGATGATATTAACTAATTTTGTTATTTGCTTGTTAATTATTTTAAATTATTCAATTTTGTTGGAATGTGGCGGCAGCAGGAAAAGAAAGGAAGAGGTTGGATCGACAAGTGGGGGTCAACGGGGATCTGAAATTGATCTGAATAAGCGTAAGTCAATTTAAAAATTAAATTTATTTTTCCATTGAAATATCTACTGGGTTATTTTTGACGAAATAACTCATTGGCCTTCCAAAATAAAAAAATTTATACATGAGGACCACTTTACTAAGTCCAAATCCTCTTATATCCACGGTACTTCCAAACTACTAACGTCCAAAACGTTAGATCAAATAATTGACCAAAAACCTTATATCAAATAATTGACGCGACACTCACTGACAATTAGTGATTCTTCCGTAATTACGGAGATCCCTCCAATTTCCCCGTAATCCAAATAAATTACTTATACTATTAGTAACTACGAGTTCCCTGATATCCCTCCAAATACCTGATATCCAATTTAAACCCCAAATCCCTACAATAACTATGTTCAAGCCTCATATATCACACTTGATTCTTTTAATGCCATTGATTTCTTCCTTGACCATCCAATATCCTACTAAATACGGTATTCTGTCGTTTTTTCTTGTGTATATTTCTGGAGTTTTTTGTGTTAATTTAGGCTAAATTTGCGCAAAATACGAAACGCAATGAAAGGTCAAGAATCGACTGAAAATATACAAAACGCTATGGCCTACCGCTATTCTCAATCAGAATTATTTCCATTAAATATGCCTCTCTTATAGTAAAAAGTGTAAGGAGGTGAGTTTGTAAGTTAAAATTTTTCGAGGTCCAATTTTTCCTTGATTATTTTAAATTTTTAGCAACAAATTTTATAAAATTTTTAGCTGCAACTATCGAAGAAGATCCAAATCAACAAGAACATCCAATTCAAGATACTGCTATTGTGAGTCAAAAAGGAAGAAAAAAACCAATCAGACGTAAGATAATTAATATAAGATGTTTTGGATTGAACAGGAATCTAAACTTCCACTTTGCTGAGTGTTATAATTCACTCACCCTAGAAGCAGAGCGTGCGGATCAAAAATAATTTTACTCAAAACATCCTAACAACTTGAAATTTTAATTTAAAGCTATATTAAATTATTGAGAAATAAATAAGTACTTCTTAAAATTTCGGATTTAGCTCTTTACCTAAGGCTTATTAATTAAGATAACCCCAAGCTTCTGATTTGAATTAATGTTTTTATAGAAACTATAGATTTAATTAGGCAAGTATTAAAAAGTATTTAATGTTAAAGAAAGAACCTCGCCAGTCTGGAATTATTATGACATGGAGAAAGGTATCTGTAAGGAATGCAAGCGCCCCATAAAAGTCAACAATGGTAACGTGTCGCATCTGAAATCTCATCTTGCGAGCAAACACAAGGACATTAAAATAGAAAACGTGTATAAAACTAAAGGACAACTACGTAATTTTAAATATACATATATTTAATATACTCATAATATGCTAACAGTTTGGCATAAAATAAGGAGGGGCCTATATTTTAGCTAAAGCTGAAACGAAATTTTGGTATCAGACATACAAATGAATTTATGCATGTGAAAATTAAATCTCCATTAATAAATCCACCTCTAATCCAGTTCATAAGTTCTAAGATGTTTGCGACTTTTGCGGACATGTGGGCTCCAAACAATAAATGGTTTTGATTAATCCTGTATAAATGAAAGTACATATTCTTTTGAAATAGTGTCGGGTTGATAGTTAAACAAATTTCATTGCCGGGATAAATGAGTATTCTCTTGTATGGCCACAAATGCTTTTATTTTTCATAAACTGAATGTAAATATGTTTATTTACTACATATAATTTATAGCAGGTAATGTTGCAAGTACAAACTTTGAAGAAGATAGCAAGGCAACATTAAGTGATGGTTCTGCTACAGTTTATGCAAGAACATTACCAGAAGGTGCTGGATATGTTAATGAAGAAGTTGATAGCGAAGCTACAATTTCTGGTTGAACCTGAAACTAAGATTATTTCGAGATACCTGTTGGGAACTACAAAAACTTTCAACGACTCACATATATAAAAAATCAAACTTTCATCATCTTCGGGCTTTTATTTCACAAGCAATTTACTTTTCAACTAATCGCTTTTCCACTGTATTTCATTATTTCTATTATAAAAGTTAAATTCACTTTTTGTTCAAAGATAAAATATAAATAATTTGTTCTGAATTAGTATGTCCTAATACGATCAGCTCAAATATAAAATTTTGTTGTTCGTAATGTAAACTAATTTTCCTGTCCAAATTTTATGGAAATTCTGAGGTTAGATTGAGAGTGACTTGTTCTATTTTTTACTTGATTAAACTCGTCCGTAATCAAGAAAACTATTGATAATTTTCGTTCTACAATCTCTGTCTTTTTAGGTATACAGATAATATTTATACAGTTAATGATTTAATGATTGATAAATGATTTCAACTTTTTACTAAAATGAAAATGATATCAAATTTTCTCTCGAATATATACAAACTATTGTTACTGTATGAGAAAATTTTTTTCCAAATTTCTCTTCAAATTTCTTTTCAAATTCCCTCTCATTTTACCTCAATATGGCTAAAAGTCTGCTGCTCACTCATTGAGCCATTTCAGTTTTTGATGCTGGATTTACGAGAATAGGATTGCCAATACCAATTTGATTTTTATTTCCCACTTTGTTTAAAATTTGTATTGGTGTTTGTTTTTGTTTTTTTGTTTTTTGTTTGAAAAATAAGAAAGGATAGGATCCCTTAAAATTCAGCTATAGATCGACAAAATTGTCTTTAAAAACTAATTATTTAGTTCAAGAATATTGATCATGAACCATAGCGAACTATTGCTTTCTGGTCTTATTCTTAATCCTTTAAATTTCCGATTCTTGGAAGCTTTGCTACAGGGATGTGCCATTTCGCCTTTCGAAATTTTTGTGTCTCGTCATATGGTACTATTTTGATATCGCAGCGCACTTTAAAAATGTTTAAAATATAATTAATAGGGGCAAAATATATCTGTTCGATCTGTTACAAACGTCAAAATTATCATTGTTTTACTTTTTTCTTAGCTAAAATAATAGATCGAGGGCTGATTTTAATGTCATTCGACCAAACTTTAAGAATTCTTTCGGATGAGGTATTATTAGATTTTTAGATCCTTAATTCCTCAGCTATTGTTTTTATTTTTGCCCAATTTTGTTCTATTACTGTAGGTTTGTTGGCATTAGACTCAGATTCTTGACATTTAAAAAGTATTTTTAAAGTGCGAGCAATAACATAAATTACCCGTTATTGCCATTTTTCTTTACTTTTCAACACCTGTTTCGGTACACCAAGTTGTGCTACTTACCCATCTAATCTTCTTCGAAGTAACCAACAAATTATAAGGATTATGTAAATCATAAATATCCGCCAATACATACAGAGACCACTCTGAAAATCGACCATATTCTGCGTATATCGAAGTCAAATAATCTCTTGTCAAAAGAAAGCAAATATAAAGGATATTCGCAACTAATAATGAGATCAGTGTATATAACATTTTAATCTCATATTGTTTCTTCTTTGTTTGGTCTTTCATGTCAAATCGCGAAATTTTGTAAAACATTGGGATATAACAAAAGAAGCAGATGCCTAGTAAAATGTAAATATGTCCTTTCCATATCCAACCATAAAAGTCCTTAAATTTTTAAAATATAGGACATAACTTATATCTCTTGAGTATCAAAAGCTACGCCTTGAGTATTAAATACGAGTATTGTTTTGCCGGATTCGCACAACTGTGTGATGAAAGTACTTTATTACCAAAATTTGTTCGGAAAATCGCAGAATATGCGCATATATGTATATGCACCGAAAAAGCCAAAATATTCAAAAAGTATGCAAAATTTACCAAAATATGCACCGATATGCAAATTTGCATGGAAGTGACGAAATATGCAAGAATATGCATTTAGAACCGGTCCTAAATTCCTCGGACCAACTTAAAATCAACATTTTTGGACTTATCTCATCAAGGCTTATATAGGGCCTCACAAAATTTGCTTTTATTGTGAGGCCATATTCATAACAAACACCGTCTGATAAAAAAAATACTGGCTAAGATATATTCAGAATAATTTTTAAACATACACTGTCAGAGCTATTCGCAAACACAGGTCCTGTATATTTTGTAATATTTCCATTATCTGTTACAATTATTGAAGGAGATATCTGTATAGGTAGCCAAGTAATTTGAATTGTTGTTACAAAACATATGGCATAGACAATGTCGCAGACCCGAGGGCCTGCGACGTAAGTTTGGCAAGATGCCGCCAAAGATGAGTAGACGTTGGATCCAGCAAATTGGCCCTTTCGTTTTGCTGGGCTTATTGGTGCCTATGAGCCGGGGAGAACCCCTAAACTCGGGAATTTAGTCGTTGAGGCCACCTAAAATTAAATAACTGGGCGGGAAGACTCGTTATATTCTTAATTTGGAAAGTACTTAATAATTAATTACGAATATTAATTCAAGAATAAATAATAAAAAGTTTATTTAAATTAAATAAAATACAAGTATATTAAAAACATAAATTAAAAATATAAATTTATTTACAAAGGGAAGGGACAAGAAAAAGGGAAGGGAAGAAAGGGAAAATTGATATTATGTGTTCTTGTTCCCTCTACATCCTATAAAATGAGCTGCTTGTGAAGAGTCTTCTTTTCTTTAAATAGACCAGGCCAGAGCATGCAGAGTAGTCGCGGCTTTGTACATTTCCACCATGAGCAAAGGTCGCTTCTCTGAGAGTGAGCGACATAGCCAGTTGATTAGCAGAGTCAGTTGATCACCAATTGAAGAAAAGTCGTTAACTCTGAGAGTTTCGACATAGCGGAAGTTAATACATTACTAGAAAGGAGAATAGTCACAAACTCTGAGAGATGTGACTTGACTATAAAACTTTCCATAAATATGTTTGTGTGGGAAAGTCAATCGCTCGAAGAGAGATTGACAATATTTATTGTAGTCTAGCGGGAGCATTTTATAACAAAATCTCCTTTTCTGGAGGTGAGGGACCGGGTATAGTGTATCAAATATACGGGAGAAAAACAATTCCCATACGCCTCGATAACAATCAGGGAAAAGAAATATTATTTCCCAATAAAGCAAGTGCTTTCATTGTCGGGTCTCCGACACACTCCCCCCTTTCGAGAAGATGCCAATTCCATACTGTGCCTTGTATCGTAATGTTGTCCATGATCAATCTCCTGAGACGTAGTCCTTAAAAATTTCCAATGAGGATCAGCAGAAGCTAAACCTCAGCTTAAACTTTACTTCAAAAAGTTCCTTTCATTTCTATTTGAAATTATTTTTGGTGTATGTCTCAAAGACGATATATTCCTAAATGTCCGAGAACATAGTTCAACGGATAAATTTCCAATTTCTAAGATATCCTTCGAAGGGAATGTTGCTTGATTGATCATGTTTTTTTCCATTTATGTATGCTGCAGAAGGCTTCAAGCGAAAATTAACTTCTCTATCTTCTCCCCCCTTTCGAGAAGTAGAAAAATATAAGAATATTTTTATATTGGGCTTCGGTTGTTCTAAAAAACAGATACTTTACTTGTTTTATTTATTTTGTCGAAGTTGTAGATGAAAGTTTCAAGTCAATCCATTTACTCAACTGTTCGATAAGCGGAGCTTCCGAACTTCAATTAGCTATATTTTGTAAGCATGCAAACCATGAATTGATTGAACATACAACCATAAATTGTGGCGTAATTTGTCAGAATTTATTAGTTGTAAATCCCAGTGAATCTCTTTTTGATTTGTCCACACATTTGAATGTATAGACTATGAAGTTCACAAGTCACAAATGTTGATTAGCACAATCACGAGTTCTATCTTTTACTATTGTTGTCTTTCTGAATCCGGTAAGCGTAGCTTCCGGACAATTTTGGTCATTCATCTGTTCCTTTTCGGTCAAATTCTTTTGTCTGCATAAAGCGAGCTGTGAAAACGTACAATTTAAATGTTCCATTCATTTCCGTTGCTGAACCTTTTGTCAACCAGGTAAACTGCGTCGACTATAATTTGAAATATTCGTCTGCCGAACCAATAAATGTGATGAAGTACAATTTTGATTCCCTCTCTTCAGTTGTGGGGTTTAGTTTGTTCGCCCATTGAACTGAAGATAACAAGCTGAGATGATGTTGAGTTCGCTTTCTATAGTTGTTGTTATTTCTATTTGTTGAGTCGTTTTGTACGCACAGAGAACTATGCGGACGATCAGTTTCATTGTCAAAGTAGCTCAATTTGTCTGATCACTTTAATTATGCGGTCCTACAGCTAACTGTGAGGACATGAAATATTTATGTAAAGATGATTCCACTATTTTACCCATAACATTTATTTGTGCACACAGAGAACTGTGAGGACGACAACCTTAATCTTATAATCTCGTTGTTGAGAAAATTTGTCTACACAAAGAACTGTGAGGACGATTAGTTTAAATGTCCTAGTGATACATTTCTTTTCAAATACCTTTTGCTTCTATTGTCCGCGCAGAAGACTGCGAGGACAACAATTTAAATGTTGCTAGGTCCGTTGATTCCAACTATTGAGTTTGTTTTGTCCTCACAGATGAATGTGGGGACCATTAGTTATGATGTTCAAGTTGTTACAATTTTTCTAATAATTTTCGCATCCGTTGTTCACATAGAGAACTATGAGAACGTGAATTCTGCAAAAATAATTATATTGATTGCCACCTCTCAATTTCTTTTCCAAATTTTTTTTTCTTTCTTTTCTTCTGCTGTCCTCGCAATGAAATGTGAGGACGTAGTTTTGATTGACAGATAATTACATTATTTGCCTAATTCTCTGGCCAATGTTGATCAAGTGTGTTGAGCTTATCTGTCTGTTCCACATTTGCATAAATTCCATGTTGCTTGTGAGAGGCAAACAACTGATTCGATTTTGTTTCCATTTGCTTAATTAATTGAGTTTGTAATTTTGTTGATTTAAATTCGTTGTTAGCCAGTATCAAGACTAGACTAACTGGTTAATTAAGAAGAGCGAGTAATGTTGTATCGTTGTTTTTGCAATCTTTGCTGTTAGCCAGTAACAAGACTAGACTAACGGGTTTCATCGTAATTGCCCCGTGTTATGTTGTTAAAGTATCAATCAGGAAGAAAGGTTGCTGTGAAGCCGCTATAGTGAATTCGGCAGTTGGTCTAAGAAATTTATGTGCATTCTGATATTGGAGAATCATTTGATAGTTGGGTTGTTCACGTCGGTCTTAGAAAAGATACCGACGAGTTTCTTTGGTCGGCCCTAAATTAAGTTCGGGCTCCAGCATCTCTATCCTTTGTAGTATTCTTTGCTTCATGTTGTAGACCATAAGCCATTTTGTATGATTCCTCCTCTTGGACTAGTTGTTTTAATTTGTCTCTGAACATTTTCGTATCCCATGCTGGGTTGTTTCGTTTGGCTTCTTTAATTTCTTTTAAAATTGAATAATTTAATTTGTCCTCCAAAGAAGAACAAATAATAGGATTATTTAACTCAGCTCCCAGAGCTTCGAGTTGTCTGCAAATTAATTCCATTTCAAGTTGAAAATGTCGGACGTCTGAAAACGACCAACAGGGTTTTAGAGCAAGGAATTGCTGAATTAAGTCGTCGATGATTGCTTCCTTATCATCATATTTCTCTTTGAGCATGTCCAATGCTATCTTATAGTTATCGGCCGAAGGCCTGAAATAACGGATTAAGTTCAATGCTTCTCCTTCCAAAAGTCCTAATAGCTGATTGAACTTATAAATAGGTTCAATGTTCGAATTTCCTATTGTTGCATTAAAAGATTCTATAAACTCACGCCAGTGTCGAATGTTGCCTGAGAACTTTTTTGGTGAGGCCAGTATAGGGAGAGAGACTGGTTGCACAGTTTGATTCAAGGTTTGGTTTGTTTGGTCCATGCTTCGATTCAAAATTGATGTCGAATCATTCCTCCGGCATGTTGATTCTAATACAAATTCTCTAGTTGTAAATTTACCAATAAGTACCATTAAACCTCTTCTTGCCTCTAAAGCTTTAGTCATCATGACATCACACTGATAATCTTCTTGATCTTTATCGTAGATTCGCGACATACGAACCTTGTCTACATCCGTCGCGTGAGAAAGAGCAGAAGCCCATTCCTCGTCTATCTTGTTCATTGCTGCCGTAGTCACTTCAAGTTCTTCGAGGTGACCTCGAAGAACAACTAATGTTGATTTAATTTCTGCAAGTTCATTTATGTTGTCTTGTTGTTCTGGTAAAGCTGGCATTGATTGTGCCAAAAATGAGTTGAGTGTTGTAGCTGCCTTCCTTGTTCGGTTGCTGAGTACGTTGGTCATTTGTAGTTAATATAATTACCAATTTTTATCTTAAATTTAGTAATTTAAATTTTTATTATATTTTAGAGCAAGTCGCGTTAAAATAAATAGAAAGAGGAGAGCGAATAGCGCAGGAGAGAGCAGAAAGCGGAATGCGAATAGCGCAGAGCAAAAAAGGAGAGGCGAATAGCGCAAGTGCATTAAGCGGGATGCGAATAGCGCAAGAGCGTAAAGCGGTTGGGCGCAGAGGCGCGGATTGGGATCCTATAATTTATTTTATAAAGCGGGCGTGAAGCGGATAGGCGCAGATAGATCGAAGCGGGTACCCAATATAAAGAAGCTAGCTAGCAAAGATGTATAGAAGAGTAGAGATGAATAATTGTTAAGTGGTTGGTAAATTTGAGCCTAACCATTAAAAGATAAATAAATTTATTTATTGTTGTTCGCTCTAAGACGATCAACTATGTGTTGTAAATTATGAGAAAGCAATGTTGTTACACTTAGTATAAACAACAAACGCGTTTGGGAAAAGAACATTTTAAAATTGAAAGAATGCTTAAGTGTTGATAGAAGGAAGATGAGAAAACGGAAGTGGACAACAGAAATAAATAATAAATATTTATTAGAGAAAAAAGGTGTAAAGTATGGGAAAGGGGATAGAAATGAAGAGAGTTAAAATATATGTATTGTCCTGAACTTTGGTCGTCGCGTTGAATGTTGTCCACGTGAATTGCTTTTGAGACTCTACCAACATCTGACAAAAAATGTTGAGGCTCAGAAGAGTCTCAACTATTATAAATTATTAAAATTTATTTTGAAATTAAGTGTCATATCCAGAAGGATCCTGACGGAAATTTTAACTTTTAAAATTTAATATTGTTAAATTTTTAATTTTTATTAACTTTTAAATTTTCCTCACTTATTCCAATCATTATGTAAGAAGCAAGCGAAAAAACAATTGTCGGCAGAGGCATAAAAATATAAAATTAGCAAAGTTGAGCAGCAGTCGGGTTATTATGGGTCGGTTGAGCATCAGAGCCTAAATTAGTCGCAGTAGAGCAAAGCAGCAACAGAATTGTTGTTGAGTAGATTTATTGTTGTGATTCTTTGAGACAGTAACTAGGTTGTGATAATAAAAACCGAAGGTTGTCGATGAGAACTCCACAGAAGAGACCTGCTGTGAATACTCGTAGATAAATCACATAAAATGGAATAGGTTAAGTCACTAAGTGAGCTTAACATTAAATTTTTATTTTTATAATTAAATTAGTTAAAGAAAATTTTAATTTTTAAATTCATAATAAATTAAAATTTTGCCTCTATTAGATTTATTGTTGTGGTCTTTTAGAGACAGTAACTTGGTAGGAATAATAAATAAATAATTATTTATTATTGTCGTTGTAGAAGTGTTTGTAGCAGAGAAGTTCACGAAGAGACCTGAAGTGAATACTCAAAGAGTAATTCACATAAATGGAATGAGTTAAGACACTAAGTGATCTTAACATTAAAATTTTTATTTGTTTAAATTAAAATTCTTATGGAAAATTTTATAATTTTTGAATTTATATTAAAGTAAAATTTGCCTCAGTGCATAACGAGTCCATAAGATTTCGGTAGGAGTTGCTTGAATTATTGAACATCCACCCAGTAGTTAAAGTTGAAGTAGTTTGTCCAGGATCCGTCAAATGTAGTTAATAATTAAGTTTAGTTAATAATTAGTTAATAATTAATGCTGATAATTAGTAATCCTGTCTGGGTCGCCATGTGTCGCAGACCCGAGGGCCTGCGACGTAAGTTTGGCAAGATGCCGCCAAAGATGAGTAGACGTTGGATCCAGGAAATTGGCCCTTTCGTTTTGCTGGGCTTATTGGTGCCTATGAGCCGGGGAGAACCCCTAAACTCGGGAATTTAGTCGTTGAGGCCACCTAAAATTAAATAACTGGGCGGGAAGACTCGTTATATTCTTAATTTGGAAAGTACTTAATAATTAATTACGAATATTAATTCAAGAATAAATAATAAAAAGTTTATTTAAATTAAATAAAATACAAGTATATTAAAAACATAAATTAAAAATATAAATTTATTTACAAAGGGAAGGGACAAGAAAAAGGGAAGGGAAGAAAGGGAAAATTGATATTATGTGTTCTTGTTCCCTCTACATCCTATAAAATGAGCTGCTTGTGAAGAGTCTTCTTTTCTTTAAATAGACCAGGCCAGAGCATGCAGAGTAGTCGCGGCTTTGTACATTTCCACCATGAGCAAAGGTCGCTTCTCTGAGAGTGAGCGACATAGCCAGTTGATTAGCAGAGTCAGTTGATCACCAATTGAAGAAAAGTCGTTAACTCTGAGAGTTTCGACATAGCGGAAGTTAATACATTACTAGAAAGGAGAATAGTCACAAACTCTGAGAGATGTGACTTGACTATAAAACTTTCCATAAATATGTTTGTGTGGGAAAGTCAATCGCTCGAAGAGAGATTGACAATATTTATTGTAGTCTAGCGGGAGCATTTTATAACAAAATCTCCTTTTCTGGAGGTGAGGGACCGGGTATAGTGTATCAAATATACGGGAGAAAAACAATTCCCATACGCCTCGATAACAATCAGGGAAAAGAAATATTATTTCCCAATAAAGCAAGTGCTTTCATTGTCGGGTCTCCGACAGACAATGAAGATGTAAAATATATTGTGTTTGTTTGTCCAATACTTAATTAATTTTTATAAATTAAATCAAGACAAGTACATCCAAGATTTTAGTTTATTATATCCTTAGCTAACCGTATTCTGATTTATATACAACTCGAAAATTATTAAGGTAGATCCTGCTTTTCAAATAAAAACAGACCTATTTCTTTAAAAAACTCAAGGGGAAAAATATACAAATTCTCGGTATTGAAGCATTCTAAATCCACTCCTACTCTTTTCTAATTTTGAATTAGCTCAGTAATCCTAGCTCTTGCTCTATTTTAACAAACTACTAAACAATATATTTATGATACCTTTTGATAAATATTTGTAAACATCAAAGAAACAAAGCGATTCAAGGAAATAAGTATATTCAATTCCCATTGTACCATTCCATTGAACCAAATAAAAAAATAAACAATAGAGCATGTTGTGTTCGGAGACCCAAAAGGTTGAAAGAATGGGATGGAGATGTCCCAAAATAGTAGTTTTTTAATAATGTAGAGCCAATAGGCACTAAAATATTTGAGCTATTAAAATGAACAACTTTCTAATTTTGAGATATCAGATTGATCTAAGTCACGGATAATTATTTCTGAGAGATAGAGGAGGAAATCAAAGTCAATTATATTAGAATTCGCCTGTGATTATACTAATAGTCTCCAACAATTAAGGAATCCAAATTTGAGAGATCTATTAAAATATAGCAAAACATATCCCACAAATATCCCGTTTAGAGACATAGCATCTATAATATATTCTATTACCCAAAAAACCAAAAAAAGAGAATATAAAAATTCTCGATCCTTGGGAACAGCCCTAGTATAAGCCATTAATAATGAGACATTTAATTTTATTAATAATTTACTTACAAGTATTGCGCTTAGCAATACATGACCGGAACCGTATAGTTAAATTTAGCATAAATACCTTACAAAATGTCAGATAAATACCTTACAAAATGTCAACAAGAAATACTTACAAAATGTCAACAATTCCTAGAACGCAAAAACACGTAAAAAACGGAGAATTAAAAGGTGGCTTATTACTATGCCGTCGAATATAGACTAGCACAGAAACATAAATTGGTGTTGAAACAAAAATTGAATATATTGTAAATATTATTGTAATAATTTCAAAAGTAGTTAGTAGATCAGTAACACTCATTCTTGGAAAGATTTATTTTTACTATAGATTGTTATTATTAAATAATTTTAAGATCAATCTGGCGAGTGCTTAGTGTGCTTAACTATATGATAGAAAGCAGGACAATATGGTAAATTAACTGAAAAGTATTACGCTTAGAATATCTGCCCGTAACAGTATAGTTAACTGTGTGCATGCCTCGGTCTGAGAAATAACCCTCCGTAAGACGAAATGATTTGGCATTTTAAAACACCAAGTTTTTAGGGTTTTTTATAAATAATTCAATTCTTAAATTTTTTTAACAAATAAAAAGTGCGTGAGTTAATTTAATAGTAACGTACTTTTAAAATATTATTCATATTAAAATATTATTTAATTTAACATTAAAAAGTATTTAGTGAGAAACAAATTAAAAATTAAAATTTAGTATAAGTAAAATTCCCATAAAATTTTATAACGCAAACATTTATCCATTTATCTCATAAAATATAAATTTTATTACTTAATACAAATTTATAAAAAAGTTTATATGAATTCTATCTCAATTTTAATAAATATTTTGTAGGTTAGTTTTGGTTACCAGGGACAATCGGAAGAGACAATTACTCATTGTGAAAATTGGAAAAGTGTTAAGATTATAAGTAAGCTTTTCATTAGCATAGGTGAATTGGAACAGAAGGAGTTGTCGAAAACTGAAGCTCGAAACCATTCCGAATGTCGAAATTCTTAAATTTGAAAATTTATGGTAAATATGTAGGAAAGACGTCGAGAAGTTAAAATATTGAAGAAACTGAGTAGAGATCGGGCGATAAATGTCCAGCTGGCGGTCTACAGTTTATTCTATTTGGCATTAGTATAGAAATAATTTCTATTATCATGTTTAAGTTTTATAAATACAAATTTAGTGTTTGTATTAATTCTTATTAATTATTTTATTTGTTATTATTATTACTTTTATATTAGGTTAATTTGTTATTTTATTACTTTTATATTAGGCTTTTGTATTTATAAAAAATTTGTAATTTATAAAACTTAAACAGGATAATATAAATTATGTCTATACATATTGCCAAGTGCTTGACCGTCTAATAACTACAGTTTATTCTATTTGACATTAGTATAGACATAATTTCTATTATCATGTTTAAGTTTTATAAATACAAATTTAGTGTTTGTATTAATTCTTATTAATTATTTTTTTGTTATTATTGTTACATTTTCTATTTGGATTTGTATTTATAAAAAAAATTTGTATTTTATAAAACTTAAACAGGATAATATAAATTATGTCT
Organism: Meloidogyne enterolobii; assembly: GCA_963681835.1. Lineage (NCBI taxonomy): Eukaryota > Metazoa > Nematoda > Chromadorea > Rhabditida > Meloidogynidae > Meloidogyne > Meloidogyne enterolobii. The sequence goes on from CAVMJV010000029.1 coordinate 2,309,814, forward strand.
ATACATATTACCAAGTGCTTGACCGTCTAATAACTACAGTTTATTCTATATGGCATTAATATAGACATAATTTCTATTATCATGTTTAAGTTTTATAAATACAAATTTAGTGTTTGTATTAATTCTTATTAATTATTTTATTTGTTATTATTATTACTTTTATATTAGGCTTTTGTATTTATAAAAAATTTGTAATTTATAAAACTTAAACAGGATAATATAAATTATGTCTATACATATTGCCAAGTGCTTGACCGTCTAATAACTACAGTTTATTCTATTTGGCATTAGTATAGACATAATTTCTATTATCATGTTAAGTTTTATAAATACAAATTTAGTGTTTGTATTAATTCTTATTAATTATTTTATTTGTTATTATTATTACTTTTATATTAGGCTTTTGTATTTATAAAAAATTTGTAATTTATAAAACTTAAACAGGATAATATAAATTATGTCTTTACATATTGCCAAGTGCTTGACCGTCTAATAACTACAGTTTATTCTATTTGGCATTAATATAGACATAATTTCTATTATCATTTTAAGTTTTATATAATACAAATTTAGTGGTTGTATTAATTCTTATTAATTATTTTATTTGTTATTATTATTACTTTTTCTATTTGGCTTTTGTATTTATAAAAAAATTTGTATTTTATAAAACTTAAATAGGATAATATAAATTATGTCTATACATATTGCCAAGTTGTTGACCGTCTAATAACTACAGTTTATTCTATTTGGCATTAATATAGACATAATTTCTATTATCATTTTAAGTTCTATATAATACAAATTTAGTGTTTGTATTAATTCTTATTAATTATTTTATTTGTTATTATTATTACTTTTTCTATTTAGCATTTGTATTTATAAAAAATTTGTATTTTATAAAACTTAAACAGGATAATATAAATTATGTCTATACATATTGCCAAGTGCTTGACCGTCTAATAACTACAGTTTATTCTATTTGGCATTAATATAGACATAATTTCTATTATCATGTTTCAGTTTTATAAATACAAATTTAGTGTTTGTATTAATTCTTATTAATTATTTTATTTATTATTATTATTACTTTTATATTAGGCTTTTGTATTTATAAAAAATTTGTAATTTATAAAACTTAAACAGGATAATATAAATTATGTCTTTACATATTGCCAAGTGCTTGACCGTCTAATAACTACAGTTTATTCTATTTGGCATTAATATAGACATAATTTCTATTATAATTTTAAGTTTTATATAATACGTTTAGTGTTTGTATTAATTCTTATTAATTATTTTATTTGTTATTATTATTACTTTTTCTATTTAGAATTTGTATTTATAAAAAATTTGTATTTTATAAAACTTAAACAGGATAATATAAATTATGTCTATACATATTGCCAAGTGCTTGACCGTCTAATAACTACAGTTTATTCTATTTGGCATTAATATAGACATAATTTCTATTATCATGTTTAAGTTTTATAAATACAAATTTAGTGTTTGTATTAATTCTTATTAATTATTTTATTTGTTATTATTATTACTTTTATATTAGGCTTTTGTATTTATAAAAAATTTGTAATTTATAAAACTTAAACAGGATAATATAAATTATGTCTTTACATATTGCCGAGTGCTTGACCGTCTAATAACTACAGTTTATTCTATTTGGCATTAATATAGACATAATTTCTATTATCATGTTTAAGTTTTATATAATACAAATTTAGTGGTTGTATTAATTCTTATTAATTATTTTATTTGTTATTATTATTACTTTTTCTATTTAGCATTTGTATTTATAAAAAATTTGTATTTTATAAAACTTAAACAGGATAATATAAATTATGTCTATAAATATTGCCAAGTGTTTGACCGTCTAATAACTACAGTTTATTCTATTTGGCATCAGTATAGACATAATTTCTATTATCATGTTTAAGTTTTATAAATACAAATTTAGTGTTTGTATTAATTCAAATTAATTATTTTATTTGTTATTATTATTACTTTTATATTAGGCTTTTGTATTTATAAAAAATTTGTAATTTATAAAACTTAAACAGGATAATATAAATTATGTCTTTACATATTGCCAAGTGCTTGACCGTCTAATAACTATAGTTTATTCTATTTGGCATTAATATAGACATAATTTCTATTATCATGTTTAAGTTTTATATAATACAAATTTAGTGGTTGTATTAATTCTTATTAATTATTTTATTTGTTATTATTATTACTTTTTCTATTTGGCATTTGTATTTATAAAAAAATTTGTATTTTATAAAGCTTAAACAGGATAATATAAATTATGTCTATACATATTGCCAAGTGCTTGATCGTCTAATAACTACAGTTTATTCTATTTGGCATTAATATATACATAATTTCTATTATCATGTTTAAGTTTTATAAAAACAAATTTAGTGTTTGTATTAAAACTTATTAATTATTTTATTTGTTATTATTATTACTTTTTCTATTTGGCATTTGTATTTATAAAAAAATTTGTATTTTATAAAGCTTAAACAGGATAATATAAATTATGTCTATACATATTGCCAAGTGCTTGATCGTCTAATAACTACAGTTTATTCTATTTGGCATTAATATATACATAATTTCTATTATCATGTTTAAGTTTTATAAAAACAAATTTAGTGTTTGTATTAAAACTTATTAATTATTTTATTTGTTATTATTATTACTTTTTCTATTTGGCATTTGTATTTATAAAAAAATTTGTATTTTATAAAGCTTAAACAGGATAATATAAATTATGTCTATACATATTGCCAAGTGCTTGATCGTCTAATAACTACAGTTTATTCTATTTGGCATTAATATATACATAATTTCTATTATCATGTTTAAGTTTTATAAAAACAAATTTAGTGTTTGTATTAAAACTTATTAATATTTTATTTGTTATTATTATTACTTTTTCTATTTGGCATTTGTATTTATAAAAAAATTTGTATTTTATAAAACTTAAACTTCATAACAAATACCGTCCAATGAAAAAGAAGATAAAAAAGATAAGAAAATGAATGAAATAAATGTATTCAGAAACCGATAATTTAGGGTTGGGGTCGTTTTGGCGCCGGGCCGTTTTGGCGCGAGAACTCAAAACTGATACTTATGCGAGACCTAAATTCATGAGAATTTTATCAAATCTCTTTAACATCCTTGTCTACCTCATTCAGGAATTTCAGAATATTTTATCAAATATTTCTGAAGTTATAGTCGATAAACCTCGAAAAATTAGGCATTTTCCAGAAAATCAACATTTTTGGCCATAATTTCGCGAATTCTTACTCAAAAATTCTGAAATTTTTGAAAAACTTAGATAAAGGCACGAGAGTTATTATGCAAAATTTTATCATTTTTGATAAGCAACTCACTGTTTTATAAGCTCGCGCCAAAACGGCCCCGCGCCAAAACGGCCCAGTCCCATAATTTAAACATACACTGTCAGAGCTATTCGCAAACACAGGTCCAGTATATTTTGTAATATTTCCATTATCTGTTACAATTATTGAAGGTGATATCTGTATAGGGATCCAATTAATTTTAATAGTTGTCACAAAACAGATTGCATAGACAATGAAGATATAAAATATATTGTGTTTGTTTGTCCAATACTTAATTAATTTTTATAAATTTTATCAAGACAAGCGCATCCAAAATTTTAGTTTATTATATCCTTAGTTAACCGTTTTCAGATTTACATACTACCAGGAAAATTATTAAAGTATTCGGTTCTATCTTAGGACATGCGTCCCATGAACTTTTATGCGTCCCATGAAAGTTTATGAGTCCCATGGAGGTTTATGCGTCCCATAAATAGTATATGCGTCCCATGAAAGTATATGCGTCCCATAAATAGTATATGCGTCCTATAAAAGCTGCTACGGCCCAAGAATTTATATGCGTCCTAAAATTAATATAAGCGAAAGAGAATTTTGTAACTTTTTTTAATTGATTAATGAAATTTAAATATTTTATTATGTATCGCTGAAGGTTGTCTAAACCTGCTGAATGTTGTTTAATCCACCTTTGCTGAAGGTTGTTTAAACCCCATATGCTGCCCTGCCATCGCTAATCCAGGTTCAACATTTTCAGCATTCACATATTGTAAATGTTCTAATAATGGTCCATCTGTATTAAAATCAATCAAGAAGGACCTTTTGAAAAATATAAACCAAGGCCTCATTTTAAGTAAATTTGTAAAACGTAATTGTAAATTACCAGCAAAATTATTAGCTCCAAGTTCAAGGACTAATATTTAATTGTCATTAATAAAATTAAAAAATGTTTTCGCAATTGTTTTACGCTTATATTAGTTTTGGGACGCATATATTTTGAAGGGACGCTTATACTATTTTTGGGACGCATATACTTTCATGAGACGCATAAACCTCCATGGGACGCATAAACTTTCATGGGACGCATAAAAGTTCATGGGACGCATGTCCTAAGATAGAGCCAGTATATCTTTTCATTTCAAATAAAAACAGGCCTATTCTTTAAAAAAACTAGCAGAAAATGCTCATCGAATACTTCTAGAATACTTTTTTAAAGGAGAAAAGTATACAAATTCTCGGTATTGAAATGACCGTACTCCACTCCTTACTCTTTATAATTTTGAAGCAGCTCATTAATCCTATCTCTTGCTCTATTTTAAAACACTACTAAACAATATATTTATGATACCTTTTGATAAATATTTGGAAACATTAAAGAAACAAAACGATTCAAGGAAATAAGTATATTTAATTCCCATTGTGCCATTCCATTGAACCAAATAAAAAAAATAAATAACAGAGCATGTTGTGTTTGGAGACCCATAAGGTTGAAAGAATGGGATGGAGATGTCCCAAAATAGCAGTTTTTTAAGAATGTAGAGCCAATAGGCACTAAAATATTTGAGTTGTTAAAATGAACAACTTCTAGTTTCGGGATATCAGAATGTCTATGTCACGGATAATTAATTATGAGAGACATGGGAGGAAATCAAAGTCAATTATATTCGAATTCGCATTTAATTATAAAATATACTCTCACAATTAAGGAATCCAAATTTGAGAGATCTATCAAAATATCGCAAAATATATCCCTCAAATTTCCGTTTAGAGACATAGCATCTATAAGATTTTCGGCAATCCCGGAGAATCGTGGTCCCTGCGGAAAAAAATCTTAAAAATAAGAAAAAGGATTTTTAGTAGTTACCCCCCCCCAAATGTCCCACTTGTCAGTGGGACATTTAGAGGGGGGAGGGGTCTGGCGGCAAAAATCAAAAGGTGTAGGGGGTATGTCGGCAAAAACCAAAGGGTGTAGGGGGGTTTCAACCCCCCAAATGTCCCACTTGTCAGTGGGACATTTAGAGGGGGAGGGGTCTCTCTCGATAAAAACCAAAGGGTGTAGGGGGGTTTCAACCCCCCCAAATGTCCCACTTGTCAGTGGGACATTTAGAGGGGAAGGGGTCTCTCGGCAAAAACCAAAGGGTGTAGGAGATTTCCACCCCCGCCCCCATTAATTTCCCCGCACTTGTGCGGGGAAACCAAAGGGTGTGGGAGGTTTCCACCTCCCACACCAACAATTCCTTGTACTTGTACCTTGTACAAGTACAAGTAGTGGTGCGGCAAGACAGAGGGAAACCAAAGGGATTGGGAAAATTTGCGGCTCCAGGGGTAATAAGTGACAGCTTCTGATTGCTTGACAGGTACAACTACAAGTGACAGGTTATGATTGATTGACATGTGACAAGGTACAAGTACAAGGATTCAGCCTGGGACTGAAATATTTGTGACAGGGAATTGGGGGAGGGGTCTGAAATATGCTGGGGACCGTCTCAATTAAAATTAAAAAATATTAAAAATAATTAAATAAAAATGAGGGAAAATAAAAAGTACAAAAATTTACAAAAAAATTAAAATGATTTTCAAAAATGAGCGGAAGTCAGAATGTAAGGGGAATTACTCAATTATTACGAAATCCCAAATTTCAAAATGTCAAAACGCCAACTAATTGGCGGGAATTTTAAACTTAAAAATTTCACAATCCAGGGAATTTCAGTCTTGGACTGAAATTTTCGAGTCTGGGAATTTCAGTCTGGGACTGAAATATTTGGGTTTGGGAATTTCAGTCTGGGGGATGAAATTTGTTTGGGTACGGTAATTTTACCATGGTACGGTAAAATTAAAAAAATTAAAAAATATTAATTAAATAAATAAGTGAGGGAGAAAAAATTTACAAAAATTCTGAAAAAAAATAAAATGATTTGCAAAAATGGGCGGAAGTCAGAATGTAAGGGGAATTACCCAATTATTACGAAATCCCAAATTTCAAAATGTCAAAACGACAAAATGCCACAAGGACAAAATGCCAACTCTCAGAATGTCAACCCTAAAATACTAATTGGCGGGAATTTTAAATCCCCCTAGAAATTTATTAATCCTGGGAATTTGAGTCTGGGAATGAAATATTTATGGAGGGAACTACAGCCTAGGGCTGAATTAATCTGGGACTGGGAAATTGGGGCTGAAAAAAAGTCTGGGGGCTAAATTAATTTGGGACTGGGAATTTCAGTCTGGGGCTGACTATTTTGGTAACTGACTGTAATAAATGTTGTGATACCGAATGACCTTGAAATATTACAAAATAAGCTAAGTTGTGTATTTAACTAAAAATTTTTAAGATGATTAATGACTTTTTGTGGAAAAACTTTAAATGTAAAATGTGCCATGACCTTGAAAAATATTTCGTAATCGGGTCACGTGACCAAAATGAGGAGTATAAAAGGGCAGATTTTTTGTCATTCTTAACCATTTGACTCAAAAACAAAAAACTAGCTAATTCAAAAACTTAAAATGTCATTTAATAACGAACAAAACGGCCCTTCCTCCAACAAGCGCCCAAGATTCAGCATCCAAAATCTTCTTCCCCATTTATTTGATAACTCACAAAGCGGCACGGGGGCAAATCCGCCAAAAAATTATTATCGACAAATAGACTGATACCGCATTTAACAAAAAATATAAAATGGTGGGGACAACAGGAAAATTTATTATCGAAAAACTACCTGAGAATCCGGAAGAATTACTGAAAAATATTATTCAAGATTGTATGGATCAAACCGTAGAAGCCTCAAGAAATCAATCAATTGAACCTGACCGCTTAGGAGCTATAATTTCTTCACAACTATTAGATAACGACATATGGATCCCAATTAGAAAACTAGAAAATGATACAATCGAGAATATACTTAATAGATTCCAGCTTGTTTCCCAATCTAAAATAGAAAAGGGTTCTATTCTTGGCCAACCCTTCACAATTAAAATTCAGACACTTGGCATTTCATCACTTTCAACAAACCAATCAATTAGAGGGCGCGCACCACAAACTACTGCAACGGACGATGGACAACTAAGAGCTGAAGTATTTATTAAAGTAGATAACCCAAACAACTTATGCTTATTTTATGCTTTGGAAATTACACGTAAATATGTTATTAAAGAGTTGGGAGACAGAAGAAAATTTAACGCATATATGCAATATAAACATCGGCAAATGAATGACGTTTTGGATCTACTAAAAGAAGCAAAAATTCCTCAAGATCTCCCTGAATATGATGCAGTGGAATATGTACCAATTGTTGTCGATTTTTGGAACAATCAATATGAGAATACAGGTTATAAATTTAAAGTATTTGTTTTTGGAAGTGCAAGTGAGAAACCTCTATTCAAATATGGGAGCGAAAATTTCAATGTGGCAGTTTCAATTTTTCACTTAAATAACCATTTTGACGGAATAAGAAATGTTGGAGGAATGTTTGGAATGGGGTTAAAATATTGTTTTACATGTGAAAAGAAATTCAGAAAATCAAAGGAGCATGACTTTAAATGTAGATCACGTTGCAATCTTTGCGGGCGCGTAGGGAGTGACAGACCATGTGTGGCAGCAGGAGACTTTTACAAAAAATGTGATGACTGTGGGAAAAATTATTTGAATGAAGACTGCTTCAATCATCACAAAAAAAGCAGCAATTGTCGGCAAACAAAAATTTGTGAGAAATGCGGTGTTATATGGTCAATGAAAAATTACAAGAGGGAAAGTGAAAAGAAGCACGTGTGTGGACAGAAATGGTGCCAAATTTGCCGACAATTTCACAGTATGGATAGAGGATGTTTTATTCGTCCACTGGAACTTAAAAAACCAGTTGATTATCGTCTCGTAACCTTCGATTTTGAGGCAACGCAAAATGAAAAAATAAATAACGGTGATGAAGAAAGACGGCTCCACAATGTAAACTTCATTGCCGCAACAGTAACTTGTACAAAGTGTATGGAAAATGATCAATTATGGCGTTCGCCTCTACGACAAAACGGAAACAGCTGCACAATCTGCGGAAACAATCGATCAATCACATTTTCACACCGTCCGTTCACTCAAACAAAAGTCGATAAACAAATTGTCACAGAAAATCCGCTCAAATTCTTCATTCAATGGATTCTATTTGAACTTAACCCACAATATACAACAATGGCATTTTCTCACAATGGAGGACGATATGATATGGTTATGGTTTTCAAGGAAATTTATCTGAAAGGACTTGTCCCATCAATGATCCGTCGGGGTAATAAACTTTATGAATTAAAAATTCCCCGCAACAACAAATGCAATGAAGTAATATTTCGAGACTCTTTTAATCTTTGCCCAGTCGCCTTGGGGAAGCTGATTGGTGCATTTGGACTGAAAGTAACTGAAAAACAATTTTTCCCGATGCTTTTTCAAGGTTGACGACCAATGAGCATGGGTATTTTCGAAATTCTTCTGGGATTTTATCTGCGGCGAAGCATCCTATAAAATATCTTCTAGTTATTCTGTTGTGTAATAAGATTTTGTCTATTTGTAAAGTGTCCATTTTCGTCAAAGAGGTGGAGGTTTGAATCTTTTCTTTGAATTTCTCCAAGTTCAATGTCCTTGTTGTTGTTTTTAATTTTTATAAATTTTCTCAGTTGATAGGTTAAGGCTGTTGCTAGCAATAGAAGCTAGAGTACAATTAATGTACAGAAGTAAATTGTTTGAGCAATTGATGTTTCTGCTGAAGGAAATTCCTTACAAGGGGAAGGAAATTGGACATTCTCCACGTGTTCCATTGACCAGAAATCCAAAATTGTAATATTTTTCTCAGGGTTGAATTTACATGCTAGGCCAATCGTATTTTGCAATCTTTCAGGAAATATTGGAGATTTTATTGAAGAATTAAAAATTTGATTTGTTTTAGGGAAAATAGTGTTGCGTAATAGTCTATACGCTCTCTTAATTTTTCTCTATATTCTGGATGTTCATCCTCATTAGACATAGAATAATGTTGTGTGAATTTATAAAGAAAGAAAAATAAAATGAAACAAACAAATCAAAATTCAATTTTCATAGTAATATGACACATTTTTAGAATGAAATTGGAGAATGAAAAATGAGGAAAATTTGAGGGTAATTATACTGAAATATCTGTGGAAATATTTCTGTTCCTATCTAACATAAGCATCGAATCGATTTCACCCATGGCTACAAGTACAATCCCACCAGCTGGAACCGGTTCGTTGAAGGTCATCCTTATACTAGTAGTACCATTCTTTATCAAATCAAACATCTCTGGGCCATTATCTTCCTGACTATTTGTGAGGTTAAATACTAATAAACAAAATCCACCACTTGAAAAACGTTTCATGGAAATTCCATTACTTTCTAGTGATCCCGCATACCCTATTGCCTCCTGCATATCATGATATATTCGCACATACTTCCCATTTGGAAAATCAAGGGAATAAGGGGCGGCTGGAAAGGTGACTCCCCCAGCAGTTATGGAAATATCTCTCAAATTAAAATGTTGAAAATTAAAGGGTGTTGTCTTTTGCTGGCCTACAAAATCTTTATTAGCAACCATTCCCAGTATAATCCTTCGAGGCACCTGATCCATCCATATGTTAGCATTAAATTCTGTTCTATTTTCACTAATGAATAAGGATTTAAGAGATGTTTTTCTTACTGGGTATCGCGCGGGATTTATTTCAAGTTTCTTCGCAATATCAAAGGCTAAACTATCCATTAATTCAATCTTCTTTACATATAATTTGCAAGCCAAAACTTCTAAATGATATTTATGGTTACCCGCTGTTGGGGCAACAATAAGGAAATTTGAATCATTGGGCAAAAGTTCAATATCAACTTCGCACTGATTAACTAGATACCGGGGTTGATTGCAAATGTCCACGTCTAATTTTGCAATAAATTGTGCAGAATTTTGTGTACCATCAGCTGATGGTGCAAACAAGAGTCTTCTATTCTCAAAACCAACACCATTAAGATCCATAGCGCCATCGTCATAGTAACCTGCGGCAGATAGGTAAGAGTTTTTTACTGTCTGTGGGTAAGTAAGCTCATAGACGAAAATACTTTTGTATGCCATGAGGGAGTTCCCTTCAAAAACTTGTGTCCCATTAATATGCATGCGACAATTTTTCCAAATTGTATGACCTATAAGCTGCACAATCGATACATTATCGTCTTTCCCTATATCAACAATTTTCCCATCATTATCTTCCTTTCTAATTCTAAGTTCAGTGAAAACATATGTTTTAGCTAAATCAATATAATTGGTAGTTGCATGAATTTTGAAATGAAAAGGGGTAATATTTACAGGGTTAAGTGTGAGTAGTTCTATAAACGAGGAGTTGCTAATACTAACATTTGTATGGGGAGTTTCAAAAAATGATAAAGCATTTGTTATTGCGTTGCCAGAATCGCGATCAATTTTCTGATGAGCGGACATTTTTATTTAATAAAGACCGAATGTATCTATTTTTTGACGCTTCTTTTTTGGGGTAAGAGACGGAGGTTTACCAATAATGAGTTGATGACTGTTTTCTTTTGAAAATGATGAATGAGGTTCACGTTTTCTTTTGAGTCCTTTTATACTACCCCTCGCCCGCAGACCCGTCCCAAACTGTTTTGGCATTCCACCCTTCTCAAGTAATCTGTCTAATCCCCGTTTTTCTTCACTTAAAACTGTTTGCTTAAAATTTGGGTTGGAATGCTCATTGCCATATTCAGGATTCCCCACACTTTCTAAAATTCTTCCACCAGTATCCAGTGCTTCTTTTGCTACAGCAGTTCCCGCGCGTTTGGCATAAGGTAATAGGAATCGCCAAAAAGTTCTAAGTACATCCCAACTCCACCACCCGCCTGTCTTCCATATCCGCGCTGATAGGGGTTAAGTCCGCGAAAATAGAAATAGTTTTCATCAGCGCCTGCGCCTATTTGACTAATAGATGAATGATGGTCATCGTAACCGATTGTTCGTGGGTCAAAGGGAATATGAACCATAGTTATTGAAATAGTAAATTGAAATAAATTAAGATAGGTAGGTATATTTATAAAAAAGAAAATTGAATAAGAATAAATTTAAAGTGGTATATTATAGCAAAATGTAAAATGTAATTAATTAATGTTCTTTTAAACGAATGAGATAATATAAAATTATCTGGAAATTCAAGTTGAAATCCTCTAATAGGTTATGGGGCCCCAAAAGTTTGGACAAATTTAATTTAAAATATTAAGTATAAATAAGTTAAGAATTTTGAAGTGCGTTGCAGCCGTTTATCGGCCGCAACGGCTTTAGAAATTAGAAATGCGCTGCAGCAGTTTATCGGCCGCAGCGGGTTTTGAAGTGCGTTGCAGCCGTTTATCGGCCGCAACGGCTTTAGAAATTAGAAATGCGCTGCAGCCGTTTATCGGCCGCAGCGGCTTTTGAAGTGCGTTGCATCCGTTTATCGGCCGCAACGGCTTTAGAAATGCGCTGCAGCCGTTTATCGGCCGCAGCGGCTTTTGAAGTGCGTTGCAGCCGTTTATCGGCCGCAACGGCTTTAGAAATGCGTTGCAGCCGTTTATCGGCCGCAACGGCTTTAGAAATTAGAAATGCGCTGCAGCCGTTTATCGGCCGCAGCGGGTTTTGAAGTGCGTTGCAGCCGTTTATCGGCCGCAACGGCTTTAGAAATTAGAAATGCGCTGCAGCCGTTTATCGGCCGCAGCGGCTTTTGAAGTGCGTTGCAGCCGTTTATCGGCCGCAACGGCTTTAGAAATGCGCTGCAGCCGTTTATCGGCCGCAGCGGCTTTTGAAGTGCGTTGCAGCCGTTTATCGGCCGCAACGGCTTTAGAAATGCGCTGCAGCCGTTTATCGGCCGCAGCGGTTTTAGAAACTAGAAATGCGCTGCAGCCGTTTATCGGCCGCAGCGGCTTAATAAATGCGCTGCAGCCGTTTATCGGCCGCAGCGGCTTTAAAAAGTAGAAATGCGCTGCAGCCGTTTATCGGCCGCAGCGGCTTTAAAAAGTAGAAATGCGCTGCAGCCGTTTATCGGCCGCAGCGGCTTAAGAAATGCGCTGCAGCCGTTTATCGGCCGCAGCGGCTTTAGAAACTAGAAATGCGCTGCAGCCGTTTATCGGCCGCAGCGGCTTTAGAAACTAGAAATGCGCTGCAGCCGTTTATCGGCCGCAGCAGCTTTAGAAATGCGTTGCAGCCGTTTATCGGCCGCAACGGCTTTAGGTGAAAATTATTAGAAAAATGAAATTATTCGAAAATAAAAATTAATTATAAAAAATTTAACTAGTTTAAATAATGAAAATTTAAAAGTTTGAAAGAAAATTTAAAATATAAAAATAATTAAATTTAAAACTATTTTGAAAATTTTTAAATAGGGTTTATAAGGTAAAAATAAATTAAATAATAAAAAGCATTCAAAAACTTAATTGATTTGCAAATAAGTAAATATTTTTAATAAAATGGGTAGAGAGTAGAAGAAAAGGTTTTAACTTAAATTAAGAAATAAAAATTTAAGTGTGAAAAAAGATCTTATCGCAAAAAAGACGCTGTCCTTGAAAAAAGAGCACTTAAAAATTTTCTTCCATACTCCCCAAAAGATCACCATATTTTTTATGTTTTGATCTATATTAAAAAATTAAAATTAAAAAAGATTAAAATAAGTTTGGAATTAAATTAATATTCGGTAAAGATTAATTTTTAAATTAAGTTGACGTTTTGAGAGTTGACATTTTGTCGTTGTGACATTTTGTCCTTGTGGCATTTTGTCGTTTTGACATTATGAAATTTGGGATTTTGTAATAATTGGGTAATCCCCTTACATTCTGACTTCCGCCCATTTTTGCAAATCATTTTAAATTTTTTCAGAATTTTTTTAAATTTTTTCCTCCTTCATTTTTAGTTAATTTTTTAATTTTTTATTTTTTAATTTTTTAAATATTTAAATTTTTTAAATTTTAAAATTTAAATTGAAATTTAAATTTTTAATTCAAATTTTGATTACGAAATTTCGACTCGACATTTCGAAATTTCGACTCGAAATTTGAAATTTTTTCAAAAATTTTGAATTTTTTAATTTTTAAATTCCCACAAACAACCAATAGGAGCAAACTTTTTTCTGGGTGGGAATATTTTTAAGTTTTCCCGCAAATGACCTTGGGAGGGGAATCAACAATTTTCCTTACTTCCCTTCATTTTAATTTTCTTCCTCCAACCCCTCCCCCAAAGTTTACCGGTAAATACATAATTGGGTTAATTTGATAAAGTGTTATTAAACCTCCGTGGCCGACTGGTTAAGGTTTCCGCATTTAAAAATTTTGGGGAAGGTTCGATTACGCTCGGGGATTTAATTATTTTATTAGGTTTTTGATCTTTGATCAAAATATTTCAGTCCCAGACTGAAACCCCAACCCCTCCAAATATTTCAGCCCCCCCCCCCCCCCCAGATAGAAGTCTTGTACTTGTACCTTGTCACATATCAATCATCATAACCTGTCACTTTTCATGTACCTTGTCACTTGTATCTGTGCCTGTCAATCAATCAGAAGCTGTCACTTATCACTCCGGGAGCCGAAGAGTTTCCCACACCCTTTGGTTTCCGCCGCCATTGGTGGTGCGGGAGCCGAAGATCTCTCCCACGCCCTTTGTTTCCCTTTGTCTCGCCGCACCACTACTTGTACTTGTACAAGTACAAGGACTTGTACAAGGTACAAGTACAAGGAATTGTTGGTGTGGGAGGTGGAAATTCACGTTTTCTTTTGAGTCCTTTTATACTACCCCTCGCCCGCAGACCCGTCCCAAACTGTTTTGGCATTCCACCCTTCTCAAGTAATCTGTCTAATCCCCGTTTTTCTTCACTTAAAACTGTTTGCTTAAAATTTGGGTTGGAATGCTCATTGCCATATTCAGGATTCCCCACACTTTCTAAAATTCTTCCACCAGTATCCAGTGCTTCTTTTGCTACAGCAGTTCCCGCGCGTTTGGCATAAGGTAATAGGAATCGCCAAAAAGTTCTAAGTACATCCCAACTCCACCACCCGCCTGTCTTCCATATCCGCGCTGATAGGGGTTAAGTCCGCGAAAATAGAAATAGTTTTCATCAGCGCCTGCGCCTATTTGACTAATAGATGAATGATGGTCATCGTAACCGATTGTTCGTGGGTCAAAGGGAATATGAACCATAGTTATTGAAATAGTAAATTGAAATAAATTAAGATAGGTAGGTATATTTATAAAAAAGAAAATTGAATAAGAATAAATTTAAAGTGGTATATTATAGCAAAATGTAAAATGTAATTAATTAATGTTCTTTTAAACGAATGAGATAATATAAAATTATCTGGAAATTCAAGTTGAAATCCTCTAATAGGTTATGGGGCCCCAAAAGTTTGGACAAATTTAATTTAAAATATTAAGTATAAATAAGTTAAGAATTTTGAAGTGCGTTGCAGCCGTTTATCGGCCGCAACGGCTTTAGAAATTAGAAATGCGCTGCAGCAGTTTATCGGCCGCAGCGGGTTTTGAAGTGCGTTGCAGCCGTTTATCGGCCGCAACGGCTTTAGAAATTAGAAATGCGCTGCAGCCGTTTATCGGCCGCAGCGGCTTTTGAAGTGCGTTGCATCCGTTTATCGGCCGCAACGGCTTTAGAAATGCGCTGCAGCCGTTTATCGGCCGCAGCGGCTTTTGAAGTGCGTTGCAGCCGTTTATCGGCCGCAACGGCTTTAGAAATGCGTTGCAGCCGTTTATCGGCCGCAACGGCTTTAGAAATTAGAAATGCGCTGCAGCCGTTTATCGGCCGCAGCGGGTTTTGAAGTGCGTTGCAGCCGTTTATCGGCCGCAACGGCTTTAGAAATTAGAAATGCGCTGCAGCCGTTTATCGGCCGCAGCGGCTTTTGAAGTGCGTTGCAGCCGTTTATCGGCCGCAACGGCTTTAGAAATGCGCTGCAGCCGTTTATCGGCCGCAGCGGCTTTTGAAGTGCGTTGCAGCCGTTTATCGGCCGCAACGGCTTTAGAAATGCGCTGCAGCCGTTTATCGGCCGCAGCGGTTTTAGAAACTAGAAATGCGCTGCAGCCGTTTATCGGCCGCAGCGGCTTAATAAATGCGCTGCAGCCGTTTATCGGCCGCAGCGGCTTTAAAAAGTAGAAATGCGCTGCAGCCGTTTATCGGCCGCAGCGGCTTTAAAAAGTAGAAATGCGCTGCAGCCGTTTATCGGCCGCAGCGGCTTAAGAAATGCGCTGCAGCCGTTTATCGGCCGCAGCGGCTTTAGAAACTAGAAATGCGCTGCAGCCGTTTATCGGCCGCAGCGGCTTTAGAAACTAGAAATGCGCTGCAGCCGTTTATCGGCCGCAGCAGCTTTAGAAATGCGTTGCAGCCGTTTATCGGCCGCAACGGCTTTAGGTGAAAATTATTAGAAAAATGAAATTATTCGAAAATAAAAATTAATTATAAAAAATTTAACTAGTTTAAATAATGAAAATTTAAAAGTTTGAAAGAAAATTTAAAATATAAAAATAATTAAATTTAAAACTATTTTGAAAATTTTTAAATAGGGTTTATAAGGTAAAAATAAATTAAATAATAAAAAGCATTCAAAAACTTAATTGATTTGCAAATAAGTAAATATTTTTAATAAAATGGGTAGAGAGTAGAAGAAAAGGTTTTAACTTAAATTAAGAAATAAAAATTTAAGTGTGAAAAAAGATCTTATCGCAAAAAAGACGCTGTCCTTGAAAAAAGAGCACTTAAAAATTTTCTTCCATACTCCCCAAAAGATCACCATATTTTTTATGTTTTGATCTATATTAAAAAATTAAAATTAAAAAAGATTAAAATAAGTTTGGAATTAAATTAATATTCGGTAAAGATTAATTTTTAAATTAAGTTGACGTTTTGAGAGTTGACATTTTGTCGTTGTGACATTTTGTCCTTGTGGCATTTTGTCGTTTTGACATTATGAAATTTGGGATTTTGTAATAATTGGGTAATCCCCTTACATTCTGACTTCCGCCCATTTTTGCAAATCATTTTAAATTTTTTCAGAATTTTTTTAAATTTTTTCCTCCTTCATTTTTAGTTAATTTTTTAATTTTTTATTTTTTAATTTTTTAAATATTTAAATTTTTTAAATTTTAAAATTTAAATTGAAATTTAAATTTTTAATTCAAATTTTGATTACGAAATTTCGACTCGACATTTCGAAATTTCGACTCGAAATTTGAAATTTTTTCAAAAATTTTGAATTTTTTAATTTTTAAATTCCCACAAACAACCAATAGGAGCAAACTTTTTTCTGGGTGGGAATATTTTTAAGTTTTCCCGCAAATGACCTTGGGAGGGGAATCAACAATTTTCCTTACTTCCCTTCATTTTAATTTTCTTCCTCCAACCCCTCCCCCAAAGTTTACCGGTAAATACATAATTGGGTTAATTTGATAAAGTGTTATTAAACCTCCGTGGCCGACTGGTTAAGGTTTCCGCATTTAAAAATTTTGGGGAAGGTTCGATTACGCTCGGGGATTTAATTATTTTATTAGGTTTTTGATCTTTGATCAAAATATTTCAGTCCCAGACTGAAACCCCAACCCCTCCAAATATTTCAGCCCCCCCCCCCCCCCCCAGATAGAAGTCTTGTACTTGTACCTTGTCACATATCAATCATCATAACCTGTCACTTTTCATGTACCTTGTCACTTGTATCTGTGCCTGTCAATCAATCAGAAGCTGTCACTTATCACTCCGGGAGCCGAAGAGTTTCCCACACCCTTTGGTTTCCGCCGCCATTGGTGGTGCGGGAGCCGAAGATCTCTCCCACGCCCTTTGTTTCCCTTTGTCTCGCCGCACCACTACTTGTACTTGTACAAGTACAAGGACTTGTACAAGGTACAAGTACAAGGAATTGTTGGTGTGGGAGGTGGAAATTCACGTTTTCTTTTGAGTCCTTTTATACTACCCCTCGCCCGCAGACCCGTCCCAAACTGTTTTGGCATTCCACCCTTCTCAAGTAATCTGTCTAATCCCCGTTTTTCTTCACTTAAAACTGTTTGCTTAAAATTTGGGTTGGAATGCTCATTGCCATATTCAGGATTCCCCACACTTTCTAAAATTCTTCCACCAGTATCCAGTGCTTCTTTTGCTACAGCAGTTCCCGCGCGTTTGGCATAAGGTAATAGGAATCGCCAAAAAGTTCTAAGTACATCCCAACTCCACCACCCGCCTGTCTTCCATATCCGCGCTGATAGGGGTTAAGTCCGCGAAAATAGAAATAGTTTTCATCAGCGCCTGCGCCTATTTGACTAATAGATGAATGATGGTCATCGTAACCGATTGTTCGTGGGTCAAAGGGAATATGAACCATAGTTATTGAAATAGTAAATTGAAATAAATTAAGATAGGTAGGTATATTTATAAAAAAGAAAATTGAATAAGAATAAATTTAAAGTGGTATATTATAGCAAAATGTAAAATGTAATTAATTAATGTTCTTTTAAACGAATGAGATAATATAAAATTATCTGGAAATTCAAGTTGAAATCCTCTAATAGGTTATGGGGCCCCAAAAGTTTGGACAAATTTAATTTAAAATATTAAGTATAAATAAGTTAAGAATTTTGAAGTGCGTTGCAGCCGTTTATCGGCCGCAACGGCTTTAGAAATTAGAAATGCGCTGCAGCAGTTTATCGGCCGCAGCGGGTTTTGAAGTGCGTTGCAGCCGTTTATCGGCCGCAACGGCTTTAGAAATTAGAAATGCGCTGCAGCCGTTTATCGGCCGCAGCGGCTTTTGAAGTGCGTTGCATCCGTTTATCGGTTGCATCCGTTTATCATGTACCTTGTCACTTGTATCTGTGCCTGTCAATCAATCAGAAGCTGTCACTTATCACTCCGGGAGCCGAAGAGTTTCCCACACCCTTTGGTTTCCGCCGCCATTGGTGGTGCGGGAGCCGAAGATCTCTCCCACGCCCTTTGTTTCCCTTTGTCTCGCCGCACCACTACTTGTACTTGTACAAGTACAAGGACTTGTACAAGGTACAAGTACAAGGAATTGTTGGTGTGGGAGGTGGAAACCTCCCACACCTTTTGGTTTCCCCTTTGACATGCCGTCATTTCCCCGCACAAGTGCGGGGAAATTGAAGGGGCCGGGGGTGGAAACCCCCTAAACCTTTTGGTTTTTGCCGACAGACCCCTCCCCCTCTAAAATGTCCGCCAAATAGGTCGGACATTTTGGGGGGGGGGGGGGGGGTAACTACTATTTTTCTAGGGTAAAAAATTATGCTGATTGCGAATCTGAACTCAGATTTTGAAAAAGTCGAATCCCGGACCCGAAATTCGAACATTTGACATTTTTGGAAAAATTTCAAATAATAAACAGAGCGCAAATTGGTCAAATAATATCTCATTCGAAAGAGCTCGACGAGCAGAGTCGAATGACATCAAAATCAGCTTGATTTTTCAAGTTTGGACAAAGTTATGACACAAAAAACTTAGGCTTACGTTGTTTGTTTTTTGTGGTATAACTTCGTCCGATCTTGTTCAATCACGATGATTTTGGTGTTATTCGACTCAGCTTGAAGAGCTCTTTCGAATGAGTTATAATTTGCATATTCGAATTTTTTAACCAAAATCAGCTTGGTCCCCCCTATGGTTTTTCGATATTCGAGGGCCTATATTCGGGTTCGGGATTCGACTTTTTCAAAATCTGAGTTCAGATTCGCAATCAGCATATTTTTTTACCCTAGAAAAATCCTTTTTCTTATTTTTAAGATTTTTTCCGCAGGGACCACGATTCTCCGGGATTGCCAGATTTTCTGTTACCCGAAAAACCGAAAAAAAACAAAAATTCTCGATCCTTCGGATCAGCCCTAGGATCAGCCATTAATTATGAGACATTTAATTTTATTAATAAATTACTTACACTATGTCAACAATTCCTAGAACGCAAAAACACGTAAAAAACGGCGAATTAAAAGGTGGCTTATTACTATGCCGTCGAATATAAGCTAGCACAGAAACATAAATTGGTGTTGAAACCAAAATTGAATATGTAGTAAATATTATCGTAATAATTTCAAAAGTTATTAGTAGATCGGTAACACTCATTTTTGGAAATATTTATTTTTTACTATAGATTGTTATTATTAAAGAATTTTAAGATCAGTCTGGTGACTGTCTAAATCAATATAATAGAAAGCAAGACAATTGGGTAAATTACCAGAAAAGTTTGCGCTTAGCAATACATGACCGGGACCGTATAGTTAACTGTAATCAGGCCTCGGTCTACGAAATCCCCTCAGTATGTATGACAAATGACCTGAGCATTTTACAAAACGCGAAGTTTTTAGGGTTTTTTATAAATAAGCTAATTCTTAAATTTTCTTATCAAAGAAAAAGTGCGTGAGTTAATTTAATAAAGTTTTTTAAAATATTATTCATTTAAAAATGTTATTTAATTTAACATTAAAAAATATTTAGTGAGAAACAAATTAAAAATTAAAATTTACTATAAGAAAAATTCCCATAAAATTTTATAACGCAAACATTTATCCATTTATCTCATTAAATATAAATTTTATTACTTAATACAAATTTATAAAAAAGTTTAATTGAATTCTATCTCAATTTTAATAAATATTTTGTAGGTTAGTTTTGTTACCAGGGACAATCGGAAGAGACAATTACTCATTGTGAAAATTGGAAAAGTATTAAGATTATAAGTAAGCTTTTCATTAGCATAGGTGTATTGGAACAGAAGGAGCCAAATAGAAAAAGTAATAATAATAACAAATAAAATAATTAATAAGAATTAATAAAAACACTAAATTTGTATTTATAAAACTTAAACATGATAATAGAAATTCTGTCTAAATTAATGCCAAATAGAATAAACTGTAGTTATTAGACGGTCAAGCACTTGGTAATATGTATAGACATAATTTCTATTATCATGTTTCAGTTTTATAAATACAAATTTAGTGTTTGTATTAATTCTTATTAATTATTTTATTTGTTATTATTATTACTTTTTCTATTTGGCATTTGTATTTATAAAAAAATTTATATTTTATAAAACTTAAACAGGATAATATAAATTATGTCTATACATATTACCATGTGCTTGACCGTTTAATAACTACAGTTTATTCTATTTGGCATTAATATAAACATAATTTCTATTATCATGTTTCAGTTTTATAAATACAAATTTAGTGTTTGTATTAATTCTTATTAATTATTTTATTTGTTATTATTATTACTTTTTCTATTTGGCATTTGTATTTATAAAAAAATTTGTATTTTATAAAACTTAAACATGATAATATAAATTATGTCTATACATATTACCATGTGCTTGATATTACCATATTACCATATACATATTACCGTTTAATACAGTTTATTCTATTTGGCATTAATATAAACATAATTTCTATTATCATGTTAAAGTTTTATAAATACAAATTTAGTGTTTGTATTAATTCTTATTAATTATTTTATTTGTTATTATTATTACTTTTTCTATTTGGCATTTGTATTTATAAAAAAATTTGTATCTTATAAAACTTAAACAGGATAATATAAATTATGTCTATACATATTACCAAGTGCTTGACAGTCTAATACTACAGTTTATTCTATTTGGCATTAATATAGACATAATTTCTTTTATCATGTTTAAGTTTTATAAATACAAATTTAGTGTTTGTATTAATTATTTTATTTGTTATTATTATTACTTTTTCTATTTGGCATTTGTATTTATAAAAAAATTTGTATTTTATAAAACTTAAACAGGATAATATAAATTATGTCTATACATATTACCATGTGCTTGACCGTTTAATAACTACAGTTTATTCTATTTGGTATTAATATAGACATAATTTCTATTATCATGTTTAAGTTTTATAAAAACAAATTTAGTGTATGTATTAAAACTTATTAATTATTTTATTTGTTATTATTATTACTTTTTCTATTTGGCATTTGTATTTATAAAAAAAATTGTATTATATAAAACTTAAACAGGGTAATATAAATTATGTCTATACATATTGCCAAGTGCTTGACAGTCTAATATCTACAGTTTATTCTATTTTGCATTAATATATACATAATTTCTATTATCATGTTTAAGTTTTATAAAAACAAATTTAGTGTTTGTATTAAAACTTATTAATTATTTTATTTGTTATTATTATTACTTTTTCTATTTGGCATTTGTATTTATAAAAAAATTTGTATTTTATAAAACTTAAACAGGATAATATAAATTATGTCTATACATATTGCCAAGTGCTTGATCGTCTAATAACTACAGTTTATTCTATTTGGCATTAATATATACATAATTTCTATTATCATGTTTAAGTTTTATAAAAACAAATTTAGTGTATGTATTAAAACTTATTAATTATTTTATTTGTTATTATTATTACTTTTTCTATTTGGCATTTGTATTTATAAAAAAAATTTGTATTTTATAAAACTTAAACAGGATAATATAAATTATGTCTATACATATTGCCAAGTGCTTGACCGTAGAATAAACTGTATTTTATTTGTTATTATTATTACTTATAATAATAACAAATAAATATAATAATAACAAATAAATATAATAATAACAAATTGCCAAGTGCTTGATCTACAGTTTATTCTATTTGGCATTAATATAGACATAATTTCTATTATCATGTTTAAGTTTTATAAATAGAAATTTAGTGTTTCTATTAATTCATATTAATTATTTTATTTGTTATTATTATTACTTTTTCTATTTGGCATTTGTATTTATAAAAAAATTTGTATTTTATAAAGCTTAAACAGGATAATATAAATTATGTCTATACATATTGCCAAGTGCTTGATCGTCTAATAACTACATTTATTCTATTTGGCATTAATATATACATAATTTCTATTATCATGTTTAAGTTTTATAAAAACAAATTTAGTGTTTGTATTAAAACTTATTAATTATTTTATTTGTTATTATTATTACTTTTTCTATTTGGCATTTGTATTTATAAAAAAATTTGTATTTTATAAAGCTTAAACAGGATAATATAAATTATGTCTATACATATTGCCAATCGTCTAATAACTACAGTTTATTCTATTTGGCATTAATATATACATAATTTCTATTATCATGTTTAAGTTTTATAAAAACAAATTTAGTGTTTGTATTAAAACTTATTAATTATTTTATTTGTTATTATTATTACTTTTTCTATTTGGCATTTGTATTTATAAAAAAATTTGTATTTTATAAAACTTAAACAGGATAATATAAATTGACGTAAAAAAGTGACGTAAATAATACATAATTCTAAGGAAAGACATACATTAAAGGGCATTCTACATTACTACTTTCTTATTAAAAAGACTCAATTGCAATAATAATTTAAGGTAAAATATTTTACTACCGTCTTATTTAAATTTTATTAGAAATTTTTGAAGAATCTTCTCTTACCCGAAAATCAACGGAAACCAGGGTAGGCGTAGGAAACCAGGGTACTATCAACTATCAACTAAAAATTTAAGAATAATTTTGTTTTATTAACTATTAATTTATAAACTTTATCTACATTAAACTTTAAATAATACCATCTAATTTAAAGGGAATAGATGATCATAGAAGTGTTCCTTTTGCACAACTGTCGCTTTAAGACTTTAAAAAATAAGGATATAAACTATAAGTCATATAAAGCCAGTAAAGTCTTTCAAGTTAAGACATTTTACCAACTATCAACTATTTAGTATATTTTTTAACAACTATCAAACTCACAAAACCGAACATTCATGTAAAAAAATAAAACATACAAAAATTACCGTCGGTTGGCTAAGTGAGTTGTTTAAATGTAGATTTAAATAAAGATAAATTTCCTTTAACTCTTAAACATGTTAATTAAATAAAATGCATTTAAAAACAAAAAAATTGAAAAACAAATTCTAAAAAATTTCATTACTTTCTTGACTTCTCTAAATACACACTATCTTTTTTTGCGATATTTTGTCATTTTATTAAAAACTAAACACAACACCAACACAGCAAAATTCAAAGATGCGGACAGACATGGGCGGTAATGGGTTTTCGTTATGAAATCGTAGACTAGATTTTAAATAAAGACCCCGATAATGTTCCCGTCTGCGTGATGAGGATTGCCGAAATCGTTAAAGGGATTCGGAGTTATTTTTTTTGTCGGAGGCGGACATGAAAAAATCGTGATAAGGATCCAACAATTTTTTATGGTTATAACAGCATAATGGAATTATATAACGAAATTACAAGTATGAAATTTACATAAGACGTCATGTATCATTCACGCAAGTTGATGAAGCAAGGCTTATAAACATAGATGTTGGAATGTTTGATTAGGAGTTTGTAACATAATTTCGTACTTTAATTGAGTACGAAATATGAGGCCAAATTATGGCCTGTAAAAGTACGAAATAGGAAACGAAAGAGGGAAGGAGGCGCATGATTGACGTAAATAATAAATATTTCTAAGGAAAGACATACATTAAAGGGCATTCTACATTACTACTTTCTTATTAAAAAAACTCACTTGCAATAATAATTTATATAAAAATATTTTATTACTGTCTTATTTAAATTTTATTAGAAATTTTTGAAGAATCTTCATTAAACTTTAAATATTTCCATCTAATTGAAAGGGAATAAATGAAGTAAATGAAGTATTGCTTTTACACAAATGTCGATTTGAGGCCGTAAAAAATATAAGGGTTAAAGCTATAAGGCATATAAGTCCAGTAAAGTTTCTTTGAAGTCTTGTTATAAAATAAATGAAAGGATCGCCCATGATACGTTTTGCGGATCTAATAATTAATATAACCAAGCTAAGTTTTATATTTTGGCCTAGATTCTTTTTTATAATATCAAAAACCGAAATTATTCTGGAAGAGACCAAGGTAACTTATTACCAATCTAATTGTTTTAGATGAAATTAACTAATTTTGTTATTTGTTTGTTAATTATTTTAAATTATTCAATTTTGTTGGAATGTGGCGGCAGTAGGAAGGGCAAGGAAAAGGTTGGTTCGACAAGTGGTGGTCGACCGGTGCATGATTTCGATTTGAATATGCGTAAGCCATTTTAAAAACAAAATGTTTTTTCCTATTTTAAACTCACTGCTGATTTATTTTTAACAAAATACCTCATTGCCTTCCAAACTCTCAAAATTTACAAATGCGGCGTAAAAGACGCAAAACTCTTTAGTTTTCCAATCTTTTTAATACTTCATAAATACCGAGTGTCTGATAATTGATTGATAGTTAAAATGGAAAAGGCATTGGTCAGTTATTCTCTGTTAGCGTCGTAGCTTTAATTGAGCGTCGTAGCTTTAACAAAATCGCAGCTTTAATTATTAGGATACATTTCTCCTTGGTTGTTTAGAATGATTAAATTTTATTAAAGCATATGCTAATTCCTAAAAAATTTAGCAGGAGAAACGATGATTGAGGATCCTGAAGAGCCAATAAATATTCGTAAAACAACTCGTAGAACGCCCAAAAGAGGTAGTATATTTAATATTATAATAATGATTTACTTATTTTCACATAAGTGCTTTTACACTACTTTGAAGTCAATTTAAAGTGGTTAATTTATATCGGTTAGGTTTTGTTAAGGTTATATGTTATAGGAAAGCTCTAAAACTCAATCCTTTTGTCAAATTCTTCCAAGATTTAACCTTAAGAAAATATTTTAATTAGTTATTTTCTGAGTTGGATTCCATGCTTTAATAAAATTAAGGAATATATTATAGAAAAGAAATCAAAAGTCTGGGAGTATTTTGATGTGGAGAATGGTGAAGCTACCTGCAAAAAATGTCCGCGAAAATATCATGTGAAAAATAGTAAATCTATTACGATGTTAAAAGATCATCTTAAAAAACACGGGATTGACGTACCAAATGTACATAATTTTGATGGAGTCAACAGTAATTTATAATTTATCTTTGAATATACTAAAGTGAATTTAACACAATTCCCGTGAATGTCAAATTTTTGGGAATTAAAATTTAAGGAGTTTATAATAATTTGTTTATATAAATTTGAAATAATATTTTAACTAGAACATTATAGAAAGAAAATCAAAAGGCTGGGATCATTTTACTATCGAGATATTATTTTATAAATTTCTAAAGTGAAAGAAGCTACAGGAATTCAAATACGTAATTTTAAATATGATAATTAATCTAAAATATTAGGGAGTTCTGAAACAATTTTATAATGTGAATGACTAAAGTCAACGAAAAATCACAATCTCGATAACCGACATTTTTTACTAAGATCTCGTCTCAGTCTGAGCTATAGTTATTATTCTATTATTTTTATGAAACTTTTGATATTTACCCTTAATTTATAGCAGGAAATGATGAATATGCAAACGTTGAAGAAGTAGATAGTGAAGCTACATTGAGCGAAGATGCTTATCGTGAAGCTATAGATAGTGAAGCTACCGTGTCTGATTAAAACTGAAGGGAGTTTATTCGGGAAGTTACTATTGGGAACTACAATAAATCTAAACACAATATTTGTAGAAAAAAATTTAAAAATAGCTCTAAAACAAAAAATGATTAATAAATGACAAAAAATTCAAATTAAAAAAAGTCTGTAAATTTTAAAAACTCCAAAATGAGAACTATTTTATTTATTTAATCATCATCACTTTATTTATTATTTTTCATTTTATTATAAAGTTATTTAGTAAAAATTATTTTGTTAAAAATTTGTCAAAAGGTATCATCGAGATGTCGAAATTTGAAACCCGAAAATTTACGGAAACCAGGGTAGGCGAAGGAAACCAGTCAACTAAAAACCTTTTGCACAACTGTCGCTTTAATGCCTTAAAACATATAAGGATATAAACTATAAGGCATATAAGGCCAGTAAAGTTTCTTTCAAGTCTAGAACATTTTACCAACTATCAACTATTTAGTGAATTTTTTTACCAACTATTAAACCTCACAAAAACCAAACATTCCTGCAAAAAATTAAAACATACAAAAATTACCGTCGGCAGGCTAAGTGCGTTGTTTAAATGTAGATTTAAATAAAGATAAATTTCCTTTAACTCTTAAACATGTTAATTAAATAAAATGCATTTAAAAACAAAAAAATTGAAAAACAAATTCTAAAAAATTTCATTACTTTCTTGACTTCTCTAAATACACACTATCTTTTTTTGCGATATTTTGTCATTTTATTAAAAACTAAACACAACACCAACACAGCAAAATTCAAAGATGCGGACAGACATGGGCGGTAATGGGTTTTCGTTATGAAATCGTAGACTAGATTTTAAATAAAGACCCCGATAATGTTCCCGTCTGCGTGATGAGGATTGCCGAAATCGTTAAAGGGATTCGGAGTTATTTTTTTTGTCGGAGGCGGACATGAAAAAATCGTGATAAGGATCCAACAATTTTTTATGGTTATAACAGCATAATGGAATTATATAACGAAATTACAAGTATGAAATTTACATAAGACGTCATGTATCATTCACGCAAGTTGATGAAGCAAGGCTTATAAACATAGATGTTGGAATGTTTGATTAGGAGTTTGTAACATAATTTCGTACTTTAATTGAGTACGAAATATGAGGCCAAATTATGGCCTGTAAAAGTACGAAATAGGAAACGAAAGAGGGAAGGAGGCGCATGATTGACGTAAATAATAAATATTTCTAAGGAAAGACATACATTAAAGGGCATTCTACATTACTACTTTCTTATTAAAAAAACTCACTTGCAATAATAATTTATATAAAAATATTTTATTACTGTCTTATTTAAATTTTATTAGAAATTTTTGAAGAATCTTCATTAAACTTTAAATATTTCCATCTAATTGAAAGGGAATAAATGAAGTAAATGAAGTATTGCTTTTACACAAATGTCGATTTGAGGCCGTAAAAAATATAAGGGTTAAAGCTATAAGGCATATAAGTCCAGTAAAGTTTCTTTGAAGTCTTGTTATAAAATAAATGAAAGGATCGCCCATGATACGTTTTGCGGATCTAATAATTAATATAACCAAGCTAAGTTTTATATTTTGGCCTAGATTCTTTTTTATAATATCAAAAACCGAAATTATTCTGGAAGAGACCAAGGTAACTTATTACCAATCTAATTGTTTTAGATGAAATTAACTAATTTTGTTATTTGTTTGTTAATTATTTTAAATTATTCAATTTTGTTGGAATGTGGCGGCAGTAGGAAGGGCAAGGAAAAGGTTGGTTCGACAAGTGGTGGTCGACCGGTGCATGATTTCGATTTGAATATGCGTAAGCCATTTTAAAAACAAAATGTTTTTTCCTATTTTAAACTCACTGCTGATTTATTTTTAACAAAATACCTCATTGCCTTCCAAACTCTCAAAATTTACAAATGCGGCGTAAAAGACGCAAAACTCTTTAGTTTTCCAATCTTTTTAATACTTCATAAATACCGAGTGTCTGATAATTGATTGATAGTTAAAATGGAAAAGGCATTGGTCAGTTATTCTCTGTTAGCGTCGTAGCTTTAATTGAGCGTCGTAGCTTTAACAAAATCGCAGCTTTAATTATTAGGATACATTTCTCCTTGGTTGTTTAGAATGATTAAATTTTATTAAAGCATATGCTAATTCCTAAAAAATTTAGCAGGAGAAACGATGATTGAGGATCCTGAAGAGCCAATAAATATTCGTAAAACAACTCGTAGAACGCCCAAAAGAGGTAGTATATTTAATATTATAATAATGATTTACTTATTTTCACATAAGTGCTTTTACACTACTTTGAAGTCAATTTAAAGTGGTTAATTTATATCGGTTAGGTTTTGTTAAGGTTATATGTTATAGGAAAGCTCTAAAACTCAATCCTTTTGTCAAATTCTTCCAAGATTTAACCTTAAGAAAATATTTTAATTAGTTATTTTCTGAGTTGGATTCCATGCTTTAATAAAATTAAGGAATATATTATAGAAAAGAAATCAAAAGTCTGGGAGTATTTTGATGTGGAGAATGGTGAAGCTACCTGCAAAAAATGTCCGCGAAAATATCATGTGAAAAATAGTAAATCTATTACGATGTTAAAAGATCATCTTAAAAAACACGGGATTGACGTACCAAATGTACATAATTTTGATGGAGTCAACAGTAATTTATAATTTATCTTTGAATATACTAAAGTGAATTTAACACAATTCCCGTGAATGTCAAATTTTTGGGAATTAAAATTTAAGGAGTTTATAATAATTTGTTTATATAAATTTGAAATAATATTTTAACTAGAACATTATAGAAAGAAAATCAAAAGGCTGGGATCATTTTACTATCGAGATATTATTTTATAAATTTCTAAAGTGAAAGAAGCTACAGGAATTCAAATACGTAATTTTAAATATGATAATTAATCTAAAATATTAGGGAGTTCTGAAACAATTTTATAATGTGAATGACTAAAGTCAACGAAAAATCACAATCTCGATAACCGACATTTTTTACTAAGATCTCGTCTCAGTCTGAGCTATAGTTATTATTCTATTATTTTTATGAAACTTTTGATATTTACCCTTAATTTATAGCAGGAAATGATGAATATGCAAACGTTGAAGAAGTAGATAGTGAAGCTACATTGAGCGAAGATGCTTATCGTGAAGCTATAGATAGTGAAGCTACCGTGTCTGATTAAAACTGAAGGGAGTTTATTCGGGAAGTTACTATTGGGAACTACAATAAATCTAAACACAATATTTGTAGAAAAAAATTTAAAAATAGCTCTAAAACAAAAAATGATTAATAAATGACAAAAAATTCAAATTAAAAAAAGTCTGTAAATTTTAAAAACTCCAAAATGAGAACTATTTTATTTATTTAATCATCATCACTTTATTTATTATTTTTCATTTTATTATAAAGTTATTTAGTAAAAATTATTTTGTTAAAAATTTGTCAAAAGGTATCATCGAGATGTCGAAATTTGAAACCCGAAAATTTACGGAAACCAGGGTAGGCGAAGGAAACCAGTCAACTAAAAACCTTTTGCACAACTGTCGCTTTAATGCCTTAAAACATATAAGGATATAAACTATAAGGCATATAAGGCCAGTAAAGTTTCTTTCAAGTCTAGAACATTTTACCAACTATCAACTATTTAGTGAATTTTTTTACCAACTATTAAACCTCACAAAAACCAAACATTCCTGCAAAAAATTAAAACATACAAAAATTACCGTCGGCAGGCTAAGTGCGTTGTTTAAATATAGATTTAAAGATAAATTTCTTTTAACTCTTAAACTTGTTAATTAAATAAAATACATTTATAAACAAAAAAATAAAAAAAACAAGAAAATTGCAAAAATAATTCTAAAAAATCTCATTACTTTCTTGACTTCTCTAAGTACACACTATCTTTTTTGGTATATTTTGACATTTCAATTAAAAACTAAACACAACACAAAACACAGCAAAATTCATAGATGCGGACAGACAAACAAACAAACGGACAAAGCATTCTAAAATTTAATTTATGTTACATGGCAATTAAAGAGGTTACATGGCAATTCTTTTCTTCAACACTAATTTCTACTTGTTGGTATAACGAAATTGCAAGTGTTATTACATGATATTCACATAGGACACCATGTATCATTTCCGCCAGTTGATGAAGCAAATCTTATAACATGGATGTTGGAATGTTTGATCGGGGGTTCGTAACAAAATTTCGTACATTACTTGGGTACGAAATATGAGGCCAAATTAAGGCCCGTAAGAGTACGAAATAGGAAACGAAAGAGGGAAAGAGGCGCATGATTGACGTTAGTAATACATATTTCTAAGGAAAGACATACATTAAAGGGCATTCTACATTACTTCATTCTTATTAAAAAGACTCACTAGCAATAATAATTAAAAAATTTTTTAACTAATGTTTTATTTAAATATTAATTTAAAAATTTATCTTCTTTAAATAATGCCATCTAATTGAAAGGGAATAAATGATCATATAAGTATTCATTTTACACAATTGTCGCTTTAAGGCTGTAAAAAATATAAGGGTATAAGGCATATAAGACAAATAAGGTTTCTTTCAAGTTTAATAAATTTTACAACTATCAACTATTTAGTATTTTTTTACAAACTTTCAAACCTCACAAAAACCAAATATTCATGCAAAAAAATAGAGTTGGGCGGTAACGGGGTTTCGTTATGAAATCGGAGACTAGATTTTAAATAATGACCCCGATAACGTTCCCGACTGCGTGATGAGGATAGCCGAAATCGTGAAAGGGATTAGGAATTATTTTTTCGCCTGAGGCGGAAATCACAAAATCGTAATAGGGATCCAAAATTTTTTATGGATATAACGGAATAATATAACGGAATTACAAGTGTTGTTACATGTTATTTTCATAAGACACCATGGATCATTTCCGTCAATAGATGAAGCAAGGCTTAAAAACATAGACTTTGGAATGGTTGATTGTGGGTTCGTAACAAAATTTCGTACTTCAATTGAGTACGAAATATGAGGCCAAAATATGGCCTGTAAGAATACAAAATAGTAAACGAAAGAGAGAAGGAGGCGCATGATTGACGTAAATAATACATATTTCTAAGGAAAGACATACATTAAAGGACATTCTACATTACGACTTTCTTATTCAAAAGCTTACTTTCATTAAATTTAAAAAAAATTTACTACTGTCTTAATTAAATATAAATTTATAAAAATAATTAAGTGCATCTTCATTAAACTTTAAATAATACAATCTAATTGAAAGGGAATGAATGATCATAGAAGTATTCCTTTTACACAACTGTCGCCTTTAATAACATATAATAGATAAGGCTATAAGGCATATAAGACCAGTAAAGTTTCTTTTAAGTCTTGTTATAAACAAAGATCGCCGGTTTTGTTGATTTTGCTTTCAGTCTTTTTTTTTGATCCACATCTATGAAATTATAAGTTTTATATTTTCACTGAAGGTTCTTTTTTATAATATCACAACCCGAAATTATTCTAGAAGAAACCAAAATTATTCTAGAATAAAAACCAAAATTATGCTAGAATCAAAATTATTCTTGAAGTATCTTATTACCAATCTTATTATTTTAGATGAAATTAACTAATTTTGTTATTTGCTTGTTAATTATTTTAAATTATTCGATTTTGTTGGAATGTGGCGGCAGCAGAAAGGGAAAGGAAAAGGTTGGATCGACAAGTGGTGTTCGAACGGTGCATGATTTCGATCTGAATATGCGTAAGTCATTTTAAAAGGAAATGTATTTTCCTATAGTAAACTCACTGCTGATTTATTTTTGACGATACCTCATTGGCCTTGCATAAGTCTCAAGATTTACAAATGCGGCGTTAAAGACACAAAACTCTTTACCAGTGCAACCTCTCATAAATTCTGAGTGTCTTATAACTGAAGTGATGAGTTAAAATCGAAAAGGCATCGGTCAGTGATCCTATGTTAGCGCGTTTTAGTGCCTAAAAAGCTTTATTTATTAGGATCCAATTCTCCTTGGTTGTTTAGAATTATTAAATTTTATTAAGGCAATATGCTAATTTTTAAAAAATTTAGCAGGAGATACTACAATTGAGAATCATGAAGAGACAAAAAATATTCGTAAAACAACTCGTAAAACACACAAAATAGGTAGTACATAAAGTTAATATTATAATAATGATTTGACTTACTTATGTGCTTTTACACTACTTAGTTCTTTCACATTCATTTTAAATTAAAGAATATTATATCGGTTTGGTTTCGGTTAAGGTATAATGTAGAGGCCGGCTTTTTATTGATATAAATGTTTTTTTGCATACACGTCTTGTCGAAAGAAGCCCAAAAATAGGATTAGTTTTTTAATATTATTTTGAACAAAGCTGTATATCAATTTATTTCAATATATTTTGCCAATTTTCCCGTTATTTCAATAATATGCATTTTTTATTATTTTAATATTTTTGCATATTTTCATCAAAATTCAGTGGTTTTATAAATTTTAGCAAAAAAGTAAAGAAATTTGGCAGTTCGACCTCCAAAATTTTTAAAATTTTCGCCTACAGCGCTTAGCAATAATTTATTTCAATATTTCACTATTTTTTGCGTTTTTTGTCAATGTTTTGCCATGTTATTTCAATATTTTATGGCCATATTTGGCGATTTTATTTCAATTAAAATCCGACCTCTAGTTATATGCTAAAAAAGGCTTTAAAACTCAATTTTTTTGTCAATTCTTCCAAGAGTTAACCTTAAGATAATAGAGTAATTAGTTATTTTATGTCTTGAATTTCATGCTATAATAAAATTAAAGAATATTTACTATTATAGGAAAGAAATCAGAAGTCTGGAAGCATTATAAATTGGAAAATTGTAAAGCAACCTGTATGAAATGCGGTAAAACATATGAAGTGAAAAATAGTGAAATTAAGATGTTAAAATATCATCTTTTAAAAGAGCACGGGATAGAAATAGCTAATGTACAAAACTATGAAAATAAAAGTAATTTAACATTTATGTTTGAATATACTAAAATGAATCAAACACTATTCCCTCAAATTTCTAATTTTTGGTATAATAAACATTACAGTTTAAATATAAATTATAAATTTAATTTGACATTTAAATAGATTTATAATAATCTTATTATATAAATTCGAGTTTAAATATAAATATAACATTATATGTCAGGTGATTCGAGAGACTGGCTAAACACGGACACATTATAAATAAATTATTAATAGAATATTTAATATTTAAGAGAAAATATCTGAAGCCTGGAACTATTTTATTCAAAAAGATGATGGTAATTGTTACTGTTTATTTGATGAATGCAAAGAACATCAGGGATTGAAGCCCAACACGACAACTTTAAAAAGACATCTTGACGGTGTCCATGATATAAAAGTCGGTCCGGCGAATAAAGGTGTGTTTGGACGCGTAATCTATTACACAGGAGCAAGCGCTTATGTTCTCTATAATTTTAGATGGGTAAGGGCTCAAAGCGTCATTTATCCTTAAAGATAAGAAAATAGTAAAGCAGCTGGCCTATTCTCTCCTTCAGCTAGTGCAAAAGATTTTTCGTCGGCTGCAAGCGAATCAACATCTGTAGTAGATCGAACTAAGGTTTTATCTATTACACCTCTCTGCCTCAGTAATTAAATAGATACTGCATTACAATATAAAAAACACAATAAAGGAACTAACATCACTAATATGCTAAGCTTATAAAATTCAAATTGATAAAGTCTATCTAATAGACTAAAGGAGAATATTAATTTAAAAAGCAAAACATGATCAAAAAAGGCTAAATTTTCTTAAATATATGAAAGACACACCCCTGATAACTATCATGTGAAAAATTATATATTCAACCCTAAATCTATTATTAACATGTGTGGAAATTAGTTGAGTAGAGATTCAAAAGTGCGTAAGCTCCAATTAAGTGGGGGTCGGTTTTTTGTTCAAACAATTTTATTTTTATGAGACTTCATATATTTATTCTTAATTTATAGCAGCTAATGCTGAAGATGCAAACGTTGAAGAAGGAGAAAGTGAAGCTACAGCGAGTGATGAAGCTTTTCGTGAAGCTATAGTTGGCGACGCTACAATGTCTGATTGAATTAGAAGGGTTTATTTCAAGGTACTATGGGAACTACATAAAATTGGGAACTAAAAAAATCTAAACACAAAATTTATGTGACAAAAAATTTTAAAAAGAGCTCTAAAACAAAAAATTTCAGTAAATTACTAAAAATTCAAATTAAAAAATTCTGTAAATTTTAAAAACTCCAAAAAGAGAAACTATTTTATTTATGTAATCTTTATCACATTATTTCTTATTTTTCATTTTATTATAAAAGTAGTTAGTAAAAATTTTTTGTTAAAAATTAATCAAAAGATAAGCTAAAAGATTAAGTTTTGCATTCATTAAGTGTAATATTGTCGGCTAACGAGATCAGGGACTATTCGACCTAGTGTTATCCCATTAGTCTTATGCTTACTCTGGATTTTATGTTATAGTGATTCAATAGACATCATTTGTCTTACACAATATCTTTATGTCTAGGCTATGTAGCTTTTTAGACATCTTTTTGTAGACATCTTTTAATACTAGCGATGTTAAGAAAGAGTTTATCGGATTTTTATGGAGCCCGGGTCCCAATACCAATATTTTTTATCTCCAAAACACTTTTCGGGATCGGTCAATTTATACAAAAATGTAATGATGTATCATAATACAGATAATATTTATACAGTCAATGATAGAGACCGGACCGATACGATATATTGAAAAAATATCGATATATCGATGTCGATATTTTTCGAGACCGATACCGATATTATCGATCAATCAATTTTTTAAGTTTTTCGATATTTTCGAGACCGATATTATCGATCGATCACTCAAGTCCGGTCTCTAGTCAATGATTAATAGTTAATAAATGATATAAAATTTTTACTTAAATGAATATCATATCAAATTTTCTCTCCTAATATATACAAAATATTGTTACTGTAGGATGAAAATTTATTTCTAAATTCTTAGCAAATTTCTTTTCAAATTCCCTCTCATTTTTCCTTCATTATGACTAAAAATCTTTGTTGCTCTCTAATTGAACAGAAGTTGAAACCATTGGAGTTTTTGTTGCCGGATTGACAGAAATAGGATTGCCAATACCAATTTGATTTGAAGTTCCCATTTTGTTTAAAATTTGTGTAGGTGTTTGTTTTGTTGTTTTTTGTTTGAAAAAGAAGAATGGATAGGAGCCCTTAAAATTTTTACATAAAATTATACGTATGTCTAGTCATCTAGATCTTACGGGAGTTTCTTTAAAACCTAATTATTAGTCCAAGAAGCTTGTTATTGAACTATAGCTTAAAATATTTTAGGGCTTCCATGTCTTAGTTATAGATTGAGGGCTGATTTTAGTGTCATTCGATTCGACTTGAATAACTTTTTCGATTGAGCTACATATTATCTATTTTTGATCCTAAAATCCTCAGCTAATGTTTTGACTATTCCGATCCTATATCACTGCCCAAATTTGATCCATCATGATACTTTCTTCACTATAACTCAGATCGTTGATATGTTTATCACAATTCAGTCATTTAAAATAATTTTTGAAGTATGACGACATAACAGTACTTACCAGGAATGTCTCGGGTCGTGAAAAAGTCGTGTCGAATTTGGGTAACCCAAGATATTCCTTCTACTTACTTATCGAATCTTCTTTGAAGTCACCAACAAATTATAAGGATTATGTAAATCATAAATATCTGCCAATACATACAGCGACCACTCAGAAAATCGTCCATATTCTGCGTATATCGAAGTTAAATAATCTCTTGTCAAAAGGAAGCACATATAAAGAATATTCGCAACTAATAAGGAGATTAAGGTATATAACATTTTAATCTCATATTGTTTCTTCTTTGTTTGGTCTTTCATTTCAAATCGCGAAATTTTATAAAA
This sequence comes from Meloidogyne enterolobii, assembly GCA_963681835.1. Classification (NCBI taxonomy): domain Eukaryota; kingdom Metazoa; phylum Nematoda; class Chromadorea; order Rhabditida; family Meloidogynidae; genus Meloidogyne; species Meloidogyne enterolobii. The sequence goes on from CAVMJV010000029.1 coordinate 2,345,702, forward strand.
CATTGGGATATAACAAAAAAAGCAGATGCCTATTATGGTGTAGATATGGCCTTTCCATATCCAGCCATAAAAAGCCTTAAATTAGATAATTATCTTTAAAAAAACTGAAGGACATCAGTCTATAAAATATACCATTGAGGTCAGACTTGAACTTATAATGAGGTGTATCATAAATATAGGTATGTCTAAAATCTTCAACTTAGCTCTTAGACCAAAATTAACGATCCAGATACCGTATTGTTTTCCTGAAAACCTGAATCTAGATCATTCCCCCTAGGAATATTCTCCCTAGGAACCCAGGTAACCCTAGTTTAAACATACACTGTCAGAGGCATTCGCAAACACAGGTCCTGTATATTTTGTAATATTCCCATTTTCTGTTACGATAATTGAAGGAGATATCTGTATAGGGAGCCAAGTAATTTTAATAGTTGTCACAAAACAGATTGCATAGACAATTAAGATATAAAATATATTGTGTTTGTTTGTCCAATACTTAATTAATTTTTATAATTTTTAGTTTAATTTTAGTTTATTATATCCTTAGATAACCGTTTTCAGATTTACATACTACCAGTAAAATTATTAATATATATCGTTCTTTTTCAAATAAAAACGGGTCTATTTTTTCAAAAACTAGCTGTAAATGCTCAACGAATATTTCTAGAATAATTTTTTAAAGAAAAAAAATATACAAATTCTCGGGATTGAAATCCACTAAATCCACTCCTTACTCTTTATAATTTTGAATTAGCTCATTAATCCTAGCTCTTGCTCTATTTTAAAACACTACTAAACAATATATTTATGATACCTTTTGATAAATATTTGGAAACATTAAAGAAACAAAACGATTTAAGGAAATAAGTATATTTAATTCCCATTGTACCATTCCATTGAACCAAATAAAAAAATAAACAACAGAGCATGTTATGTTTGGAGACCCATAAGGTTGAAAGAATGGGATGGAGATGTCCCAAAATAGCAGTTTTTTAAGAATGTAGAGCCAATAGGCACTAAAATATTTGAGCTGTTAAAATGAACAACTTCTAGTTTCGGGATATCAGGTGTCATGGATAACACGGAGGCGTCTCGGATATATAGTCGAATTCGACTTTATTTATACGAATATACTCTCACAATCAAGAAATCCAAATTTAAGAGATCTATCATAATATCGCAAAAATATCCCACAAATATCCCGTTTAGAGGCATAGAATCTATAATATTTTTTGATACCCGAAAAACCGAAAAAAGAGAATACAAAAATTCACGATCCTTCGGATCAGCTTTGGGATAAACACTTAATTTATAGACATTTAATTTTACTAATAAATTACTTACACTATGTCAACAATTCCTAGAACACAAAAACACGTAAAAAACGGAGAATTAAAAGGTGGCTTATTACTATGCCGGCGAATATAAGCTAGCACAGAAATATAAATTGGTGTTGAAACCAAAATTGAATAGATAGTAAATATTATCGTAATAATTTCAAAAGTTGTTAGTAGATCAGTAACACTCATTCTTGGAAATAATTATTTTTTACTATAGATTGTTATTATTGAAGAATTTTATAATCAGTCTGGTGACTGTCTAAATCTATATAATAGAAAGCTAGACAATTGGGTAAATTACCTGAAAAGTATTGCGCTTAGCAATACTTGCCCGGAACCGTATAATTAACTATGGCCGGGCAAGGGTCTGAGAAATACCCCTCCGCAGGACGAAATGACCTGAGAATTTTAAAACCGCAAGTTTCTAGTGTTTTTTTTTATAAATAATCCAATTCTTAAATTTTTTATCAAATAGAAAGTGCGTGAGTTAATTTAATAGTAACGTATTTTAAAAATATTATTTAATTTAACATTAAAAATATTTAGTGAGAAACAAATTAAAAATTACTATAAGAAAAATTCCCATAAAATTTTATAACGCAAACATTTATCCATTTATCTCATAAAATATAAATTTTATTACTTAATACAAATTTATAAAAAAGTTTATTTGAATTCTATCTCAATTTTAATAAATATTTTGTAGGTTAGTTTTGGTTACCAGGGACAATCGGAATAGACAATTACTCATTGTAAAAATTGGAAAAGTGTTAAGATTCTAAGTAAGATTTTCATTATCATAGGTGTATTGGAACAGAAGGAATTGTCGAAAACTGGAGCTCGAAACCATTCCGAATGTCGAAATTCTTAAATTTGAAAATTTATGGTAAATATGTAGAAAAGAAGACGAGAAGTTAAAATATTGAAGAAACTAAGTAGAGATCGGGCGATAAATGTCCAGCTGGCGGTCTACATTTCCGCAAAGCAATTCGCTTTTTCCTTTTTTTTTGCAATTTAGCTTTAGGAAAAGTGTTATAAAAAATTTTGTATTTTATTAAACTTAATCAAAGTAATATAAACTATGTCTATACATATTGCCAAGTGCTTGACCGTCTAATAGCTACAGTTTATTTTATTTGGCATTAATATAGACATAATTTCTATTATCTTGTTTAAGTTTTATAAATACAAATATAGTGTTTGTATTAATTCATATTAATTATTTTATTTGTTATTATTATTACTTTTTCTATTTGGCATTCGTATTTATAAAAAAAATTTGTATTTTATAAAATTTAACAGGATAATATAAATTATGTCTATACATATTGTCAAGTGCTTGATCGTCTAATAACTACAGTTTATTCTATATGGCATTAATATAGACATAATTTCTATTATCATGTTTAAGTTTTATAAATACAAATATAGTTTTTGTATTAAAACTTATTAATTATTTTATTTATTATTATTATTACTTTTTCTATTTGTCATTTATATTTATAAAAAAATTTTTATTTTATAAAACTTAAACAGGATAATATAAATTATGTTTATACATATTGTCAAGTGCTTGACCGTCTAATAACTACAGTTTATTCTATTTGGCATTAATATAGACATAATTTCTATTATCATGTTTAAGTTTTATAAATACAAATGTAGTGTTTGTATTAATTCTTATTAATTATTTTATTTGTTATTATTATTACTCGTTCTATTTGTCATTTATATTTATAAAAAAATTTTTATTTTATAAAACTTAAACAGGATAATATAAATTATGTCTATACATATTGTCAAGTGCTTGACCGTCTAATAACTACAGTTTATTCTATTTGGCATTAATATAGACATAATTTCTATTATCATGTTTAAGTTTTATAAATACAAATAAGTGTTTGTATTAATTCATATTAATTATTTTATTTGTAATTATTATTACTTTTTCTATTTGTCATTTATATTTATAAAAAAATTTTTATTTTATAAAACTTAAACAGGATAATATAAATTATGTCTATACATATTGTCAAGTGCTTGACCGTCTAATAACTACAGTTTATTCTATTTGGCATTAATATAGACATAATTTCTATTATCATGTTTAAGTTTTATAAATACAAATAAGTGTTTGTATTAATTCATATTAATTATTTTAATTGTAATTATTATTACTTTTTCTATTTGGCATTCGTATTTATAAAAAAAATGTGTATTTTATAAAACTTAAACAGGATAATATAAATTATGTCTATACATATTGTCAAGTGCTTGACCGTCTAATAACTACAGTTTATTCGATTTGGCATTAATATAGACATAATTTCTATTATCATGTTTAAGTTTTATAAATACAAATATAGTGTTTGTATTAATTCATATTTATTATTTTATTTGTTATTATTATTACTTTTTCTATTTGGCATTCGTATTTATAAAAAAAATTTGTATTTTATAAAACTTAAACAGGATAATATAAATTATGTCTATACATATTGTCAAGTGCTTGACCGTCTAATAACTACAGTTTATTCTATATGGCATTAATATAATATAATTTCTATTATCATGTTTAAGTTTTATAAAAACAAATTTAGTGTTTGTATTAAAACTTATTAATTATTTTATTTGTTATTATTATTACTTTTTCTATTTGGCATTTGTATTTATAAAAAAATTTGTATTTTATAAAACTTAAACAGGATAATATAAATTATGTCTATACATATTGCCAAGTGCTTGACCGTCTAATAACTACAGTTTATTCTATTTGGCATTAATATAGACATAATTTCTATTATCATGTTTAAGTTTTATAAATACAAATTTAGTGTTTGTATTAATTCTTATTAATTATTTTATTTTTTATTATTATTACTTTTTTTATTTGGCATTTGTATTTATAAAAAATTTGTATTTTATAAAATTTAACAGGATAATATAAATTATGTCTATACATATTGTCAAGTGCTTGATCGTCTAATAACTACAGTTTATTCTATTTGGCATTAATATAGACATAATTTCTATTATGATGTTTAAGTTTTATAAATACAAATTTAGTGTTTGTATTAATTCATATTAATTATTTTATTTGTTATTATTATTACTTTTTCTATTTGGCATTCGTATTTATAAAAAAAATTTGTATTTTATAAAATTTAACAGGATAATATAAATTATGTCTATACATATTGTCAAGTGCTTGACCGTCTAATAACTACAGTTTATTCTATTTGGCATTAATATAGACATAATTTCTATTATCATGTTTAAGTTTTATAAATACAAATAAGTGTTTGTATTAATTCATATTAATTATTTTAATTGTAATTATTATTACTTTTTCTATTTGGCATTCGTATTTATAAAAAAAATGTGTATTTTATAAAACTTAAACAGGATAATATAAATTATGTCTATACATATTGTCAAGTGCTTGACCGTCTAATAACTACAGTTTATTCGATTTGGCATTAATATAGACATAATTTCTATTATCATGTTTAAGTTTTATAAATACAAATATAGTGTTTGTATTAATTCATATTTATTATTTTATTTGTTATTATTATTACTTTTTCTATTTGGCATTCGTATTTATAAAAAAAATTTGTATTTTATAAAACTTAAACAGGATAATATAAATTATGTCTATACATATTGTCAAGTGCTTGACCGTCTAATAACTACAGTTTATTCTATATGGCATTAATATAACATAATTTCTATTATCATGTTTAAGTTTTATAAAAACAAATTTAGTGTTTGTATTAAAACTTATTAATTATTTTATTTGTTATTATTATTACTTTTTCTATTTGGCATTTGTATTTATAAAAAAATTTGTATTTTATAAAACTTAAACAGGATAATATAAATTATGTCTATACATATTGCCAAGTGCTTGACCGTCTAATAACTACAGTTTATTCTATTTGGCATTAATATAGACATAATTTCTATTATCATGTTTAAGTTTTATAAATACAAATTTAGTGTTTGTATTAATTCTTATTAATTATTTTATTTTTTATTATTATTACTTTTTTTATTTGGCATTTGTATTTATAAAAAATTTGTATTTTATAAAATTTAACAGGATAATATAAATTATGTCTATACATATTGTCAAGTGCTTGATCGTCTAATAACTACAGTTTATTCTATTTGGCATTAATATAGACATAATTTCTATTATCATGTTTAAGTTTTATAAATACAAATTTAGTGTTTGTATTAATTCATATTAATTATTTTATTTGTTATAATTATTACTTTTTCTATTTGGCATTCGTATTTATAAAAAAAATTTGTATTTTATAAAACTTAAACAGGATAATATAAATTATGTCTATACATATTGTCAAGTGCTTGACCGTCTAATAACTACAGTTTATTCTATTTGGCATTAATATAGACATAATTTCTATTATCATGTTTAAGTTTTATAAATACAAATGTAGTGTTTGTATTAATTCTTATTAATTATTTTATTTGTTATTATTATTACTCTTTCTATTTGTCATTTATATTTGTAAAAAAATTTTTATTTTATAAAACTTAAACAGGATAATATAAATTATGTCTATACATATTGCCAAGTGCTTGTCCGTCTAATAACTACAGTTTATTCTATTTGGCATTAATATAGACATAATTTCTATTATCATGTTTAAGTTTTATAAATACAAATTTAGTGTTTGTATTAATTCTTATTAATTATTTTATTTGTTATTATTTTTATTTCTATTTGGCATTTGTATTTATAAAAAAATTTGTATTTTATAAAACTTAAACAGGATAATATAAATTATGTCTATACATATTGTCAAGTGCTTGACCGTCTAATAACTACAGTTTATTCTATATGGCATTAATATTGACATAATTTCTATTATCATGTTTAAGTTTTATAAATACAAATTTAGTGTTTGTATTAATTCTTATTAATTATTTTATTTTTTATTATTATTACTTTTTTTATTTGGCATTTGTATTTATAAAAAAATTTGTATTTTATAAAATTTAACAGGATAATATAAATTATGTCTATACATATTGTCAAGTGCTTGATCTTCTAATAACTACAGTTTATTCTATATGGCATTAATATTGACATAATTTCTATTATCATGTTTAAGTTTTATAAATACAAATTTAGTGTTTGTATTAATTCATATTAATTATTTTATTTGTTATAATTATTACTTTTTCTATTTGGCATTCGTATTTATAAAAAAATTTGTATTTTATAAAACTTAAACAGGATAATATAAATTATGTCTATACATATTGTCAAGTGCTTGACCGTCTAATAACTACAGTTTATTCTATTTGGCATTAATATAGACATAATTTCTATTATCATGTTTAAGTTTTATAAATACAAATGTAGTGTTTGTATTAATTCTTATTAATTATTTTATTTGTTATTATTATTACTCTTTCTATTTGTCATTTATATTTGTAAAAAAATTTTTATTTTATAAAACTTAAACAGGATAATATAAATTATGTCTATACATATTGTCAAGTGCTTGACCGTCTAATAACTACAGTTTATTCTAATATAGACATAATTTCTATTATCATGTTTAAGTTTTATAAATACAAAAGTAGTGTTTGTATTAATTCTTATTAATTATTTTATTTGTTATTATTATTACTCTTTCTATTTGTCATTTATATTTGTAAAAAAATTTTTATTTTATAAAACTTAAACAGGATAATATAAATTATGACTATACATATTGCCAAGTGCTTGACCGTCTAATAACTACAGTTTATTCTATTTGGTATTAATATAGACATAATTTCTATTATCATGTTTAAGTTTTATAAATACAAATTTAGTGTTTGTATTAATTCTTATTAATTATTTTATTTGTTATTATTTTTATTTCTATTTGGCATTTGTATTTATAAAAAAATTTGTATTTTATAAAACTTAAACAGGATAATATAAATTATGTCTATACATATTGTCAAGTGCTTGACCGTCTAATAACTACAGTTTATTCTATATGGCATTAATATTGACATAATTTCTATTATCATGTTTAAGTTTTATAAATACAAATTTAGTGTTTGTATTAATTCTTATTAATTATTTTATTTTTTATTATTATTACTTTTTTTATTTGGCATTTGTATTTATAAAAAAATTTGTATTTTATAAAATTTAACAGGATAATATAAATTATGTCTATACATATTGTCAAGTGCTTGATCTTCTAATAACTACAGTTTATTCTATATGGCATTAATATTGACATAATTTCTATTATCATGTTTAAGTTTTATAAATACAAATTTAGTGTTTGTATTAATTCATATTAATTATTTTATTTGTTATAATTATTACTTTTTCTATTTGGCATTCGTATTTATAAAAAAAATTTGTATTTTATAAAACTTAAACAGGATAATATAAATTATGTCTATACATATTGTCAAGTGCTTGACCGTCTAATAACTACAGTTTATTCTATATGGCATTAATATTGACATAATTTCTATTATCATGTTTAAGTTTTATAAATACAAATTTAGTGTTTGTATTAATTCTTATTAATTATTTTATTTTTTATTATTATTACTTTTTTTATTTGGCATTTGTATTTATAAAAAAATTTGTATTTTATAAAATTTAACAGGATAATATAAATTATGTCTATACATATTGTCAAGTGCTTGATCTTCTAATAACTACAGTTTATTCTATATGGCATTAATATTGACATAATTTCTATTATCATGTTTAAGTTTTATAAATACAAATTTAGTGTTTGTATTAATTCATATTAATTATTTTATTTGTTATAATTATTACTTTTTCTATTTGGCATTCGTATTTATAAAAAAAATTTGTATTTTATAAAACTTAAACAGGATAATATAAATTATGTCTATACATATTGTCAAGTGCTTGACCGTCTAATAACTACAGTTTATTCTATTTGGCATTAATATAGACATAATTTCTATTATCATGTTTAAGTTTTATAAATACAAATTTAGTGTTTGTATTAATTCATATTAATTATTTTATTTGTTATAATTATTACTTTTTCTATTTGGCATTCGTATTTATAAAAAAATTTGTATTTTATAAAACTTAAACAGGATAATATAAATTATGTCTATACATATTGTCAAGTGCTTGACCGTCTAATAACTACAGTTTATTCTATTTGGCATTAATATAGACATAATTTCTATTATCATGTTTAAGTTTTATAAATACAAATGTAGTGTTTGTATTAATTCTTATTAATTATTTTATTTGTTATTATTATTACTCTTTCTATTTGTCATTTATATTTGTAAAAAAATTTTTATTTTATAAAACTTAAACAGGATAATATAAATTATGTCTATACATATTGCCAAGTGCTTGACCGTCTAATAACTACAGTTTATTCTATTTGGCATTAATATAGACATAATTTCTATTATCATGTTTAAGTTTTATAAATACAAATTTAGTGTTTGTATTAATTCTTATTAATTATTTTATTTGTTATTATTTTTATTTCTATTTGGCATTTGTATTTATAAAAAAATTTGTATTTTATAAAACTTAAACAGGATAATATAAATTATGTCTATACATATTGTCAAGTGCTTGACCGTCTAATAACTACAGTTTATTCTATATGGCATTAATATTGACATAATTTCTATTATCATGTTTAAGTTTTATAAATACAAATTTAGTGTTTGTATTAATTCTTATTAATTATTTTATTTTTTATTATTATTACTTTTTTTATTTGGCATTTGTATTTATAAAAAAATTTGTATTTTATAAAATTTAACAGGATAATATAAATTATGTCTATACATATTGTCAAGTGCTTGATCTTCTAATAACTACAGTTTATTCTATATGGCATTAATATTGACATAATTTCTATTATCATGTTTAAGTTTTATAAATACAAATTTAGTGTTTGTATTAATTCATATTAATTATTTTATTTGTTATAATTATTACTTTTTCTATTTGGCATTCGTATTTATAAAAAAAATTTGTATTTTATAAAACTTAAACAGGATAATATAAATTATGTCTATACATATTGTCAAGTGCTTGACCGTCTAATAACTACAGTTTATTCTATTTGGCATTAATATAGACATAATTTCTATTATCATGTTTAAGTTTTATAAATACAAATGTAGTGTTTGTATTAATTCTTATTAATTATTTTATTTGTTATTATTATTACTCTTTCTATTTGTCATTTATATTTGTAAAAAAATTTTTATTTTATAAAACTTAAACAGGATAATATAAATTATGTCTATACATATTGTCAAGTGCTTGACCGTCTAATAACTACAGTTTATTCTATTTGGCATTAATATAGACATAATTTCTATTATCATGTTTAAGTTTTATAAATACAAATTTAGTGTTTGTATTAATTCTTATTAATTATTTTATTTGTTATTATTATTACTTTATTTATTTGGCATTTGTATTTATAAAAAAATTTGTATTTTATAAAATTTAACAGGATAATATAAATTATGTCTATACATATTGCCAAGTGCTTGACCGTCTAATAACTACAGTTTATTCTATTTGGCATTAATATAGACATAATTTCTATTATCATGTTTAAGTTTTATAAATACAAATTTAGTGTTTGTATTAATTCTTATTAATTATTTTATTTGTTATTATTTTTATTTCTATTTGGCATTTGTATTTATAAAAAAATTTGTATTTTATAAATACATAGAATTATTGCTGCGGTTAAGGTATAGACGTTCGGTATAGACATCTGCCGCTTTAAGACAACGGCCGCTTTAAGTTTCTATAAAATATAAGGGTATAATGCTACAAGGCGTAGGCCTGTAAAGTTTCTTTCAAGTCTTGTTATAAAACAAATGAAAGATTTCCCATGATTGGTTTTGCGGATATTGCTTACAGCCTTTCTTTTAATCCACATCTACGGGGTTTATAATCTAGCAATGTTTCATATTTTGGCTGAAAATTCTTCTTTATAATATCACAAAATTAAAAAAACTAATTTCTACTTGTTGGTATAACGAAATTTCAAGTGTTACCATTCCGCCTATTGATGAAGCAAAGCTTATAAACATGGATGTTGGAATGTTTTATTGGGGGTTCGTAACAAAATTTCGTATTTTAATTGAGTAAATCTTCCGCCAAATCTTCCGCCTCTTCCGCCAAAAATAAAGCGCTAAGTCTGTCGTTTTTATTTTCTTCCGTTTCTTCCGCCTTCCGCTTTTTAAAATTCAAAACTCTCCAGCCTTGTTCTGCAGGCTTTTATTCACATTCGATTGACTTTCAAACTATTCACAATCAATTTTTTCAAATAAGCAACAAATCGCTTTTTCACTATATTTTATTATTTTTAGTTTTAGTATAAAAAAGTTTAATTTACCTTTTGTTCAAAATTTAATTAGACCTAGGTATTTTGTTCTTAATTTTTATGTACTCCAATAATCGAGATTTAAAACCCCAAATATATGGAAAACCGTGGTAGACATCTCTAAAAAATATTTCCGAACCCTGACTGGTTAAATAAAATTTTGAATATAAATTTTAAATAAAAAAATTTTTGTAAGTTTCTAAAATTTAAGGAAAATTTTAAATAAAAAATATAAATTATGTAAAAATTTCAAAAAATTTCGACGCTTTTTCAATAAGATATGATAAAAAACAGGATAACCTTATAATTTTGGAACAGAGTGTATGTCCAGTCTTTTTGTGGTTTTATACCTCATTTGAGTAAATATACTTTGATACTAGTTCGTTAATTAACGAAGATAACTCAACGAATAATCAAAGAACGACTTTTGAATGATAGAAGATTCGTTCGGATTTGATCAAGCACAAAAAAGTTATAGCTGATCTAATTATGAAAATCTAAAAAAGGGGGAGAGGTGTTGGGCTAATTCAATGTTGGCATAATGGTATTACAAGTGTTGCTACATGATATTAACATATGACACGATGTATAATTCCTACCGGTTGATGAATCAAAGCTTAAAAACATGTTTGGGATTGTTGATTTGGGGTTCTTAACAAAATTTCGTACTTTGATAGGATACGAACTATGAAGCCAAAATATGGCCTGTAAGAATACGAAATACTATGCGAAAGAAGGAAGGAGGCGCATGATTGACTTAAATAATATTATAAAGACATTTATTAATTACTACATACATTCTTATTCACATTATAAAGCCTCAATTGAAATAAAAAATTAAATAAAAGTTTTTTTCTGTTTTATTAAACTATTAATTTATAAAATTTATCTTCATTAAACTGTAATTAATACCATCTAATTGAAAGAGAATAAATGAGCATGGAAGTATTCATTTTACACAAATGTCGCTTTAAGTCAAAAAATATAAGGCTATAAGGCATATAAGGCCAGTAAAGTTTCTTTCAAGTCTAAGACATTTTACCAACTATAAACTATTTAGTATATTTTTACCAACTATCAAACCTCACAAAACCAAATATTCATACAAAAAATTAAAACTTACAAAAATTACCGTCGGCGGGCTAAGTGCGTTGTTTAAATATAGAGTTAAATAGAGATAAATTTCTTTTAACTCATAAACTTGTTAATTAAATAAAATACATTTATAAACAAAAAAATAAAAAAAAACAAAAAATGGCAAAACAAATTCTAAAAAATCTCATTACTTTCTTAACTTCTCTAAGTACACACTATCTCATTTTGGGATATTTTTACATGTTAATTAAAAACTAAACACAACACCAAACACACCCCGATACAGTTCCTGTCTGCGTAAATCGGAAATCACAAAGGCGGTAATCACAAAATCGTAATAGGGATCCAAAATTTTTTATGGATATAACGGAATTATATAACGGAATTACAAGTGTTGTTACATGATATTTACATAAGACACCATGTATCATTCCTTCCAGTTGATGAAGAAAGCTTAAAAACATAGATGTTGGAATGGTTGATTGGGGGTTCGTAACAAAATTTCGTACTTTAATTAAGTACGAAATATGAGGCCAAAATATGGCATATAAAAGTACGAAATAGTTAACGAAAGAGGCAAGGATGCGCATGATTGACGTAAATAATATTTCTAATGAAAAACATACATTAAAGGGCATTTATTACGACATTCTTATTCAAAAGCTCACTTGCAATAATAATTTAAATAAAAATTTTTAATTACTGTCTTATTTAAATATTATTTTATAAAATCTATGGCGAATCTTCATTAAACTTTAAAAATTTCCATTTAATTTAAAGGAAATAAATGAAGTAGATGTTTGCTTTCACACAACTGTCGATTTAAGGCTGTAAAAAATATAAGGGTATAAATTTATAAGGCTTCTAAGTCCAGTAAAGTTTCTTTGAAGTATTGTTATAATACCAATGAAAAAATCGCCCATAATAGGTTTTGCGGATATAATAATTAACCAAGGTAACTTATTACCAATCTAATTGTTTTAGATGAAATTAACTAATTTTGTTATCTGCTTGTTAATTATTTTAAATTATTCAATTTTGTTGGAATGTGGCGGCAGCAGGAAGGGAAAGGAAAAAGTTGGATCGACAAATGAGGGTCGACCGGTGCATGAGTTCGATCTGAATATGCGTAAGTCGTTTTAAAAATAAAATTTATTTTCCTATTGTAATTACTTTTCTGATTTATTTTTGATGATACCTCATTGCCTTCCAAAATTCTCAAAATTTACAAATGCGGCGTATAGGACGCAAACCGCTTTACTAGGCAACCTCTATAATACTTCATAAATACTGCGTTTCTGATAACTGAGTGATGAGTTGAAATGGAAAAGGCATTTGTCAGTGATCCTATGTTAGCGCGTTTTAATGCCTAAAAATCGTAGCTTTAATATTTGGATCCATTTCTCCTTGGTTCTTTATAATGTTTCAATTTTATTAAAGCAATACTCAAATTCTTAAAAAATTTAGCAGGAGATACGATAATTGAGAATCCTGAAGAGCCAAAGAATATTCGTAAAACAACTCGTAAAACGCCCAAAAGAGGTAGTATAGTTAATATTATAATAATGATTTGTCTATGTTTTACATAAGTGCCTTTACACTAGTCTGGAATCATTTTCAAATGAAAAATTTTATATCGTTTAGGTTTTGATTATGGTTTTATGTTATAGAAGAGCTCTAAAACACAAGTTTTTTTCAAATTCTTCTAACATTCAATCTTAAGATAATACATTAATTATTTATATTATGATTTGGATTTCAAACTTTAATAAAATTAAAGAATAATCACTTTTATAGAAAAGAAATCACTAGTCTGGAATCATTTTACAGTGGAGAATGGTGAAGCTACCTGCAAAAAATGTCCGCAAAAATATAAAGTCAAAGATAGTAAACCTTTAACGATGCTAAAGGATCATCTTAAAAAACACGGGATTGATGTACCTAACATCAATGACTATGAAGGATACATTTACAGTAATTTAACATTTAGTTTTCATATACTAGAGTAATTTAACACATTTCTTTCAAATTTCAACTTTTTGGGTATAATAAACATTAAAGCTATTTAAGGGTTTTATAATAATCTGATTGTATAAGTTCGAATTCAAATATTAAATATAACATTATAGAAAACAAATCACCAGCCTGGAATTATTATATAGTGGAGGATGGTAATGCTCAATGTAAAAGTTGCGATCAAATTTATTCAATGAAAAACCGACCTATTACAGCTCTAAAACGACATCTTAAAAATGCTCATAAAATTGAAATACCTAAAATGAACGAAGCTAAAGGAATACAAATACGTAATTTTAAATTTGATAATTAATTTTAAAAACGTATGTACCAGGGGCGTTCCGAAACGATTTTAAAATTTGAAAGACAATTTAAAAGACAAAAAAAGAAATTTGATTTAAAGAGCGTCATAAGAAAGCCGAATCCCAAAAAGGTGACACCCTTGATATGTATTAAAATCGAGAATTTATTGTACGAGAATCGATATACATATCAGGAATAATCTCGATAACCGAAATTTTCGATCGAGATTACGTCTCGGTCCGAGCTATAGTTATTATTCTATTATTTTTATAAGACTTGTGAGATTTACCTAATAATTTATAGCAGGTAATGTTGAACATGCAATCATGGAAAAAGTAGATAGTGAAGCTACAGAGAGTGAAGATGCTTATCGTGAAGCTATAGATAGTGAAGCTACATTGTCTGATTGAACCTGAAGCGTGGTTATTTGGGAAGTTACTATTGGGAACTACAAAAAATCTAACACAAAATTTGAGAAACAAAAAATTTAAAAATAGCTCTAAAACAAAGAAATTTCAGTAAATTACTAAAAATTCAAATTAAAAAATTCTGTAAACTTTAAAAACTCCAAAAAACTATTTTATTTATGTAATCTTCATCACATTATTTCTTATTTTTCATTTTATTATAAAAATTTTATTATAAAAGTAGTTAGTAAAAATTATTTTTTCAAAATTAATCAAGAGATAAACTCAAAGATAAGGTTTTGGCATTCGTTAAGTGTAATATTGTTCAGCTAACATTTTTAGAGTCTTTTGTCTTAAGGTTCAATAATATTCTTGGTGTTTGTTGTATTGTGGAGTGGATTGGGGGGTGAGAGTGTAGCGTAAGTAGTTTGGTCTGGAAAAGATAAAGCAGATCTGGTACTATAGGACCTAGTATGATCCAATTAGACTATGCTTACTCTGTATTTTATGTCATAGTGATTCAATATACATCATTTATCTTACACAATAACTCCATGTCCGTGCTATGTTGCTTTTTAGACATCTTTCTGTAGACTTCTTTTGATACGAGCGATGTTAATAACGAGCTAACCGGATTTTTCTGGATCCCAATTTCAGTCATTTTGCTACCTTTATCCTTATAATCCTTCAAAATCACTTTCCAGGATCGGTCAATTTATATAAAAATCCAATGCTGTAACATAATACAGATTATATTTATACAGATAATGATTAATAGTTAATAAATGATATAAAATTTTTACTTAAATGAATATCATATCAAATTTTCTCTCAAATATATACAAAATATTGGTACAGTAGGATGAAAATTCATTTTTAAATTTCTTTTATATTCCCTCTCATTCTCTTCATTATGACTAAAAATCTTTGCTGCTCTCTAATTGAACAGAAGTTGAAACCATAGGAGTTTTTGTGGCTGGATTCACAGAAATAGGATTACCAATACCAATTTGATTTGAAGTTACCATTTTGTTTAAAATTTGTGTAGGTGTAAGCTTTGTTGTTTTTTGTTTGAAAAAGAAGAAAGTATAGGAGCCCTTAAATTTTTGAAATAATGTGTTTGTATTTGTAATCTTATTAAGCTCCCTTCAACCCGATTATTTTCATCAGTAAGTAATCTTAATTTTGTGTAGGCTATAGGAAATGTCGTATATTGCCGGAAATCAGAGTTGTCAGATCGGAAATGGCTCAAAAGTTGAAAAAATGGCTCAAAAATAGTAATTCAGACCAGCCTTATCCTAGGGCTTTCCATTTCTGTCTTAAGCATCTGAAACTCTTTGTTTCGAAATATCTTCAACTTACCCATCTAATCTTCTTTGAAGTCACCAACAAATTATAAGGATTATGTAAATCATAAATATCCGCCAATACATAGAGAGACCACTCAGAAAATCGTCCATATTCTGCGTATATCGAAGTCAAATAATCTCTTGTCAAAAGGAAGCACATATAAAGAATATTCGCAACTAATAAGGAGATTAGGGTATATAACATTTTAATCTCATATTGTTTCTTCTTTGTTTGGTCTTTCATGTCAAATCGCGAAATTTTGTAAAACATTGGAATGTAGCAAAAGAAGCAGATGCCTAGTATGGTGTAGATATGGCCTTTCCATATCCAGCCATAAAACGCCTTAAATCGGAAAGATTAATTTTAACAAAAACAGAAGGACATCAGTCTATAAAATATAGGTATATTGAGAGCAAGACATGAACTTATAATAAAGTGAATCTTAAATATGGGGGTGACTCAAATCCTAGAATGGGCTCTTAACTCAAAATGAACGAGTCAGATACCGTATTGTTTTCCTGAGAATCTGAATCAAGAACAAACCCTCTAGAATCAAGATCATACACCGTCAACCTCTTAATCTAAACATACACTGTCAGAGGCATTCGCAAACACAGGTCCTGTATATTTTGTAATATTTCCATTTTCTGTCATAATAATAGAAGGAGATATCTGTATAGGAAGCCAAGTGATTTGAATTGTTGCCAGAAAACAAATGGCAAAGACCAAGCCAATATAAATTCTATTGTGTTTATTTGTCCAATACTATAATAAGTATAAGTTGGTTATTTATTCTAAGATTATTAAAGGAATGTAGGCAGCAGGGATGGATAGGGTTACCCGAACCACGATTCTAAGAAAATTTTGGAAACCCGACACAACCCAACACTAAATTTTATCAACACGGAGGTTGTAGGCTTTGTCGGAAGCTGTAGGCTAGGCCTGCTAGGTTGTAAGCTTTGTAGTTTTTAGTCAAATTAGGCTTGTACATTTTTAATCCTTTAATAATCCTGTAGAATATAGTCCTTCTGAAACCTTCATTTCTATGATTGACCCATGGTAGTCCCGTAATTTAAAAACAAAAATATTCTTATACCGTTTTATAAATATTTGGAAACATCAAAGAAACAAAGCGATTCAAAGAAATGAGTATATTTAATTCCCATTGTGCCATTCCTGTAAACCAAATAATGAAGTAAACAATAGAGCATGTTAGTGTAGGCGAACCATAGGGTTGAAAGAATGGAATGGTGACATCCCAAAATTGAAGTTTTTTAAGGATATAGAGCCAATAGCATCTAAATTTTATGTGATAAGTTTAATAGACCGAAATTTTTTATAGACTCCTCATTAGCTATTAAACAGCGCAACAGTAACAACCCTGGCACGATCATGCTTATTTAAAATCTAAAGTAGACTTAGTGTTACCAAACTTCCATCCAACTTTACCCAACTATTAAGGATCTTGTATAGACATTTTCCAAACAAATCTTATAATCAAGTCATTATTTTATTTTTATATTCTTATGACACACCGATATCGCTGTTTGAGACTTCCCGAAACAAATTCTTCTAACCCCTTATCTACATACATGAAAGTGTGCAATATGGCTAAATCTGTAGACTACTCGAACGCGTTGAGCTGCTAGTAATATCAGCCAGAAGGGCTGAATTTATTTTCCCTAAGTCTATATTTTCTTATACCAGCCCTATGCAAACTCTGAAAATGTATTCGAATTTGTATTATTATCATTCCTATTATTATTATCAATTTGCTTACACCAAATCTATAATTCCTAAAGCAACAAAACACGTAAAAAATGGAGAATTAAACGGTGGTTTATCACTAAGTCGTCGAATATAAACTAGAACAGAAACATAAATTGGTGTTGAAACCAAAATTGAATAGATAGTAAATATTATTGTAATAATTTCAAAAGTTGTTAGTAGATCAGTAACACTCATTCTTGAAATTCAATTTTTGAAACTTTTACTTAACTAGTGTATGACCCAAAAATAATGGGACACGTTATTTATGCCATAACTTTATCCAACTTAATGATAAGATGATTAAATAAAGCTTAAACTTTGAGATCTACATAAATAATTAATTAATATAATGAAAAATTTTTGAAGTGTCTTCTCTTTGCTTGGAAATAGATGGAATGAAAAGAGTGGATTAGAGACCGGACTGGGACTGTCGTACGAGAATCGAGATCTCGAAAAATCTCGATTTTCGATAACAGAGATCTAGTGTGGATGGAATGAAAAGTGTCCTTTACTTTTAGCCTTCCTGTATTACATAAAACAATAAGTTTTATTTCTTATCTTTATTTTTTAAGTACATAATTTTATAGAAAAGTCAGTGGATCTCATTAATTTCGATTCCTTAAACAGTATATATGCTTGATGCTTTTTTGTAAAAAAAGGATGAAAGGTGAAAAAAATCCTTAAACCCTTCATCTAATAAAAATTTAAGTGAAAAAATTAAGAATTCTCCATATTAAAATAAATTAGATTTCTTCAAAAATTTTTTAAAAATAAATTTTTTTATAAAATCACTTTCAAAAGTATCATAACCTTTAAACCTTATTCAATTTGTCACGCAAATTTTCAAAATTAAATTGAGAATTGCTTTGTATTTCTAATTTATTTGTGTTTCTAATTTTTTTCTTTTTTATGACTTTTTTTTTAAATTTTTTATTTGTGATTAAAATAGGTTTTACAAATTGTTTTTAAAAATTATATTAAGCCTGTACAATTATTCCTTGTTAAAATACAAATACAAAAGTTATATTTTTATTCGGAAATTTAAAAAAATGAAAAATGAAAAAAATAGCATAAAAAATTTAAAAATAATTAAACTAAATATCATGCATTTATGTATAAAAATATTTTATTTTTGTTAAAAATATTTTCTAAATTAGTCATTAGCATATTATTTAAGGTAAAAGTTATTCTAGAAATTATTAAATTGTTTAATTTAGCGTTCTAAAATTAGAAAATTGCCATTTAAAATTTTTAATGTGCCAATTTTTATTAAAAATAAACTATTGATAATTATAATTTCATGGAATAAATTTGCTTTTTTAGTAAAATTTAATTTAATTTGTTTGTTTTTTATGTCAGTAGTTTATGTTATGTACAGATTTAAATTTATTAAATAATACACACCCGGTTAGAAACTTTAGAATCGGGTTTCTGTTCGGAAATTGGACAGGATTCCTTGAATACTCGAGAAGCACATCTTTGTTACTTAGAAATGTCTCAAAAAAAGATGCACCTGCCTAAATTTAGAAGCTTCCTTGAGAAAAATTGAGATTTAGATGAAGGCTTGACAGATATAAACCAATCATACGATATTCTAGAAGTATACCGCCAGTATTAGGGTTTGGGTTTTCCAGTCAGGCCGACATTCAATTCGTCTTGTTCAGGCCTTATTTTTCGGACCGACCCGACCGAATCTTTTTTCGTGCTAAAATTTAATGCCCTACTCGAACGTTCGGAACGGGCCGGATCGGGAAACCAACTCTAGTCATTATAAAATAATTTTCCGTATTTCCTCTAATAGAACGACAGCCTCTATTTGAACGATACCCCTTAATAGAACGACAGTCTAGAGGGAGATTGAAAAATAAAACGACATGTCTTTCTATTAGAGGAAATACGGTATTTAAAAGAATTTTTAACTAAGATTGAGAGCATTATTTTATTAAATGTACTTCTTCAAATATTTCATCTGCGTACAAAAAGGAAATGAACCTTCGACCCAAATAAAAATGAAAAAATTTAGATATATACTTTTGATAATATATAATTTACACACTTCACTTTCTTAGTTTAGTTTAATATAAGCTAATAATTTATATTATTTTAAAACATCTGCTTAATTTAGCTCTGTTTAAAGTCCAAGAGATCACTTTTTGGCTTACTGTGAGTCCGTAATTGAGCCAGGTACAATTTCCGTTTGAGACAGAGCTATCTAAAAGTACATTATTTTCTGCCGTAATTAATTTATTATTTATAAATATTAAATAAATTCTGAGAATTTTCTGATGTTAATAAAGTGGCAGGTGTAAAATGATTATTATTTTTTCACAAATATTTCCACACCTGAAAATCAAAAAATTTTAGACTATGGCATTAAGGGGTTAGCAATCAGGTAGATATGTATAAATATAAGTGATGAGGGAAAGAAGAACCTCACAAAGAACCTCACAAAAATGGGGTGGTACGAAGTAAGATTACGAGCAAATCCGAAATTTATAAGCACTGATCGGGACGGCATGATCCCTATTATGTAGTTATGGTTAAAAAATTTCTATTAAGATATGTAGTATTTAATGAAATATGTATTTTTAATTCAAAAAATTTCCGATTAAAAATTTTAAATGTATACAAAAAAATTATAAAAAATATTAATATATCACATCAAAAAATATCAAAAAAATTTTATAAAATTATTTTTTATTTAAAAAAATCAGTTCTCCCTCTATTATTTAATTGACAGACTTCACAACAGCTGATTTTAGTAAGAGAACTTTGAAAAAATAAAGAAATATTTATTGAATGTTCGATTTATTTTTAACTCACTTATTAAGCTTTATCTAAGCCTTTAATCGAATTTTAACTTTATAATATTTTTTTTAAAAAATAAGTAGATTTTAATGGAACCTTTTGGAATAAGCTACAGACCGGGTGAATTTCAAAACCCAAAATGTGAGCGTTGCGAGCAGGAAATAAAAACTGGGGAAAAGTTGGTTATGGACCGGAAAACGAGTTTATTTATTATCATTTATCAAAAAAATTTTTTCCAAAAGTTCACAAGGGTTGCTTCAAATGTGCTATTTGTGATAAAATATTAGAACATGGCTCTTCCGGCTTGGATAATGGATTGGCTAAATATGGTCCTATTTGGCTTTGTCGTCCACATTTGTAAGTGGTTTCGTAAATTATTTTAGGATAAAACTTGGGGATCTGTAGAAGAGGTCGGTCGGAAATGACGGAGGGTCGTTCGGAAAAATCGGAACTGTCGGAAATCGGAAATCTGCCTAAATTTTTGAAAGTCTGAATTCCGACCGACCTCTGATCTTTAGTTATCTATTCTGGCTAGAATTAAAGGGCCTATCAGCTCCACATATTACTCAATGCCTCAGATTTGAAAGGTATCATAAATTGAAGTGTAAATGATATTAGGTTTGAGTTTTATATCGTGGATGATGTCGTGTAAGTGGGTGAGATACCTACATATGCGATTCTCCCATTTAAAGAATTTTGTCGACAACTTTTTACAGTTTTGAGGGGTATCACTATACGACATTCGAAATTATCTATAATTTAGGGTTATAATTTTTTGACAGGCTATTAGATCCAACAACTAAAGAACAAATGGTAGCCCAAAAAGGATTTAAACAACGAGGTGCTAAGAAAAAATAAGTATATAATTTAGAAAACTATTGAATAAATCTATTAATACTTAGTGCTTTATAAATTTAAATTTTGGTAAATAAAATTATTTTTGAATTCTTAGATAACGTATTCTAGCGATATATTCTAGTGATCTTAGATATACATAATCTATTATAAAACTTAATAAGATATATTTTTCCAATAAAGACAAAGACTTGGCCTCAAAATCAAGATCAAGAGTCATCTTCACTAATATTTATATTTATATTTCCGCTTTTTTAAATTTTTTTCTTTCCACTTATTGTTGAAAAAAAATTTCTGAATAACATCTAAAATACATAATATTGTACCTAAATTATTAACATAATAATTTTATAATACAGTGTAGTGATGGTCGGGATTCCCGGTCTCGGTTCCCGAGTCGGGAAATTTCCCGGGTTTTTTGAGCTCTCGGTCTCGGTGTTTTAGTCTCGGAAAACGAGACTAAATTTACACCCCTAATGACGGAAATTTTTTGAACTTTTTGAAGGAAAGGGGAAAGGAATATATTTATAATTTCTCCCATTTGCTTTTGATGGTTGATGGTTGAGTGGTTAAGTTGACTGACTTCACTCACTTAAATATTTCGTAAGTGCTGGGTTCGAATCCTAAAGTGCAAATGAGGTTGTGAAAATTTTTCTTTTCGGAAATAAACGTTTTTAAACTTTGATTTTGATTTTAAAATTTTTAATTTATTTTTTCTTAATTTTTTAAACTTGAAAAAAACATTAAAAATTTTAATTTAATCATGAATTTTTCAAAATTTCCTCCTGCGGCGCAGCGTTTTCGCCTCCGGCGGTAAAAAAAAAAAGAAATCTGGCTATTGGCCTCCCAAACTTTTCAAAATTTTTGCCTACGGCACAAAAAATGGAAGAAATCTGACGGACCTCCAAAATTCTCAAAATTTTCGCCTGCGGCGCAGGAAATGGATGAAATAGGAGGATTTATGGCTTCAAAGCCTTGCAACGTTTGTTGTGTGTTTGTTGTGTCACATGTCCCGTGGGACATGTGATACTGAGAGAGGGTATCCCTCCTAATCTCTTGGTCTCGACTCTCGGTCTCGACTCTCGGTCTCGACCCGGGACTCGGTCTCGGGGTCGATTCCCGGTCTCGGTCTCGACTCTCGACTCTCGGCTTTTTTTAACTCCCGACCATCACTATTACAGTGATGCTAAAAAGGCATAAAAATACTCAAAATCCATTAGTAAATAATTATTAGCCTGTGGGTACATCCTTGTTATTAAACTGATAATATTTATCTCTCCTAGTAAATTACATCCGTGTATCTATAATACAAAAAAAAATTTTCAAGGACGTTTGGGTACTTTTTTATTACACAGTTAATTTATTATCTCAATCACAACCAGTTCAAGCCAAAATAAAATTTATTTACATGAATATCTCAATATTTGCATTAAGGTCAATGGGTGCGATACTTGAGCGATTTGGGATATAATAAAGAAAAATATTTTAGTTATTTAATAAACCCGTTAATACCCACAATTCTTGCATCATTTTAATAAGAAATATATGAAGATAAAGTAATTGGTAAATTAATTTGGGTTTTAAATTTTTTCGGTGCGCATAGCACCGACTATATTGACATAGACAAAGGGGATGATTTTTACAATCAGTGATCTCATTAAATTTTATTTGACGCCATTAAAGCAGGGCTGTCTGCAAATGTGGACTGCGGACTGCACCGACTGGAAATAAAATGTTGAGTTGAAATATCAGTTATCGGAATTCGAGATATTGAATTTGAATCATGATTAAGTCAGAAGTCTGATCTCTGCAAAAAGCTAAAATCGAATTTTTAAACTTAATCAGATTATAAGAAATTTTTCTGATTATAATAGAGTATAATTCAATAAAGGGACGATTCACTATGGCGCCTGCAATCACTCGTTCGAATGAAAGAAAATCTCAAGATGATATGCGAACTTTTGTCCAAAATTTTTCAATGGCCTTAAAGTTATGACACCGGCCTTCGAATATGTATCAAAGCATGGGGCTAATTCTTGAAAATTTTGTTATTAGTTATTTCTCTATCATCTAAGCTTATTTGATTTCATTATCGTTAATTTTAAAGTTATGACACCGGTTACTTATGGTTCAACTTAATATTTATACCCACATGTAGCTCCAATTTTCTTTAATTAAATTTACTTTCAAAAATATTTAATTAATTATCTCAATGCAAAATCCTACCAACTATTAAACCAAAAAATTAATTATCATCATTTAATATTAAAAATACTTTATAGTCTCTGTGGAACCCAAAACCCATCAAAATCAATCATTATATTAAGTAAAAGCATCAACACAAAAGTCATTTTACCCCGTCTTTTCGCGCAGCATTCCTTAAGCGTGCACAAATAACCAATTAATTATATCAGTTTCAAACCAGAATAAATAAATATACAAAATAATATAAATATTCTCTCCCTTCTAAAGCAACGACCTCTCTCTCTCTTATTTTTAAACACTTTTATTGCGGAAATTTTTAATTGCTTTTTAGGATGCGATATTTTTATTGTTACCGTATTTCCTCAAATAGTACGGCCGGCCGTACTATTTTTCAACCCTCTTCCAAAGGGCCGTACTATTTGAGGGGGCCGTACTAATTGAGGGGGCCGTACTATATTTCAACCATCCTTCGAAATTATCTGAGATCTCCAACAAGCCTTATCTCAGTTTTTAATTTGTAATCTTTGCAATTCGATTAAATTTAACCCTCTTTAATCTTCTTCCGTTCTCTATTCCTATACCAAAATATCCCAGAATCCAGACTTATGCACTTAGTTGTTATGAATTATCAATGGATTTGATGAGATTTAGGAGAGATATCGTGGAATTTCCCTGAGATCCATCCAAATCCTCGGATATTTCTTCTAATCCCGCTTAATCCATCAAATTCCCTCGATATCCTTCCAAAACACTGATATGGATTAAGAGAAATTTAGGTGAATTAAGAGTGATTTGAGTGGATATCCGAAGATTTAATTGAATATCTGAAATATTCAAGGATTTGGACGAATATTAGGATATCTGGGGTATTCGATATTTATAGGAATTATGAAGGATTTCTTGTGGGAAAGTAGATTTGAATCTTAAAAGTTCAAAATATGACCGAATTATAAAAAATCCAATAGAGTCACTTTTTTGTATGGTTGACCCAGTTAGGACCCAGAGATGTAGGACCCAGAGTGGCGTCTCAGATATAGCCACTGTACTCAGTATATCAACGTTCATGTGTATATATAATATTGAAACATGGGGAATTGTGAAACTGGTGGAATATTGAAGCTGGGGGAATGAAGGGGCATTGTGAAGCAGGCGGAATATTGACAAGATCCGTATATTGCTGTTGACGGATCTTGATTTGAATTGTTTTGTTATGCTAGCGGAGTCACACGAGCGCCTGTTTGTATCTTATCAGGTGCACCTATTAGATATTGTTTGATAATGCTTTGTTAAATGTTTTGGTAATGAGTAATGTTTTAATGCTGGTCAATGTTTTGATAATCGGGTTTTTCTGATTATGATTTGATTAGGGCCAATTTTGAGGTTGTGACAAGTTGATTTGGAGTTTGTTTTTTTGGTTTGTTTTGTTTTGCTAGCGGGGTGGGGCGGCCGAAGGCCGACCAACTCCGCTAGTTTTATTGAAAATGGAGGAATCTGGGAGGATTAAGCGGTCATATATTTAATTATAAAGATGAGGATCGTTACTATAATTCGAAGAGCAAATTTTGTAATATTTTTTATATTTTTAAATGGGGGCCGGCCGTACTATTTGGGGGGCCGTACTAATTGAGGGGGCCGTACTATTTTTCAACCCTCATCTAAAGGGCCGTACTAATAGAGGGGGCCGTACTAATTGAGGGGGCCGTACTATTTGAGGAAATACGGTAAATTTGTGATTTTAGTATATGAGCTATATTACTTATTTTATTACTAATTTTATGTTAGGCATGACTAAATTTAATTAGGTAGTAATGTTGTCAGTACTGAAGCGGAAAGAAGAAGCTTCAGTTCTTAATCGAAGCCCCCCCCCCCAATCCGAAGAACCGAGGTTTTTTCGGTTCGGTTCCGAGACTTTTAGGTCAGATTTCCATAAGATAGCCCTAGCTGGTAACAAAAAATATGCCTAGAACATTGAGATTTTTTGTGCGTAAATGTGGGGGGAGGGGCTGGGATTCAAAGGAAATTTTCACTTTAACAAATCCCGTCTACTTCATCCTTGATAGGGTGATAGGGTTTCATGACAGGATTTTCAGTTTCACCAGATTCATCGGTTAACCTAAATCGAACCGACAAACAGAACCGCAAATTTAGGGGTTTTTCCTGTCGGATTGATAACGACAACCCTACGTATGAGTATATGAGATTAGTTTTAGAAGATGTTATAATTAGGAGTTCTGGCAAGTTTCGTTATCAAATCACTCTCGATTATTGGTATCAGATTTAAATAAACCTCCAAAAGTAAGATAAAAATATCAGTGTAGTATTAATTAGTTTAAAAATAGTTAGGTTGACCTAATTTATTCTTTATCTAATTTATCGCAAACTTAAAAAGCAATTAAAATTCTCTCCCTTTCTTGTATGTGCGCGAAATATTTTTAAATCAAAAGTACGGAATGAAGTCAGCGATGATCTAAATAATTTGCGAGAAAGTAATATTACAACTAATATCTAATTAAAGCAAAACAAGGGTTAGATTGAATTTAATTATTTAAATTATATTGAAATTATTAGATAGTATATGAGGTAATAGTTCGGTTCGTACCCCCCTCCCCATTTTTCCTTCCTAAAAGTATTCAAAAATTGTCAGTCCGTAATAGATTATAGAACTCGTCGAGCTGTGTCGAATAACATCAAAATCAACCCCAGGTCTTACTTTGGGCCGAGATACAGACCCCCGAACATTGATGGGAACATGGATCCTCCCGTCTCTTCAGTTCGGGCTCGTTTCCGAACCCGACAAATGTAAATATTTGAAAATTTTATTGGATGGGTAATGGAAACAAAAAATTCTTGAATCCCTAAAATCAGGAATTAAAATTTTCCGCAAATTACCCTAGATAATCAAGTAACTATCTTTAACCATCACCAGGATCCCTAGTTGGAATAGATCCCCTTATGATTGGAATAGACACCCTCATGTCTATACAGGTCACATCCGACTGTACTATCAACAAACCAATGATCTGATACTATTCTAGTTTTATTAATTAATTTCTTAAATATTTTTTTAATTCACATCATCATATTATTAAATTAAAATTTTCTCTTTGATCATATGCCTGCACTAAATGTTTATTTTATTTTTTGTTTAAAAATTTATTTTTTAAAATGGAGTATATCTGTTATTTTGCACTTTGTTAGAAACATTTAATTAATTATAGTCTAATTAATTATTAAATATTTTATTTAATTTATTAACTCACCTACTATTATTTTTTGTTCAAAAATTAGGTTAATTAAACTATAATATTTTATTAGAGACATAGATCATTAGGATGGTCTACCGCAACCAGAGTCTCTCGCAGAGCCATAACTTAGTGTATGATTGTCATAGAACATTGATTTTGATACTACAAGCTCAACTCGATGGGCGACGTCGAATCATCCCAAAAATGTCTTGCTCTGAATTAGCTGGGCCTAGTTATGCGCCGTGCGGCTGATGATCTGCGGTAGACCAGGATACCTCTTAAGATTACACTTTAAAATTTATTAGTTAAAAATTGTGTATTCACGTGTTCTTCAAATATTTCCGTTGGGACAAAAAATTATTATACTAAAAACTATTCATCTTAAAATTAAAGATTCCCCTTTTTTTAAATTGTGAAATAAATAAAGTAATAAAATATAAATTGCTCTTTAATAGACGTCTGACGCTAAATAATTTTTAAAAACAATTTTAAAAAGTTTGAATTAAAAAAATTTTTTAAAATAAGATGTTTGTTTTAATAAACAAAATATAAATAAAAAAAATTTTAAAAACAATATGTAAACACATAAAAATATTAAATAAATAGTTTAATAGTAATTAGTCTAATTAAATGACATGTTTATAATTTATTAACAAAATAATATTTTTATTATTAAAATTTACTAATTTACTTAGGCTTTACTTAAAATCTACTTAGGAGAAAATAATTCAATACCTAAGACAGAGGTTGAGGAAAATCGGTATATATCTAGGGATTATCTAGGGATTTGGTAGGATTAAGGATAATTCGAAGAAATTCTGGGATCAAAGGGGATATATAATTGGTGGGGATCGGGCATTGGGGTAGTTCTGTTCGGTTTTTTGGGTTTGTTTTGGTTAACCGAAAGTTTCGATTCTGTTAGTCGTTTCGGTTAACGAAGGATTTGGCGTAACCGACAACCCTACTTAAAATACAAATTTTTTTTTAATTTGCTAGCAAATTTTTTTAAAGTTCCGGTTCCGGTTCCGGGCCGGAACTTAGAAAAGTTCCGGTTCCGGTTCCGGGAACCGGAACTCAAATTGGTTCCGGTTCCGGTCAAAATTTCGGTTCCGGTGAAACCCTAGTAGGCTTCAATATTCGGAAATTGATTTATGAACGATTAACGATTCTTTTTACAAAAAATACGTTATAAAATATAAATTGAAAGGACATAATTAAAGGGAACTTGATGTCTCCCTAAAAGAAAACTTTTTTTGCAAATTCTAGTCTAAAATAATTTGATAATCAATCAAGTTTGAATAAATAACCGATTAAAGTAATTTGTTATAAATTAAATTTAACTTCATTTTTTATTAATTAAATTTCTCTATTTTCTGCACCTTCAAAAAATCGTATTTTAATCTATTGAGCGAATAAAAAAATTAAAATGCAAATTGCAAATTAATTAGGAAAATTTTAACACACTTGAAATTTAGTTAAATTACCGTATTTTTTGTATTAGAGCCCCATGGGGCTCTATTTTTCAAGTATCCTCCAAAGTGGGGCTATATTACAGCGTGGGGCTCTAATAGAGCGTGGGGCTTTATTTTTCAACCAATTTTTGAAAATACGTAATACAATTTTCAATTATACGGTTAACTACATATATTTTTCAAATCAATTAAAATTTAATCACAAAAGCAAATTCCAACATTGAGATATCTCCAAAGTGGATAGTTCGCGTGTACACTAAGTCGCGATTAAGTGCATTTGAGGAGTTGGATTTAAAGCCAAATTGGAATTTTAATTTGTGGAAGGTTCAAATCCTACGAGTAGGGTTGCCGTTTTCGATTCGAGCCGACGTTCGGTGCATTTTTTCGAGCTTGGTTTTTTCCGATTCGGTTCGTTTTCGAGTTTGGATTTTTCCGAACGAGTTTTTCGCTCTTAACTTTTTTCGAGCGGGGGTCGAGCGAGCTGGCAATCCTACCTACGAGACTTTGAAGGTTTCTATTTTGCTTCAGTCCGCACGGTCGGTGTCCGGAAAATTGGGCTCTGGAAAATTGGGCTCCAAGATTTTTCGGAAAATTGGGCTCCAACTTTTCGGAAAATTGGGCTCCAGCGGAAATTTGGGCTCTTCGTGAAAAAAGCGGAATATTGGGCTCTAAAATTTTGGGCTCCAGAGGAATTTTGGGCTCTATGGAAAAAAGTCAAATTATGCAAAAAAAGAGATGTTTGTATGGGGTACACGCCGATGTACCGCCGCCGTTGGTGGAACAACATCTCCCATTGATGGAACAACATCCCCGTTGACCCCCGTCATTCTAACAACATCCCCCGTTGACGGAACAACATCCCCCGTTGACCCCCGTCATACTAACAACGTCCCCCATTGATATTGCATAATTTGACTTTTTTCCATAGAGCCCAAAATTCCTCTGGAGCCCAAAATTTTAGAGCCCAATATTCCGCTTTTTTCACGAAGAGCCCAAATTTCCGCTGGAGCCCAATTTTCCGAAAAGTTGGAGCCCAATTTTCCGATAAATCTAGGAGCCCAATTTTCCAGAGCCCAATTTTCCGGCACTCGCACGGTCACTCCTTTGTGTGTATATTCGGTTCAGTCCCAATTGAAGAATATAGATGTGATTAAGAAGGTATTTGGGGATTAATATGGATATCAAGTGATTTGAAGAGTATTAATGATTTGGGGATTAATCAAGGAGGATTTCTGAGGTGGATCAGCTGATAACTAAGCTGATCTCGCCAAATCTATGCTTATCAGTATGCATATAGAGGAATCTCCTGATATCTCCTATAAAGTCCAAATCCCTTTATTGAAGAGGATTTGGAGCAGCTTAAGGTGTTATTAATCCCCAAATATCCTCTTAATCACATATAATCTCTAACATTGGCACAGAACATTAAATAAAAGAAAAAAACAGTATAGTATCAAAAATTAACAATTTATTATACAATAGGTAAATTTTAAAAGGTGGGGCTCTATTTCAGCGTGGGGCTCTAATACAGCGTGGGGCTCTATTTTTCAACTATCCTTGAAAGTGGGGCTTTATTACAGCGTGGGGCTCTAATACAACAGAGGGCTCTAATACAAAAAATACGGTAAATGAGTAATATAATTAAATACATATGTATTTCCTTTTTTTATAGCGTCATAAAACAGAACATGGTTAAAAAAGTATATTCTGATTTAATTTATTTAACGTATTGTTATAAAACAGAACTCAAAAAGTTATCTTTAAATTTTATTATTATCAGAATTTTTAATTCTGATTTTTATTCTCGGTGTTATTCTTATTTTAATTCTGATTACAATATTATTTTGATTCTGATTTCATGCTATATTTCATAGTTATTTTAATTCTGATTTTAACTTTATATTTATAATTCTGATTTTAACTTTATATTTTTAATTCTGATTTTAATTTATTTTTAGAATTCTGATTTTAAATTTAAGAATTTTAATATGATTTAAAGTTTATTTTAATACTTATTTTAATTCTGATTTCAAATTATAATTCATATTCATATTTTAATTCTGATTTTAAGTTATTCTGATAAGTATTATATTAAAAATATTCAACTATAATTCTATTCATTTATAAAAAACTAAAATAAAAAAATATTAAAAATTAACCCTTTCATATCCATTATGTTCATATCCTAAAATTATGGCTAATTTACTTTCTCAATGACAAATATTTTCTAAAATGCGATTGCCATTTTCTCGTTCAAATTTTTTATTTCTCAAATTTCATCATTTTTTGTCAACCTAATTTGGGGAAAGAAAACCTTTATTGTATATTTCCGGACCAAAAATATTTTTTTGTCATTTTTTAAAGTAAAATGTAAGTATTAAAATAATTAACTGTAATTTTCATATAAATTCGTAAATAAAATTGGCCAAATTTTGGGGCATTTTTACTTAAAAGACGGTTTAAATAAAAAATTATTGAAAAGAAAATAAATTTAAAACGTTCGCATTTTTCAGTTATTTTTAAAAGACCAAATTTCATCCGGATATACCCTTAATTTATTTTAATATCGGTGCTATAAATATATGAATAAATTCTGAAGATTATTCATAAATATTTCATTTATAATTTTTTCTCAAATATTCTTTTATTTAATTTTATGTCTAATAATTTCTAATATTATTTAAAAAATAATTGAAGAAAATTTAATCAAAGTTTACTTATAATAGTGTTAATTATATTCTGGTTTGATTATAATTCTGATTTATAATTATTCA
The DNA here is from genome assembly GCA_963681835.1 of Meloidogyne enterolobii. NCBI lineage: Eukaryota > Metazoa > Nematoda > Chromadorea > Rhabditida > Meloidogynidae > Meloidogyne > Meloidogyne enterolobii. The sequence continues at coordinate 2,376,758 of CAVMJV010000029.1, forward strand.
CTCCCTAATTGTATATTAGTTATAAATTCTGTTTATTTAACTTTTCAGAACTCTGGTTTAAGTTTATTCCATTAGTCATTCTGATTTAATCACATATTCTATTATAGAAATTCTGAATTAAAATTATAATAATTCTGATTTCGAGTAAACTATTTATATTTTATATTAGAGTTATACTATTCTGGTTTTATCTAAAATTCTGGTTTTAAGTTATTCTATATTTTCTGATTTAATTTAATAATTAAATTATATAAATTCTGAAAAAGTCTAATTTTATAATTATTTATTTCCATTGTAAATTTGAGTTATATCGTTCTGTTTTATTTTAATTTATTAAATTCTGGTTTCATGATATTTTAATATTTTAATTACCATTAAAGTTAATTTATAAATTTTGTAATATATTTTAAAAAATTATATTTAAATATAATTTATAATTTCTATTATTAGCAATCTTAATTTTTGTTATATTACTCATTTTTGTTCGAAGATTTATTTGAGAAAACTTTTAAAAGTCAAGAGAAGGCCAAAAAGTACTTTTTTCTTTTAATTTCAATATTAATTAATTACTTATTTTAATTTTTCAAAATAAATTCCCTTTGTAACACTAATTTAAACACATAAAAAATTCTTTTATAAATAAACTTGTTATTCGAGAATAACACATAAATAAATTTAAAAATATTTTCAGAAATCATATTCAGTTGTATTTAAAGTTTATTTACAGTTCTGGTTTAATCAGGTTTATTATTCTGATTTTATTAGAGTTATTATTTTCTGACATACATAAAGTGGATTGAATCAGAAAATAAACTTTTTCTGATTTTAAGTTTATTTTTAATTTTTCTTAGTTATACAAAATTCTGATAATTTTATTATTCTGATAATTATATTATTCTATTCTTTTTATATATAAATTCTGATATTCTAATATTATATTCAATTGTAAAATTATATTATATTTCACTGGAATTCACCATGGGCGTTTCTAAAGAAATTTTAGGGCAAAATAAAGGCGGGGCGGTCTCTTTCATATAATACATAAACAAAACACTTTCCCCTTCTCTCGCATTACGGAGAGGATCATCATAAAAATATTTATCGAGATAATATTTTTCTCTCCAATTTTTTTCTTTTTAATTTTCAGTGCAGTCCGAAACGGTTTGAGTGCATTTTTATCATTTATGAGTACACCATGTATTTATTGCCCATTTTTTCTTATTTACTAGCCATGGGAAATTGAGAAAAATCTAGAATAAATATTCTAATACCTATTTAAATAATTTAAAATAAATAAAAATTTATTTTGTTATCGTCCGAGCGATTGTAAAATTTATTTTACGTTGTGTAAAATAAAATAATTTACAAAATTAAATTTTAATATTTATTTTAGGACTGTTGAGCCAGTTTAGTTTTTAAGTTAGGATGGCTTGTGTTAGCCCAAAGTCCTTCTGTAACCCAAAGTCTTTCTGTAACCCAAAGTCCTTCGGTAGCCCTAAGACCTTGTGGTAGAGCAAAGTCCTTCAGTAGCCCCAAGTATTTCTGATAGCCCTAAATCCTTGTGGCAGCCCAAGGAGATCAGCGACATTCCTGATCGACTCAATCATAATTCAATTTAAATGCTAAGAGTTTAGAAAACTGACTCCCTTCAAGTCATCTTCCTCAATAAATTAAAATTAAAATCCCTGATACACATTCTTCATATCCCGATCATATGTTTTTTCCTTATCCTATTCAATCATATCATTAATTAAAATTATTTTCAGTTTTCTCTTCACGTTTTACTTATTTCAAATATTTTTTTTTATTTTATTTACTCATTTTCTCAAAGACTTTATTTACAGTCATTTTTGTCTCACTGCTTATTCACTATATTTTTAAACTATGATTAATCTATTTATCGAGAGGAGGTCATTTTAATATTATTACAGCAAAAGTGTTTTTAAATATTAAATTTAATGTTGACTAATACAAAATTTGGGTGGTTTAAGATTTGATTATATAAAAGGGAGAATCTTCGAAGGTTCAAAGAGTAAAGTTAAGATCTAATGCTTTTACTAAAAATCAAACACAAATATAAGCACAAAATTTGTTTCGTTATTTTAGTTTTGATCAGTCTCGATTCCTGTTGCTTTTATTTAAGCTAAACTGATCATTTTAATCAGCGGGAACCTTACGGGGGCTTGGAGTAATTTGTATTTGTCACTTTGTTAAATATTGAAGTGAGCATTATGCTCGATTCCTGTCACGTGTCTAAGCTTGCTTAACCCATAGTTTGTGCTGAATGTTATTACCGTCGTAGTACGGTACCGTCCGGGCTCTATTTTTGCTAAAATTCAAGCACTAATGCTATTTTAGTGCTGATCAGTTTAATCAGAAGGAACTTTACTTGTGCCTGGATTAACTGATACTTGACACTGATATTATTAAAGTTAGTATTATGGGAGGGCTTAGGCTGTTGATTGAGGAGCACATCATTTCTTTAAAATTGAAGCTGCCAGAAACTCGCTTCCTGCTTTGTGTCTAAGCTTGCTTAATCCATACTTTTTTAAACTAATTCTGTTCATTGTCATAAACTATCCATTTATTTTTTATTTCAAGTTTTTTTTATTTATTTTTATTCATAAAGTAATATTATTGCGACAATAAATAATATTATATGGAAATCTCGCATATAAAATTCACGTGATTTTTTGGAAGAAAAAACTAGGTCAGACCAAAATTATGCAAAAAAAATAAAAAACAAAGTTGATAAACAAACAAAAAGTAAAGTGTTAAAAATAATTTTTTTGTTATTTTCACGTCAAAATAAAATTAAAAATATTAGTAGTGCATTTCTCATAGTGTGTCCTACTCTCACTTAAAAATTTTTTTCTCAACCAGAGATGGGTGGCTGCAAATTTTTTTGCCAAAATTTTCTTTCTCTTTCTATAGAAAAAAATTTTTTTAAATAAAATTTTTATATTTTTCTTTAAATTCTATATAATTAAGCCTTGCTTAATTTTAATTAATCCCATTTTGACGACAGGATTCTTTTAAAATAGCTTCAGATCCTTCAAATAATCTTCCATAATGCTTGACGTATTCCACGGAGAATTTACTTTTATTAAATTTATTTCGACTCTCGCCTTTTTCACGACAGTAGGGCTGTTCTTCTGTGGAATGTCAGAATTTTTAAATTTTAAAAATATTGTGGAAATTTTTTAAAAAATTAGTAAAATTTAATTTTAGCCCAATCTGCCGTCAAATATGGAAAAGAAAAGACACGGACGAAATCAGCGGTGCCCCATTCCTTATGGGAGTACTTGGAGGCACTTGCTGGATTGTCTACGCTTACTTAAAAGGTGACAATACTGTGATGTATGTAACCGGTACACAAATTTTGCTCTATTCTACTTATACTATATTCTATTGGTTTATGTCTAAAAAGAAGGTAAATTATGAAATTATTTTTAAATCAGATTTATTAAAATATAAGTGTTATAATAAACATAAATAGTTAATCAGAATTATTATTAAATATGAGTTATAATAAACAGAATTAAATTAATCAGAATTAATAAATCAGAATTATTATTAAATATATGTTATAATAAACAGAATATAAAAAATCATAACGATTTTTAAATTAGAGTTATATGTACTAACCAGACTAAAAGCAGAATTAGTAAATCAGAATTATTTTTAAATTAGAGTTATACTAACTAGAATAAAAAATCAGAATTAGTAAATCAGAATTATTTTTAAAACAGAGTTATACTAGCCAGACTAATAAAATCAGAATAAGTAAATCAGAATTATTTTTAAATTAGAGTTATACTAGCCAGACTAATAAAATCAGAATTATTAAATCAGAATTTTTTTTTAAATTAGAGTTATACTAACCAGACTAAAAAATCAGAATTAGTAAATCAGATTTTTTAATTAGAGTTATACTAACCAGAATAAAAAATCAGAATTAGTAAATCAGAATTATTTTTAAATCAGACTTATATAACCAGAATTTAAGAAATCAGAATTATTAAACAAAATTTTATATAATTTGATATAATAAAACATAATTATATAAAACAAAATTATTATAAACCATACTAGTTATAATAAACAAAATTAACTACATCAGAATTATTATTTCAGTTCTGAGTTATAGTATAATTAACTATCATGAAGCTATATTAAAAGATAATAAATAAATTTTTCTATTATTTCAGCTTGGGATCTCAATCAAAATTCTTCTTCTTGTGGGTATTTGTTCAGCGCTTGTAGCTTTGGCTCATATCTTTGGACAAAAGGTTTTTCACCCTTTGGGCATTATTTGTACAACCTTGAACACTATGGACTTTGCTGCACCCTTGAGTGGATTGGTAAAATACCTCAAAATTAATTTAAAATAAATATCTTTAAGCGAGTAGTAATACGTCGCCGTGCAACATCCACCTTACCCCTCCCTCTCTGTATTGCCAACTTTATGGTCTCTACAGAATGGTTTATTTATGGACTATTAGTATGGGACTTTTACTTGATTGTGTGTATCAGAAAATTTTTTTTTAATTGATTAAAAATTTTTAAAGACCCCAAACGGCATTGGCAGTCTTTTGGCATTTGCACAACTTATTTTATTTGTTGTCTTGCCAAGAAAACCCAAACAGAGGCCTCCATTTATTCGACTATTTTATAAAATTCGACGTTGTTGTTCAACAGAAAAGGATATTATTTCTACAGATGTTGAGGCTATTGCAGGTAGATCTATCTTTAAATTTGGTTAGCCTCTAGGTAGTGGGAGGAGCTGCTTATTCAATATACCCCTTTTAATAGAGCAAAATTTTTGTCACGTTACTTATATGAGGTTCATGTTAGCCACAAAATCAGGGAGCATACCTCGCATTATAAATTCCGATTTTTGTGTCCCAAAGTGTGTCTAGTATTTTTGAGGCACAGATTTAAGAATTTATCAAAATAAAAAAATTTTTAGTTGTCTCAACAGAAAAAGACCCAGAAGACAAAATGTCTTTGGGCATAGATAGAATAAGCCACCATCGTTGGTCTAGCCGTATTCTTACAAATGTGGTAGGGGAAGTTGAAAATGCTATTCAGAAAGTGCAGATTGGAGAGCAGTAAGTTTTAAAAAATTTTTAAATTTTAAATACAAGAAATTTATTTGGATCCCCTAATTGTAATTTATTTGAATAGATAGGAGATATAATAGGCGATAGGAGATTGAAAATCATAAATGAGTTACAGTAACCATTCATTTGAATCCATCTGTCGATTGCGTAGAAATTGACTGAGAAATGTTGCCATAAAAAATTTTTTAGCCGTTCTAGTTAGGAGGAACTTGACTTCTTTCTTTATACTCTAACTTCCCTTCAAAAATCTTTTTGTATTCATATCCCTTATACTTAAGATTTGCCTATTCACACAAACTGGACAAATCAGCAGATTCCTCGGATTCTGGCTGTGCGGAAAGCGCTAAGACACTTTCACCTGAAGAACACCGTAAAATTGAAGAACACATACCTTCAACCAACACCGAGGAGGAAGAGATTGACACGTTCAATGAAAACGAGAATGCCTTTGCTGAAAGTGCAAAATCGATGAGATTGAGTGCTAAACACTTACAAAAGCTGGCAGCAACATTTGGGGGGTCTGGAGCTGAAAATTTGGACTTGGGAGAGAGTGGTGAATTAGATTCTGTCTATGGACATTTTGTTAGAAGGCAATGTGCTAGTGCTATGAGTGAATCTGCAAATACAGATAGGGTGAATTTTTGTAATTTTTTTGTATCACATTCTAGTCGGTTCTAGTGTGAGAATGTGTTTAATATATCTCCAGATACCGTATAGGATGGGGGCTATAGGAGGGGGACTATTTTAGGGGGGGCTGGGTTATTTTAGGGGAGAGGGGCTGTTTTAGAGGCTGGGTTATTTTAGAGGCCGGGGCTATTTTTTGATCGTCCTCTAGAGGGGGGGGGTTATTTTAGAGGCTGGGACTATTTTAGAGGAAATACGGTATATAATACTATCACACTTGATTTAAATTTACGTATATCCTTGGATAATGGATTTTCTAAAATTCTTAAATGGGAGAAACTTATTTCTATTAATCCCAAACCAACTATACCCCCTTTACTAGGGAAATTTTATCTAAATTTGATAAAAAATAAAATAGCTAGTATAATTTTTAGCTATCAAATTCTGGCCTTTTCCGCCTCAGTCGACGCCTCTCAGCAAAAATTCAAAGGACTATTCATCAACAGGAACAGCCTAAGAAACGTGCAGGATATATTGGTGGATTTGGCTATTCGCTCCAACAACATCATTATCGTGCATTGCATCCGAAAACAGATCAGGAACAAACTGATGGAGAACATGGTAAAATTTTTTAGCTTCAAATTTTTTTGAAATTTCACTATGGAATCGAGATGACTACATCCGATATCTTAGAGTAGAATATCTTCTCTTATAAAAATTCCCTCTCACTCCGGTTGCTATTTCCCGAGATTTAAGGCCTTCAAAATGGCCTCAAGGTCTCCATCCGAAGTTCGGACTCGCCACGCATATCACAATAACGGAAAGAGTGTGGGAGGGAGTTGTTGTCTTAAACGGGAAAATCTATTATGTCTCTTACGTCAGAGGCATACCCTTCGAACTCCCATGAGTTCCACTATACTACGATAGACACATGCATTCACGTCTTGAAAGGGGAAATCCTCGGACGTCAGAGCGTCCCTTCAAAGCCATTTTAGTTACCATATACTACGATAGACATCCACCTCTTCCAAAATAACCTATTCAGATCTGTCTTTTTAACCTTATTAAATTCTTTTATTTAAAACAAGATGATGTGCCAATAATAGTTGAGACAGATGAGGATGTTGCATCAAACAAGCACCAACGATATTTAAAACGAGCTAAAAGCGAGCCTTCCCTAGCAGCTAAACAGCATCACAATAAACATTTTAAAAAAATTAAAGAAGAAAATAAAGCCGAAGAAAATCAGCAGATTGAACAAGAAGTTTTGAAAGAAGGTGAGAAACAAGAAACAAATTCGGTTAAGGACGATAAGTGTTTGTTGGGCTGAAAGTTTTTTTAATTTTTAAAAGCTTTTTCCGATTATTTTTGACTTTGAAGTCAAAATTTTAATTTTTTTTGTTTTATTTTTAAACAATATTCCTATTTGGGATTGCCATAATTTTCTTTTTATCTTTTACTTTTCGTTCATCTATTTTTTAGGTACTCTGCGTTTATATACCCCCACGTCCGCAAATGTTTTCCTTTTCCTTCTCCTTCTTTCTCCTCTCACAAAGATGATAAATGGTCAAGCATCAATAAACCCCCATTTTCTTTGTCTTCTCCTTCTTTACTCCTTGCATTTTGATTAAAATGGTCATTAAAAATAAAACAATGTTTTTTTTTTTCGATTCTAAGCAAAATTGTGACCAACTGAATTTTCGCTGCAATAGCCTCCAAAATAATTTCTAAACATTGTTTTATTTTTAATGACCATTTTAATCAAAATGCAAGGAGTAAAGAAGGAGAAGACAAAGAAAATGGGGGTTTATTGATGCTTGACCATTTATCGTCCTTGTGAGAGGAGTAAGAAGGAGAAGGAAAAGGAAAAAAGTGCGGACAAACATTTGCGGACGTGGGGGTATATAAACGCAGAGTACCATTTTTTATTAAGCAAACAACTCGGTCCTATAAACTAATTTAAATTTTTCTGAAAATTTTTTTCCTGATAAGGGTATAAATTGAGATAAGACTGGGAGTGTCGTATGGGAATGACGATAGATATGATTAACACTATCGCTCTTAGATATGAGAGATATGATATGACTTAGATATGATTATATATTTATTATCTTTATACTCTTAGCTATGACCAAGACTCTCAATGACCAAAATTTCTTAAGAAGATCTTGTCTCGATCCTATCTTTGGTCATATCGCTCCGAATCACCAAAGGCTGTCATTAAGCCTTAACCAAGGGCCTATAGCCTGGTTCGACACTTATTTGTTTCAAAATATTTTCAGAAAAATCTACATCTCACCTGACCCTCCCTTCATTTGTCATTATTTGTTCCATTCATAATTTTAATCTAATTACGACGACTGTAAAAATTTTTTTGCCGAAATTATTGAAATCCTTCTACATTTTCATTTTATGCATTTCATAGTACCAAATGCTTTCCATACCAAAAATTAAATGCAATCGAACTGATCATTATGAAAATTTTTTTTAATTACAGTCGGATCTTGGTTTACTTTCGCCCATATTCATTCACCTCTCTATTATATGGACACTTTCTATGATATCGTACAATAATTGTTGGTAACTAAGGTTGGTGGATAGGTTGGTGTATGTCCATTCCGAAAATGTTAGGATAGAATTTCGAATTTGGATTTCGGAACCGCTGGGGTTTCCTAGTAGGGTTGGGGGCCCGATCCGGCCGGTCCGAAAGACTTTCTACACCAAAATTAAATGCAATCGAACTGATCAAATTTGGCCCGAAAAAAGTCAAATTTTGGCCCGAAAAAGACTCGATCGGGCCGGCCTGATAAAAATGAGGTCAGAAAAAATCGTCGGCCCGACTCGAAAACCCCAACACTATACCCCAGGACCTGCCAACTCTATTAAGCAACATCCAATTATAGGTCACCTCAGCCACACTTTCCCTTCATAATTTCCCCCATAATTGATAATATTAAGATATAATTAAGATCCGACTGTATTCCGTTGAAATTTGACGAGGTCTCTTGACCGCAATATTGTATTAGTCTCATTTTATTTTCACGTTTGCGCTAATATTTGCACAATAAATTTATTTTTTTAATTTTTAAATCGTTTTTTAAATTGTTTCTATATTTCTCTTAACCACACCACATAACACAAAATCAATCATTTGTTTGTTGATATATTGTGTTTTTTATGATTCGATTTTGCCAGATAAATTTTAATAAAATTTTGTATTTGTGTCAATAACTATTTTAAATATTTAAGGGGAAAATAAACGAGAAATCAGACGTGATACGGAGATGGATAAGTTAAAAATTGCCTCGGATATATACAAAACGTATAATATATAGATAAAAAATAGAAATGGATATGAAAATTTATAAGAGCAAAATAATAATTTCCTATTAGGGAATAGGAATTTTATCATAAACCCTTTTACATTTTAGGCTGACATTTTCCCTGAATTTTTTGGACTTGTATATCTTTAAAATATCATTTGGTAACTTGTTCCAAGTAGGTATAATTCTTGTAAAAAAGTTGTTATAGGTTTTTCTACTTAGTTTTCTGTGTTGCAAACAGTAAATTTTTTTCTTAGCCATTTTCGCAAAGCTGAAATATTTTTCCGGTTTTAGATGTGTTTGATTCGTTATTATTTTATGTGCCATTACTAGAGCCCGGATTTTTATGCAAATGCATATTTTTTTTGCAAACTTTTCATGATGTGTTATGCACAAAAAACACTGTTTCCGCAAGTTTTGAAAACTTTAGAGGGGGTTTCTATTTGCATATAATGCATATTTTTGCATATTCCGGACTTTGTTGCATAATGCATATTTTACTGCATATTTTGAGGTTTTTGGGGAAAATATTGCGAAAATTGCCTAAAATCCTGCCAAAAAGTGAAAATTTAATAAAAATTTAGGAAAAAATTTGTAAAAATTACAAATTTTGTAAAAAATTTTTGTGTTTATTGGTTTCGCCAGAAAATGGCCCACCCCCATAATGTCTCAGCCCCAAAACGTCGCACCCCAAGATGTCCCACCACCAAAATGCCTCATCTCAAAATGCCCAACACCGTAAAAATGCTCAATTTGTCGAACTATACATTTAAAATAGGAGAAATCTTAATAAAAAAATGTATTTTAAATCATATTGACTAAAAATATGTAAAATTTTAGGTATAAATGGTATTTTTCATGCATATATGCGTGTATATTTTGGTTTACTTGCATATTTTTGTGCATATTTTAGCAATTTTTTATGCATATTATAGTGCATATTTTGCATTTTTTAATGCATAAAAATCCGGGCTCTAGCCATTACTAAATCAGAAACATTTCTTCTTTGTTGCAATTCTTTTAAATTAAGATAAAGTAATCGTTCCTTATACTTTGTTATATATCGTGTCAAAATAACAAAAATATACCAAAAATTTGACCTATGGGACCTAATAATTGTCTTGATTCCTGTTAATTTTCGGTCTTGAGTCTTGGGGTCAAGTCTTGGTCTTAAGTCTTGGAAAATTTTCGTTCTCGCACGTCTCTATTAATTACCGTGTTTTCATCAATAAGTAGTTAGATAATAATGTTTCAGATAGCTTTTTCGATGAGCTTATGATTTTAAATCTCTTGTTTTTGTTCTTACATAACACAGAAGTCGGACATAAAAGGAATAGGGCTCGGTTTTCTTGAAAATTTTAATTATTTTTTTATTATTGCTCGTGAAACACTAACTTCCCTTTAAACAAAATCTATAATTCATAAAACATTTTTAAAATTTTTTAGACAATTTATTGACTTGAGCGTCAAGAGTGCAATTATAGGCAAGAGAGAGAGTGCAATTTATCGACGAGAGTGTCAATGAATGGACATACTACATTTAAAAAATAATTTAAAAAATTACGCAATACTTTACACAATGAATTTTTATTTGTCTAACCGATTTTTCTATTTCTCTAACCTCAAAAAACCTTAAATGAATGCTTTAATAATCATATGATGTGTAACAAATTGGCATGTTTAGAGAAAAAATAAATTTTGAAATTTTAGTAGACATTTTATTGATTTGGGATTTTAAGGCTAAAATAGAGAAGCATACATATATGCCTAATGCCTACCTTCATTTACATTTTAGGAGTAAGGCATTTTTGTTAATTAATTTTTATTAATTTATAAATTAATTTTTTAAGCAATAAATATTTTAGCAATCGTTCTAAGGTAGAAGTTTGTTAAGTTTGTTTTATTAGTTATTCTAGAGTTGGACAAGCCGAGACCGATACCGAGACCGATACCGAGATTCTCGGCTTTTTTCCAATACCGGTCTCGGTTTTTTCATTCTCGGTCTCGAAACCGATACCGATATTCTCGGTCCATTTCTCGGCGAGAAACAAAACTTACTCAAATTTTCTGTTAGTCTCGGTCAGTATCGTTTCTCGGTATCGGTCTCGGCTAAAAATGATGGTATCGGTCTCGGTATCGGGTTCTTTAGTATCGGTCAGTCTCGGTCTCGGGTTGGCCGATACCAGTATCGTTTTGTCCAACTCTAGTTATTACTGGAACACAATTTCTATCATACAAAACCGGGTACTTATCAATATAAATTGGACGCATAAAAATGTGATCGTATAAACCTAAACACTTAAACGTCATTGGACGGGGAGCAGGCCAGTGTGCCGCGAGCCCAATGTACCGCCGAGCTATAACTTTGTTCAAAATTTTCGAATCCGTGGCGACTGGTTGGTCTTCAGCTGGGCGCCACGGGTTCGACAATTTAGGCGCCACGGGTTCGACAATTTTGAACAAAGTTATAGCTCGGCGGTACGTTAGTCTCGCGATACATAACTTAAAACATATACTGTAAGAAATACATTATTGAAATAATTTTAGCAGTAAACTTTTCACTGCAGTGTATTTTATCAAATTTTAGCAAATGCTTTTTATTTTCCAAATTCATCTGAAAGTTCTCATTGTGACATATTTTTTGAGTTTTGAAATTGATATAATCTACGGTGCACCAAGAAGAAATAAAAAGGATAAACAAAAGCAACACGGTAAAATTTTGGCATATGAAATTGTATTTCTAATATTAATACCTTAATTTATTGAATTATTAGTTTGGGTCATATACTTTCAAATAGAAACCCTAGGATTGGAAAAAAACGGCTGAATAGATTCATTAGTGTTTATTAATGTTTTCCAAATAATTTTTAAGAGATTTCTAATGTATAACTAAAAACTTTTTCCGTCATCATAGATATAAGCAATATTGACGATGAACATAATCCACATTCCGGACAAACAGATAATTATGAAATGTTTCAATACCTTCTACATAATCCACCAGAAATTGGTGAGTAAAATTATTAACGAGAAATTTTCAAATGTTGTAAATGTTTTGTGAACACTTGAAGAAAAAATATAAATGAAAGCGCCATTTGTTATGTCCGAGCTTTCATTAGAAAACTAAATACTTAAACGTATTAGATTCTTCTCTCAGATTTAACTGAGGATAATTATAAGCCTTATAAATTTATTTCAGATAATTCAGCTCCAAACAAATTCAGCTCTAAATAATTTTTAAAAGATTTCTAATGTATAACTAAAAACTTTTTTCATCATCCTAGATATAAGCAATAATGAACATAATCCACATTTTGGACAAACACATGATTATAAAATGTTTCAATACCTTTTACATAATCCACCAGAAATTGGTGAGTAAAATTATTAACAAAAAATTTTCAATGTAAATATAACTTATGTAAAGTTATTTGAAGTAAATTGACACAAAAATAAAATAATCGTTTTCTATTTCTTTGTATGAACATTTCATTTATTGACAAAATGATCTGAATAAAATTGGGGCTTTTATAATTTTAAACACATGTATTAATGAATTTATAATTTCCAGAAAACGATGAGGCTTTAACATCGTCTCAGGTTTTTTAAAATAAATATCACTTATTTTTTTAAATAAATATCAAACTTAAAAAAATAAATAAATATCAACTACATTATAGTAAATATACCAAGTACTAATAATAAAAAATAAACCCAAGTACTAATAATAAAACGTTCAGCAAGGAATTACTTATGAACCGCAAGGATCATCTTACCTGCCAACAAATCATGAAATTTTTGATATGTCGGAATTGGGCATCCCAACTACGCACGAATCTGCCAGTTCTGCACCACACGAAGGCATTGATTGTTTTTAAATTTCTTAATATTAAGAGCTCGAACCCTAGGCCGGGCCCGGGTATATTTTAAAATCATAGACTTGATTTTAAAATATCATTTCAACAATAATATCATTATTAATTTTAAGTTGACACCAATGAAATTATGCAAAAGTATTGGAGTGGTTTGCATCAAGGAAATGAATTATTATCTAATTTTCATCATGAACGTAATAACAATTTTTTCTAAACTCTTTTTAAGTCATTTATATGACATGCAGTTGCTTGTTTTTGCAGAATATTTAATTTCTTTTGGCAGTTTTTCGTTAATATAATATTTTTCTAAGATATGAGTAATCCTCCTTCTGAACAACTAGAAAATCATGAGGTAGTCCAACAACCTTCTCACAATCCACCGGAAATTAGACAGATATTAAACAAAAAAGGTGAGTTTTATGAATCTAGAAGTGGGCTTGAATTTAAAAATTATAAGCATTAATTAATCTAAATAAAAGTAAAATATCATTAAATCTTGTATTGTTATCCAGATAATTTTGGTAATACTTAAAAATACTTTCCTATTCTGATATCCAATTTTAAAGTAAAATTTTAATTAATAATAATTAGGGATTAAGTGGATTAAATCACCACTAATTAAATCTCCACTACAAATCTCAACTTTATTATCGAGAGTTCTTGTATAGTTTTGCAGAATATTTAATTCCTTTTGGCAGTTTTTCGTTAATATAATATTTTTCTAAGATATGAGCAATCCTCATTTTGAACAACAAGAAAACCATAAGGTAGTCCAACAACCTTCTCACAATCCCCCGGAAATTAGACAAATTTTAAAGAAAAAGTGTTTGTTTTTTGAATCTACAGGGTGCGCCATAAGTAACCGGACACTTGTTTTCTATCATAACTTTATTAAAACACAATCAAATAAAATCGAAATACAATCAAATGATAGAGAATTAAATAAGGAACAAATGCCCACCCTTGGCTTTGATACATAGGCGAAGGCGCGAAGAAAAATTTTCGCAAATAGCACGCACCTCTTTGAGTGTAATTAAGAGCCACTCTCGGGTGAGAGAGTGTCGCAGAGACTCCAAACTTTTGTGAGGCATAGCACAGACCCTGGACTCCAAAATAGACCAAAAAGAATAATCCATCGGGTATAGATTCGGGGAGTAGGGCGGCCATTCCTGAGCGCTAATAAACCCAGGAAAATTAGCCTTGCACCAGTCATGAACTTCTATCGCCTTGTGTACCTAAGCAGAGTCCTGTTGGAAAATCCAGACTCTGCGACCGAAATGGCTCTTGAACCGAGGCTTCAGAACACGCTGAAAAAATTCTCGCAAGTAATAGTCTTTGTTGACTTTTACCCCAGGATCCACGAAAATAAGGGGTTTTTTGACTGACGCGCAAATACCGGCCCAAACCATGACAGTTTGGGGATGTTGGGATTGAATGATAAGCTTATCGGAAAGAGGAGATTCTGCACCTTGAAATAACTACGAGGAGCTCACAGAAATCTTGCCCGGTGACTAAACTTTTGCTTAACTATTTCTATAATATTTGACATTAATCATTCTAAGATATGAGCAGTCCACTTGCACAGCAAAACAACACCGAAATATTACATAATCTTGCAAATAATCAACAAGAAATTGATCATGAAAATTTAGGATCAGGTTCCGACCGATGTAAGTTTTTAAAATTTATATGCCAAATAACCTATTTTGTATAGTATTTGTGTTAGGGGTGAGCGCAAGAGACAATCTCAAAAAACGCAAGACGCAAAACGCAACGCAAGGCCAAAATTTAACGCAAATAACGCAAGACGCAAAACGCAAGAACGCAAAATTGAGAAAAAAATTTTTTAAATTAAGTATTAGCCATTTTTCAGTTAAAAATTGATGTATTACTATAAGTTAGCGAGTCATAATTAAGTTTGAGGTACAAGTTGGATGAGTAATGTTTTGGAGAGAGATAAAGGATTTAGAGGGATTATGAAGGATATCAGAAGATTTAGAACGATCAAGGTGGTTAACGAAGTGGCTGGGGATTACGCAGATTATCATGTAATTTGGAGCGATCAAGTAAATTTAAAAAGATCCCATGGGATTACTAAAGGATGTCGAGTGAGTTAGGGAGATAACGGAGGATAAAGGGCTATCAGTATTTATAAATTGATTCCGGGGATATCAGGTAATTTGGAGGATAACTTGAGATCTGAGCTCCAGATAATGAACCGATATTTTTTGAGCCGTTTCAAGATGTAAAATTGGTATTTAAATATTTAAATACCCTACTTTTAGCGCCGCAGGCAAAAATATTGAGAATTTTGGAAAGCAGAAGCTAGATTTCTTCCAATTTTTGCCCTCAGATTAGAATAATAACAGGGATTTGAGCATATTGTAGTTATCAGGGGTTGCAGAGATATAGCAGGATATCCCTACAAACCCCCGATATCTTTTTAAATCAACCTTAATCGCAGTAAATCGACCGATAGTCTTCTATCACTTCAGTTCCTCCGATATTTTCCACTTAGCCACTTTATCCCTCCTCCATTTTCTGCGCCGCAAGCGAAAATTTTAAGAATTTTGGAAGGCCAGAAAGCAAAATTTCTTCAGTTTTTAGCGCCGCAGGCGAAAATTTTTAGAATTTTGGAAGGCCAATAAGCCAGATTTCTCTAATTTTGTCCTCAGATTGGATATATTTTTTGCGTTAATTTCATCGAAAATAACGCAAGACGCAAAACGCAACGCAAGGCCAAAATTTAACGCAAATAACGCAAAACGCAAAACGCAATGCGCTCACCCCTGATTTGTGTCACTATCAGTGTTCATAAATTTCAGTTTTGCTCGTACTCGTACTTCGTACCTCTAATTTTGTAGGTTAAAGGTACGACCTTTAAATTTTTTAAAAGTACGACTCCCTAACCCCTAATTTTGGCCATGTACTTAGTACCAAAGTACGAGTATGAATTTTGGTACGAGCTTATAGACACTGGTCACTATACTATAAAATCAGTGTAAGACTCAGTCTAGTACCAGAGTAATTTTGAAAAATACTTTAAAATACTTTCGTATTCTGATGCAGATATCCAATATTAAAGTAAAATTTTAATTAATAATAATTAGTGATTAAACTAAAAATCTCCACTAGAAATCTCAAACTTTATTATCGAGAATTCTTGTATAGTAAATCCGACCCGGTATGTAAATTGAAAAAATCTAGCATCATGGTCTTTCATAATTCTACAATTATTATATTTAGTTACATCAAAAGTTTGGAGTTATTTTACAAAATATTACAAAGCTGATGGTGCCCGATATGCTCGTTGTAAACGTTGTGATTATGAAGCTAAATTTCCACCACGGTGTACGTCGACAACTTTCAAAAGACATCTTGCTAGAAAACACGAAATATTTCTGTAAAGAAGCGTAATTATGATTAGTTCCCTCTTTATCTATGAGATTCTTTTAAATATGTCGATTTTATTTTCATGATATATTGAGAACTTGAGCAGTATATACTATTTTTTCATGTCACCTCCAGAGCTGTTTCGAAATTTATATTTCAAAATTTCTGATCATTTTCAATTCCGAATTTTCAAATATTTTTTTGTATTAAGACAGCTCTGGTCAGCACTGGCCCGATATGTCTGTTACCCATTGAACTGATATTTAACGATATGATAAGACTACTGTATTATAACTGAAAATAAAAATTTGTATTTATTTGATAACAATCAGAGAATAATTCCATCAAGTATATCGTTAGGTATCAGATATTTTCCTTATTTTAACTCTGTCCATTACTCGTGATTTTTCCTTTTATATTTTAAAGTATCCTAAATATGATTGCATTTTTAGATATTTGTTTTCAACTTTTTTCTTCTTCATTTTGTTAAAACTTTAAGATAAATCTTTTAAATTGATTATGTCATTAGAAGGTAATAATGTTTATAATCATTATTCAGTTATTGTATCAAATTCAGTTATTGTACAATGCTCGATGTGGAATTTGTAAAAAGGAATTTAAATTTCCTAAGGAAAAATCTTCGTCACATTTCAAAAAACATCTTGATGGTCACAAAAAGGATTATGAAGAATATCTGAAGCACAACCGTGAATAGCTTTTAAATATTAGTTTCATACTAAGCTATAAGAGATTTGTAAAGAAATTTTTTTAAATTTATATCAAATTGATATTGATAATATATTGATAATTTTTACAGTAAACGTTATTAAATTAGAGGTAGGAAGGGGATTTATATGGACTTTCATTCGAAAACTAGGTGGATAGTCCAAGTCTGGGCAATACTTTTGGGACTTTTTTCGACTCCACTTTACCATATGTCATATGGGCGAACAGCTCTGGTCAACACCAATCCTATATGCCGACACCCAAATGAAACTGTATTTAACGGGATAGATATGTTCTTGCATTTTATTGAAAATAAAAGTTTTCTGTAAAAATTATCAATTTATGATGTTAAAAGTATTTCCGTAAAATATATCGTTAGTTAACTAAAATATTTTTTTCGATATTTAACTCTTTCTATTCATGTTGATTTTTCCCTTTATTATTTTAAAGAATTCTAGATAAACGATTTTTTTAATTTATGTTTTTATATTTCTATTCTTTTAAATTATTCAATCGAGATCGGATCAAAAATTGATAGTAAACGTTATCAATAGATGAAGTGATCAAATAATCTACTGTGATCGTTGTTACAGACTATTTCTATATTCCTGAACATCGTGTTGTTTAGAAATGCAATTTTTGCGGGATACTCCTAATACGAATTGACTTGTGGGATTTTATGTTAAAAAAAGCATAGGTTTTTCTTTTGCGTACAAAACTCAGCAACGTGATCCCGCGAGACGCGAGAGGACAATTTTTTAAAACTCTCAAATATCAATTTCCTAATAAAGTTTCAGCTTTTTTAAAAATATTTATTTAAGTTTTAAAATTATTTTTTATAAGGTTAAATTTTATTATTATTATTGACTTCATATTTTCTTTAAAGTTTTACCAGATCGATAATCAAGAATTTATAATTCCACTTGATTTGAGCGCGCGAGAGGCATTAAGCACTCGCTAAGTGCCACTTTTTAGCTTGCTGTCTTTTAATCAAACTGCTTTAGGCGGCATTTCTTTATTTATATTAAATAAAATAAAATTTAATTTTTATTTTTTTTAAATTTTTATTTAAACGTAAAAATAAAAAAATTTAATACTGTAGATAGATAGATAAAACTAAAGATAGAATTCGGCACTCAAAATTCAGAAAAATCTTTGAGCCTAATTTTTCAGAGCCCTTATTTTGGCACTCTCAAATATATATTTTTAATATAGTTTCAACATTTATTAATTTAATTTTTAAAATTAATTTTTTTAATTTTAAATTTTATTATTATTGACTTACATACTAATTGTACTTTTAAGCTTTGCCCTATCGATTCTCAAAAATTTTAAATGCCTCTCAATTAATTGTACGCGCGCGAGAGGTTTGTCTCGCTAAGACGCGCTAGCTAAGCGGCATTGCTTATTTACTATTAAATAAAATTAAATTCAATTTTTATTTTTTTAAATCTTCATTGTAAAAATAAAAAATTATATATGTATGTATGTATACCTATGTATCCCACCGTTTCCCGCGGCGCTGAAAAAGGGAAACTGGCTTTTGGACTTCCATTTTGAATTGTATTTTTGAAGCGTAAGTATATTTTGAAGGCTTTTCCTTATATTTACTTTCAAATTAAATTTTTGTACTCTACATTGTTATGGATCATCCAGAAATTTATTTTTAAATTTAAAACAAATTATCTTTAATCAAACTGCTCTCTTTTTAGATTTAATTTTTATATACTTCTATTTTATGTAATTATCTTAAGAAATGACTTTTATTTTCAAAATTCGATTTAATCTTCTTAAAAGTATCATAGTAATATATTTTTTGACTTTTGAGCTTGATAATGCTTGCGCAACCGCAAGAACTAAAAAGAATAAGCGTCAACATGATGGTAAAATTTTAGTCTTAAGAAAGTAATCTTGGGATGGAACCTAAATTTCAAAAGGGCTGAAGTCACCTAACCGAGACGGGATTTCGGGCACTCGATATCGGCCTTGAATGCCATGAATCTTAACGGGTCAAAATATCCAGTCTCTAAAATTCTTTGTATCATTAGACCCAATCGGAAGTATTAACTAAAAAAAGAAATTAATAGAGAGAGAACTTGATTAGAGATAGAACTTGATTAGAGAGAGAAAGAGAGCAGGTCTCTCTCTATTAATTAGAGAAAGACATTGCTATAAATATTACTATGGCCGATATTATTCAGGGTTAAAATAGATTAAAGGCAGGATGAGGTATTTAAATAGAGTTTAAGAAAAAGTAAAATGGGCTTGAAGAGAAAATACGGGTGCGGTGTCTTGTTAATTTTCCATATTAATGCTCCAGTCTTCAATTTAGAAATTTTTATTAACTAAAGTAATATTATAATTTGAATTTTTAGAATTAAACAAGACTACAACATTAACACAGGTTTATTATACTCAATCTGTATTTATTTTTGGGTTATATAAACTAGGGTTTATCTTGATAACTATTTAAAAAGTTAACCGTTTTTATGAAATTTAAAACCAAAAATTGGAAATAATTAAAATGAGTGATTTTTAACCCCCCCCCCCCCCCCCCGCAAAATAATTTTTTTATTTGACTAAAGCTCAAAAATGAAAATCGCTTGAATGAATTGTTACCTCTATTAATTACATAATATCACATAGAAATCAGCCCTCATAATACTATATAATTCGAGAAACTCGAAAATTTAATGTGGACAATATAAAAGTAGTAGAATATAAATTAAAAATTTTTTAGAATCATGATTCCCAAGGATTATATGACTTCCAAACACCTACCGAAACTTATGATCAAATATTGGAATGGGATGATAAACGGTTTAATTTATATTTCAATGAATATAGAACAAACCGAGATTAGACAAAAGGAGAATTGACATGTCCTAAATAATTTTCGGAGTATCGAACTACCAAAAAAGATATGCATGGAATTTACGTGCCCGCACAAAATACCGAATTCTCAAAATCGCGAATAGGCTAAAAAAGCTCAAAATCGCGAATCGGTAAAAATATCTCAAAATATGGAATCGGCCAAAAAAGCTCAAAATATGGAATCTTAAAATATCGAATCTCAAAATCGCGAATCGGCCAAAAAAGCTCAAAATACCGAATCGGCTAAAAAGTAGTTAAAAATGTCGAATTTTTTAAAAACGAAAAGGGTCGTTTGAGTGCCGCTGCAGGTCTTTTTCTGATTATTCAGGGATCTGTAACTCAGTCCAATCAGGTCGGATTTCATTGATTTTGGTATCATTCGATGCAGCTCGACGTGCTCTTTCAGATGAGCTATCATTCGGAAACTCGAAATTCAGTTCGGGATTCGAAATTCGGTTCGGGTCCGGGATTCGACTTTTTCAAAATCCGAGCTGAGATTCGTAATCAGCACATTTTTTTACCTTAGAAAAATACTTTCTCTTATTTTTAAAATTTTTTTACGAAGAAGTTGGTCACAACTTTGTTCAGACTCAACTGGCCTTTGCCGCATTGTCGATATTTTTCGATATTTTGAGCTTTTTTTGCCTATTCCATATTTTGAGATTCGATATTTTGAGATTCCATATTTTGAGCTTTTTTAGCCGATTCGCGATTTTGAGATTCCATATTTTAAGAATTCGGTATTTTGTATGGGAGCCGGAATTTAAGGCTACATATCTGATTTTAATTACGTGATTTAAATTTTTTATTTTCAAGTTCGTTCGAAGAGTATACTCGGTATTTACATGATCTTCTACTGAATAATAAGGAAAAAGCTAAAACGGATTATAACATGAATAACCCGACAACACAAGAATATGTAATTTCTTCAAATCACGAAGGCATTAATCATTTCTATAAATATTATTCTTAGGGTGTGGGACCAGAATGTAATGGGGGAGGACAGGAAGGGATTAAGGGACCAGATATTATGGGACAATATTGAGGGATATTAAGGGACCAGAATGTATTAAGGACGGACATATTAAGACAGTACGGACATATTAAGACAGGACGGACATATTAGACGGACATGTTAAGACAGGACGGACATATTAAGCTACAGACAGCTTTTAGTAGATACATTTATTTTCCTCGATAAATCATATATGTAATAATATTTTTGTTTTATTTTAGTTTATGATCAAAATCCACCTTCAGAGTCGACAAAAGCCTCAACTAAACCTTGTAGGTTTTTTATCTTGATGGGGGGTCCCTCTCGGAATGTAACGAGAATGTGATCCCTCTTGAAGCACGAGATCCCTCTCGGAGCACCCCTCTCGAAGCGTGGGTTTTGCATAAACTCTCGCCGACTTCATTAGGTTTACTTTGTTAGACAAAATTATTATAGAGTTAATTAATAGACAAGGATTTTTTGTATAATCCATAAATGCACTCCGTTCCCGTTTTTAGGGCCCACCTTCCCTTTTTTCAGTTATAGACCAAAATTCACCCGGAGCCGAATATTTTGAGAAATCATGTAGCCCAACTTTCCGAAGCTCACATTAACGGGACTCATATCTATTCATATAAGATTATAATCTCATCATATCTTTATGTGTTGAATAAATAAGGATTAGAAACCATTTAAGACTTTTCCGATTCCATATAATGCTGATAACCATCCACAAAATATTTAATTGGTAATAATTTTATCACTCAGTTACTTCACCCGTCTGGAATTATTTTACACGTTTCAATAAAGATGGTGCCCGATTTGTTCGATGTAATACTTGTGAAGCTGTATTTGATTTTCCAAAAAGATTTACTTCGGTAACTTTCAAAAAACATCTTAGTAAAGAGCACGGAATAAATTTATAATGAAGCGATATGTTTTGTGATAGCTTATTTTGTTCATTCTTTAGCTAAAAGCGATTTCTAAGTAAAAAATTTTGGAACTTTTGAGTTATACACCTACATCTTTTATTGCCCCATTTTCTTCTCTTGTCTTCATTTCTAATTTTTCTTTTGATTACAAAATGGTCAAAGGCAATTAATGGGCATGGATTAAATTCATTTATAAAAAGCGATTCAAAAGATAATTTAGAAATCAAGGCATTATATGGAATGGAGAAGGAAATGGGGGTGGGGGTCAGGGGTGGGCGCATTGCGTTTTGCGTTTTGCGTTATTTGCGTTAAATTTTGGCCTTTTTTTGCGTTTTGCGTTTTGCGTTTTTTTCGATGAAATTAACGCAAAAAATATCCCCAATCTGAGGACAAAATGGGAGAAATCTGGCTTCTTGGCCTTCCAAAATTCTGAAAATTTTTGCCTGCGGCGCTGAAAAAAAGAAGAAAGTTGGCTTTCTAGCCTTCCAAAATTTTCAAAATTTTCGCCTGCGGCGCTGGAAATGCAAGAGGGATAAAGTGACTAACAAATAAGTGGAAATTAGGCGGAATTGAAGGGATAGAAGACTATCGGTCGATGGGATTAGGTTGGATTTAAAAGGATAACGGCAATTTGTAGTGATATCCTGCTGTATCTCTTCAACCCCTGATACCTACTATATGCTCAAATCCCTATTATCTTTCTAATCCAAGGGCAAAAAGTGAAGAAATCTAGCTTCTGTCTTTCTAAAATTCTCAAATTTTTTTTTGCGGATCTCAAGTTATCTCATCTCAAGTTATCCTCCAAATCAACTGATATCCCCGGAGTCAATTTATAAATACTGATAGCCCTTTATCCTCCGTTGTCTCCCTAACGAACCCGACATTTTTCAGTAATCCCATGGTATCTTTTTAAATCTCCTTGATCGCTCCAGTTTACATGATAATCTCCGTAATCCCCCGCCACTTCGTTAAACCCCTTGATCCCTCTAAATCCTCTGATATCTTCCATTATCCCTCTAAATCTTCTATATCTTTTCAAAACATTATTCATCAAACTTACATGTATCACAAAATCAATTAGGACTTGCTGACTTATAGTAATACACCCATTTTTAACTGAAAAATGTCTAAAACTTAATTTAAAAAATTTTTTTCCCTATTTTGCGTTCTTGCGTTTTGCGTTTTGCGTCTTGCGTTATTTGCGTTAAATTTTGGCCTTGCGTTGCGTTTTGCGTCTTGCGTTTTTTGAGATTGTCTCTTGCGCCCACCCCTGGTGGGGGTCCAAAAAATGTAAGTGTATAACACAAGAGTTCCAAAATTTTAGAACTTCTTCAGTATTCGATCATGAAAAATATGTTTTTGTGATAATAATTTATCCTTCTTCCTCATTAAAATTTCTCTAAAATAATTTGTTTATCAAATCATTAAATTTTTAATTTTTAAATTTTACTTCAATCAAGTTTTTTAAAAAAACATCTGTCTTTTCAAAATTTATTTTTAAACGAAAATTGGAAATAAATTATTTTGATTAATTAAAAATGAATATTTAAATGGAACTTAAATTTTTTATATTTTAACAAATTCAGCGAATAATTATGCAATTTTATTTTTAATTGCAAAAAAGTATATTTTAAGGAACAAAATTTTGAATATTTTTTTATTTTATAAGATAGTATAAATTCAGTGCAAATTTAATTATATTATTTATTCAAATATTATTATAAATTTAATTAATTTGAAGAAACTTTAACAACTAACGATGAATAAACGTTATTTTAGAGCAATGCTATTTAAGGATAAAATTCCAATTTTGGCTGGATCGTAATCATATATTAGCTAATGCAATAGGACATTAAAAGCTCTATCATTAGTTTGGCAAATCATGGGAAATCCATGGATATGGAACCGAAATATTCGATTCCCGAATATATTATTATATATTATTTTATATATTATTGTATAATAATATTCGATACCCGAATAAGATAAGAAACCGATTTTGTATTACAGACCTAATGATCCGCATATCCCAATCCGCCGAGCGAACCCTATAGTAACACTTCATTGAGGATACATATATTAATTAATGAGATATTCACCACGGAGATCAATAACAAAACGCCATCGCTGAGGCAACTTTCGGATTCCATGTTTGAAAAACATGGATCCCATTTTTGAGGAAAAATAACACTCCACCGACTGCATTTTGGATTTCGTCCGCGGACATGTTATTGAGTTTATCAAATTTTTTAGTCTCATTTTTTACCTCATAGGGCATACATATGTATATTGGCCTCATAAACTAGACAAGATATGATTTTCTATTATTTAATTTTCATATAAATTTTTTAGAATTTAAGACAATTTTAATTAAAAATGAAAGGTGGAACAAGTTTATTCGTCTTATTTTTCCTCTTAGCTGTCAATTTATCTTTAGTTTCTGAAGGTTTTACATAAAATTTTCGGTAATCCTGCAGAATCTGGGAGACACCTTAAAAACAACTTAAAAATTTTTTTTTCTGAAAATAATTTTATATAGGTAATCGACCATGCTGGTCACGAATCTGAGCTTAGAATTTGTTTATTTCGAACCCCGAACTCGATTTTGACCAAGTCGAAATTCGGGGTAGAAATTCGATATTAGGAAATTTAAGGCTAATCTGATACGCGTTTTCGAGCTGAGTCAATTGCCACCGAAATTACCCCGATCCGACTCCATAGGGCCGAGTTACAGGCCCCAGAAATTTGAAAATTTTTGGGGTCGAAAAATTGAAAATCCAAATAATAGCTCATTCGAGAGAACTTGACGAGCTGAGTTGAATGACACCAGATTCAACTCGATTGAATGATTCTGAACAAAGTTATGACCAACGGAATCTTCGGTGGAAAACCTGTGGGAATATACTAAAGCGCCCCCAAATCAAGTATATGATAAAAAATCATAGATAAAATGTCACATTTGACAAAATCTGATATCAGATTCGTGATCAGCATGGTCGATTACCTATATAAAATTATTTTCAGAAAGAAATAATAATTTTTAAGGTGTTTTTAAAGTGTCTCCCAGATTCTGCAGGATTACCGGATTTTCTTATTTTCAATTAGGCATGTACACGGATACTGGCTGATAAGGATAAAAATTTTGGAAAAAGTGCCGAATACGTGATAGAGTGATTAGAGTTGTCGGTTCTAGAAAATTTCTCGGTATCCCAAACCGAACCGAAAAATCCAAGGTTCTTTGAATCGTACTCGGTTCTTCGGTTCGGTCCAGAACCGACAACACTAGGGTGGATAAATATATGAAGACCATGTTCCGACTGAAAGATAGCTAAAAAATTTTTATAAGGATATGGATAGTAAAACTTGTAACCGTGATCATGCTCGTATTTCATGCTTAAATTCATTAAATAAAAATATTTAATTTCAAAAATTTAGTCAATTCTCTTATTGGACCTCCTTGGACTTGGCCGTATCGACCATACCGACCTTATCGACATTGGCGTTCACCTGTTAATGACGGAACAATTCCTATCAGTTCCTATTAATTAAGACTATTTTCATTAATTAAAAAAATATTTTTAGACGGAAAGCGCGTTCTGATCCCGTGACGTTCTGTTTAATTGATAAATTTCTGGAGTAATGCTGATATTGGTTCGGGTGATTAAATATATTAGAGAGGTTTGACTGACAATGAGTCAAATAATACAAATAATTTACAATTTAATTCATCATTATAATATATAGGCAAGATAAATTAAAATCTAAAAATTTAATTACTGATAAATATTATGTTAATTTATGTACATGATTTATTATCAAGTTGAAAAACTTTAATTAAATATTTTTGGCTACTGGTCTAAACTATAAGTTCAATGAATATGTCAGAAGATATTTAAGAGAACGACAGACACATCTCATGAAAGAGTATCGTAATTGGAATAATAATTATAATTAATCTTAATTAGAACCATAACTCTCGACCATGACCTTGAGAATTTAGGTTAAATCTAACTTGCCTTAAATGAAGTACAGACATCCGTCCATTGGACTCATAAGCTGGACCAGATGCATATTTTTATTAATTAATAAATTTTATAAAAATTTTTTTAGAATTTTAGAATTTAAAATTAAAAATGAATGGTGGAGCAAGTTTATTTGCTTTATTCTTCCTTTTAGTTGTCAATCTTTCCTTCTTTACTGAAGGTATTTTAAAAAAAATTCTCGTTATTTAACTATTTAATACATAAAAATATAAAATTAATTTAAAAAATTCAGTCGATTCCATTGTATTGCGACCAGGAATCGGACAACCAAGACGTTCAGTTCCATTCCATGAATTTAGAGCTAAACGTATTGTTGGGCATCATTACCCATCTCGAGCGGGACGTTCTGTGCTAGACCAAGACAGAGCAAAACGTCATGCCACAGGCATGGATTCAATCATTGCACCGCCAGAAAAAATGCGACTTGCAAGAGGAGGTTATATCTATTTATCCTAAAAACCTTCCAGACTGAACCATGGATAAGCGGAGCTTAGGGCACGAATAAACTTGGAACTGCTTTCTTTTTTACATAAGAACTCTAACTAAAATTATTATTATTCCAGACGGAACCTATAAACCTCCCCCTTCTCGATTTGGACGTTCTGTGCCAGACCATGAAGTTATAGCTAAACGTCATGCCACAGCAATGGATTCAATCATTGCACCGCCAGAAAAAATGCGACTTGCAAGAGCAGGTAACTATTTTTATTAATTAAAAAAAATAATTTTCAGATTTTGACGCTTTTTTCAAGACAGCTGCTAAACTTAATGAGGGAAAAGGTCGACCAGGACGTTCAGTTGGATTCAATAGTCGATTTGTAAGAGGTAATGATTTTTATTATTGTTCTAAGTAAAAATACAATTATACCCAAATTTTACGACACCTTTCGATCTAAAAAAACTGTCCTCTATGATACACATTTTTAAAATTGTCCTTAAGATACAAGCGAAGTTCTACTTTAATCAGTACTAGATTTGAGTAGAAAAATTTTAATCAGTATAGTAACTATTTTTATAAATTTAAAAATATTTTCAGATTTTAACGATTTTATGAAAACGATTGCTAAAGTTCGACCAGGACGTTCAGTTGAATTTAATAGTCGATTTGAAAGAGGTGATGATTTCTATTTTTATTATAGTAATAGTGTAGTATTAGTATAGTAATTAGTATAGTAATAGTATAGTAATTTATAATAATAAATGTTAATGAGAGACAAAATTTTGGCGAAGAAATTAATTTTTAAATATAAGCTATTTTTTGAAAAAAATATTTCAGGATTATTCGCGAAAGAAAAGATTTGAAATTTAATTGACAAAAGACAGCAAGTTTAATTTAAAAATGTTAAAATATTAAAATTAAAGCATAATTTTTAAAAATTTAATAAATATTATGTAAGTATACGTATATGATTTAATTATTAAAGTCTTCAGACCTTATTCAAATATTTTAATATCTGCTCTAGCTTATGAGTTAAACCTACAAAAGAGTTTAGCAAGAGGAAGGGGAGGGGGGATTAAAACAACGGCAGGATTCAAACCTGCGACCTCTTGACAGTTATGCAAGGCTCTTTCGTTCACCATATACAGTAGCTTTACCTCTGAGCTACCGGGGCATCCCTAATGCTTTCTCATTTATCTTTTTAGATAGTCTTTAATATTTTGAGGTATGGCCCAGTCTATGAGTACAACCTACGGAAAGAGTTTAGCAAGGGGAAGATTGTGCGACCGAGGTAGCAGGATTTGAACCTACGACCTCTTGAGAGTTATTCTAGGTACTCTGTTCACCATAGCTGTACATACTACATTAGTTTTAACACTAAGTTACCGAGGCATCCCTAATCCTTTCTCATTCATCCTTTAGATCGTTTAACATCCGCCTAAGCGTTTTAATCGCTTTAGGTGAATCATCCTTACACTACTTCTGTTAAGCTTAAAAATTTTATTGGACTCATAATCTAGATCAGAACCATATTTTTATTAATTAATTAATTAAATATCAAATTTTATAAATTTTTTAGAATTTATAAGTTAAAAATGAATGGTGGAATACATTTTTTCGCTTTATTATTACTTTTAGTTGTCAATCTTTCCTTCTATACTGAAGGTATTTTATTAAATAATCTCGTTATTTAATAATTAAATTCAAAATACAAAATTAATTTCAACAATTTAGTCGATGCCAATAAATCCACTTTATCGGAAGCTGACGCTTTATCGAATGTTTTAAAGTATGCTAGTAAATCAGGACGACCAGGACGTTCAGTACCAACCCAAAATGTTAGATTTCGACGTCATTCGCGTTCAGTTCCTCTTAATGACGGAACTGCGCGTGTTGCGAGAGGTGACTATTTTTATTAATTAAAAAAAATAAAATATATTTTCAGACGGAACTATAGTTATAAACGGAAAGCGCGTTCTGATCGCATGACGTTCTGTTTATTGATAAATTGCTGGAGTAATGCTGATATTGGTTACAAATGATTATTAATATATTAGGGAGGTTTGACTCACAGTGAATTAAATAATACAAATAATTTACAATTTAATTCATTATTATACTGTAAGGGAAAGATTTCTATAATATTAACAGACTAGGACATGGATACTGATTTAGGTATCCGTATACGGATATTTTCGGCGGATACAGACGGATATCCGCAGGCATTTTATAATATTTGTATCCATGTCCTAGTCTGGTAGTTAAAATATTAAAATCTAAAATTTTAATTATTGATAAATATTATGGAAGTTTATGTACGTGATTTAATATTAAAGTCGACAGCTTTAATTAAATATTTTTGGTTACTGTTCTAGGCTATGAGTTCAATGAATATGTCCGAGTATTATTAATAAGAACGACACGTTACATGAGAGAGTATCGTAATTGGAATCATATTTGGAATCAATCTTAATTGGAACCATCATTCTCTACCATGACCTTGAAAATTAAATCACATCTAACAGGCCCTAAATGTAATACAGACATTTGTCCATTGAATTCATAAGCTAGACCAGAACCATATTTCTTATTTATTAATAAAATTTTATAAACTTTTTTAGAAATTTAGAATTTATAATTTAAAAATGAATGGTGGAGCAAGTTTATTTGCTTTATTCTTCCTTTTAGTTGTCAATCTGTCTTTTTTTACTGAAGGTAACATAAAAAAGGATTATAAAATTTTACTTTCAAAAATTTTAGTCGATTCTTTAACTGAACGCCCTTGGTGGAAAAAACCGATTCGTTCAGTTCCAGACCAAGGCTTTAGAGCTAGACGGTATGCTAGACGGAATTTGATCCTTGCAACGCCAGAAAGAATGCGTGTTGTAAGAGGTGAATAGATTTAAGAACTATAAATTATTTGGACCTTATATCGTTGGATAAATACGCCTTAACGTATATGCTCGAATAATAGCCCTCTGTCTAATAATTACTCATATAGATAACATAGAATTATCCCCTCCCCCCCCCCTCAGACCAGGGGTTGTTAAAATAATTATCTCTTAAATATAGTTATAATATGCTATCATGAAATATGCTTGAATCCTCTGAAATGATTACCTCCTCTCAAATGATTATCCCTTAAAGCGAGATTTTGAATAAAACAGTACCTAGAGTAATATTTTCCAATAGACTTCATTTAAAAAATTTTTCATATCCTAACGGATTCTTGAAAATTATTATTCCAGAACAAGGCTTCAGAGCTAGACGGCATGTTGAAGCAATGGATTCAATTCTAGCACCGATGGATAATGAGGATACTAGACGTGGTGAATATTCAAATTAAAATATTTAAATAAATTTGTAAAATATTTCAGGCTAATGATCGGTAAAGAATGATAAAAGATTCAATTGATAATCGGATTAACAATTTTATGTGATAATATAAAGGCTAGAATTTCAAACTTAAAAATGTAACTATTGATAAATATTATGTAAATATGAGTTTGTACTTCAAATAATCAAGTCGTGTGACTTTAAAGAAATATATTTATATTTTGTTTAGTTTGTGAGCCCAACATCTTGAGGGTTCTCGTTGTCTTGTTGTATATTTCGTTGTATCAGAAATATATCTGAATCAAATATAGTTTATATCTGAGGATAATAATCGCCAACCTTATTCCATCGAGCTAATAAAATTTCATAGACATATATACCTTGATTGATATACCTTGAAATACCTTGATTGATATATACCTTGATTGAGCTTGCATAGTTTGGTCGTGCAATGCACGAAAAACGTTGCTTTAGTCAAACCTGTCCATGGACATTTTTGAAAAAGCCGAGGCCCTGGATCACCGAGTGGAAAAGCCGAGATAGAGGGCCAAATATGGACCCGAGAACGAGGTCGAGTACCGAGGATAACCGAGGTTTTTTAAAAATTTGTATAATCGAATTTTTTAAAAATTGTAACAAATTAGCGGCGATAAAAATCTTCAATAATCGGCGGCTAATAAAAATCCGCTAATATATTCTCTCTCCGTTGTTTCTAAGATTATACATCATACATATATCACATTGTTTTATTCAACAAAATTGTTAAATTTTACATTTTCAAAGAAAAAAGTTTAAAGAAGAGAATTTGACAGCCAGGAAAGGAAATTTTGTGAAAATACTATAATTTAACATCTGCTGCATATCTTGTGTTCATAGACATACTTTCTCATTTCAATGTCGCTCACATATGGAGCTATCGGAAAAAGCATCACGGCATTTTAAACCTTTACAACAATTTCCTTGTCCTTTTCCAGAACATACTCCATATAATCCAACACAAGCAGCGTTTAATTGGAATAATACAAAAATTAAAATCAAAAATAAACAAATTTTAATTGAAGAAGAAAGCATTTTTTAGATTCTTAAATTATTTAAATTTAATATTAATATATACACTGTGTCCCAAAAATATACATCCACAAATATTTTGTGGCTCGCAGGATCTCGGCTTAGGGTCAGTGATGCAAAAGTTCCAGTTCCGGAATTCCAGTTCCGGAACTGGAAACGCTATTTAATTCCTAAGGATGTGCAGTAGGGTGAGTGGTGTAGTGGCTAACACATCAGTTCGGTCTACTGAAGATGCTGGTTCGCTCCCAGCCGCCGAATAACCTATTGCACTAGCTAAGGGAGATAAATAGCTATAGACCAGCTGCTTTACTATTGGTGATCTTTTGTATTTTATAAGATAACATAACGTATAACAAAATAACTTAATTAAAATAATGTACCTATGTATTACTCAACTTCACATAGCTGTATTTATATTGTCTAATTTGCACTTTCCCCTTAAGAATTACCGAAGAAACATTAGGCTATCTCTCAACTCAAAGCTCATTTAAAATATTTAAACAGCTGAGTATTTTGAAACCAAGTGTTAACTTTAGTCTTTTTCATCTAAATATTTTGTTCTTGAATGACAGGCCAACCGCTAGCTTACCTTTTTGCTAAATTATTATTCTTTACTCCTTTTTTGGAGTTTTTTAAATAAAAATTCGATAAAATTGAGATTTCCCAATCTTTTTACTATTTTAAATTTGCTATTTTTAAATCTAAAAGCAAGTTCTTTGCTTTTTTCTATTTATTTAGAAATTTTATTGAGTAAAACACAAGGTAAAAATGGACTTATTGATAATACATACTAGAGTAAGTCCGAGTCTCCAGTCTCGTAGTCGAACTCGGCCTAAAAAGTTACTTGAACTCGAGTACTTGAACTCGGGGTTTTAAAACTCGGCATTACTCGAACTCGGTTTTTCCCGCTTTTACTCGGTACTCGATTTACTCTAGATATGTAATAATTACTAGATAATTTGTCTTTCATAAGTGTCAATATGCAGGCTGCGACTCGTACTTGTATATAGTACAGTATAAAGAAATACCTTATAAATACATTAAAACGACCCTCGTACTTATGACATTGAAGCTAACTTACCGTATTTATTCGATTAATTCCCCTGGGGAATTAATATTTCAACCTATCCGTGGGATGGGGAATTATTCGAGGGAGGGGAATTATTCGAGTTATAAAAGTTGAACGTGTTTTAAGGTATTTGGCGGAAAGCGATTATTGTTTCAACTCATCCGTAGCAGGGGGAATTATTTGAGAGAGGGGAATTATTCGAGGGAGGGAAAATCGACTCTCATATAAATCGACCCTCGTATTATATCTTCTTCTCATTTCTTTCTTCTTTTTAACGCCCCTTCTTTTTAGGGGTCCACCCTAGAAGTTCAACTCCTAAAAAGTCAACTCCCTATTGAACAAATGTCAAAATTTTTTAATCCGTTCAAATACCATGTTTAAAAACATCCATTTCTGATCTGACTTCCAGATCCCCTCTATAAATTTTCTGATATCCTGTCTGCTCACCCAAATACCACAATCTCTTTTAATCCCTTCAAAGTTGACTTTTGAGTTGCCACTCACTCAAATTACACTCAAGAGGCCGCTTTACCGCTTTACAATTTTAAATATTAATTCAGATGCGAAAATAAAAATTTTATTTCCGATTTCTAATTTTCGGAGTTTTTTTGTTCCGATTTCCGAAAAAATCTTTATCTCCGATTTCCGAGTTCCGACTCTTGAGCCAGTTCTGATTTCAAGCTCTTCCGATTTCCGACACGTCTGTAAATTTACTTCTTCGTTATTCAATCACGAGGATGTGTTTTAGTGATAATGATGTATCCTTCCTCCTTATTAAAATTTTTTAAATAATTTGTTTGTCAAATTGTTAGATTTTAAATTTTTAAATTTCACTCCAATCAGGTTTTTTAAAAAACATCTGTCTCTTCAAAATTTTATTTTTAAACGAAAAAGGAAATAAATAATATTTTGATTAATTAAAAATGAATATTTAAATGGAACTTAAATTTTTTATATTTTAACAAATTTAGCGAATAATAATGCAATTTTATTTTTAATTGCATAAAGTATATTTTAAGGAACAAAATTTTAAATATTTTTTGTATTAAATCTGTTAATATAAATTAAGTGCAAATTTAATTATATTATTCATTTAACTGCTTATTTCAATCTAAAATAATTAAATTATACATACACTGCGTAACTAAAAGATGGCACATCTTGTTTTTTCGATATAACTCAATGGAAAAGGGTCCGTTTCGGCTGAAAATTTTTTTGTAAATAGTTTTCACGACTAGGATAAAGATAAGCTAAACCGCGCGGCAAAATTTACAGAAATTTTTTTCCATTAAGTTGTACTTCATTAAATTTTTAAGGTGCTCAGAAAGGGGTAAATTTAATGATTTTCATGTCCATTGAATTTAACACTCAATATCTCCCAAGTAAAATTTTTCGATTTATTAGAAATAAGGTTTCTTATAGCAAATTTAAAGGGCTTTCAGAAAAGCATAAAATGGAAATTTAATTTAGCCTATAAGGGGTAGAAAATATTTTTTAAAGACGCTCACCCCCTGTTTTCCGTTGATTTTCGGGTTTTTAGATCTCGATGATGGAAGTATATTAGAACTTCGTTTCTTTTGTATTTTCTATCTATATCAATAGAGATGCTTACAGGAATTTTTATAGATTTTTCAGACCACTCCTAATCTCGAAAATTTAAAATGTGCCATCTTTTTGTTACACTGCTAAAACGGTTATTATTTTATAAAAAAATTCAGGAAAAAAATTTTTCCGCGCGGTTTAGCTTATCTTTATCCTAGTCATGAAAACTATTTACAAAAAAATTTTCAGTCAAAACGGACCCTTTTCCATTGAGTTATATCGAAAAAACATGATGCGCCATCTTTTTGTTACGCAGTGTATGTTCTAGCCCCCCACATTAGAGTGGGTAATTAATCAAAGGGGGGATAATTATTTGGGTGAGATCGGGGAAATGCTTATGCATTTTTTTAGTATTAACATTGAAAGCTTAAGCACGATATTTTTGCCTTTCTTAATGTGACATCAGGTTAATCGGCTCGAAAATTTTAATTCAGATTTATGTTCCTTTTCAAGTTAGAATCCAAATTTTCATGTCGGGCTAACTCAAGGAACAGACAAATCATGGAACAGACAAATCAAGGAATGACCAACTCGTGGAACAACCAAATCAGGGTTGCCGCCCGAAACCCGATACCCGAAAAGAAAATTTTCCAACCCGAAACCCGATATTTTTGCCAACCCGAAACCCGTACCCGAAGATTTTTTGTACCCGCGGCAACCCTGGACCAACTCATGGAATATTATATATAAAAAATCGGAATTTTTAACCCACCCCCAAATTTTAGCTTTTGTAATCTACGTGAACGCCTGTCTAGAAATATTTTTATCAAAATTTTTTAGGCGATTTTCTTTAATGTTTATCAAAAATTAAAAAATGTTTTTAAAAAGTTTCAGAATTTTAGAATAATTTAAAATAAAAATGAATTGTGGAGCAAGTTTAATCGCTATATTCTTCCTCTTAGTTGTCAATCTTTCCTTCTTTACTGAAGGTATTTTTTAAAAAGTTTCTCGTTACATATTTAATAATTAAATTAAAAATAAAAAATTTAATTTAAAAAATTCAGTCGATTCCATTGTATTTCCATTTCGGCCATCACGACCAGGACGTTCGGTTCTAAACCATGAAGTTATAGCTAAACGTCATGCATCAGCAATGGATTCAATCATTGCACCGCCAGAAAAAATGCGAGTTGTAAGAGGTGATTATTCTTATTCACCCTAAAATCCTTGAAGAAGGACACTAAGGAACTCAAAGTTTAAAGAAGGACAAGACTTGAACTTAATTTTCTGTTTTACACAAGAATTCTAACTAAAATTATTTTTAAAATATCTTTATATTATAAAAATATTTCAGGATATCATGGGGGAAAGAAATGATCCGTGAAATAAATGATTTGAATATTTAATGATATAATGTAGAGGCAAGATTAATTCAAATTAAAAAATATATATAATGTTAAAATTAAAAATGTAATTTGACAAAATTGATAAATTTAAAATAGATATACGTATGTGATTTAATTATACAAGTCGTTTAAGCCGATTTATTATCTTTTCAGCTTTGTTCTAGTTTATGAGTTCAACGTACCTTAAGGGAGCTCAGAAAATTTTTTAGTCTCATTTTGAGTTTTATGGAGTTTTTTGGACCCATTTTTGTGTTCAACGTACCTCAAATGATCTCATAAAAAATTTTTGGACTCATAATCTAGACCAGAGCCATATATTATTAATTAATTAATTTTTAAAAATTTTTAAAGAATTTCATAGAGTTTAGAAATTAAAAATGAATGGTGGAATACGTTTATTAGAGCTAATATTTCTTTTAATTGTCATGCTTTTCTTCTATACTGAAGGTAATTTCTAAAATATTTCTCGTTATTTAATAATTAATTAAATTTAAAAATACAAAATTAATTTGAAAAATTTAGTCGATTCTATTATGCTCATGCCTGGTCGAGGACAACCTAGACGTTCAGTTCCTGCTAATGCTAAAGGTGCCATGCTTCGGTTCGGAGCAAACACCGCTAATTAATTAATTAAACATCTCTAATTAAGTTGGTTGATCTATTTTTAATTGAAATTTGTTATTTTTCATATAACGATCTTAAAAATTGGCATTGGACTGCTGTACGGGGACCATGTCCTTCCTATTCCAAAAATCGGGAATTTTACTTAGGAATTTTATTATAAATTCAACTAAATGTTTTAAGACCCTGAATAAATTTTCTATGATCCTAAAACAGTTGCATATCTTCTGGCAAAAAATCATAATCCTGGGATTAGGTTGGCAGAAATTAGAGGTAAAATACTAAAACGTGTCCAAAAAAGCAGGATCCCTTGTGTGTGTATAATGGTAACCGCGTCTAGCTATCATTTTCAATCACTAACTTTACCTGAAAGTGTTTTTGAACTTAAAATTATTCTTAAAATAAATTTTAAAAATGAATTTTTATGTTAATTATTTCAGGAATTTATGTGAAGAAATGAATTGAGAATTTAATTGTTAAATATCTTAACGCTTTATTATTATAATGTAAAAGCAGGAAGTTTAATTTAAAATATAAAAATATTAGAATTAGAATTTGATAAATATTTTATAGATAAACGCATATTGTTTTCATAATCAAGTCATCTGACTTTAATTAAATATTTTTACAGTCCTGGTCTAGTTTATGAGTACAATTTTGTTTTACCAGTTATCGCATTACATGACTTGCCAGGGATTTGTTAAATATCCTCATTATTTAACAAATATTAGAATAAAGATAAGCATGAAGACACTTAATCAGCGAACCCTAGAGAATATATCGTAGGAACTCTTTATAAGATCTCAACTTGTTAACTTCATACACATTGGAAAAACATTAAATGAGAGATAGTCATAAACATGCCCTGAAAGTATTGTCGGAATTAATATATTAGATTCTAAAATATTTTAGTGGACTCCAATTTTATTTGACTCATAAATTTTCATTGGACTTATAATCTAGGCCAGAGCCATCTCTTATTTATTATTTATAATTTTATATACTTTTTTAGAATTTTAAGATCATTTTGATAAAAAATGAATGGTGCAACAATTTTACTCGCTTCATTATTCCTTATAATTGTCAATCTTTCTGTCTTTACCGAAGGTTTTTCTATAAATTTTATATTTTTCTAATAATTTTAACAATTTAGTCGAGTCTTTTTTAATATTGCCTGGTGGTCGGCGTGGACGACCCGGACGTTCAATTTCAAACCAAGACTATAGAACTAAACGTGTTGTTGTGTATCCTATGGACTGGCCTACACATTCTTATCGACCAGGACGTTCTGTGCCAGACCAAGACAGAGCTAAACGTGTTGTTATTGGTCACCCACCTCGATTTGGACGTTCAGTCCCAATCTATGAAGTTAGAGCTACACGTCATGCCACAGCAATGGATTCAATCATTGCACCGCCAGAAAAAGCGCGACTTGCAAGAGGTGATTATTTTTATTCACCCTAAAATCCTTAAAAATGAGACTAGGGAAATCTAAGTTTATAGAACTACTGAATTAATTTTCTGTTTTAGACAAGAATTCTAATTAAAATTATTTTTAAAATATCTTTATATTATAAAAATATTTAAGGATATCAAGGGGGAAAGAAATAATTTGTGAAACGAATGATTTAAAGATTTAATTTTCAAAATTCTTTGAGATTTTTCATAAAATGCCAAGAAGTAATTGTTTGTAAAATTTCAAAAATAAAATTGTAATTTGAAAGCATTAATAAATTTTTACAGACTGTGATTTAATTATTTTTAAAATCGACTGCCTTAATTAATTATTTTCGGCTTCAGTCTAGTTTATAAGTAAAATGATTATGTCACGGATTTAATAGGTCCAATAACGTCGCGACTCCTAGAAAATCCCGTGACAGCCAGATACGATAATATTTCTTGATCCAGATATCCGGATCCACTAAGTAAATTCAGAAAATATGCAATTATGGACCTTAAATCGAAAAGTATTATAAAAATTAAACTAAATAAATAATAAAATGAATTAATTTTAAAATAAAAATGATTACTAATTTATGAAATTATTTTACGAATCTCGCGATTCATGATAATCTCTCCATAAATCTCTCTTATGTCAGATTTTTTATTTTTATAGAATTTTATCAGACGGGACGCGTTATAGCAAGATTTTTTAAACTAAAAAAATTTCCCTATTAATATTTTTCTAAGTAATTAATTTGTTAAATCGTTAGTAATAGATTTTATAAATTTTACTCCAATCAAGTTTTCAAAAACATCTTTCTTTAAATTTTATTTTTAAAATTTGATTAATTAAAAATAAATATTAGTAATGTTAATTTTTTAGTAATTTAACAAATTCGGCGAGAAACTATGCAGTTTTATTTTAAATTACATGAACATACATATTTTAAATATTTTTTTATTCTATTTGATAATATAAATTACAGTGTAAATTTAATTATTATTCATTAATATAAACTTAAATTTGATAAAATTCTTTAATAATTAACGAATTCGAACTCGAAAACTCTACTTTCGAATTTCTTTTTTCCTACATAATTTTAATGTAGTGCGATATTTTAGAATGAGGCACAAATTCAGTCTGCTACCTTATTTCTTTAATTATACGCCGGATTATAATGTTGGGGACTTTTCTTGGATTATAATGTTGGGGCCTTCCAGTGGCAACTCGAAAATTTGTCACATATCAGCCTATCTATGAACAGGCTTACTTTTTTCTGAAAATATTTGTTTGTCTTAGTTCAGGATTATCCGATATACATTCTTAGCTAAGTGTTTACCGTGAACGCACCCTTCAGAAAAATTTTTAATCAAAATTCTAGAGGTGATTTGCTTTAATATTTGACATAATTAAAATATATTTTTATTAATTTCTTTTAAATTTTTAAAATTATTTTAAAAATGAATTGTGGAATACGTTTATTCGCTTTATTCTTCCTTTTAGTTGTCAATCTTTCTTCCTTTACTGAAGGTATTTTCTTAAAATCACTAGAAATATACTAAAATTTTATCTCAAAAATTTTAGTCGATTCTGCTATTGGACCTCCTTGGACCTGGCCTACCCACCCTTATAGACAGGGACGTTCAGTTCCATTCCAAGACATGAGAGCTCGACGTCATGCAACATCAATTGCAATAAATAAGAACTCAAGAACTTTAGCTAAAATTATTTCTGATCTAAATTCTTAATATAATTTTAACTTTCTTTTTAAATACTACAAGCAATTTTATAAAAAAAAATATTTCAGGATATTATTAGGGAAGAAATCTTTAAAAATTAAATGGCAAGAATTTAAATTTAACTCTAAAAATATCAACATATAGATGTGTTTTTTGATAAAATTTTTTAACTTCATATTTTATTTAAAAATTTAAAAGTCGTCTGACTTTAATATTTTAAGCTCTGGTCTAGCTTATGAGTCCAATGATTGCTATGAATGGTCCTATAGGTTTCTAATCCTGAGAAATCCCGGTATATCCAATAAGATACGAAATTTTTGGATATCCGGTTCTGAGATCCGAACATAAATTTTCGGGATATCCACTTTTTCTAATCCGACAAACCTTTGACGAATGATGATTTATAAATTCTCTCGAATATATTAATATGTGGAAAACGTGCCTACAGGAGATAAAACCAACCCATCCCCTCCCCAAAAAAATTGGAGAGGGAAGGGAGGGTCCCTACACTCCCCTCTCCAATTTTTAGAGAGTCCTTCCCTCCCCTTTCCAACCCTTACCCTCCCATCTCCAAACCCTCCCTTCCCTACCCTTTCCTCTCCCCTCCCTTCACTCCCCTCTCCCATTCAAAACTTAAAGAATTTCCCTGTAGGTTCTTAAGTGAAATATATTCATGCCTCCATTGGACTCATACTTTAAGCTAGAGCTCTATTTATTTCTTTTATAATTTCTATATCTAAACTTTTTTATAGAATTTTAAGATTTTAAATTAGAAATGAATGTTGGAACTCGTTTCTTCATTTTATTATTCCTTTTAGTTGCCTATCTTTCTTCCTTTATTGAAGCTGGAACTATTATAATTTTGACAAATAACATGAAATACACTAGAGCTCCACCATGGCAGCATTAGATTCACTGATTGCATCGGTAGAAAGAATGCGACCTGTAAGAGTTGATTTTTGTTAAATTAAAATTTTATTGGAAAAATCAGGATTAGGGAAATGACCGAGAATCGGAGCCTAGTTTTCTGTCTTACTCAACAATATCTACTCAAATTATATACCCAATTATAAATAAATTAAAATATTTAAATTCTAAATACCCACAATTTTATGAATAATATTTCAGACAAATATGGAAGTGAATAATTTGAAAATTCGAAATATTGAATTGAATGAAAACGATAAATAATTATATAAATATTATTAAATATTATTAAATATTATTAAATATTTCAAAGTTATTAAATATTTTAAATATTTCACGTATTATCAAAGTCGTTGCTTAATTAATATTTAAAACTCTTGACTAGTTTATGAGTTCAATAAGTAGGTCTAATGAGGTTATCTAATGATAATGAAGCTAACCCTCTCGACCCTGACCCGAAAGTTTTCAGGCATGGGCCAACTTTCATTAAAATTAAACGTACCCCATATAGAGACAAACCTTCGTTGAACTCATAATCTAGGCCAGAGAAAGAAATTTTATTTATCCATAAAATTTAATTAATAAAAAATAAATTCCTAAGATATGGTATTTAATTTTTGTCAGCCTAGCCCATGTAAAGACCTTTGGAATTATAATGTTATGTAAAATTTAAGAATATCGCTTAGATAGCTCTCCGTTTTCAGAGTCCAACAAATATAGCCTATGTAGATAGCTCCAGGTTCCGAAGGTATGTCATCTTAAAATCGTCTATGAAATA
This sequence comes from Meloidogyne enterolobii, assembly GCA_963681835.1. Classification (NCBI taxonomy): domain Eukaryota; kingdom Metazoa; phylum Nematoda; class Chromadorea; order Rhabditida; family Meloidogynidae; genus Meloidogyne; species Meloidogyne enterolobii. The sequence continues at coordinate 2,417,037 of CAVMJV010000029.1, forward strand.
AAGGGAAGGATTGTGTTTCGAAACCCGCTAATTATATTCCAGCTAATAGATTACAGATAAACATCTAAATATACCAACACCCTAATAAATAGGGTTGCCAGCTCGCTCGACCCGGAACTCGAAAGATCAAGCGAGCCGATGCTTTTCAGCTCGAAGGCTCGAAAACGAACCGAATCGAAAAAAACCGAGCTCGAAAAAAATGCACCGAACGTCGACTCGAACAGAAAACGGCAACCCTACTAGTAACACTTCCTTAATACATCAACTGAATTTTTCCAAAAGTTATTATATTATTCTATTTTATTGAATAGAATAACGAATAAATCCACCACTTAATTTTAATTATAAACTATAAAATTTAAAAAATAAAAAATAATATTTTTTGGAGTTTGCATTTTTCTCTCTCTCTAAAATTAAATTTGGCAAGATTTAAATATTTTTTTGTTTGATTTTTGGGTTTTTAAAATAATATTTCCTTGCAAGGTTTAAAAAATAATATTTTATTTAAGGATTCACTTGAAAAAAATTTTTTCTTCTAGAAAAATTTTTTTATTAATTCAAATTTATTTAAAATGCAACGTGGATAAGGCCATAAAGGAGAGATAGAGAGAAACCCTCTTCCCAAACTTGCCAAAAATTTCTAACGATTTGCATTTTAAAAATAAATAATAATATTTTTAAAATGGCCAAAAGTCAGGTATTGCGTATTCAAAAAATCTAACGAGAAAAAATATTATTGGATTAAAATTTGAAAATATTGCTGCTTATAAGTCATGCTGAAGTATTCTAAAATTAATTCATTCTAATAAAAATTAAAAATAAATAAATTTAATACCTCAATAAAATAATAAAATACCTCAAATAAATATTCAATACCTCAATTAACTCTTCAATACCTCAACTAAAATTTTGAGAATGTCCATTACCTCATTAATACCTTTAATTTTATTTTCATTAATCTTCCCTTACTATGCCCATTGTAGCTGCTCTAGTAAATGGACTACAAGAGTTGATAGTGATGGAAGCACTTATGGGTATATGGCGATTATTTCTGATTTGATTACTATATTTGAGGTTACACAAAGAAAATATAATTTAAAAAATATTTAGAGGAATGATTTAAAGCAAAGAGAAATTTATAGAGGGGCCTAAAGTATTAATCGAATTAAAATAAATAATTTAATAATACCCTTATCCGCATTCTATCGACATACAGTAATGCCGCTTAACAGCCAAATTATAACTTTGTTCTGCATTATCCAACTAGCGATCTCTAGTAAATTTATGTCAAATAAAAAATTGTTTAAGGAGTTTTTTATCCTAAAATGAAACAAAACTAAGAAGGCTATAATGAAATGATAGCCCTTATTATTACATTGAACCTACCATAATCCACTATATCACGCTTTGATAAACGATAGCTCCTCATTGAGTTTTTATATTTAAAAATGATTTGTATACTCTCCTGTACCCGGTGGTATCAAGACCTCTATCATTTGCAAGCCCAAAAAATTAAGAAAAATAAGTCCTTAGAAAGAGAAAAGATTGTGTTTAAATTCAAAGTATATTGAAAATATTTATAAAAATAAAGGCAAACACAATCTGTAAGCAACAAGGAGGCGAAGTTGTCAGTATCCACAGCGCTGATGAAAATAATTTTGTTGGCCAAATAGCTGGTCCATTAATGAAATTATGCCAACAAACAAATGCTTGTCAGCAGAGAGTTAAAAATGATAGCACAGGCGACGCATTTCTTGGTAGTTTATGAAAATAATTTATAAAAGTAAAACCCTTTCGGATGTACATTGTTTGGAATTCTGACACAACTATAAATCCTAAATTTAAGATATGCTTTATCGTTCGTTTTGGATTGGCCTTTCCCGTGTTCAGTTTGCACATCCTCTTAACGATCCTACAGTACATTCTGCATGGTTGGACGGTACGCCTGTCGACTACGGACGTTATGATGGACTCCCAATACCCAGTCGTGATGTTCGTCCATGGGCGTATGGCAGTCCATCTTCCTTAAATGCTACTACTAGTGGTATGAATCTAAAAAATAGAAATTATTTCTTGCCCTCGTGAGGGCTTAGGCTAGTTGCAACTGACTCGGAAACCCAAGATTACTTTATCTTTAGGATCTCCGGGTCCCTTGAGGATTTATGACAGACAAAAGCATAAACATAACAGTCCAAAAACGAAGGGTTAAATTTTCATTTACTGTATGCCTCGGACTACAAGTGAAAATTTCAAATTTATCAACTAAATCCCGCCCAAATATTTTAATAATATTTTTAAAGGGGAGATTGAGGGATGTACAATGATGTTTCTTAACGATACAACTCCTCTGTGGAACGACATTTCGTGTTACGCTTTGCTCGGAGGTGGAATTTGTAAAAGAAACTGTTCGGCTGACTGTCCAAACGAGGATAATTCAACCACCACAACCTCGTCTACAACAACAGCAGTTGGACTAACAACACAAACACCCGAAGAGGCAACAACTGATGTGCAATACGACGAAGCTACAACGGAAGATACAGAAACATCTACTCCTAATAGTTGTGGAAACAATTCGAATATATGTGGGGCAGATGGGTGGAAGTGGAAATGTTTCAAAAATGGCAAATGTTATAGTTACCATAAATATTCTGTAAAGGGAAGCTATTGGAAGGTAATAAGGCTAATTATCCCTGATTCTCAAAATTTATCCTTCAGGCTCTTGCGAAATGTCGCAAGCATCACGCCTCCGTATGCTCCATTGAGTCTGAGGAGGAAAACGAACATGTTTGTAAGCATTATTGTGGGTGTAAAGGAAAGGATGTTTGGATTGATATGCACCGTATGGTGACCGAGGATGGTACTAAGATTGAATGCTTGGATGGGAAAGATAAGCAATGCTATTACGAAACTGTAATTAAAATTTATAAATAAGGGGATATGGAGGGAAACCATTTGAAATTATGTGATATCATTCTCCTTCTGTTCCTGTAGGGAAATAATTCTTCAATCTAAGTCTTGAAGACTTATTACATAGACTTGAAGGAAATGAATCCCACATCTACGTTATTCCCTTTTAAGTAAGCTCATATATTTTTAAGGGTCTTACATACCGAGGGGTATCATTAATCTCTCAAGTAACGTTAAGTACATACTACATAGTATTGAAAATTTCTATACCGAGGGCAGGAATTAATACCACAATATCAAGATATGATTCATGCTATATTGTAGCATGAAATATAGTTAAATATATTTTCTTTACTAAGGATAAAGATTCGAAAAATCCATGGGCAAAGGATTGCCCTGCTGATGCATCACACATGGATGACGGCAATTATGGCAAGAAAAACTGCTGTGTAATTTCAAATGGTAAATGGAAGGATGTGGGTTGTAGCCGTCCTATAAGCAAAGTGCTTTGCAAAAAGGAATGTGTTAAGCCTTGATAAAAATTCATAAAACGCGAAGAAATTAATGGGTGGTTAAAACAAAAAATGATTTTCTAAATAAATTTTTATTAAAGAATCCTATATCTTCCTTGATTAATTAACGTAAAAACATATTTTTAATTCATTGACTTTTTAAAATTATAATCAAATTCATTTTAAACTTGAATAAATTTAAAACGGTTTTTGTGTAGATTAATTATTGGGGTCTCATATAATAAATAAACGGTTGCGCGATTTTTGGTTGCGCGATGCGTATTTCTGTGTTTTTGCGCCAAGCGACTTTAGCGGCACGAATTTAGTAACGAACTAATCCACCGCGCTCTCGCGCCGTCACTATTAAAAAATAGTAACTACAGTCGGACCGATCTAGTGTACCCTTGAGATTAAATTGTGCCAGAGAGCCTTTTGTACAATAATTCCTCTACCAAAATTCTGTATTGCTTTTGAAAGGTATGAGAACTCCCACAAGTATCAGATGTGAAAATCTCAAATATCAGATTTGCTATAAAATTTTTGAAACCTTGAAAAACTTTTTATTTTAACTACCTCTACTTTTCAAGAAGGTTTTATCTCACCATAGCAAATAATAACCCAAATATGGATTAAATTACCGTATTACCCCTAATAGAATGCCCCTTTATTTTAATGGCACCACCAATAAATTGTCCTTTTGGCGATGTATAAACTATAGAATGACCCCTTCAATTTAAATGACTACCTCGAATAATATGGCAATTTTGAAGCAGATTGAATATCCATGGCCGGCCATTGTATTAGTGATGCAATTTAATTATGTAATTTAATCCTAGATTTATATGCCATTGAAAATTTGTATATTTTAGAAAGAAGATATACCTATGTGTATAAGCCAGGTCTCCAATCGAGATTAAGTTGAGATACAAAATGTTTAATTTATAATTACATTGAGGAAAATTTTTTCAAACATACCGTATTTTCTCGATTAATTCCCCACCCTCGATTAATTCCCCATGCCAGGGACGAGTTGAAATAATAATTCCCCACCCTCAAATAATTCCCCACTCTCAAATAATCCCCCCCCCCTCGAATAATTCCCTTTATTAATAATACATATATTTATTAAAATAATAAAATTGATATTAAAATAATTTATAAATATTAAAATTTAAACCACAGATATCCCTAGAACTTTAATCCACCGATATCCCTCTAAATATTATATCTGCCTTTTTTGTCAGATATCATGCCTTCCAATTGAATTCGTCCCAGTGCGGATTCGTCCCATAGAATAAAAAGTGCAGTCCCCTAAGTTAATCGTTTATGCTTTTTACCGCTATGTATTATCTTCTTCTTTATTTCTTTATAGATTAAATGATCCATCCTGGGAATTCCATGATTATATGGTTCCATGCTGTAGGATATAGAATATATATCCCTTAGTATCGTATCATACGACTCCTCATTTGGCACTATAATCCTAATACTCCCATATTGGGGTAGATAAAGGTCCAACTACAACACTCATTGTTTATATGGTTCCTTGCTTAGTGATATATCCTTGCTTTATATATCTATATACAGTAGTATATAGAAATGAAAGACAGAACTCCAAAACTTCGTGCGGTTTTTTAAATTCAGGAATGGGTTGAAACAATAATTCCCCACCCTCGAATAATTCCCCACCCTCTATTAATTCCCCATGCCACGGATAGGTTGAAAAAATAATTCCCCAGGGGAATTAATCGAGAAAATACGGTAAGTAGATTACAATTTTTTTCAAAAATATTCGTTTACTCAATGTTGTCAATACAATACGTATCAGGGAAGGGTCGTGTCGGGTTACACGAAACTCAATACCCGATTTTTTTGCCTTTTTTCGACCCGAAACCGACCTAAGGAATTTTCAAAAATCTAACCGAAACCCGATATTTTCCTAGAAAGTTTATCCTATAAATCAAGAAAGTTAAGGGACTTTGTCGTAATATACATAGAAGTTTGAGATATCGGGGATTTACATGGATTATCGCGGATTTAAAGCGATTAAGTTGAATTTAGAGAGATATCGAAAGGTTTGAAGTGATATCTGATATATCACGGAATTTCTAAATTATCTTATCGATAAAAGGGTTCGGAGAGGATCCTGGAGGTTTAACTAACAGTGGATTCGATATACCGCTTAATCGTTTCAATCATTTTTTATCTCTCTAAATCTCAAATCCCTTGACATTATTATAACTCTCACCTTAATTCGTGTAAATCAAACCCCTAAATCACTAATTCACCCATTCCGAGTAATTTGAATTCTTGGTCAATTTTTAAAATAACCTGACCCGTAACACGACCTTAGACCCGAAAACCGACCTGAGACTCGAAACCCTAGTCTAAGTAAATTTTGAAAACCCAACCCTAAATCCGACTCGACTTCTTTCTCAACCCGACACTTCCCTGGTGCGTATTGCACTTTTCGTATAAATACATAGTGTACCTAGATTATCCAAAACTCAAAACAGAAAAATTCAGATTTTAAATTTTATTTTATTTAAAATCCTGGAATGAAAGCTTAACAATAAAATCTAAAAAAATTTAAAAATTTTGGATTTTCATTTTTGCCTATCTAAAATTAAATTTCGAGAAATTCAAATATTTTTTTATCTAATTTGGGATTTTAAAAAATATTTTCTTGCAAAATTAAATAAAAAATTTCTATTTATGGATTCAAATTTAAAAAAATTTTCTAAAAATACAACGTGGCTTTAATTAACAAAAAAGAGGTAGAAACCTTTTATTCGCAAACTTGCCAAATTTGGAACTGATCTGTATAATATTATTCAAACTATAAGATAATAAAATGGCCAAATGCCATTTTTGTTTATTCAAACACAAAAAAAGAAAATTTATTTTGGCTCAATATTATTTTGGCTTTATTAAAAAAATTTTTTTGCTTTATGTTTTCGTTTATAAGAAATGGAGATCAGTCAAAATTAATTCATTCGAATAAAAAAATAAAAATAAATTACCTAAATACCTCAGCTAAAATTAAAATACCTCAATTAAAATTTTGAGAATGTCCATTACCTCATTAATACCTTTAATTTTATTTTCATTAATCCTCCCTTACTATGCCCATTGTAGTTGCTCTAGTAAATGGACTACGAGAGTTGATAGTGATGGAAGCACTTATGGGTATATGGCGATTATTTCTGATTTGATTACTCAATTTGAGGTTGATTAATTTTTGACATTGAATTAATAGAAAAATGCTTTTTTTATGTCTAATCAAAAATCTCGAAAATATTAAGTGACAATTTTTTGGCTATACACCGATGTATGGCAGTGTCCCTTTACCTCCCAATCATAAATTTTATTTGAATAGAAACCTAACTGAAAGTATCATAAAAGATCTAGATCAATATCTAGAATAACTATCATCTCGATAGCCTAGATTTTGATCCATGATCCGTTTCTGTCCGATTTCTAGTTCCGAATCGAACACCTGCGATACTTTTGTCTGCAATTTATCACGACATGTCAAACGATAACCCATCGCTGCATTTCGAAAAGCTTAAAAGCACTTCAGCCTGTACCCGTAGGAAGATATTGCAAAGCATATAGCTATTTAACTCCTAAGGCTGTGCATCAGTCCGGTCTACTGAAGATGCTGGTTCGCTCCCAGCCGCCGAATAACCTTTTGCACTAGATAAAGGAAAGGAATAGCTATAGCCTAGCTGCTTTACTATATAATAAAATAATTTGGGGTAATGTATAAATATTATCGAGTATAATTTAATAAATATCTTATTAATTAAAAAAATTAAAATCAGGGAAGTAGTATCTGTCGGAAACAAGGAGGCGATCTTGTCAGTATCCACAGCGCTGAAGAAAATGATTTTGTTGGTCAGGTAGCTGGGCCATTAATGAAGTTATGCCAAGATACGAATGCTTGTCAGCAACGGATTCAGCACAATAATTCAGGCCTTTTACTTCTTGGTAGCTTTCGAAACTAATTTCCAAAGGGTTCTCTATCAAGGATTTTCCAATATGTACTCGCCCCGGACCATTCGGGTGAAGAAATACTTTTAATAAAAAATTTAGATCAAATTTATCGTTCATTTTGGATTGGACTTTCTCGTGTTCAGTTTGCAAAACCTTTTGCCAGTCCAACAGTACACTGCACATGGACGGACAGCACAACTTGTGACTACGGACGTTATGATGGACTCCCAATACCCAACCGTGATGTTCGTCCATGGGCGTTTGGCAATCCATCTTCTTACGATAATCTTCCTATTGGTATGTATTTAAGAATCATTCTTATTTGGGTTCAAGCAACCCGAACACCGTTCTGAAACAATTGGAAAACCCCGTACCCTGACACACACGCCCCCGAGCGTTCGGGGTAAAATCTAAATAATGCTGGGGTTTACTCCGACATTTTACAGTATTGGTATTTTCCGGGATGCTCAGTAAATCTCAGTTGCCGAACATTAATTTAGCCAAATATTTAAACAATATTCTAAAGGAGAAATCGAGGGATGTACACACTTGCTTATTATCAATAATCTTACCGAATGGAATGATATTTCATGTTACGCTTTGCTCGGAGGTGTAGTTTGTAAAAGAAATTGTTCTGCTGAATGTCCACATGATGATAATACTACAACAACTTCAGCTGTTATAAAACCGGCGTTGCAATCATCAACACAAGCTACAACAGAAGAAGATTTAGCAACATCTACTTCTGCTAGTTGTGGAAATAGCACTAATATATGTGGGGTAGATGGGTGGAAGTCGAAATGTTTCAAAAATGGCAAATGTTACAGTTACCATACATACTCCGTAGAGGGAAGCTATTGGAAGGTAATTAAGCTGCTTCCATCCCTGACCCTCGAAATTTTCAGGCAGTTGCGAAATGTCGCAAGCACGGCGCTACGGTATGCTCCATTGAGTCTGAGGAGGAGAACGAACATGTTTGTAAGCATTATTGTGGGTGTAATGGAAAGGACGTTTGGATTGATATGCACCGTATGGTGACTGAGGATGGTACTAAAATTGAATGCTTGGATGGTGAAGATAAGCAATGCTATTACGAAACTGTAATTAAAATTTAAAAATGGGGGCATAGAGGACATGTGGGCCTTCACTTTCCCTTAGGATATTCCATGTATCACCAGCTACGTTAGTTCTGGAGTAATCATGAAAACGACAGACCTTGCTCTTAAACTCCAAAATTCGGTCGATGGGATGACGTTTATGAGACTAACATTGGAATTCCATTTAACAGGGGATGGGGGGGGCAGAGGGTTGGATATGAAGAAGGTTTAAGTTTTATAGCTGTTTGCCAGTTAACCATAATTTTTTCCAAGGATCCAACATCAAAAAATCCATGGGCAAAGGATTGCCCAGCTAATGCATCAAACATGGATGACGGCAATTATGGCAAGAAAAACTGCTGTGTAATTTCAAATGGTAAATGGAAGGATGTGGGTTGTAGCCGTCCTATAAGCAAAGTGCTTTGCAAAAAAGAGTGTGTTAAGCCTTGATGAATTTATAAAACTTGAAAGGGGTTTTAATTTTAAAAATGGGTTGGAATTTAATGGTGGATTTTAATTTAAACAAAAAAATTTTTTAAACAATTTTCTTAAAAATCCTATATTTTCCTTAAATACACGTAAAATTTTTCTTCTTCATTCGCTTCGTAAAATTAAGATTTAATTAATTTTAAACTTGAATAAATTTAAATGGTATATTTTAAATAAATTATCGAGGAGTACACCCAAACGTACCTTGAGGCCAACGTACCACCGTGCTATAACTTCGTTCAAAATGATTGAATCCGGGACGTCCTGATATGTTTCGATCTAGCTTGTCGGTATGCATCGAACCATACCAAGGCGTCTCAGATTCGACTAATTTGAACGGAGTTATAGCTCTGAGGTACGTGGGGTCGCGGTACGTTGGCCTGCTCCTTATTTAGTGGGTGTCATATAGAAACTATGTTTTTAATCTTGATTGGCAATGTTTGATTCAAAGCTATAGAGGTTCTATATATCACTTGAGACCTTAATCCTTAGCTCATTTAAAATGTCACACAATTTTTTCCAAGAAAGTAAAGTCAATGAGATAAAACGAGTAAAGTGGATCATGTCAGATATGCCAAATCCTGATTCATTAATAATTCTGATTATTAAAAATAAAATTCTAAATTCAAATTTTTATAATATATTTTATTAATAAGCTTTATTTACTATAGTTTAAATAGTAAAATAATAGAATTTTATGTTTTATTATAAAGCTTTTTAATTTTAAAGTGCATACAAGACAGATGTTTTCTAAGATTTCCTACATCTGTCACTGATAAAATATTTAATAAAAAACCTTTTTTTAATTTTAGAATGCACTTTATATGGTTAATGAATTTAAACCTAAAGTTCATTAATTCTATTTGTTAGGGAATAGAATTAATGAACCAAACAACGAATGGCCATAACAACGCTAAGACATAAATAACTTGCTTAAAAATTTCTAAATTTTAACAAATTTAGTGTTAAACGATTTGATAAGGACAATTGGTAAGGGCCAGACAATTGATAAGTGCCAGAAGCACAATTGATAAGGCGGTACCTCACAATTAATAATGGGGTTGTTATGGCCGCGCGTTGTTTTGGGCTGTACCCTATTTGTTTGTTTTAATTATCCACTAAGTTTGAAGTAACCTGAACTTACGAAATCTGAAAAAATTGCGAAATAAAAAAAGAAAACTTCGAAATTTACTCAGAGATCGACCATTCAATTGACAGCAAAATCCAGGCCTAAACGATGCTTATTCCTACAAGTCTCTCATTACAATAAAAATATCTTTACTAATCTTTCTTAGGTATGAATCAAACATATCTTTTGCCAGTAAGTTTTTAGTCTCAAAATTATTTTCCTTTTGAAAAATTTTTTTAGCCAATTTATATGGCATTCTCGAACCCTGGTTTCCATCTTGAACTCTTTCTACCTTCCTTAGTCATGCTTCCTTCGATAATTGACCTATTTTTAAATGCAAGTGTATGCTATATTACCTGGAAATATTGGTGGATTTTCAAATATTTTCCACAAAAAATTAATTTCTAGGGGAAAATACACGGCTTTAAAATCAAAGACGAGCGTTTTAATTGCCATAAACTCCTTCCTTGAAGTTCTCCATCAAAGCGGGCAATTTGTCTTTTTTTATATCACAGCTACAGGAATAGACTTTATACCAGCTTTATTAGCATTCGAAATTGAAGGATATTATATTATTTCTACTTATGTTGTTACTTTTATGTTTTTGACTATGAGTATTGACAAGGTTTTGGCTGTGGCTTTTCCTTTATTGTAAGTGATTTTAATTGAGAGATTCCTTGGGTTTTACTTAATTAAGGATTTTAATTGAGAGATCCCATAGATTCATGATCCCACATCCCATAGATCCATACATTCCATCCATAATCCCATACCCATTCCACATCCCATAGATCCATACATTTCATCCATCATCCCATTCCATGATTCCCATCCCATATCCAATCGATCCCATACCTCAATCCCATATCCCTTAATGATTGACTAACTCCTACATACGGGCTACATGTACAGCTTCAGTTTAGGTAAAAAATTTTTAGAAAATTTGTTTAGTCCCATGCTTTCCTCTTGCTCTGGGTATGGTAAGGATCATACCATAGGCCAAGGATCTACGTTAAATCTAGGCCCTACTATATGAAGTTTTGTGTGTATCCTATCAAAATGTTTGATTAACTACTGATACGAACCAGAGTTAGAAGTATAAGCAAGGATCTGAGATACAGTATCACCTATACTGTTAATTCTATAATTAATTTTAGCTATCTCAAAGTCAAATTTCGACTCTACATTTACATGCATATTTTGATCCTGATTATCTTTGCCATATTCATGTTTTGTCTGTTAGTATCTGCAATCTCAGCAGATCCAGATTATCCAGTAACTGGGAACCTTTCGGATTTTAATGGTTTACCGATACTTTTTGATACCAGAAATATGTTCATAGTTTTGCTCGTATTATCAATTTTGGCACATATTTTAGTTGGAATATTGGCTAAATATAAAGGAGGTGGCAATTGATCTATTACCTAAAATTTATTAATATTCAGACTTGACCAACGAAAAGATGCGGAAATTATTCCGTTCAATCTCTCTAATAATTTTGTTAAACATTGGAGGCTATTTCCTCTACTTAGCTTCAATTCTTGCAAGTATCGCATTTATAACTAAGAATCCTGTAATGATATGGTATTTGGGTTGTTATAATGCACTCATTCTGAATATATCTGCGGCATTAAACGCTCCGATCCTTTATTTGAACAGGTATCAAAAACCGAAAGAAATTTATACTTTTGGCTGGATTTTAGTCTTAGGACTTCGATCCCTATTAGAAAGAGACATTGTCTTTTGCCTAGGTTTGCCATTTTCGAGTCGGGCCGACATTCGAATCATATTTTTCGGGCCTTATTTTTGTCGAGTCGGGCCGTGAGTCTTTTTCGGGCCAAATATCTTAGGCCCAACTCGATCTTTCGGTCCGAGTCAGGCTATTTTGGCAACCCTACTCTTGACTATTAACTCCTTTCAGAAGATGTAAGCCCCATGTCTTCAGCCCTTGACTTCTTTTAGATAGATGTGAGTCTCAGGCTTAGATCTCAACATCTTTTTGATAATGCCCGTCTCAATCCTTCGACCCTGAACCATTTTAGCGGATATCAAAACTTTTGCTCGAATGAAATTAAAAATTAATTTAAGTTCTGATTACAATGAGGCATACAATAAGGAATTTGGCATTATGAAAAAATTTTATACCAAATGCAAATTTGCTATATTCAAAAATTCAGTACATACTTCATCTGTTACAGTATTCTAGAATGATTTTTGCCATAATTCTTGACTCTCCACTGGAGAGTCTCAAGTTTCCAGAATCTTCTCAACTTATTACTTTAAAAGAATTTCTTATTTTAAATTTTATCCATAACTTTGCCATTTATTATTTTAGTTATTTTATAATGTATAATACGAAAATATTGGTTATTTATTTAATTTTTTTTTATTTTAATCTTTCATTTTCTTGAATTATTTCATGATTCTCTCATTCACACAACTTTATGGTTGTTCACATTCTTTCATGCATATAACTGCTGTGGCCGGTCTGTCACAACTTTGATCCACCCATTTACCATCTCCGTTTATACCAATACAGTTCCTGGACCCATACCCACCATTGTCCTTTTGTCCAGATGTGGAATTGGCAGGGCATCCCGGAGCCCAAGGATTGCTTGGACCAGCTGTGGATGTGCTTATAAATGTTGAGGTGGAAAATTTTGTAGTTGACTTTTGTGCCGTTGTAGTTGCAGCCTTTTGAGTTGTTGAGGCTTTGAGTGTCGTGGCCCGGGAGGTTGTGGAGGTAAAAGAGGTTGTTGTGGTATCTCCATGCTATAATTAAAGAATTTTTAGTCACATATAGACAAATATTTATTTATAGATAGACACTTGAACTGAAAATACTATATCCAATAATGAGGTGAATTAGAAGGAGAAGCTCTCCATCTTTAGGAAGCCCCTTCACCTAGGAGAGCTTCCTCCAGGAGCTCTTTCAATTGAATTGTCAATCATAATTTAGAAATGTATCTACCGCATCATCATTTCCATAACCGCATGAACTTCCATCGCTACAAGTGCAAGTTACGCCTCCAGTTGACGGATTCGTAACTTGTCTATGAATGCCAGTATATATACAGGTATCTGAAGCAGCCCGACGTTTTCGAGATGAGTTTGAAGAAGTTGATGAGAGTAAACCGGAACATACTGTTTTAACAATAAAGTCGTTATCATCACTTGATTGTATTGAACAAGGAACAGCTTTGTATTTTTTGCAGATTGCGAGTCCCTTTGTGGGAAATTAACAGGATAAGCTAAAAATTCTTCAAAATCTCTTACTTGCCAATAACATCCAGTATAATTGAACGCCTTGTATGCGTATGATTTCCCATTTTTCTTGTTTATTTTCCATTGCCAATCATCAGAACCACATTTATAACCACCACCTCCACATGATCCCCCATTACAAGAGCAAGAACCATTACTAGTTCCCGTGCTTTTGGTTGTCAGTGACTTTGCAGTTGAGCCTCCTACGTGATAATATGATAATATTATTTATGTAGTCTGAGGCCTACCAGCTGAACCACTACCGGAAGTAACAACAGCTGCTTTAGTTGTAACTGCAGCATTTGTAGTGACAACACTTGATGAGGAACATGTTTGGGTAGTCTTAGTCGCCGAGCAGTTCATTTTGCAAACAACACCACCGAGCTTTTGATAACATGACATATCGTTCCATACTAATGTTGTTGTAGCGTTGAAAAACATTGTACAGTATTCGAGGTCACCGACTGTAGAATTAATTTTATAATGTCTTGTGATCTTTAATGATCGTTCTCACCTCCATTTGACGAATTACTGCCTGAAGGACATGCAGGGGACCATGGAGGTGAATTGGTGTTAGCGTTTGCAACTCCTTCAAATCTTCCATAATCACAGGGCGTCCCATCAGGGTATGAGCAATCAAGGGTACTATTATACGAAGGCTGGTATTGTACTCGATTCATTCCAAACCAGAAGGAACGCATCAAACTATCAAGGAAGGCCCATCCGGCGCTAGTATGAGCAATTCTTGTAGCACAAACAGAATCGTTTGTTTGGCACTGTTTGAGCTGGGCAGCTGAGATATTAGCTATAAAGGAGTTTTCGGCAGCACTGTGGATTGATGCTACTTGTCCGCCAGCACGTACACAATAGCCCTGAGCCTGTTAATAAGATATTGGCTTCAACATCTGTTCAAAATCCCATATTTATCTACCTCATAATAGTTCAGCCAATCTCTCGTAATAACTTTATATCCATATGTGATGCCATCAATTGGATCCACTCTTGAGATCCAATCGGAAGGGCATGTTGCTTGGCCATTAGTTGGTAAAATGGCATAGCTAGCAATTAAAGCAACAAAAAATATAAATGAACATAAATTTGCGGAAGAAAAAGCAATCATTTTTACGTCCAAATTTTAAGAGTTAACCCTTAAAAATGATAATTTTGATTAAAAATTCTGTATATCACAGTGTCTCAAAGAATCACTCAGTTCCATCCGAAATTTAAGTTTCTAAAGGATAAGAGGTTCCGTTTCCCATCGGGTTCAGGAGACGTCTCCGGAGCTAGGAAAAATCAGAAATGAATATAGCTGCGGGTGATAGCTAGGTAGCCGGCTTCGATTTAGCCAGAGCTTTGATTTTAAATGCACGGAAACAAAGCCGTGATTGATTAAAAAATTCAGATATATTTTACTACAGCAACAATCTTCCCTATCTTTCAATTTAAAAATTCATAAATAATATGTAAGCTGGTACAATAAAATTTAAAAACAGATGGAAAAACTTGAAATTACTATTGAAATTGAAGTAAAATTCAAATTTGAAAGGAATTACGTTAATGAAATTACGTTAAATTTATGAGGAAATATTGATGAAACTAGGCTCTCAATTTAATTTTGATTGATAACTTGAAGATATCCTTAGCTTTATATAGTGATTGAGCATTGTTTCTCTGTTAAGCCGGAAGTAAATTATTCTTAATTTCCTGTCAGTTTATTACCTATTCGATTATTCAAAATCTTCAAACATATGATTATCTATTATTCCAGTCAATTATTAAAATAACTAATATGCAAATCACTCTTTTTTAGATTCAATTTTTGTTTAAAAATTTTAAAATAAAATATGAAAATATCTTTTTTTTCTCAATTTGGTATAATTTATTTATTTGAGGATTAGCATTAAAATATTAACACATAGTTGACTTAAACTATATAGAAATGTATAATTATTAGAATAATTATGGAATATTTAAATATTTTTATAATGATTTTAAAAAAGTATATGAGGATTAACATGATTTTTTCATCGATTTATTTTTTACAGGTTAATTTCAGGAAAAAATTAACCCTCTCATTCCCTACCCCTTGCTTACTCTTTAATCTCCCTCTAACTCTCATATATCCCCCTCTCACTCTAATATATCCCGCTCTCACTCTGAGATCTCCTCACTCTCTTATCTCATATCCTCCTCTCACTCTAATATATCCCTCCCTCACTCTTATATATCCCCCTCCTACTCTCGTATATCGCCTATCACTCTGATATCTCCTCAATCTCTCATCTTATATCATTCTTCACTCTCATATATCCCCCTCTCACTCTCATATATCCCCCTCTCACTCTCATATATCCCCCGTCACTCTCATATATCCACCTCTCACTCTTATATATTCCTCACTCACTCTCATATATCCCCCTCTCACACGCATATATCCCCCTCTCACTCTCATATATTCCGCTCTCACTCATACATTGTCCTCCTCTCACTCTAACATATCCCTCTCTCACTCTCTCATATCCGCCTCTCACTCTCAAATATCCCTCTCTCACTCTCATATATTCCCCTATCACAATCATATTGCCCCATCTCACTCTCACATATCCCCTCTCACTCTCATATATCCCCTTTCACTCTCACATATCGCCTCTCACTCTCACATATCCTTCTCTTACTCTCATATATACCCTTCTCACTCTCTATATCCCCCTCTCACTCTCATATATCCCTCTCTCACTCTCATATATCTCCTCCTCACTCTCATATATCCCTTTCTAACTCTCATTTATCCCCCTCTCACTCACATATATCCCCTCTTACTCTCATTTATCCCCCTCTAAATCTCATATCACTACCTCTCACTCTCATATATCCCCCGCTCATTCTCATATATCCCCCTTTCACTCTTTCACTCTTTTATCTTATATCCTCCTCTACCTCTCATATATCCCACCTCGCTATGAGAGTGAGAGGTGTATATATGGAGTGAGAGGGGAATATATGAGAGGGGATATATTCCCCTCTCACTCTCACCCCTCCTCGCTCTCTTATATCCCACTCACTCGCATATATCCCCCTCTCACTCTCTTATCTTATATCCCCCTCTCCCTTTAATCAAAATCTATATTGATTTAATGACGTGGCTTTTATCTTAGACAAAATTATTAAAATAGACAGCGCGCTACACTCAACATTTTTTTAAAAATTTATAATAAAATTTTTTAATTATAAAACATTAATTCACTTCAAAAAACATACCCTTGCATCTAATTTAAGTTACACTTCATTATACAGAATATAAAAATTTTTAGTCCCAAGGATGTAACTTATAGTGATGTTCAACAGGATTTTCCTTAGCTTATTCATTTGAGATTTTAATAATTTATATTTTTTTATTTTGAACAAATTTTAGATAAATCCCTTTTAAAAATCCTATGCGAAAATTTAAGCTGTATTATTTCCTATTCATTTTCATTATCTTCTGTTCGTTTACGACAGCAACATTGTCACGATCCAGAACAGTTTCTTCTAGTACCAATTCAAATTTAGAAACTGCAGGAAATATTGCAAATTCAACTAAGAAGGGAAAGCATGTCAAAAGTTCTTCTCTTTCAGCCATTCCGGAAAGTAACAGTTAAAAATATTTTTAAGAATAGCTTATATTTTGTGATTAATAATGGGTTAATGAATTTTAGGGATATGACTGAATCTCAGTCATGATTCAGACTGAGATTGCATACATGATTCAGACTGAGATTTCATACATGACAATCTACTTCTTATCAGTAGCTTTAGCCTAGCTATTACCAAATAAAGGGTCAAAACCACCCAAAAGATAGCAACATCATAAGAGGGTTTGATACTTAAATCACCCCTAGACAAGAGGTCGTTATCGCTCAATCTTCACGACCAATAGTGTTAGGGTGGCGGCTTAGTATAAAAGGCGAAGCCTTTTAGTAGTCGGGGATTAGTTGTTAGTCTATAGTCAGTCTAAAGTTAGTCTGTTATTCTAGTCAAAGCCAACGCATAGTCTCGCCTATTTCCTATTGTATTGTTGCTTGTGATAAACCTTTGTTTGTTAGTCGAGTCTTTCTGTTAGTATCGGACACACCGCAAGTCGATACGTAACAGTGGCGCGGTCGCACAGCTAAACTCGTATAAAATCGAGTAGTCAACTACCAAGTCAAAAATGAGTTTTGCAAAGACAATTCATGAGTGGTACAAGTCTAAATTCGAAAAGAGAGAAACAGTAGAAATTCTATCAGTCGGAACAGTCCAGAAATTCGATTGGCTAAAAAAAGATGTTGTATTAAATGGAGTGAATGTTGAGTTTATTCTTGATTCGGGGGCACAAATCAGTTGTATCACTGAAGATACGTGGAAATTAGTCGGAAGCCCAGTCTTGTCAGAAGTCGAATTTTCTGGGAAAAGTTATACAGGTCATGAGTTTACGATTCTTGGGAATTTTGAATGCACAGTCGGACTTAACGAAGTCGAAGAAAAGATGGTAGTTTATGTAACTAAGGCAAGGATGAATCTCTTTGGTCTGCCATGGATAGTGTCGAAATTCGATTCGATTAGGTCCTACAACACTTGTTTCCAAAATATAAATAAAAATATTTATCCAAATAATTAATTTATTACAATAATAAATAATAATATTAACGTAGAGAAAGGGATTTAGTTAATACATAATGAATGAATGATTGAACTCCAAAGAAAGGGAGAATTACATTTATTTTTATAGGAAGTTACTTTACACCACTAAGGGCGATCCTTCTCAAGCTTAATCATCGCCACTAAGGGCGGAAATATTATATTAGCACAAATGAATGAGAAACTTAATCGCTACAAAGAGAGAAAAAATGATTAAGTTTAAAGAAATAAGGGGACAAAGATTAAAAAAGAAAGAAAATGGAACACGTGAAAAATATGTGAAATAAATAAAAATTTATTAATATTTTAATAAAATGTCGAACTTCGACATCCTCCCACTAAAGGAGAAATTGGTTCCAGCCATCCTTCTTTTGTTCTTTGCATCTTTGGCATTTGTGCGCATATTCTTGAGTGCCAGTTTTTGTTGATAGTTGCCATTTGTGGTCTCACTCGATGGTTAACTACTTCGTTTATGGCTCCAAGGCCAAATTTAATGCATGGTCCAATGTTTAGTTCGTCAACAATTTTCCTGGGATAAAATTCCCGAAATCCATCTTCATATCGATTGCTCTCATACGAGCTGTTTGGTTCCATCTTCAATACGTCCCTTCCACTCTTGCTTACGAGCTTCCTATTTTTCACTGGGATTAATGGAGTGCCCATAGTGCTTAGCTTGATGAGTATTGAACGTAAATCTTTAGGCTCCTTATATGACGTAACATTGTAAAGGCAATGAATTTCTAGACCATCACAAGGTTTTATCCAGGCAATTTGTCTCATCTGTTCCTTGTACTCGTTTGCCTTTCGCAGGACTTCAAACAGTCCTTTGTCTGTGTGGTTCTTCCATACTACTAATGTGTCGACGCTTTCAGAGAGTTGAATCTCTCGATCAAAGAGCTTGGCATCCCAGGACATTGGTTCAAAGACCATTCCTCTTACATTTTCCTCTTTAAATATTTTTCTGAGCTCTAAGGCTCTTTTGTCTCCAATAATTAATATGGGTGACTTCGCCACCAACGGCTTTCTTTTGATACCTGTTTGCGTTCTAACCCACGTTTTCTGTTTTATACTAGACGGTCTCGGTTCGTCCTCTAACGAACTTTTTCTTGCTTTAGTTTTCTCATATTCCAAATTCACGTTACCAACAACCATATTCCGATTCATTTTTTCTTTTTCGAATTTGGTAAACGATTTTTTTCTGGTGGGTACATTCGAAACAGACTTATCCGTCTCAACTTGTATCCCTCCCCCCTTAAAAATTTTTTGAGCTACCTTCTCGGATCTAAGTTTGTGATTATCTAGTGGATCACCTCTAACCTCTAAGGGTCTATCATAATGATCTGTTTCAACGGACTTTAAAGCTCCGACAATTTCTTTCTGCGTAGCCGCGGCACTAACGCCTTTGTTTTGCTCTTGTATTTCTTTTGCTTGGCCGAATTTGCGCTCACACAATGCAGAATGATGATTAGCCCTTCCGCAATATAAACATCTTTTTGGGATATAACAGCTGCTAGCAAAATGTCCTTTTTTGAGACACTTGAAGCAAAGTCCTTTTTCACTTGCCCTTTCTCTTCTTTCTTCTGCAGTTCTAAGACTGATGCATTCTACCTGTGTATGCTGTCCACCACAGAACTGGCAAGGCCATTTTGTCTTACTTCTATTTAATCTACTTTCTTCTCTCCCTCTAGGTCTTTCGACTCTTTCGTGTGAGAATCTTTTGCTAGTAGCTTTGGTCGAATAATTTACGGCAAAATTCATAGTTGGTTCTTCTATCCTGTCACTAACGACGGAATTTGTCTTCTGCCTTATTTCCAATTTATTTCTAATCTGATTTATAGCACGCCCTAACGCGTTTCTGAATTTTGCTGTGTTCCAGTCATCTCTATCTTCAGCATCTTTTATCGTGAGATACTTGCCTAGAACCTTAGATGATACCTTTCCTTCTAAAGTCAAAATAAGGTGCATCATCAATATTCTGTTTCAAAGATTTAAGCTGCCTACATAATTTCTCTATCTTCAAATGAAGTTTTTCATCTTCTTCAAAAGTTTCACTAGTTGGCAAATTTAATAATTCGTGGTTCAAAGACCGAATTAATTTTTTGTCGTTGCCAAACCTCGATAACAAAAGATCGATTGCTGTATTATACCCTTCATTTGTCATCTGTAAACCTTCTATCAGGTCTTTAGCTTCGTTGTCCAATATAGACTCTAAAATGTTGAACTTCTCCACATGACTTAGAGTGCTATCTTCGTGTATTAAAACACGGTACGTCTCCCAAAATGCACACCAGTTTTCTATCCTACCGTCAAAGCGGCGTAATTGAATGGGTGGACGTTGTAATCTATTCGTTTCCGAACGAATCATGTGCTGTGACGTATTTTGGTTTTGGCTGGGGATTTCTGTACAATCTAGTTGTACATCTAATCTTTGAGCTAACTGAACACGGAATTTATTCCATAATTCTAATTTTGGCCTTGTTGCGACTATCATGGCACTAACGCCTAGTTCTACCAGTTTTTGGTGAAATTGATTCTCTTTCAGTTCTTTTTCCTTGACTGAAAGCTTTTGACAGTCGTCTTTGCTGTTGCTGCATACTTCTTTTAATTCAGCTATATTTTCTTCTAATTCTCTGACCGTTTCCTTGGTCCAGTATAGCTGTCTTCTTAGCTGAGTTTCCGTAGCGTTCGGCCCTAACGCCTGCGGAATTTCCCTTTCTAATACTCCTTTTAAATTTCCCGCTAAGATTTCTACCTGCAGAATCGTAAATACAGACATTCTGCCAATTATTTCAGGAAACTAAGTTCCGTTATATAGATTTTATAAATTTCTAAAAAATTTTATACCCACTTTTTAGAATCTATCCCCTCAAAGTTTAAATTAACTTTTGCCAAGTTAATCCTAGGTGAAAAATTTTAAATTTTAATTTGGCTCTTCCAGGCCTTTATAATTTAATTAAATTTAATTTAATTCACCTCCCAGCAAGTGTTGTCCAAGTTTTATGCCGTGCTCGCCAGATGTCGAAATTCGATTCGATTAGGTCCTACAACACTTGTTTCCAAAATATAAATAAAAATATTTATCCAAATAATTAATTTATTACAATAATAAATAATAATATTAACGTAGAGAAAGGGATTTAGTTAATACATAATGAATGAATGATTGAACTCCAAAGAAAGGGAGAATTACATTTATTTTTATAGGAAGTTACTTTACACCACTAAGGGCGATCCTTCTCAAGCTTAATCATCGCCACTAAGGGCGGAAATATTATATTAGCACAAATGAATGAGAAACTTAATCGCTACAAAGAGAGAAAAAATGATTAAGTTTAAAGAAATAAGGGGACAAAGATTAAAAAAGAAAGAAAATGGAACACGTGAAAAATATGTGAAATAAATAAAAATTTATTAATATTTTAATAAAATGTCGAACTTCGACAGATAGTCGCATTCGAAAACAAATTAGGATTCCCGATAGTTACAAGTCTAAACAAAGCTGAACCTAAAGATATAGTCGGAAAAGAAAATGAAGTATTTATGGTCCATGACAGTAAAAAAAGTATAGAGGAGGAATTGAAGGCGAA
Source organism: Meloidogyne enterolobii (assembly GCA_963681835.1). Taxonomy (NCBI): domain Eukaryota; kingdom Metazoa; phylum Nematoda; class Chromadorea; order Rhabditida; family Meloidogynidae; genus Meloidogyne; species Meloidogyne enterolobii. The sequence continues at coordinate 2,438,680 of CAVMJV010000029.1, forward strand.
ATTTAGTCAAGTATTCGAACCAGGATTAGGCAATTGTAGTAAAATAAAAGCACATCTCCATTTGAAAAAGGGAACAAAACCAGTCTTTATTAGAGCAAGACCAGTCCCGCTCGGAGTCAAAAAGTCAGTTGAGGAAGAAATAGACAGATTGTTGAATATTGGTGCAATTAAACCAATCGAATTCGCGGATTGGGCTGCTCCTATTCTAGCAGTCAGGAAACAAAACGGAAAGGTCAGAGTCTGTATTGACTATTCAACAGGCTTAAATGAAGCATTAGAGTTAAACAAATACCCATTGCCGACTCCGCAAGAAATATGGTCAGAAATGCACGGTAGCAAAGTCTTTTCGCAATTAGATTTACGGGATGCCTATCTTCAAGTCGAATTAGATGAGGCATCTAAGAAATTAACGAATATTAATACCCATAGAGGGTTATTCGAAGTCCAACGATTACCATTCGGTGTAAAGTCAGCGCCAGCGATATTCCAAAAGTTAATGGATGAACTAATAAGTGGTTTGGAAGGAGTATTCGCATATTTAGACGATTTGATAATAGTCTCAAAAAATGAAAAGGACCATAAAAAGACATTATTAGAGTTATTCGGAAGAATTCAATATTATAATCTAAAGATTCAGCTAGAGAAATGTAATTTCTTCAAGTCGGAATTGAAATTCCTGGGTCATATAGTCTCGGAGGAAGGAATAAAACCCGACCCAGAAAAGAAAGCAATCATTCAGAAATTACCGAGACCCACAGATGTTAAAGAGTTAAAGTCGGTCATGGGCTCGATAAATTATTATTCAAAGTTTGTAAAAGAATTACACGAAATAAGAGGACCATTGGATGAATTACTCCAAAAGGGTAAAGAATGGAAATGGCAAGATAAGCAAGAACAAGCATTCAACCGAGTAAAGTCAATTCTAAGTTCGGAGCTTATGCTAACGCATTTTGACCCCCAATATGAAATCATAGTCACGGCAGATGCCTCAAATTATGGTGTAGGAGCAATGATTGCCCACAAATTCCCAGACGGATCAGAGAGAGCAATTGAATATGCAAGTAAGTCATTGAGTCTGTCAGAAAAGAATTATGGACAAATTGAGAAAGAAGGTCTGGCACTAGTATTTGCAGTCCAAAAATTCCACAAAATGTTATTTGGGCGCAAATTCAGACTTAGAACGGACCATAAACCATTAGTCGCAATATTTGGAAGTAAGAAAGGAATTAAAGTCCAAACTGCCTCGAGATTACAAAGATGGGCATTAATTCTGACGAATTACGATTTCAGTATTGAGTTTGTAAGTACAGATAAAATGGGGATTGCAGATAGTCTTTCAAGATTAATAAAGAAAAATAACGACACAGAAGATAAAGTAATTGCCATAGTCGAAGAATTTAACGAAACATATTCGGGACCTCCGCGAGAAATTAGTCTAGTAGAGGAAACAGTTAAGGAAGTCTTGCATGTTATGTTGGAAGAAATTCCTATAGATAGTAGTCGAGTCAAAATGGAAACAGGAAAAGACCGAGTATTGAATGAAGTCATGAAGAATATTAGTAAAGCCTGGCCAAAGAAAGTCGATAATTCTGAATTGAAATTTTGGTCAGAGAGAAGACAAAATCTACAAATAGTTGAAGGGTGCCTAATGTTTGCAAACAAAGTAGTCATTCCTAAATCGTTGAGAAAAGAAATTCTAGAGACACTACATGAAACCCATGCAGGAATAGTCAGAATGAAAAATCTGGCAAGAGAGTATATTTATTGGCCAGGAATAAGTCAAGAGATTGAAGCATTAGCAGTAAATTGCCAGGCATGCCAAGATGCAGCAAAAATGCCAGTCAAGGTTGAATTAAGTCCGTGGCCAGTACCAAGTAAAGTTTGGGAGAGAATTCACCTTGATTTTGCAGGCCCGTGTAAGGACGGAAAAACATATTTGATTTTGATTGACGCGTATTCAAAGTGGCCTGAAATATTCGGTAATACAACAACCAGCGCAAAAAATGCTTTAAAACATTTAGATTGGACTTTTACCCGTTATGGGTTTCCAAAAACCATAGTCTCAGACAACGGCAGTCCATTCCAATCGTATGAATTTAAGAGTTATTGTAGAAGTAAAGGAATAAGTCAAAAATTCAGTCCACCTTATCACCCACAGTCAAACGGACAAGTCGAGAGATTCGTTGATTATTTTAAAAGAATGATGATGAAAAATTGGGGAAAACCCAACTGGGTTGAAGAAGTGTTATTCAATTATAGAGCCTCGCCTCATGAGTCATTAATGGGCAAATCCCCTGCAGAAGAATTCTTAGGTAGAAAGTTGAGGACAAAATTGGCATTAGTCTATCCAGAAAGGCCAAATTCAAAAGATCCTGCAAGGGAGCGAATTCGAAGTAAAATGAAGACATGGTTTGATAAACATCACGGAGCCCGAGTCAGAGAATTCAAAATAGGAGATAAAGTTCAGTTTACAAATTATAGCAGAAATAAAAACAAAGAATGGTTAGTCGGAAATATAGTAGCACAAAAGGGAGTTGTAATTAAGATTCAGTCTGAAAGATTAAGGGCTATAGTCACTAGACATATTAATCAGATAAGAACGTTAAGTCCGATAAGTGCAAATCAAGGCGAAGCACAACAGTCTGTAAACACTTGGGTGAGAAATTCGGAGCAAAATAATATTCAGAATACACCACAAGTTAGCCCAATAAAAAATGTAGTTAGTCCAATAAGAAATATTCAAATTCGACAAAGAAATATGTCAAGTCCAAGAGAACTAGGGAAAAGAATAATTAGGCCAACAAAAAGATTAGTAGTGGAAAACACAAAGTCGAAGTATTACAGAGAAGAACCTATTCGATTTGGCATAAATTATATAGCGCAGTCAGATAACAGCAAAGGAAGCCAACAGATGAGCCAAGGCACGGGAGCACTGAGAAGGGAGATGATCGAAAATAGATGAGATGTAAGTAGGAAATAAATAATTGTGATAATATTGTTTTTGTAAATTTTTGTTTGTAATTATTGTATATCCCCCTTTTGTTGCTCACATTGTATTTTGGCCCTTTGTATGTATTTTCAATGTTTTATTTGTGTTGGCTAGTAGTTTTTTTTTGAAGTCCACCAAGTCTAGTCGGAAGCGTAGTCCCGACTTAATTAAAGAAGGGAGGTGTTAGGGTGGCGGCTTAGTATAAAAGGCGAAGCCTTTTAGTAGTCGGGGATTAGTTGTTAGTCTATAGTCAGTCTAAAGTTAGTCTGTTATTCTAGTCAAAGCCAACGCATAGTCTCGCCTATTTCCTATTGTATTGTTGCTTGTGATAAACCTTTGTTTGTTAGTCGAGTCTTTCTGTTAGTATCGGACACACCGCAAGTCGATACGTAACAAATAGAAGATTCATTCGTTTGCTTTATCAACTAATCCGAGTGAAAAAGTGCAAACTATTATGAAATCCTCTTAAGTGCAACGCGGGACGATAAAAGAAAATAGCAGAGTCCTTTTTATTCTTTAATTTTTATTATTTCTCAATCCCTAAATCAAATATTTCTTTCTATATTGCCAAAAAAGTCTAGACAAGATTACTCAATTATAGACAGGATCACGTGACTTTTATGTACATATTAGTATAAGTTTCAAAATACTAGGGATGTTCATACAACACCCCGTCAAAACTGTGAAGTTAGATCAATGTTTCTGGTCCTATTTCATAATCAAAATGCTTAATTTATAACTTCCTTTTAAAAATTTTGTTTCATTAGATTATGTTCCAAATTATTCTGAAAATGTAGTTGGAGAGTCTTCAAAAAGTAAGGGAGAAACAAAGCTAAATGAGTTGGAAAACAAGTTTGGTTAGTAAATAAAATTTTTATTTATTAATCCAATTTTGAGATATTTAGATACTACCGATAAAAAAATTAAAGAGTTAAAAAATGAAAGAAACTTTAAAAATGAAGGTAAAAAAATTATTATACAGTAAAATATAAAATTGTACAGATAATGTGAATTACGGATTCCGCCTTGGAGACAAACGGGTTACAGGCTTTATGCGATTAATCGCATAAAAATATTGAAAGAAAATCCCGTTAAGGGTCCTGGGGATCAGAGTTGCGTCGTAATTACGAATTACGGCGTTTTTTAAGTTACGAATTACGATTACGTAAAAAAATTTTCAATTACGACGCAACTCTGCTGAGGATGCGTTTTTACTTCTCTATGAATGTACGTCTTTGTTCCGGAATCAAAAAAATTTTGGATGTCTTTAAGTTACAGTTCGCATTCATATTCCGGCTATCCGGTGATTTTTAATTAAACCGTCAATATTTATAATTGATGTTTTTACAGTATCGAGTAACTATAGTATATCTCCTAGATCCGTTAATCCATCCATATACAGCCCATTTTTACCGCTAATTGTTACTTAATCAAAATAAAGCGTGAAAATATAATTTTCTTTAGAAAGGTTTTTAAATTTTAAAATTAAATTTAGATACTCCACATATTTACTACCCTGATCCGCAACTTAAACATATCGAATTTTATGTTAATAGTCCTATAGCAACCTTGGAAAAACATTCAAAAAATTATCAACAATTGGTGTCTTGCGTTAATTATTTTGTTAGTCGAGGAAACATCGAGGCTTTATTTGATATGGTTAACAAAATCGCAAAAAGTGATGATAAATTAATATTTAAAGAAAAAAGTCTAGATTATGTTTTGAAATATTTTGAAAAAGCGGATAAAAAACAAGGCAAAAAACATGTTTTTGAAATCAGAAAAACAAAAAAGGTATAGGGTTGCTTAATATTATTAAAGCATTCAAATTAGGGTTGTCGACCCTGTTCGGCATAAATTTTGCCCTAAAAGACTCGACCGGTATGGCCCGAAAAAAATAAGTCCCGAAAAGATGACTCAAACGTTGGCCCGGTTCGAAAACAGCAACCCTAATTCGAATATTACACATCGAACATAAGGCCTATTTTAAGAAACTGGAAAAGTGCGTCCATAAAGAACATTTTTGGCAATGATACAAATTATAAATTAAATAATATCATAACTAAATATGTTTAAATCCGAAACCAAAGTTGGTATTTGTGGAGTTTGGGAGCATTGGGAGTTTGTGGAATTTGGGAGCCGGAAATCAGAACTGTTGGAAATCGGAAATGGCTCAAAAGTCGGAACTCTGAATTTTGATCGGCCTCTGTTTGGGAGGTAAAGTTGTTCTCTGTCCCGAATGTTGCGAGATTTGAGAAATGGGAGGATTTAAAATTGATAGCTAATTAAAGTTTCAAAAATAATTTGCTGTAAAAATTTTTTAAGGAAGAGAAAAATGACAAGATGGTGCAGCGTCAAATAAATTTAGATAATTTAGTCAAGTTGGGGTACTTGCGTTTTATTTACATGGATGAATTTTGTGAAAATGTTGATATAATATACGGAGAGGAAATATTAGCTTCATTCAAGGATTACTTGAATACTTTTTGTAATAAATATGTAAAGCATATTTTGACGAGTTTGAAAAGTTTGCTTCAATTAGGATGATTAACGAGAGGATTATCCGCAAGGAGACAATTTTGGACGCGATTTAAAAGATATTATCGAAAGAAAAGTGTTTTTGAATATTTATTATCCCAAAGAATTTATTTTAAATTTTGAACTGTTATGTAAATATCAGTGCTGATTTCATGCTGTATCAATCTACCTGGGGATGGGTCAAAGATGTATAAGTGTCCTAGGCTGAAAAATGATGATTATTATCCACAAGAAGACTTTGAATTCATTATCATAACTTCAGAAGTTATTATCATGACTTCAAATCCACAAGAAGCCTCTTGAAGTCTCAAAGACCCTTGCCTTTGAGATCTTCAGATTTAGGGATCTTCGATACAAATAACCAGCACTGCTTATCATTCCCTCATTTGGCAACTTGGCTACCTCCGGTTTTAAATTTTTCCTTTGTGTAGTATTGTTTTTGATAAAAGATAAATTTGAGTAATTCATTAACAAATTATTGTACACTAAAATTAATCTAAGACACCGGGCTGATCATCCTAATCATCATATTACAATACCCTCTTATAAAATCTACCCAAGATTGTGTTTCAATCAACACATTTAATTAAAATTTTGTAAATGTTATGCCAAAAATATATACAAAATATATACATAGGTGTTTAAATATATGAATTGAACTAATAGCAACATAAAAATTGAGATTATGAACAAAATTATATCAAATTTGTAAAACTTTGTAAACTGAAAATGTCAAGGTTGAACCTTACTACAACTTTTTAAATTTTGTTCAAAATCAACAAAACACGCGCATTTTACCATGTCTCATCCTTCACGAGGAACTTTCTGGTTTAAATTTAAAGAAATGTACATATTTGACTCGAAGATCCAAAAACATCTTGAGGTTCTTTTGTTAGATCTTCAAGCCCTCCGAACTTCAGCACCACAGGTTCCTCAAATTGTTGTCGCAAATATTGCGCAAAATCAAGTATAAACGTATGTACATATATTTACATGCTTCTATCTGAAATAATATACCTAAATGAAGATCTGACTTTATTATAACCTTAGAATCACTCACATCTTTGATCACCTAATCAAATTTAATTACAGTTTTCAAACTGTCCAAAATCTTGTTTATTTTTTCAATACAGTAATCCTTCAGATACTCCTTGAACGTCCCTAATTTATCCCCTTTGTATATTTTATCCACATTTTTACAAAATTCTTCCATGTAAATAAAACGCATGTACCCCAAATTAATTGCAATGTCCAAATTGTTTAATTGCTGTGTAATTTTGTCGTTTAATTTGGCCTTAAAAACAGAATTGCTTAATAGAGTGAACGACTGATCCGTTCAGGATATCTGGGAGTTTTCAATGAACTGACAACCCTATTTCTAAATATAGAGCAACCGTATTACCAAGTATGCTTCCATACATTTGGGGCAGAGGTATTTCGGAAATGGCGAAGGTGACGGAAATCGGAACTGTCGGAAATCGAAAATGTCACTAAAGTCGGAACTCGGAAATCGGAAAGAAAAAAACGTCGGAAGTCGGAAATTGGAATTCTGGCCGTCGTCTGATTTGGAGAAAGCCTAGTACATGTATGTATATACAATCTAAATGTAAGAAAGCTTAATCGTGTTCTTCTTTAATATTGGACCTTTCAACACATTAAAATTTAATAAGGTTTACTTCTGGGATTTCACCTGGTTTGGATAAATTAACCTGCTTATTTTTGCTAGCGAATATAGAATTTTTCTTATTCAGAGTTTTATGTAATTTTTCCGCATATTTCTGCATATAAGCTATACTAAATTCTTTAAGCATTGCTTTATCCTCGCCTTTCTTGATTTTAGAGATAAATGTTAATAATGCACTTGTGTTTGCTTCGATACTGAAAAATTCAACGGCAGCCATCAATTGTTGATAATTTAGTGAATATTCCACTAAACTCTCCACAGAGTTATCTTTACTTAATTTGATATTTTCTTGTTGAAGATCATTATAAGAAATGCGAGGAACATCTTAATTTGAACAAAATTACAGTACTTCTTAAACATCTATCTTTCATGGCTCCTCAACGATGGATTCTTCATAAGAGAAATATTTCTATATTTGATACCTAGGGATCTGTGGGGGGGGGGGATTAAGGGTAATTTGATGGTGGGGTATCGGTAATATCAGGAAATTGGTGGTTGGTTGGTGGGATATCATGAAATTGGTGGGGTATCGGTAATATCAGGGGATTTTGTAGTCCTAGAACTGGAACTCAAATTGGATCCGGTTCCGTCAAAATATCGGGTCCGGTGAAACCCTACCATTTACCCAAGGTTTGGATAGGTAATCTGGTCACACTTATTGAAAAGCTATATACTATCTAGAAGAAATGCGCCGAACAAAATCTTTAGTTGTTTAGTTCAACACAGGAACCCCGTCTCTCCCCTCCCCCTCCAAACCCTTCCCTAAGATTTGTAAATGTTTTACCGTTCTTCTTAATTTCAAAAATATGAAAAATTCCATCCAATTCTTCTAAAATTGTCTTAATTTCATAATTAATGTCCAATTTATATGTCTGTTTTTCATACACGTTTTCTAATCCAACACCATAAATTTTAACCATCTTTTGTAACTGGCTACAAATTTCTTTTAAGGAATATTTTTCCAATTCTTGGGGAAATAAATTATCACAAGCAAGTTTTGTTTCTATTCTCTGTTTGAAATCGTTATCCACTAATATATTCAAGCTGTAATTCAATTCCTAAATTTTAATGTAATTAAATCAACGATAAAGACAGTGAATCTTTGTCCACTGTAGGAAAAAAATGGCAAACTAATTTTTTCAAACTAATTTTCATTAAGTTCATTTATTGTTTTAATGAACCCACGCTACCAAACACGTTAGTAACGCGATTCAGACCCATCTAGAAAATAAAGGGTCGAACGGACTAAATCAAGGGACTGAATGATAATCCTGAAAGCTCTACATTATTAACTAGGTCTTAATTGCTTAAATTCACGAAGCCGGTGCTTGATGTTGGAGATGTCGATTAGTTTAGTTTAGGGGCCTAGAATTAAAACGAACTAAGTCAAGTGACTCAATCTATCTTCGATGAATGAATGATAATCATGAAAGCTCTCAATTATTAACTCTACATTATTAACTTGCTTAAATCCAAGTTTCACCTAGCCGAGTGCTTGATGTTGGAGAGCGATTAGTTTAGTCAAGGGGTCGCTGACTATTTTCCGCATCAGTGATTTCTGTTAGAAATCTATCTAATCAACACCCTCTAATTGTTTATGTATGTTTTTGAGTTCAGGAATCCGGAACCGGAACTTTCTCTTGTTTCCTGAACCGGAACTTCCGGTGAAGCCCTAATATTAAGGCTAAGATCATAGCTTCGAACCTCCATGTAAGATTTTAACCCGATTTAAAACTAAACCTCATAATTTGTTATCAAATCGGTTTGTGTTATCGCTGCATCGTTCTTCTTCTCAAGTTCTCTTTTAACATATATATTTAATCTTTCAAATCCTTTTTTGTACTTAAATAAATTTAAGATATTCGGATTTAATACTTGCAGCTTTTCCAACTCTTTATTTACATTTATCGTCCCCTTTGTAAAAATATTTTTCACAAGAGTATTAATCTTCCAGAAATCCTTCGTTATGTCTGGGGGTATTGAAATTACTCTTTTTTCAATTTCTGGTTCATTGTTTAATTCACAATCCGCCATCTGCGCAACCAACAGAATTAAAACAACAGAATTAAAAAACAAAGGCCACCACAATTTGTGGCCTTGAATGTTCATTTTAATTTCTTAAAATTTTTTCTTTAATAACAGGATCTAAAGACAAAAATATCGCTAAGTTAGGCAATGAATGTTAAGATAGGATAAGATAGGGAAATGAAAAATTTTACTTGTCTAAATTTGGAAAATTCGGACATCGGGGATGAGGAATTTCTAGGAAATGTTTAATTTTCCGATTTTCTGGGATTGATACAAGCCTATCTGTCGAAGTCGTCTCTTTACTTAAGAAAATTTATTTTCAAAAAACTTAAATAACTAAAAGATTTTATGTTGGGTTGTGCATAAAGATTTTATGTCGGTTATTAACCGGTACCCTCGGTTTTCGGTTAATCCAAATTTTAAAAACCGGTTTTTGGTTCTGAGTTTTAGACAAATACCGGTTTTATTTCGGGGGAATTTTCAATAAAATCACTCATTTTCAGAAGTCTTTGGTTTTTAAATTTTATAAAAACGATTAATTATTTGACAAAAATATCCAAATTTTCGGTTTAAAACCGGTCGCGCACAATCCTAATTTTAGTTGAACAATACCGGTATCACAAATATGGATAAGATTTTTATGTTAATGTTTCTTTTTTCCTCAAGTTCCTAAGGTACTTATTTCCAATTTTCCGACAAAATTGGGAAAATCACTTTCTAAAAAATCCTAACCCTATCCACAAACATTTATCAGATCAAAAAAATTTTTAAAGATGTGTAGGTTTCTATTATATAGTTGCAAAAAACCACTACAGACATATTTTAATAAGTTTTGGACAAAAACTTGAGAAAATCCTTAAGAAATTCTTTAAAATTTAAATGTTATTTTCTATTATTAACGAGAGTTTATGAGGAGGAAATTGAAAATTGAAAAATTTAAAATGCCCAGGCGACTGTCTATAATGTAAAAATCAATTTTGCTTGTCAATTTTATTGAATTTGGGAGCGATAAAAATTAAAAAGGCATGCGCGCTTTGACTGCCATATGAATGCCAAATCATATGCCTGAAAAAATAAAATCGGGAGGGATGATGGAGAGAAAGAAAGGGAAGATGGAAAGAAAAGAGAGAGGGCATTTTAAGGGCATCCTTAGAAGAGCGCGGCATTTTTTGGCCAAATGCCAAGTCTTTTGGCTATCGCAGAGAGGGATATCGCAGGTGATAACAAAAAATAAAATCGGGAGTGAAGAAGGAGAGAGGGAGAGGGCAATTTAAGGGCATCCTTAGGAGCGGCGCGGCGTTTGTTGGCCAGATGCCAAGTCTACTGGCTATAGCAGAGAGGGGATATCACAGGTGATAACAAAAAAATAAAATCGGGAGGGAAGATGGGGAGAAAGGAGAGAGGGCATTTTAAGGGCATCCTTAGAAGAGCGCGGCATTTTTTGGCCAAATGCCAAGTCTTTTGGCTATAGCAGAGAGGTGATATACATAAAGAGGTTATAGCAGGAGGAGATAAACGGATAGAAATTATCGGTGTGATTATTATGTGAAGCTATTATCAGTGATGGTTTTCCTACTTCATTCCGTCTTTTATTCAGGCCGCGCATCCTTCTTAATTTGTGCTAGTTCTGCCGCTTCTTTCCTTATACGTCTTGCGCTTTTTAAAATGAGGTTGGGGTTTATTTTTTCTATGTTATGACAATGATTTTTAACTAAGATTTATCATTGCTAGAGATGGCAAGATTAATGAAACATTGCTCTCTCAAAGACCTACCGTACTTTAAAAAAGTTTACTAATAAAAGGTTAATTTTAATTTGAACTAAAAAGATCTTCTAAAGGGAATGTTATTTACTTATAAATTTTAAATAATTTAAAAAATTTTAAGTTAATGCCCAAATTACTCACTGCCCAATTAACTCACTGTCCAATTAACAACTGACTTTTTCACCAGACACGGTATTTGATAAATAAATAAAATTTTAGGGTGTTATAATTAAAAGTTGACCCCGAAAATTAAGTTTAGTTCTATTAACTAAGCCCGGACTGCGTCTCGTCTCGGTCGGGCTCTAATATTATGTCTTTATGTAAAAGAGACAGAGATAATTTTACTATAATCTAAATCTTTAAAAATATAAAAAAAATAAAAACTTAATATTAAAGCAGCTGGGCTATAGCTATTTCACTCATTTAGTTAGTGCAAGATGTTATTCGGCGGCTGGGAGCGAACCAGCATCTTCAGTAGACCGGAATGATGTGTTAGCATTACACAACGCCGTCTACTGACAGCCTTAGGAAATTAATAGCTATATGCTTTACAATATCAAAGTGAATCACATTTAAAATACTTTAAAATATAAAGGGAAAATAAACATGAAAAGATATATTAAAAATATGGGGTAACTATCAGATTCAAATTCAAATTACATCCAAATTTTAATTTTAAAACGAATTTCTACTTAAAATTGATATTAGAATGTAATTGGAATTATAATCGAATATTTTCCCAATAAAAACTGTTTCAGTTTCGATAGAATAAAAGAAATACCGAGTTAACCAGAGCTGTTAGGGGGTAGGGGGTACTGTAATTTTCTAGTTGGGGGTACTCTACAATTTTTCGTAAATCATCAATAGGGATCGGATTTTTAGGTTATAAACTATTTTTTGCGAACTAGTCTTAATGAATTGAGCTCAAACTATTGTTATCACCTATGGGATAAAAGGAGATTTTTAGCTATTAAGGAGAATATGGTGGATTAAAGTCGATATCAAAAAATTTAGAGTGCTAAAAAGGATATTGGCGATTTTGGGGATTAGAAGTTATATCAGATGATTTGGTGATTAAAAAAGATATCGGCAGATTTGAGAGGCTACTTAGAGCCTACTTAGAGAACCTAGAGAAAATAACCCTACTTAGTGAAAATAAAGTAATTAAAAAAGTAAGTTCATTGGGTTACTATTTTAGTAAATACATTTAGAGCTTCTGCCACCTATTTATCCTCTTTTGCAACCTATTTAGTTACCCACTTTTAGGTTTTTACGAACTAAGACTCCGATCCCTAATAATCAATGTCAAATGGATATAAAAAATTTAAATTTCGTTTAACAATCACCTTAAAGTAGAGTAGGTCGAGGTCGAGGCCTCGCCGAGGCCGAGGTCATCACCCATTTTTAAGCCTCGACAAGATTTTGCTGACTTCTGGTCTCGGAACCTTTTCTCGGTCCTCGTCAAGAACCTCGCCGAGGATCGAGGTTGAATATACACCCCTAAAGTTTGACTTTTTTAACAGAAATAGGAGTGAGAATTATCCACAAGACCTGTATCTAAACTGACGCTTGGGCTACCTACTGAATCTGATAAGATTAAAAAGATGAATTTGATAACAATTTAGTGTATTTTTGATAAAATTTGGTAAATTTATTTAAATTTTGAAGTTGAATAAAAATTTTTAACACCTCGGTTATCCTCGAACCTCGGCCAAATTTCCCCTCCGACCTCGATCTCGGCTTTACCTACCTCTTTGCCTCGGTCTCGGTTTTTTAAAAAAACCTCGATCTTGACCTACTCTACTTTAAAAAGAATCACATTTAAATACTTTGAAGAAAAAATAAAATGGTGGGAGATAACACAAGAGTACCAAAAATCGTCGGGGTAGTAATCGGAATCACGCCTCATTATGAGCACGCTTCATTTTTTGCAAATTTTTTACGTGCGTATCAAGATGGCCCTTGAATCTTCCCGAGGAAGTATTTAACTGCCATGTAAATGGACGTTGACAAATTTTACATTGAACATATCGTTCACCATTATCATGAAAGATGCCAAAATATTTCCAGATGATTGATGTACCTAAATAATAAAATTATTACCTATTTTTGCGAACGGCCCTTAATGAGATAAGTCGAAAAAACACTGTTTTATCGCACAATGAAACGTGCTTTTCGAGTTATTTAAACCTAAAAACCTATTTCGGCCTTTTCGGACCTAAGATCTATTTAAGCCTATTTCGACCTTTTTGGAATTATTCTAGGTTTTTAAAAATTTTTCTTAGAATGTGATTATTTTTAGTCAATTTCGGCCAATTTTAGCTTCTCAGACTTCACAAAAACCCAACAATTTGCATGCCCCCTTTATATTTAAAAACTGACGTGGTTTTGTTGAACTCATTTCCAAATTATTCTCAGCACTTTCCGGTGGCAAAAACTGTTGAAGTATATCGTAGTTTTGTGTTTGTTTAGTATGTGGGGTTTGATCAGAACCAATATCACTTGCATCTTAGAATAATTAAATATAATATTATGAGGGAGAACAAAAGAATAGTTGAAGTTTTCTAAATTATTCAGGAAACTTCCATGTTCCCAAAATGTACAGAGGATTAATGGATTACTGTATATCTATTAGATTAAGTAATGCTTTATAAAATATGTATGAACCCTCATCTTCCTTTTTATTGCGTTTTGTTTTATTAAGATATTCCTTAAATTGTTCTTTGTGCTTCTTTTCGAGATGATCTTTGAAATTTGCTGAGGTAGACTCTGGTTTGAAGTTATATTGTTTGCTACAAAATTTACATTGAACACGTCGAACACCATCGTCATTAAAGAAAATTGTATAATAATCCCAGATGGGTGATCTAACTAAATTTTAAAATTATTAAGAGAAATGGACAATTATTATGAGAAACGGGAAATTATTAAGAGAAACGGCCCCCAATTTAATCAACACAATTTTTTAGAGTGATTACAAAGGATTTGACTGGATTATTGTGATTTGTAGTGATTTATGGAAATATCGAGGTATTGATAATGAGAGAGAGAATTGGTTTGATAGGGAATCATAGGGATTAAGGGGATTTGGAAGTATTAATAAGATTTGATGTATTAAAGATATATGTATATTTAACTACAGTCCTAATATAACCCTCCTGTAACTTATACATATTACTGTATTATCTGCGTCGAGATCAGCATTATTCGACAAATATGGACTCTGTGAGTCATGTTTTGAAAAGTTACGATTTGTATTATCGACTTAAAATAGATTAAAAAAACTCACACGGGGAAGTCTTTGATTTATATTTTAAATCTTCTTGATCAATTTCTGGTGGATTGCGTAAAAGATCTTGAAACATTTCATAGTTTTGTGCTTGTTCGGGATGTGTAATTCGATCAGAACCAAGATTTCTTGAATCTAAGATATTGCAAAAATATTATATTAACGATATAGGAAAATGATAGTAAGTAATGTAAATAGATTACTGCCTTCGTGATTAGTTTCATGATGTATTTGAAAACTTTGTGCAGAATTATATTGCTGCGCATTCGGGTGTATTTGAAAACTTTGTGCAGAACCTACATATTGCTGCGCATTCGGATGTATACAGTTATTTGTGGCATAATACGAGTTATCTAATCCCTCATCGTGTTGTTGATATTGCAAATAATGATTATAATCTCTTTTAGCACTGGAACATTAAAGATTTTACTGTTAAAAAATATTATAGAATCGAATTTTCCGTGACTCAAAACAGATCTATTTTAGTGTTCTATACTCCAAAAATACATTCAAATTCTTTTTTGTTCCATGATTTAAAATTTTATTAGAATAAAACTAACCTAAAATCATTCCATCCCGAAAAGTTATTATCGTGAACTTCTTCATGCGGTGAGACGAACGATGATCCTTGCGATCCTTGTATATTTTCTTGCTAAAAAATTTCAAAATTGCTATAATGATACTACTTTTAATATTGCTTTAATAAAATTGGGTTTAACTTAATTTTTGGTTGGAAGATATATTGTAATTTTAGGTAATACCGAAAGGTTTTTTTTATAAATTCAGAAAGGCACTCATAAGGTTTGAATTTTTAAATAGACCTGTAATGATGTTGAAGGCTGGAAGTTGCCTATAAATAAAATTTCATTAATTATTTATTAGATTAATAAAGGTATATCTTGGGATTAGAGCGGATATAGATGATTCGAAGTGATATCGTAGGATTTGAAGTAATATCGGGTGGGGGGGGGGGGTGGATTAAGCGGAATATAGGTGATTAAGGGTATAATATCTGTGATAATATCTATTGGTATAATATCTGAGGATCAATAGTGATATCTCCGGATTTGGAGAGATTTTTGTGGATTTGGAGGGATATCGAATGGGGGAATAAAAGGAATTTTATATGGGTTTTAAAGATAATATCTTGTATAATATTTTATATGGGCATAATATCTGAGGATTAATAGTGATATATTCGGATTTGGAGTATATCTGTGTATTAGGAGGAATATCGGTTGGTGGATTAAGTCGGATATATGGGGATTAAGGGTATAATATCTGAAAATCAACCCCAAGGTTTGAATCTACTTAATCCCTAAATCTCATGTTATCTTAAATCTACTTTTCCCAGCAAATCCCAAGTTATCTCCCTTTATCTATTGTTTCATTACAAATATTGATCTATAAATGTTATTTAGTTTTTTTTGTTATTTATCCCTTTGTAATGAAATTCATAAGTAATTTCAAAATTTTAACCTATTTCTGGAGGATTGCGCAAAAGATATTGAAACATTTCGTAGTTTTGAGTTTGTTCGGGTTGAGGATTTTGATCATGATCAACATTGCTTACACCTAGATATACAAAAATATTATTAGTTTCTATTAAAAATATGCCAATTTATTGGAAATAGTTTGGAAAATATTAATAGCTTCTTTTATTAAACCTTCCCATCCGTCCGTAATATTATCTTCCAATCCTAAGATTTCCTATTTGAAACGAATTTATTTATAAATTAAACCGTAATTTATATCAATCTCAATATAGTAAAGCAGCTGGGCTATAGCTATTTCTCTACTTTAGCTACTGCAAAAGTTATTCGGCAGCTGGGAGCGAACCAGCATCTTCAGTAGGACCGGACTGATGTGTTAGCCATTACACCACGCTGCCTACTGCACAGCCTTAGGAAATTAATAGCTATATGCTTTACAATTATATAATCTCAATATCAAACTAATTACTTGAGAGAATATATTAGATAAATTCATTTTTTAACTGATAGATTACCATAGTGGTGATGTATATTCCCGCGATTTCCTCCTGGTGCACCGCAAATTATATCGATCTCAATACTCAAAAAATATTTAAGAATAAGAATTTTTAAACCAATTTCAAAAATGAAAATCATTTCTTAAGAAATTAGTTAAAATATTAGTTGGTCGAATATTAGAAATATTAGTAAAATATTAGTAATAATGAAACAATAATAAAAAAAATAATAATAAAATATTAGACTCGCAGAGGCCGAGGTCCTCGCCGATTTTCCAACTTCGACCTCGATTTTTTTGATCTCGGGCCTTGGAACCTCGTCTCGGTCCTCATTCAGAACCTGGCCGAGGACCGAAGCTAAATATAAAATCCAATGAAACCCCTAAGAAACCTTGACCCATAAGATCTAAGAACCATTGACCCCTAAGACACCCCTAAGAATTCACGATTTTCTGGAATCGTGAATTCACGAGCCAAAAATCGTCTGGAATTCACGATTTTCAAGAATCGTGAATCGGTGAATAGTTGGTTGCATTATGGCATATACCTATAAAACACTATCCAGGATTTTAATAAATCCCTAAACAATAATATATCTACAAAGTTTCAATTTTCCATTTCTCTAACCTAGACATTTAAAAATCATATATGCGTATAGAAGTAGCGAGAGATTTAGAGGGAATATTATACGCAAAAAAAATATCCCTCTACGCTCAAAATATCCCTCAAAATCCTAAGATATCCTTCTTGATACCCCAAACAACATTTGTCTTAAAAGTTGAATTAAAAGACTACTTAAAGTTATAGTGATGTTGAGTTATACTTATGAGTTGAGTTCTACTTAAAAATTTTGTGGTTTTTTCGGTACTGCAGAGACACTGGGGATCTAGAATCTCTAAGAAATGCTTAATTCTCAGATTTTCTGGGACTGATACAAGCCTATCTGTCGAAGTCGCCTCTTTACATAATTTGGGTAACAGGATTAAGATTCTAGGTTAAACATTGCCGTTATCATAATAAAGATATGATTTTTAGATGTTTTTCTTTTTTACTGCCCTTCCAAAGGTCTTTTTTCAAATTTTCTGACAAAATTCGGAAAATCATTTTCCTAAATATCCTAAACTTATTCACAAACATTTAGCATATCATAAAAATTTTTAATATTGTGTGCTGCTTAATTCTCAGATTTAGGCATTAACAAGGAGTTATGAGGTTTATAGCAGTGAATTGTATCACATATTGTGGGTGAATACATACACATGAAATTATTCAATGCATTTTAGCTACTTAAATTGATGAGTTTAAAACAAAAAACTAGAAGAAAACCTTAAAAAATTCTTAAAAATTAATTTTAAATTCTATTAACGATGAGAGTTAATGAGGAAAGAATTATAGTAAAATTAAAACTAAAAATTAAAAATACCAAAATTAAAATTAAACATGCCAGGCAACTGACTATTAAGTAAAAATCTATTTTCTTGCCAATTTAAAATTAATTTAAATCTGCGGATTGATTAAAAAGTCAGGCGCGCTTCGAATGCCATATGAATGCCGAGAAGGAAGATGTAAAGAAGTACAGGGTCGAGAGGGAAGATCCGAGAGGGAAGATGTAAAGAGGAAAAGGTCGAGAGAGAAGAATCGAGAGGAAAGATGCAAGGAGGAAAAGGTCGAGAGGGAAGAATCGAGAGGGAAAATGCAAGGAGGAAAGGGTCGAGAGGGAAGAATCGAGAGGAAAGATGCAAAGAGGAAAGGGTCGAGAGGGAAGAATCGAGAGGGAAGATATAAAGAGGAAAGAGTCGAGAGGGAAGATCCGAGAGGGAAGATGTAAAGAGGGAAGGTCGAGAGAGAAGAATCGAGAGGTAAGATGGAGAAGGGCAATTTAAGGGAAAACCGCAGCCGCGTGCTTGCTAAATCCAATGCTTAGAGAGAGAGAGAGAAATATATCGCAGGTGATAACAGAGAAGTAATATACATAAAGAGGTGATAGCAGCGAGGAGAGATTACGGTGGGATTATTATATGAAGCTATTATCAGCAATGGTTTTTCTGACTTCACTCCGTCTTTTATTCATTCCGCGTATCATTACTCATTCCTATTAGATCTGCCGCAACTATCTGCCGCAAGTTTATGAAGTAAAAATTAATTTTCTTTTAAATTTTATTAAATTTGGGAGGCGATAGAAATTAAAAGACATGCGCTCTTTGAATGTCATATGAATGCCAAAATCATGTGTATGAAAAAATAAAATCGGGAGGGAAGATGGAAAGGGAGAGGGAAAGGAGAGGGTAATAAAGGGTAAGGGAGAGGGAAAGGAGAGGGCAATTTAAGAGATGAGTTGATGAGTTGGCAAATGGTTGGTTAGCCTGGCCAATTTGGCAAGTTGGCCAACTTTGGTTGGCCAATTTTGTTGGCCAGACGTCAAGTTTATTGGTTATAGCAGAAAGGAGTGTTATACATACCTAGGGTTCAGTGGTATCGGGATCCCGACCGGTATTGGGCGGTATTATACCGGTCTCTTTGACCTCGATTTTGCCGATCTCAGGCCACGGAACCTCGTCTCTGTCCTCATCCAGAACCTCGCCGAGCAAAGAGGAGATACATAACACGGATAGAAATTAGAGGTTGGCTTATTATGTGATGCTATTATCAGTGATGGTTTTTCTTTCATTCAGTCTTTTATGCCTTCCGCGTATCCTTCCTCATTTTTGCTAGATCTGCCGCTTTCTCCCTTTCCAAATGGAACTTTTAAAATGAGGTTTGACGTTATACATACTTTACTTCGATATGACTATTATTTTTAATTAAGGTTCATTGTTGCTAGAGATAGCGTGACTAATGAAAAATGCCCTCTCAAAGACCTACCGTAATTTAAAAAAGTTTACTCATAATGAGTTAATTTTAATTTGAACTAAAACCGGTCTTTACAAAACAAATAGTTATTGAGATAATATTTACACTTTTATTTTCATTATTTCAATTAACCATGAGAAATAATTTTTTTAATAATTCAAACATTAAAAGTCTTTTTATCCATTATTTTGTATATACTGGGATAAAAATAAAAAATTTTATTAGTAAAAAGAACGCAACTTAAAAAATAAAAATATTATTATTGTTTGTCATGGTGATTTTATTTTAATTTCCATTAAAATTAAAAAAATTTTTTAATTGTAAAATTATGCTTAAAATGAATTTTTATCATTAGATGAGTTATATTAAAAAGTCAATTTAAAATATGTATTAGATTAAGTTAGTTGACAATTGGGAATACCGGCCTATTTAGGAATACCGGCCCGGTTCAGTTCTTTCGAACCATCAATCGGGCATCGAATTGGGTGTTAGGGTGTCTGCTTTAAAATACCTCGTAGCCTGATTCGATAATAATGAAGCACGAAAAAAAATGGCCCGGTCAGGTTTTTCGTGCTTCATTATTATCGAATCAGGCTAAGAGTTATTTTAAAGCAGACACACTAAATCAGACACCCTAACACCCAATTCGATGCCCGATTGATTGTTCGAAAAGAACTGAAACGGGCCGGTATTCCTAAATAGGCCGGTATTCCCTAAAAGGTTAGAGGTTAAGTATCAGATTAGGTATTTTAGGTATTTTCTATTATTGATACACTATTTTAGGAGATTTTATAGGCAGATTTAAATTATTGTATTAGCTAGAACTCTGACCAGTGGCTAAACTTTTGCTAAACTCTTTCTTTATTTAAATATATTTTAATGATAAATACGTTAACATGAGTGATAACTTTTCCGTCGGTCCGAACTACTCCTTTCCAGTGAGTTTTTTGGAGTATTACTTTATTTTTGATAAAAATATTTTAGCCAATTTATGTTCTGTATAGCAGTCCTGGTTTCCATTTTCCTCTATTTTTTCCTGCATTTATTCTTGGAATTCTTTCAGCTATTGGAATATTTTTAAATTCAAGTGTTTGTTATATTACTTGGAAATATTGGTATTTTTTGACTATAATTTGATGCTACATTTAATAGCAAATTTTGACACTGCCACGAAGTTTTCATTAACTACTGGTCTCATTTGTGGCATTTTGGTCTCCTCGTTTACACACTTGTTTTTGATTAGCTTTGTACTCTTAAAAATAGTTCCACCTAGAGAGTGGTCTGGATATGGATCCAGACCTTGATTTTTTCTGGATCCAGAGTCCAGATCAAGGCATTTTTCAGCGTTCCTTGATTTTTCCTTCAGTTAAGGTCAAGAATCAGGTTAAGGTTCCCAATCAAAATCAAGGTCAAGGATCAAGGTCAAGGTTTTTTGAAAATCTCGCTCTCTAGTTCTATCTCGATTTAAACTCGTTGCTAGAGACAAAATCGTTATATAAAATAGGTATCCAACGTTTCCGTAGTAACAAGTTGATGAAATTTAAATTGAAAATACATTTTTGATAGTTTGTGTACTTAAATTTTTTGTGAATTTGCAATTTTGCATTAATCAAAATTTTAATTTAGGGGAAAATATACAACATTCAAATCCAAAACCTCTGTTTTAATTGCTATCAACTCCTTCCTAGAGGTTGTTCATCAAGCAGGGCATTTTGTTTTCCTTTATGTCACAGCTACTGGAACAAATTTTATAAGGGCCTCTTTGGCATTTAAAATAGAAGGATTATCAGTCATTATTACAAATTGTGTTTGCTTTATGCTTTTGAATTTGAGCATTGACAGAGTTCTTGCAGTTGCTTTTCCTTTATTGTAAGAAATAATAATTTACATATATAATATTAAGATGACCTATAAATTAAGTAAATTTAAATCGAGGATTTTCGCGTCGCCAAAAAAGACAAAATGCCAAATAAGTAATATATTTAATTTGAGATGAATTTAAGATAAAATGTCTGAAGGTCCTTTGCTTTATCCATAAAATTGACGAATAGCATCTTATGATGATTCTCTTTAAAGACATTTCGTAAAATTCCAGCTACAAAAACTAGGAATTCTCTGTCCGTTACATAGCTTTTTAGGTACATCCAATAGACGGTGGCACCTTTTAGATTGACACCAGAGCAATGTTTATATTGCTTATTACTAAAAAATTTCAGTTATCTCAAACTCAATTTTCGTATGTACATTTATTTGCACATCTTGTCAATCGTTTCATTTTTTATCTTTGATATATCCAGTTTAATAATCTCAGTGAATGAATATCCAGATTGGCCAGTGACAGGATATATAGGAGATCTAACCATTAGCATGCCATCGCCGTTCAATACCGCAATTGTTTTGCTCATACCTCTTATGGGTTCAGCTTTGGCTCATGTAATAGTTGGATTATTAGCAAAATATAAAGGAGGCAAGTAAATATAATTTTGATAGATTTTTATATCTTAGGGATATCCCCATCTTGAGATATTGAAGAATAGCCGAGAGCTCTCTTATTACCGTATCCTTTCTGATGGTACTCCATTTAATCACTTGTATAGTTGAATGATATTTTCTGACAAGCGTTTGAAACTATTATATGAACTCTAAAATCAAGCATTTTTACAATTTTAAATTTAACTTCAGATTTGGCAGACGAAAAAATTCGCAAATTATTTCGCTCACTTTCATTAATTATTATTGCCAACATTGGTGGTTATGTAATTTTTATGATTGGCATTAATGTTTTTGGAAGTATTTTTACACTGTCATCTCCATATTTCTGGCATGTAAATGTTTATCTTTCAATGATTCTAAACGTATCAGCTGCTATAAACGCTCCTATTCTCTATATAAATAGGTATAATTATTAAATAAAATCATGTTTATTATCAGATTCTCAGTCCTTATCCTCCTCAATATCATTACATCTAAACCAGCCTCCACGATTTACTTGCTTCGTTATCGTCAACACCATATCTTGTTTACACAGTGCTGGTGTATTCTGATATACGGATCAGAAAGTCCGATAAAGGAAAATTGGATTCATAATTTCCATAGATTTCCCACGCCCCACCCTTAACTACACCTCAAATCTTTTCTTCCGAAACCGGAGAGTATAAGAATATACTTTCCTTCCCAGGTTCAAAAATATGAATCATCTAAGAATTATACTCTTCCTCATATACTTATCTAAATTCTATTTAAAATTATAGTTCTGACTACAAATCGGCATACAAAAAGGAATTTGCCACAATTAAAACAAACTTGATTAAACTAAAAGCTTATCTCTTCAATTTAACTTCTCAAACTACGACTGTTGTCCAGCAGTATTAATATCAAGAAATTGGAACATGTGCAATTTGTTTCTCATGTGTCAATTTTTGTAGAAAGATCAAGAGAGAATTTCTTATAAATTTTTCAAATTATCTCTCGATAGATTGTTATAAATGATATTTTCAAATTCTGATTACAATTGGACCTCATTATATGATATACACGATAAATAATCTTAAGATAATTTTTAAATTTGATTAGCTTTGCTAATATGTTTGTTCCGCGGCGGGGTGGGCCACAGGGATAAATTTTCAGAAAGACCGCTACTCGCACTTAGCCAGAGTTGAATACATATGTATAATTAATGAAACATTTTATGCATATAACAAACATGTTTACTTTAAAATATACACCTGCCAATTTTTTAATATTTAATTATAAGCTTAAAGTCTGACATTTTAAATGTCACTTTAAAAATTTTTTTTTAATAATTATTAGAATATTTACATAAAAAAATTAAAGCCAAGTCATTAGATTGTATCTTAAATTTAAATATTATACGCTAACATGAATGACAACTTTTCCGTCGGATCGAATCACTCCTTTCCAGTAAGCCATTTTGGAGCATTATTTTATTTTTTTATAAATTTTTAGCCTAGTTATATTGCGTATAGTAGTCCTGGCTTCCATTTCCATCTATTCCTACCGGCATTTTTACATGGATTTGTCTCATCTATTGGAATATTTTTAAATTCAAGTGTTTGTTATATTACTTGGAGATATTGGTATTTGTGAAATTTGATCTTATACAAATCCTAGAACCCTGCAATACAGTAAAAATTAATTTAGGGGAAAATATACAGCATTAAAATCCAAAACCTCTGTTTTAATTGCTATCAACTCCTTTCTGGAAGTTATCCATCAAGCAGGGCATTTCGTCTTCCTTTATGTAGCAGCTAGCGGGATTAATTTTATCAAGGCTTCTTTGGCATTTAAACTCGAAGCAGTTTCACTCATCATCGGAAATTGTATCAGCTTTATGCTTTTTACTTTGAGTATAGACAGACTTCTTGCTGTTGCCTTTCCTTTATTGTAAGTGTTAATTAAAATACTGTTTAATTATTCTAAAGTTGGTACAAAACCTGGAGACAGAACCTTGTTGAAAGGATGTTTAATATTTTAGAGATACTTGATACTAACCCAAGGAATTCTCTGTCCCTTCCATAGCTTTATAAGTATGTATATTCAATGGAATGTCCCACATTTAAGCATGTCAACTGAGCAAAGTTACTATTGATACCGTATTTCTGAAATAGTACGGCCGGCCGTACTATCTTTCAACCCTCATCGAAAGGGCCGTTGTAATAGGGGGCCGTACTATTTTTCAAACCTCATCGAAAGAGCCGTAGTAATAGAGGGGGCCGTTCTAATAAAAGGGGCCGTACTATTTCAGGAAATACGGTAATTATCTAACAAATCTTCAGCTAGCTTCGACTCATATTCAATTTTCAGTTATCTCAAACTTAACTTTCGTATGTACATTTACCTGCACATCTTGTCAATCATTTTATTTTTTATCTTTGATATATCCACTTTAATAATATCAATTACTGAATATCCTAATTGGCCAGTGACAGGATATATGGGAGATTTACTCATTAGCGTGCCATCACCTTTTAATACCTCTATTGTTTTGCTCATACCTCTAATGGGTTCAGCTTTGGCTCATATAATTGTGGGATTATTAGCAAAATATAAAGGAGGCAAGTGAATATATTATTTTACAACTCAGGATTATGATAAGTATTTAATTATGTGATTGATTAGAAAAATCTGGTTATTAAAAATAAGGCGTAACTCGATTATTCGGAGTTGGGAGTGTCCTGGATCGGGGTTATTCGGAGTAGGGGGTCTTCCCAAAATTTTGTTGGTTGTAAGCTATCGTTGATTTCTTACAAGCTATCATGATCAAGAGTAAAATGAACGTAGATTTAGCAAGTCTGTGATTAACACTATAAAACTGCGCTCTTTGTTCTACATGTTTTGTCAAACTTTTACTTTATAAATTTTTTTATTTTTACATCAACCTCAGATTTGGCAGACGAAAAAATTCGCAAACTATTTCGCTCACTTTCATTAATTATTATTGCCAACATTGGTGGTTATATGATTTTTATGATTGGCATCAATGTTTCTGGAAGAGTTTTATCGCCGGCATCTCCTTACTTTTGGACTGCTACTGTTTATCTTTCAATCATTAAAAACGTATCTGCCGCTATAAATGCTCCGATTCTATATATAAATAGGTAAAGTTATCTTTGATCATTGCCCCAAAAGTAAATAAGATACCACAGTCAACACCCTAGTTGTATCAACTCCGTTAGTTATCTCGTTACCCTCGATGTATCAACTCCTTTACCTTATTCGAATTTTATCTTGATGCTAGGCTTGCATATCCCCGGATATGAAGCTCTGGGGAACTCCATGTTCGGCATACTCTACTGACCTTTCATCTACTAGCTCCCTATACCTCAGAGTAAAATTCATTTTCCCTTCCTTCCATCATATCAGTTCCTTTCCCTGATTCATAGATCTTAACTTTTTAAAAATAGATTTTTCATCAGACATATACCTAATATAAATTCATTAAAAATTATAGTTCCGACTATAGAGCGGCATACAAAAAGCAATTTGCAACCATTAAATCAAGCTTATTAAAATTAAAACTTAATCTCTTCAATCAAACTAATCAAAGTACAACTATGGTCCAAAAGTATTAATATCAGGAACTTGGAAGTTTTTAAATTAATGATATTCCATCTAATTTTGAAAAGTTTATGATGTATTCTTTTATATTTTAGTAAATCGAATTTTCATATTTTATCATAAATATATTTTTAAATTCTAATTATATGTATGTAAGGAGCTCACTATTAGATATAACTATTCAAGAAGCCTAATTTGAACAATAAGGAATCTTAATTTATTGTAATAAGGAAACTTAAATTAAGATTCCCAAAAAGGAATCTTAATTTACGATAATCTTAAATTTGATTAGCTTAGCTAGTATGTCTGGGATCGATCTCATCAACATCTCCAAATTAGAGTATGTTCGAGATTCGGAGCGATCTAAAATTAAATTTGTATATTTTATAGTGAGACAATTTTTTTATAAATTCGTGATACAATTATGCATATAGTAAACATGTTTACTTAAAAATATACATCTGCTTATAATTTTAATATTTAATTATAAGCTTAGTTTGACATTTTAAATGTCAAATTAAATAATTTTTAAATAATTTTTATTTACGTGAAAAAAAAATTAAAGCTTAGTTCAAATTTAATTTTATAATAAACGTAAATGTCATCTGATAACGTGAACGACCGTTTTTCCGTTGGATCAAATAACTCCTTTCCAGTAAGTTTTTTGAGTTATAAATTATTTTTTAAAATTTTTAGCCGATTTATATTGCGTATAGTAGTCCAGGCTTCCATTTTCCTCTATTTTTTCCTGCATTTATTCTTGGAGTTGTCTCAACAATTGGAATAATTTTGAATTCAAGTGTCTGTTATATTACATGGAAATATTGGTATTTCTTAGATTTGTTCTTATACAAATCCTAGAACCCTGCAATACAGTAAAAATTAATTTAGGGGAAAATATACAACATTCAAAGCCAAAACTTCTGTTTTAATTGCTATCAACTCCTTCCTTGAAATTGTTCATCAATGTGGGCATTTTGTCTTCCTATTTGTCACAGCTACCGGAATAAATTTTATCAAGGCCTCTTTGGCATTTAAAATAGAAGCATTTCCCGTCATTATTGCAAATTGTATTAGTTTTATGCTTATGAATTTGAGCATTGATAGAGTCCTTGCTGTTGCTTTTCCTTTATTGTAAGTACTGACTTCATATCACTTTGACTTCATATCAGCTAGATCCAACCTTATTTCTTTGGCTAGTTAACTTAAGTTGGTAAGGAGGATGAATATTGTAAAGACCCATTCTTACCGACTAATCTACGGTCATAAGAAATAGCCGTCCCTTCTAGTCGCCTTAAAAATCTTCCGTCCTCCAGACCAAAGTTAGGGTTATCAACTCAAATAAATAAAAATTTCAGTTATATCAATCTCAACTTTCGATTGTATATTTACATACACATCTTGTCAATCGTCCTATTTTTTATCTTCGATATAGCCATTGTACTACCATCTATCATTGAATATCCAAATTGGCCAGTAACAGGATACACTGGAGATATAACTATTAGTGTGCCATCCCCTTTTAATTTTGCATTTGTTCTGTTTACAATTTTGGCAATTTCATCCTTGGCTCATATACTTGTGGGAATATCGGCAAAATATAAAGGAGGCAAGTCTCGTTTCAAAATATACTCGCGGGTCTCTGGTAGGTCTACCTCTTGGCCATAATCCTGGACACAAAAATGAGCATATTCGATATGCCGGTTGGAGATAGGCTGTGAGAAAGTACCATTAACTAAGAATGGCATTTAAATTTTTATTTTGAATTTAACTTCAGATTTGGCAGACGAAAAAATTCGTAAACTATTTCGTTCGCTTTCATTAATTGTTATTGCCAACATTGGTGGATATATAATTTTTATGGTTGGCATTATCTTTGCTATGACTCTTATACCTGGGCTATCCCCAAACTTGTGGTTTATAAGTACTTATCTTTCAATAATTCTGAACATATCTTCAGCAATTAATGCTCTTATTCTTTACATTAACAGGTGATAATTTATTTTTTTGGTAAAAATAATGGATTTAAAAGTGGATACAAGTTATCCCATTAATAGAGGATATTAAAATAAACTACCCTTCGATTTTGGTGTTTATTTCATTCGAGTATCTCTACAAGGGACATTTAGCTATTTGGCCTGCTCTTGAAACTTTTCTTAATAAGTACTGTTGTGTCCGCACTTGCAGAAAGAACATAAATAAAAATAAATAACCCAGTATCGGGTTGGATGGTGGCCAGTCGGTTGTGCTTCGGTCTGGGCCCTTTCCGTGATGGTTCAATTCCATCTCCCATCCGCAATTATTCCACAGATGAACATCGGACATGACAGTACCAACATTATCATTTATGCACACTTTAAATTTGTATAAACTTATACACATCTCAATTGAGATTGTATAAATTTATAGTTCGGGTATCAACGTTCGGAAATGAGAGAAAATCTCTTTCGAGGTGGTGTGAAATTATGTGGGGTACCTTAAACACGGGATACCTTAAACATAACTCACTGCTTTATATGGTTAGATTTCCCTCTCTATTCACTAAGAAAATAACTAATTATCTAATTATTTATTACTAATTATTTTATATGAAAAATTATACATAGTTCTGACTACAAAGCGGCATACAAAAAAGAATTTTGTGAAATTAAAACAATTTTAATCAAAATCAAAAAATACATATTCTTCAAAAATCCTCAAAATAGCACTACTACTGTACAAACTTTTTAATGTCAAAAAAATTAGCCGGACAATTTAAATAATAAAAATTCAAAGTTGCACTTTAATATTATTTTATTATTCAAAGTACCATGTGAATATTCCTCATAATTCATTTCGTAAAAGTTTAACTTTTTTGTGTCCAATTTTGTATATTTTGGGAAAAATATTTAAATTTTATTTATACATTAGTGTAATTATTATAATTATTTTGTGTTGCGTGTTTATTTAAATGTAAACATGAGTTAAATTTTCAGTTGATTTTCAGTTACACGCAAAAAAAAATTTAATTTTTTTACAAATACATTGAGATAAAGCAGTTTTATGACGGTAGATAATACAAATTAGTATTGGGCAAGATTCAGTCTGGGCAAAACATTATGGTCGAATTTAAGAAAGAGTTATAGATCTTTCTTAATTCGACCATGATGTAAGAAAGAGTTATAGATCAGGGATACCATTCCTTATTTTAAAAATCGTATGACGGTAGATGAAAGAAAAAGGTAGAAATTAAAGAAATCAAGACGAAGGATAGACAAAGGCGGAATT
Source organism: Meloidogyne enterolobii (assembly GCA_963681835.1). Classification (NCBI taxonomy): domain Eukaryota; kingdom Metazoa; phylum Nematoda; class Chromadorea; order Rhabditida; family Meloidogynidae; genus Meloidogyne; species Meloidogyne enterolobii. Next base: position 2,467,157 of record CAVMJV010000029.1, read on the forward strand.
CGGCAAAATCTGAAGCAAACTCACCCTTTTTGAAAAAATTAATATTTTAGAAAGTTGGAAAATGCAGGATCCGGTCTAAGATTTTCTATACGGACAGGATTTTCGGATTAAACTTCGAAAATATAAAATACCCGGAATGCGGATTTTGTGTTAATTGTTTATTTAATCCAGAAATCTGTACCTGTCTTGGTTCTTACAGTAATATTTAATATACATATTAAATTAATTATGTAATCTTTAAAAAGTTAGGGCCAGATTAAATTAGTCTAAGCAGGATCATCTTTGGGCATCATCCAAAACTAAGGATCAAGACCAAAAATTTTAAGCTATGGGTCTGAATTGTGCTAAATCCTTAATTTAATTAATCTCATAAAAATTTTTAATATATTCCCCAGTTAAAATGGAAGACACTTTTTTGGCCGGCCCGAACACATCTTTTCCAGTAAGTTTTTTGATTAGTATTTTATTTATTATAAAAATTATTTATAGCCAATTTATATTGCCTACAAAACCCCTGGTTTCCATTTTCCTTTATTCTTACCGGCATGTTGTCTTGGAATTGTTTCTACAATTGGAATAATTTTGAATTCAAGCGTTTGTTATATTACATGGAAATATTGGTAGTTTATTAGTTATGGACCCCGAAGTCATTCCCTTACGATTTTCTCAATTTTATACCTGAGCAGAAACACATCCCGATAAAAGTGAAAATTCGGTTCCACAGTCCGATTTCCGACGTTTTTTTCCTTCAAATTTCCTATTCCCACTTTTATCCAGTTCAGATTTCTGGCTCTTCTGAGTTCCGACACCTCTGACTGTTCCGGCCCACCTTAAAATCCCATGAAATGCCATTTTTATGGGCATTTTAAGAAAAATTTTGAGTATTTCCTCACCATTTACTTTGTCATTATTATTATTTTTGGAAGAAAATTGAATGAAATATCAAACTTTTCTAAAAGCTGTCATAAGATTTTCAAAATATATTTCCCCCCCATTTTAATGTAGGGGAAAATATACAACATTCAAGTGCAAAACATCTGTTTTAATCGCTATCAACTCCTTCCTAGAGGTTGTTCATCAATTTGGACATCTTGTCTTTCTTTATGTCACAGCTACTGGAATAAATTTTATCAAAGCCTCAATGGCATTTAAAATCGAAGGATTATCAGCCGTTATTGCAAATTGTGTTAGCTTTATGCTTATGACTTTGAGCATTGATAGAGTCCTTGCAGTTGCTTTTCCTGTATTGTAAGTAAAATTAAAATATCACATGGAGGCGAAGAAATCATATAGAGGCGAAGAGTTCTGCCGCTCAGACCTTCCGGTCTTGCGACCTTCAAAGCGCTAGTTGGGGGTTCGGAAATTGTTCCTAAATATAAGTGATGGGAACGTTAACAAATAACATTATCTGTGCAAAAATGGAGATAAAGGGCAAGATAGTTACTAGAAATGAATGAGAGTGTTACGAATATAAGCTATATGTAATTGAGTCGGATCGGGTCGAGCGGCATCGTACATACCAGGGCGGTCCGGATTCAATCATTTTTAACGAAGTTATAGCTCAGCTGAACCTTGGCCTCTATGTACCTTGGTGTTTTCCAAATAGTCTAGTAGGTGTTAAATGATATCACAAATTTTCAGTTATATCCAAGTCAACTTCCGTTTCTACATTTACTTGCATATTATGGCAATCGCTCTATTTTTTATCTTCGATATAACTATGATAATCATATCAGTTACTGAATATCCAAATTGGCCATCTACGGGATATATTGGAGATATAATTATCGGGATACCAACCTCATTTAACACACCTATAGTGTTACTTACAATCCTAATAGGTTCAATCTTGGCTCATATAACTGTGGGATTATTAGCAAAATATAAAGGAGGCAAGTTAAGCTATAGCTATAAACATTATCAAAACTTCAGATTTGCCAAACGAAAAAATTCGTAAATTATTTCGTTCGCTTTCATTAATTATTATTGCCAACACTGGTGGATATACTTTTCATATGAGCGGGGTTATTTTTGCTACGTCTGTTTTGCCTAAATCTTCTCCCAATTTGTGGTTTATAACTGTCTATCTTTCAATAATTTTAAACATATCTGCTGCTATAAATGCCCCTATTCTTTACATAAATAGGTAAATAATTTAAATTTTTTTGGTAAAAAAATTAAAAGAATAATTTAATTACGAGACGTTGGAATTTTATTTTGGGTTATTCGAAGTATCACTTAGTTATAGCTCTTTTTTCTTAATAAATTTAAACCCAATCTTTTGATAAGCACCTTAGACACAGTCCTTTCCATGTCACTACGATACTCATACTGTAGCCCCACGCTACGATACGCCACATTTTATAGGATGATTGAAAAATAGACCCCAGGGGCTCAATTTCTAAAAAACAGCATAAGGTTTGCTCACTGTGAATATGGTATCATTCTACCATATAGTAAATATGGTACACTGGAATATAAGAATTTGAGGCGTTAATTACCTGTTATTTTAATTACTTTTTATGAAAATTATAGTTCTGACTACAAGGCAGCATACAAAAAAGAATTTTGTGAAATTAAAGCAATTTTACTCAAGTTTAAAGCTAGTATAAAAATATTCTTTAACAATAGTAATCAAAATACCACTATTGTACAACCTTATTAATACTTGGAAGATGGAGCGACATATTATTAATGAAATTTAATTAATGAAAAAAATTAATGAAAAAAATATTTTTATCTTTGATCTGATGATTTTTATTTAGAGAATAAATATGTGAAAAAATATTATCGTAATTTATGGCCACATACATATCCATTCTCCAGAAAACCCGTATATTAGAGACTTCAAATACTCTTGGTCCAAGACATGACTCAAGTCCAAGAGTCTTGGACTTGAGTCATGTCTCAGAATTTTATTGGGGCTTTTTTTGTATTGATCAAGGGATCTTGTCTTCTTGAGTATTAAAATCTAGATTTTTGTACTTTTGATTGGCATTTTGTCGATGAGAACCCTGATATAAGCAAATTTCTTTCTAATATGGAAAAAAGTTTCATGAAAATTGTCGAATTCTGGCATCTCGACCCATCCCTATTAGTTATCCCTGCTCACTAGAGATCGGACAAACGGCAAAATCAAATATCAAATCAAATAATTTGATATTTGAAAATATTTGAAAAAATTTGATTTTTTTCAAAACTCATCAAACAAATGTAAGGGTCAAAGGTATTCTCGGAGTTTGTTTCCTATAGTTTATAGCCATTTTATTATTATTCATTCCCTCCCACTTTTCTCACACATTTAAAAGGATTTGTAATCACCTTATAATTGTCTTATTGTTCTTTCACTTTAATAAAAGAATTAAATAAATGTTTTAATATTTGGATTTAATAAATATATAAATTGTGTTCAATTGTATGTGTCCGGTGCAGGAGATCAACCGGGGGCCTGATCAACCCTTTGGTTCCTCTTAGGAAGTCCCGGGCATATTCCCTCCCGTATTCCATCATTCTGGGGTTTGGGCCCACCACATTGGTTATATCGTACTTTGGGGGTCCCACCTCTACTCAAATATTTGATCAAATTATTTGATATTTGAAAATATTTGAAAAAAATTTGATCAAAAACAATAGTATAGGTATGAACAAATAGTATAGGTATATTAAATATTTCCGAAGCCTCCTATCCTCGATTTGCTCGAGCTACAGAACATTTCGAGTGTTGTTCTCGATATTATGGTTTTTAAAAACACAATGTCTACTAATATACTTTATAAATTCTTTATAAAATTAAATGAAATGCAAACACACGTGAATTTTTTAAATAAAGAAGGGAGGCGAGACTGTGTTTCAAAAGTATACGCGCACCTGAATTTTCCAATTTTTCTGTCATTAATACTTATGTCATTGTCTTCTAGATTTTTTTATAATATACATATAAATTAACTAAACAAGAAGATCCATGTCAATTTTTTGTATATAATAATTTTAAAGATTTCTTGTAGCAAATTTAATGGGCGTCCAGATAAGTATAAAATAAAAATTTAATACATCCTGTAAGGGGTTGAGAATATTTTTTAAAAAGTGAGGTTTAGACGTATTGGGCCACCCAGTAAGTTAATTGAGGCGAGGTATCGACACCGTGAGGGCTACTTTATCTTCAAATACAACGTTGTATGTGCTCCGTTAGAAGCAAAGCTTAGGCCCTAATTGTTGCGCATAAAATAATATTTATTTAAATGTAAAATATAAAATCGCGATTGAATAAAATATACATAGTTAAAGCAAACAAAATTATTAATAATATAATTGATTATATAAGTCGACATTGAATAACCACAGAGAACGTTCCCTGGAATAAAACTTTAGCGCTTATTAATAAACAATTAGCTAGCGTCGCTGCTCTACGATTAAGTGATCGCCTTTTTCTGTTCCCGTTGGGCCTAACTAGACTGATCTCTCTCAACTGTTGTCATGGACAAGCACGGCCTTACAAAAGACGTTAACCCCGGTTTTCCGTTGATTTTCGGGTTTCGAGAGAATTACTGAATTTTTTAGTTAAATTCTCCATAGATGTTCTTGTTTAGTTAATTTATATAGGTATTATAGAAAATCTAGAAGATATTGACATAAGTATTAATGTCAGAAAAATAGAAAAATTCAGGTGCGCGTATACTTTTGAAACACAATGTATCACCAATAATACCATACATTGGAGCTAAAGCAATTTTGACCAATGATCAGGGATGTAACGAGTTACCCGAAACCCTATAACCGTTTTTTGCTATCCGAGACCCGAACCCAGATAAAAAGTTTCCAAACCCTAACCGAAACGCAAATTTGCTTCTTAATATCCCTACTCGTCCCGATCGAAACCCGCACTTATTTCAGGTATCGACCCGACCTGAAATTTGACCTCTTATTTCTCGAACCGTGACATCCCTGCTATTGATGAGGATATGTTAATATTAGCAGTTTAAAGTTTAACATATCGTCAACATGTGTCGGTCAATCACCAAATCCCTAATCAGTGTTTTCCCAATAAATAGTTATGGAAAACGTTTTTTACCCATCACCCCATTTTGCTAAAAAATCACTTTGGCTATTCTAATCATGTTTGAAATTCTTTTTGTTGATAAATTCATTATATTTTTCTTTGTGTTTTTTAAGATGTTTCTCAAAAAATGAAGACGAAAGATTGTTAGGATATTCGTGTACATAACCGCAATTTTCATTGCAGGAAACATAACGAACGCCGTCATTTGTGAAGCTGGTAAAATAATCCCAAATAACTGATTTGACTAAATAGTAAAAACATTTTCTTGGGAATTTAAAATACATATACCGAAATATCCTAATAGAAGCCCATCACTAAAGAAGCCCCTATTATAAGCCTATCTGTTTTTTGAATGCCTATTTTTCTATTAGCTTTGTTATAGTCGACTAAAAGTATTGATAACGAAATTCCAATGGCCGAAAATGAATATGGAGGGATATGGATGGAATATTAGGAGATTTAGATGGATTAAGTAGGATTTAGTATGATTCATCATGTCGAATAAGGAGATTTTGAGAGGATTAAGAGAGAGGTGTTGAGAGGATCTTATTAAGCATAATAAACGGTTGATATAGAGGGATATTAGTGTAAATGGAGACTTATTGGAGATCAAAGACGATAGATAGGGATTAGCTCCTCACCATGATGAGATTCAATAGATTTTGATATTTAATTTTTGTTGAAATTTGTTAAATTTTTTCTGATATAATAAAATTTTGATATTGAAAAATAGAGCCCATGCCCTAATAGAAGCCCATGTCCTATTATAAGCCCACCCGATAAGGGTATTGAAAAATATAAGCCCAGGACTTATTTAGGATATTTACGGTATTTGTACATGTCGATTGACTTTGACAATAAACATATATATTAAAAATTCAATAGGGCATAGGACCTGTCCATTAAATTTGCCGGTTCATGATATCCTGAACCGAAAAATCCCAGTGTATCCCGAAATTTACTCTATCTATTCCTGATCTGAATAAACGGAGATTTCCCATGACAAAAATAATGTCCATATTACAGACGGATAACTTAAATTTTGAATATCTAAATAAACTCACAGCGTCCACTTGCTCCCTTTTTGAATTTGTTTGAGTCAACTAAAATTTAATTTTCTTAAATATAATTTAATTTGCGTTCGAATCTGATTACAATTCACCACAAAAGTTAATTCTAGTGAATATTACCATAGTAATAATTTTAAAAAGTAAATATGCGCAATATTGTATTAATAGCCCTCTTTCTAATAATCACTAGAGGTCGGCAAAATCGCATTCCCGGGATCCCGGAACGCGATTTTTTTTCAAAATTTACGGGACGGGATCCCGCGGGATTAATCCCGTAAATCCCGGTAATCCCGTTTTCCGCGAAAAACCCGGGATTCCGGTACGGGATCCCGTAAAATCCCGACGGGGACCCCCTCAAAAGAAAGATTGAAACAATAATTACAGTTTTTAATAGTTATTAACTCAGATCTACGGGCTGGATTGGTGTAACCATAATTGAATCGTAAAAGAGCCTGGCAATATCAAGACTGCCCCCTTCTGTTCTCCTGACCTTCTGAGCTTTTTTGTTTGACATATAATATACAATATATCATTAGAAAGATCTGTTCGAGCTGAGTAGAATGATACTATGATCGGTTAGATTTGGGGAATCTGAACAAAATTATGAAGCTAAATCCTCAATGGATATGCTTTTTGTGATGTTGAATGGGATTAAATCAAATGCTCATAACTATGTTTATTTAAATTGGATTTCAATGAATTCAGTACCTTTCGGCTCAGCTCGAAGAGCTCTTTAGAAAGATATATAATTTGCCATAAAGTTTAAAAAATTGAAAGAAATAGAAAGGAAAAAAAGGGGGGACCAGCCTTGGTATTACCAAGAGCCTTAGGTTTTTAACTAAAATTTTGGAGAGAGAATATTGGAAAGCCAAGGAGCCAATTTCCAAATTTTTAGGCAGCATGAAAAATTTTCCGAGGGCGAAACAAAGCTCTTAGCAAATAAAGCTCTTACCCTTTTTGCTGAGGAATTCAGCATATTTCTCTTTGTGTTTTTTAAGATGCCTCTCAAAATTTGCTGAAGAGGATTTGTTTGGATATTCTTTTACATAATCGCAATTTTCATTACAGGAAGCATATCGAACGCCATCTTTTTTGAAGCAGGTAAAATAATCCCAAATAACTGATTTGACTAAATATTAAAAACATTTTCTTTGTGTATGGTATGTGTGGGTATAATATAAAAAAGTCGATCAGGCTTGCCGGCACTTAGGCCGTAAGGATGGCGGTTCTGGGAAATCTCCGGATATCCGGAACCGGAACCGATATCCGAACCGAAAATTTCATATCCGAGGTTTTCTCGGTTCCGGATACCCGGAACCGCTAACCTAATTGAGCCGACCAATAGTCACCTTCACTATTCTTGTATTTTGTATTCGGATAGACATGTTATTCTATTCTATTGTTATTCTTGTGTTATACTAGGGTAACCGCACCGCACCCTAGGACATAACACTGTATCCAAACCCTAAGAATATGAAAAACCTTTTTCCTATTTTTATAAAAATCAAAATAACTCACAGCGTTCAGTGTCTTTTTTTTCTTTGCATAAATCATCTAAAATCGAGTTTCTTTTTTAAAATCCACCTGGCATATAAAATTCAGTTTGGTCTAATCTTGGATACTTTTCTATATACGACAAGGCCTTAGGAATTAAATAGCTACATTTTTTAGTGTCTTCAAGGGTCAGGATACCGTATACTTTCGATTAATTAATCATTCAGCGATAGGTTGAATCAACCTTCCCTTAAATGCCCTACCTAACTCACAAATTTAAAACTCAAATAATTGCCCTGTTTCAATTAATTACCCCATCTAGCTAGAGGTTGAAATAATTACTCAGAGTATGGTTAGTGACTACAACGTTCAAATGCACCGCTAGAGGATCATGGCATTTTAGATGTGTTACTGGACCTGATTTATCTATTTCATTAGCAGCCTCCTGATCATTGTCGAAATTTTCTTGCTCAATATCTGGCGGATTCTGTAAGAAATGTTGAAATTCTTGATACAAATTTGTTTGCTCTTCAAAAGAATGTGGAGTTTGATCAGGATCAAAATCGTCTATACTTGGAAAGTCAATTATGATAAAGTTCAAATATAATGAAAATTACCAAAGTCAAAATCAAAATTGTCGTTTATATTTTCATTTTCAGAAGCTTCTTCACAGATCCCCTTCCCTTTAGGATCAGATTTTCCTTTACTACTGCTTCCTTCGCCATTTTTTCCACAGTTTACAAAAATTCCCAAAACGAGAATTTGAGAAAGAAAAATATAAATAAAATTCATAATCTTAAATATTTTTTCAATAAATTTTTCGAATTATAATTTTAAGAATATCTTCAGTTAAAAAATTCAAATATTCTCAAAATTCCTATTTCCACCTTTATAAACGATCTTCACAAAATATATATAACAACTATGAAACTTTTTAAAAGGTTTGGGCAAATTGGGAAAATAAAATACATTTCCTAATTTTATAATTTAAAAGCTAAAGCGAATTTCATAGACTTATTTTTAAATAATTTAATAAAATACACTTAAGAATTTCTTTCATAATGTCAAGGAATAACAAATCCCCTTCATTTTAATTAGTCCCTTAGAATGAATTGAGAGACATGAATTGAGAGCCCCCCTCTATAAATTGCCAACCCCCCATCCTTTATTAAGTCCCCCCTCCTCTCCCCCATCCCTCCACAACCCCCCTCTCAACACTGAATTGAGAGCCCCCCTCTATAAATTGCCAACACCCCACCCTTTATTAAGTCCCCCCTCCTCTCCTCCACTTCCCTCCACTTCCCCCCCCCCCTGAATTGAGAGGCATGCCCCTCCTCTATGAATTGCCAACCCTCCATCCTGTATTAAGTCCCCCCTCCTCTCCCCTATCCCTCCACTCCCCCCCCCTCCTCATCACTGAATTGAGAGCATGCCCCCCTCTATAAATTGCCAACCCCCCATCCTTTATTAAGTCCCCTCTCCTCTCCCCCATCCCTCCACTTTCCCCCCCCCCCCTCCTCATCACTGAATTGAGAGGCATGCCCCCTCTATATTTTTATTTACCTAGCCTTGTAAACAAAATCATACGACATTTAGACATTCGATTTTTCTTTAAGCAGGCAGGCATTGAGTAAAGAAAATAAATTTTTTTGAGAGTCATGTGAATTAATTAAATGCTTTTTCTGCCTGATTAAATTTATCAAACTTTCTAACCTCTAAAAATTTTAAAAATTCTAAATTAATGACTAACATGGGCCGACCTATACGCCTGAAACAAGACCGGTTCCGGAACTGGAACTGGAACCGCCAAAATTTAAAAATCGGTTCCGGAACTGGAACCGGTTCCAGAGAAATTTTGGAACTTTTGCATCACTGAACAAGAGATACAGATTGTATCCAGGCTTGGCAGAATTTGGCAGAAAACATTGACAAAACTTTTAATTTTCTATTCCTTTTGAAAATGTTTTAAAAATCACAAGAATTTTTAAAGCATTCATTTAAAATTTTTAGAGGTTAGAGAAATAGAAAATCATTTGGCAATTAAAGATTCATTGCTTAAAGCGTTATGAATTTTTTTGTCAATGTCCAACAGTCAGTAAGGCAATGGAGAGGCACTCTCAACAATGTCTAATAAAAATCGTGGAAAAAATTTCTATGTCTAACATAGTTAGTCCATAAATATATAAGGATTTGTACGATTTATAGAGGTTGATTAAGGGTAACTTTGAGAGATATCGGGGATATTAGTGTATTAGAGAGAGAGCGGAAGTGAGAGTTTTTGAGAGATATCAGTTTATTTGATAGTCAGAATTTGGAGAGAGATATCCAATACCGAAAATATTTTCACAGAGTCCCTTTACTAGGTAAACTCCTCCCATATGTTCCCTGATATAATGCCCCATACTCTCAATTACTCCTTTCCGCAACTCAAAAAGGATCACTCATTATATCTCTCATACCGTAATTTTAAAAATAATTAGGCTTATTTTAGGGCACGCCCAAGTATGCGCGCGGCCATGTAGGTGCAAAGCTGATGGAATTTTTCAGAAACTAAATTTACAGTGCCATATATGATTATTACCATTTCCACTAGCTCTACAAACGTTCATTACAGAACTCAAAAAATATAAAATAATTATGAAACATTTTAAAAGTTTTGGAAAAATTGGGGGGATAAAGGGTATTCTCTAAAAATTATATTTAAACGGATTGAAGTCTTAGAGATCTTCTTCAAATAATTTTAGAAATATTTATTTTTAAAATTATTTAATACAATATCATTAAAATTATTTGTATAATGTCAAAGAATATAAAAAAAGAATATAGCAAGAAATTGTATTTACTAAGGCTATACAAAATTCCCCTCTAAAATTTTTATTTAAATTTCTCTAGCCTCGACAATTTTATTATAGACAAAATCATACGACTTTTAGACATTCGATTTTCAATAGCAGGCAGGCATTAAGAGATAAAAGATACTTTTTGAGAGCCAGGGGGAATGGTAAAATACGTGGAATATATTGAATTTTTCCATATTTAATTAAATTTCTCTAACTCTCTCACCTTTAAAAATTAAATTAACACTTTAACATAGAGTTAATTTAAGAAGATAGTGAATAATAAGACGGTAAGCATATGAACAAATTATGTAGAGGGTCAGAAATCTTGGTTCTGTATCTGGAGACCAATCTACCCAGTATCCCTCTAACCCCCTGATATCTCCGTTATCACTCCTGGCCGTGAGACATGACTCAGAATATTATTGGTTTATCCGGCTGGTCTTAAAATCTAGTTTGGACTCGAGTCCTGGAAAATTTACGCTTCTGGGGCATTTCTATTGTATATCACTTAAAGTCACGATGGAGATTCAAACTTAATTCCTTGTAAATCTGCTGCAGCATTAACGCCCCCTCCAAATTCAAGTTCAAGAGAGCTATTTAGCTCACTTGTTGATTTAATTAAGCCAAAAACTGTCAACTGCATCTAATTTAAGGCCACAAATTAAATGCGTCGGCAAAAAATTTTTATTTTAAATTCATTTAACTAACCAGCTTCCGTTATTTAATAACTTAATTATAGTATATTTATTTTCATTTTTGTGCCAAAACTGATTTTTTCATTAAATGTTATAATTAAGTTTAATTTCAGTACCAAAAAATTTATTTTTATTAAATATTATAATTGAATTTACCATAAATTAAATTAAATATAGCACCTGAACTTATAATTTTAGCTTAAAATTAAATTAAATTTGTGTTAATAACATTTTTTAATTTTTTCTTGATTTTTTTAACTAACAATTTAGTTAATTGGACAAATTAAAATTTTATTTTATTAAAATTATTACCTAACTAAAAATTTTTATTCCAATTTTTTGTCCAGATTATTAAAAATAGTTTCAATTTTATGTTCCTTGCGAATTTTTCAAGTTAGAATTTATTATCAAATAAAATTTTATAATTATATTAGGGTGGCGCAAGTTTAGTATAAAACAACAACCTTAACTAGCACTGTGACAGCTTCAAGTCGTAGTCATAGTCACAAATCGTTCTGTTTGGTATTCAATTCTGTTGGCATGCAGACTATAGTTGTTGGTTTCAAGCCTAACCAAACCTAAAACCAAAGGGGTTGATTCGGTTTATTTTTCAGTAAAAATTTTTATTTTTCGGTCCATATTTGATCCATATTTTGGATTTTAGTCCATATTTCAGTCCATATATTGAGATTTTTAGTCCATATTATATGTCCATATTTTTTGATTGATAGTCCATATAAATCCCATCCCTACATATTAATAATTCATCAAAAATAATCACACACCTCGATAATGTAGAAGAGTGTAGGACAATAAAAATTTTCATATCATTCGAGTAATTCGAGATTTTTGGAACCAACTCCGACCGATTTTTTATAAAATCGAATAATTTTAAATTCGAAGTGTTTGCTTATAATTTGACTTTAACTTGAAATTTAAATATTTTCTATATCTATCCCAAAGGAGTTCATTTCCTCTAGTGGCTCATAGAAACAAACTGAGACCACCTAGGAGGCTTTTACAGATTACTTTATGCCTCAAAAAGACACATAATGTAACCACTGGTACTATTATGACACTGAATCTGAAACCCAATCTGAAAAATTTTTTAAAGCCAGAATATTGCAAGGTATCCATTCTACTGCTAGAATTTTTTTTAGAATATTTAACGTGAAAATGCAAGTAAATATTACTACAACAACGGTACCAGTATTTCCACAAGTAACCTACATAAATTTTTCCATCTATACTATCGCATTATTCTGTACCTTAACTACAGTATTTAATATGTCCAGATTACTTTATGCCTCAAGATTCAAAAAGTCTTCGCTGGTTAGTGAGTTATCTTCTACAATGATACTCTATTTGGCAGTCAATGTTTTATGTGCAGGTAAATTTTTAAATTCATATAAGAAGGAACTGTCACTTAATAGGTTCCCAGTAGGATGGCACAACTTGATCATGGCATAGCTTGATCGCTAGTAGCATGGCACAGCTTGATCACTAGTTTATTTCATTACCCAACCATTGGATTTTTCGATACCCTTATGTTATCTCCCTCGATTTTAGTTCATCCGAATTGGATCGGCTATTACTTTTTTATGCTTGATCCAAACCGAATGGATCTTATATCATTCGGAAGTCTCAATAATCGCCATCATTTTCTCAACTGTATGTCTCAAGTCTGATCTTCTATTTAAGTTACAATGCAATAAGTGTAAGATTGAAATATAATATGTATAATAATCCCAGCCTTAAGCTTTTGATTGAGTGATGCCTTAAAAATTACATCAGCCACACTACTTAACATAAATTACAAAAATAATCTTATAATAATTTAAGCCTCAACCTTGCCCTATCTTTTTTACAAAGTATTATGGTGGCGTCCACCATTCCTCCGCGGGACAGAACCTGTATATTCTGCTACACTCTTCCATTTCATTTCCGGCATATTCTACGCTTTACACTACGCCATATCAAGCATCTTAGTCTTCATTCTATGTCTGGATCGGTGTCTTTTGATTAAAACTGGAATCAGTCATTGGAATGGCAAAAGACGAAGAATGTTCTTTATAGCTGGAATAATTATTTTAGTATTAGTATATGTTGGGGTCGGAGCAAGCTATTCGTTTGAATTTCCGTTGGATTATGATATTCGTAAGTTAATTATGTTTAAATTTAATTAGTGGAATTAATTAACGAAAGTAACAGTGAAATGAATTTAATAATGAAGGACAAGCTTAACCTTGCCTATTTTGTTTAGTTGGATTAGATTTCAACTCGGAACTTAGAAAAAAGTGCTGGGCATTGGGAGTATTTAATACCCAGACCATTTTCAAATCGCTTCCGGCTAGGTTCTGGAGCTAGCTAGGTCTGGAGCTAGCTAGGTCTGGAGCTAGCCCAGGTCAGGTTCTGGAGTTAGCTCCTGGACCCATCCAGATGCTTTAGACCTTAAAAATAGCATACAGACGAAGCTAACCTTCATAATACCACTCAATAATGATAATATATCTTCAAAACAAATTTTTAAAATTGGACTGGTATTTAAGTGATGAGCAGCATAATTGATACCGTATTTTCTCGATTAATTCCCCTGGGGAATTAATTTTTCAACCCTTCCTTGGCATGGGGAATTAATTGAGAGAGGGGAATTATTCGAGTTTGGCATTTGAACGTGCAGTAGGGTATTTGGGGGTGGGGAATTATTGTTTCAACCCTTCCTTGGCATGGGGAATTAATGAGAGGGGGAATTATTCGAGTGAGGGGAATTAATCGAGAAAATACGGTAATTCAATAAGGGATAACCTTGATATAGGAACTAATCTTATCAGTCCCGTGTGAATATAAAAATAAAATCCTACATTATTCTTGAATTCTACTGATAAAAAATTAAATTTAAAAATTGATTTTCTCAGTAATCCATTGCGAAACCCAATCATGTATGCAGCTTCGACTAAAAAATTATCCAATACTCGTTACAAAAACTTGTTTTGGGATAGCAAATATTATATGTTGCATTGTTTTTCTTCGGTTGCTTTCTCAACTTAGTGGGGAAGCTATTAAAAAATTGGTAGGGAAATTGCGATCCTTCCGATAATAACCTAAATCTGTTTATAGGACAACCGAATAATTAAAATTACTGTAATGATAGAAGTATTGCTTAATGTGATTCCTGGAGAAACTAACCTTATATATAAATTTGTAAGTATTGCATGATTTTTCAAAATTGTAGGGAAGACTAGAAATTTTCCAGAATTTATGTATACGAATTTCGATAAGATTTTACCTTCGGGCGTCTTTTCATCGTTAAAGTCAGCATAAGCCGTCACCTTATAGATAAGGCGTTTACCTGAGTTAGTTGTGATATCTAGAGTTAATCTAGGGTTGGATAATGATTTGACCATGATACCCCCCCCCCACTCTTTTTTCCTTCCTCAAAGTGTTAAAAATGGTCAGTCAGTCTTATATTACCGATTTTGGATCATTCGACACAGCTCGACGAGTTCTGTAATATAAGACTGACTGACCATTTTTTAACACTTTGAGGAGAAAAAAGGAGGGGGGTACGAACCGAAGAATTACCTATGGTTGTAGGCGATCTGTTAGTTTTTGATTGTGGAGGCTTAAGCAGAGAAATATAAGATCCTTTGAGGCGTTAGCAATATTCATCTCGTTGGGCATATCTGAAATGGACGAATTGTGAGGATACATAGGGAAAGATACAGATATCACAGAGATGTGATTTCGAGATTTAGTTTTATTAGACTTATAATAGTTATTTTTCTTAAACAAATACATATTTTCAGATCACTGGATATCCTCTAGCAACTTATACCGGCGAGAGTTCGTTTCTAACATTATCACTTGAATTAGCAATCTGTGCTGTATTCTATTGGAAAAAATTTAAAAATAATCCTATTACTCATGTCGGGCTGCCTTATTCCAATAAAATCTACAGTAGTCCAATGCAAGCTTGGTCTTCATGAGATGAATGATTTTGATAATTTGAGTTGCTTTAAATGATTATTTATAGTTTGAATGACTATTTTTTATTGATCTTTTAACTTTTGAGTATCATGATAAAAATTTTTTGTTTGTTTGTCTAAAATAGAACCTCCCCCCCTTCTCTAAAATATCCTGCCCATGGTTGTCGTTTCCAAACCACTTTAATGGGACGCTACCACTCAACGCTACCTGTAAATAGGATAAAACGACAACCCTGATCCTACCTCAAATAAGCGAACAAAGAAGCCCCTGAAGCTATTTTGGAGGAAATATGATAAACATAATTTATTCCTGTATATAATAGCGATCATAAATCCGGGCACAGCCCAAGTAGGCGCGCGGCCAAGTAGGTGCAAAGTCATAACTTGCTTCAAAATTTCAGAATCTTACCAAATTTGTTATTAAACGACTCCACTCATCGAGCTAAAGAGATTGTTACAAAATTGTTAGGGTCCATAAATTTTTCAGGTAGTTATGGCGTTTCGCATACTTGGCCGCGCGCCTACTTAGGCGTGTCCCCATAAATCCAAACAATTCATAATTTAAAGAAATTAACAAAATTATCATGTAATATATTAAAAATTTTCAAATAATTTTCAAGTAGCAACAACATCAATAACGTCGAAAAACTGTTCACATTTCTTTCGCAACTTGAAAAAATTTTTTATAAAAAATTTCTTGAAAATCTGGCACCAACCAAATTTATAAAATTTTCTAGCCCACAGTTTTTGTCAAAATTCTGTTCATTAATTAATATACAATTTTGAAATTCGCAAAGTTTAATGTGTGTGCTTTTGTCTGATAAAGCTAACAATCTTCCAAAATTATCATTAACATTTCCAATAAATAGAAAAACTTCTCTAAAATATTAAAATTACTCACAAATTTGTTTTCCTTTAATTAAATCAAGGTCTCTCCACGACCCTTCAGGATCGAAAAAAATTTGGGGTCGGGGTTGTCTAGTGCCTGAGGTGTCCGAAAGACTTTGGGATGAAACTTTAGGGGCTTATAACTCGGTCTCTGGTACTTCGAAGCGAAAATGGTGCGAATTTCAAAACAAAAGTAGAGTATCTATCTGTATACCAAATTTCATTCCGAAGTCCTACGGACACCTCAGGCACTCTCCTTGTTATGAATATTGGTTGTATCGGAATTGAACCCTAAAGACTTAAGAATGAATTTGGTAATTAATGTTAGCTTGTGGAACCGATTCAAGGATCTCAAATTTAGAATCTTGTACATGCCACTTTTATTTTTCCTTAATTCTGCTTTATATGCCTTTGGTTTTTAATTTATTATATAATTTTTCCCCTCTATTTCGAAGAGATAAAAGATAAATTTAGAATGAAAAGGAGACTTTAAAAAGTTCAAACTAGGTTAACAATCCTACCTCCGAAACCCCGACGGATTTTTTGATAAAAGCCCCGACCCGAACCCCAAATGCACACACACCCGCATACCGCCCCTCGGGTTGCTACCCTAGTTCAAAGTACCCAAGAACCCAGTAACAGTTTTTACATATGGCCTATAATCCAAAGAAATTGGATCTAATAATTGTTTAAGCTCTTTTTGAACCGTGCAGCACCAGTCATTAATCGCTCAAAAATCATAAAAAATTCAAAAACAAACTCATGAATTTTGAAAATTAAGGAAAGTTGCTCCGCCAATTTTTTCATTCTTTCCTCTAAGGATTTTAATTGGAAATTTGTCGATTCATTAGTGTTCGAAATGGGGGAACAACGTGATTCTTCAATTAAATTTTCATTCTCATGTAAATGATTATGTTCAAATCTGGTAAATAAAGTTGCTTTTCGTTTAATCATTACAGCACGGAAAGGACACAAGTATTCCAATGAATAGTGACAACTAAATTCAAAAATTAATTTTAAATTATTTTGTGTTAAAAATTTAGGTATACGGTCAAACTTCCTTATCAGGGCATCTTCGAAGCGACTGTTAAGGGGTTTGGGGAATGATTGGTAGAAAGAAGGGAGTAGTATCGAGGACCTATTGGTTAACTAAAGTATATTTATTAAATTTGTACCAAGTGCAAAATAAAAATTAACTTTATCTTGCGGTTCACTAGAAATATTAGAGTAATAGAAAGTGTAAAACTGAAAATTGGAATAATACGGAATAACACATTTTACTAAATCAATCTTATGTTAATCCCTCTGTATGGAAGAGATGATGAACTATAGTTGGAAATCTTCAAATATCCGTATCCGATATCAGAAAAAAATTCGGATATCAGAATCTGATATCCGAATTTTTTTCTGATATCGGATACGGATATTTGAAGATTTCCAACTATAGTTCATCATCTCTTCCATACAGAGGGATTAACATAAGATTGATTTAGTAAAATGTGTTATTCCGTATTATTCCAATTTTCAGTTTTACACTTTCTATTACTCTAATATTTCTAGTGAACCGCAAGATAAAGTTAATTTTTATTTTGCACTTGGTACAAATTTAATAAATATACTTTAGTTAACCAATAGGTCCTCGATACTACTCCCTTCTTTCTACCAATCATTCCCCAAACCCCTTAACAGTCGCTTCGAAGATGCCCTGATAAGGAAGTTTGACCGTATACCTAAATTTTTAACACAAAATAATTTAAAATTAATTTTTGAATTTAGTTGTCACTATTCATTGGAATACTTGTGTCCTTTCCGTGCTGTAATGATTAAACGAAAAGCAACTTTATTTACCAGATTTGAACATAATCATTTACATGAGAATGAAAATTTAATTGAAGAATCACGTTGTTCCCCCATTTCGAACACTAATGAATCGACAAATTTCCAATTAAAATCCTTAGAGGAAAGAATGAAAAAATTGGCGGAGCAACTTTCCTTAATTTTCAAAATTCATGAGTTTGTTTTTGAATTTTTTATGATTTTTGAGCGATTAATGACTGGTGCTGCACGGTTCAAAAAGAGCTTAAACAATTATTAGATCCAATTTCTTTGGATTATAGGCCATATGTAAAAACTGTTACTGGGTTCTTGGGTACTTTGAACTAGGGTAGCAACCCGAGGGGCGGTATGCGGGTGTGTGTGCATTTGGGGTTCGGGTCGGGGCTTTTATCAAAAAATCCGTCGGGGTTTCGGAGGTAGGATTGTTAACCTAGTTTGAACTTTTTAAAGTCTCCTTTTCATTCTAAATTTATCTTTTATCTCTTCGAAATAGAGGGGAAAAATTATATAATAAATTAAAAACCAAAGGCATATAAAGCAGAATTAAGGAAAAATAAAAGTGGCATGTACAAGATTCTAAATTTGAGATCCTTGAATCGGTTCCACAAGCTAACATTAATTACCAAATTCATTCTTAAGTCTTTAGGGTTCAATTCCGATACAACCAATATTCATAACAAGGAGAGTGCCTGAGGTGTCCGTAGGACTTCGGAATGAAATTTGGTATACAGATAGATACTCTACTTTTGTTTTGAAATTCGCACCATTTTCGCTTCGAAGTACCAGAGACCGAGTTATAAGCCCCTAAAGTTTCATCCCAAAGTCTTTCGGACACCTCAGGCACTAGACAACCCCGACCCCAAATTTTTTTCGATCCTGAAGGGTCGTGGAGAGACCTTGATTTAATTAAAGGAAAACAAATTTGTGAGTAATTTTAATATTTTAGAGAAGTTTTTCTATTTATTGGAAATGTTAATGATAATTTTGGAAGATTGTTAGCTTTATCAGACAAAAGCACACACATTAAACTTTGCGAATTTCAAAATTGTATATTAATTAATGAACAGAATTTTGACAAAAACTGTGGGCTAGAAAATTTTATAAATTTGGTTGGTGCCAGATTTTCAAGAAATTTTTTATAAAAAATTTTTTCAAGTTGCGAAAGAAATGTGAACAGTTTTTCGACGTTATTGATGTTGTTGCTACTTGAAAATTATTTGAAAATTTTTAATATATTACATGATAATTTTGTTAATTTCTTTAAATTATGAATTGTTTGGATTTATGGGGACACGCCTAAGTAGGCGCGCGGCCAAGTATGCGAAACGCCATAACTACCTGAAAAATTTATGGACCCTAACAATTTTGTAACAATCTCTTTAGCTCGATGAGTGGAGTCGTTTAATAACAAATTTGGTAAGATTCTGAAATTTTGAAGCAAGTTATGACTTTGCACCTACTTGGCCGCGCGCCTACTTGGGCTGTGCCCGGATTTATGATCGCTATTATATACAGGAATAAATTATGTTTATCATATTTCCTCCAAAATAGCTTCAGGGGCTTCTTTGTTCGCTTATTTGAGGTAGGATCAGGGTTGTCGTTTTATCCTATTTACAGGTAGCGTTGAGTGGTAGCGTCCCATTAAAGTGGTTTGGAAACGACAACCATGGGCAGGATATTTTAGAGAAGGGGGGGAGGTTCTATTTTAGACAAACAAACAAAAAATTTTTATCATGATACTCAAAAGTTAAAAGATCAATAAAAAATAGTCATTCAAACTATAAATAATCATTTAAAGCAACTCAAATTATCAAAATCATTCATCTCATGAAGACCAAGCTTGCATTGGACTACTGTAGATTTTATTGGAATAAGGCAGCCCGACATGAGTAATAGGATTATTTTTAAATTTTTTCCAATAGAATACAGCACAGATTGCTAATTCAAGTGATAATGTTAGAAACGAACTCTCGCCGGTATAAGTTGCTAGAGGATATCCAGTGATCTGAAAATATGTATTTGTTTAAGAAAAATAACTATTATAAGTCTAATAAAACTAAATCTCGAAATCACATCTCTGTGATATCTGTATCTTTCCCTATGTATCCTCACAATTCGTCCATTTCAGATATGCCCAACGAGATGAATATTGCTAACGCCTCAAAGGATCTTATATTTCTCTGCTTAAGCCTCCACAATCAAAAACTAACAGATCGCCTACAACCATAGGTAATTCTTCGGTTCGTACCCCCCTCCTTTTTTCTCCTCAAAGTGTTAAAAAATGGTCAGTCAGTCTTATATTACAGAACTCGTCGAGCTGTGTCGAATGATCCAAAATCGGTAATATAAGACTGACTGACCATTTTTAACACTTTGAGGAAGGAAAAAAGAGTGGGGGGGGGGGGGGTATCATGGTCAAATCATTATCCAACCCTAGATTAACTCTAGATATCACAACTAACTCAGGTAAACGCCTTATCTATAAGGTGACGGCTTATGCTGACTTTAACGATGAAAAGACGCCCGAAGGTAAAATCTTATCGAAATTCGTATACATAAATTCTGGAAAATTTCTAGTCTTCCCTACAATTTTGAAAAATCATGCAATACTTACAAATTTATATATAAGGTTAGTTTCTCCAGGAATCACATTAAGCAATACTTCTATCATTACAGTAATTTTAATTATTCGGTTGTCCTATAAACAGATTTAGGTTATTATCGGAAGGATCGCAATTTCCCTACCAATTTTTTAATAGCTTCCCCACTAAGTTGAGAAAGCAACCGAAGAAAAACAATGCAACATATAATATTTGCTATCCCAAAACAAGTTTTTGTAACGAGTATTGGATAATTTTTTAGTCGAAGCTGCATACATGATTGGGTTTCGCAATGGATTACTGAGAAAATCAATTTTTAAATTTAATTTTTTATCAGTAGAATTCAAGAATAATGTAGGATTTTATTTTTATATTCACACGGGACTGATAAGATTAGTTCCTATATCAAGGTTATCCCTTATTGAATTACCGTATTTTCTCGATTAATTCCCCTCACTCGAATAATTCCCCCTCTCATTAATTCCCCATGCCAAGGAAGGGTTGAAACAATAATTCCCCACCCCCAAATACCCTACTGCACGTTCAAATGCCAAACTCGAATAATTCCCCTCTCTCAATTAATTCCCCATGCCAAGGAAGGGTTGAAAAATTAATTCCCCAGGGGAATTAATCGAGAAAATACGGTATCAATTATGCTGCTCATCACTTAAATACCAGTCCAATTTTAAAAATTTGTTTTGAAGATATATTATCATTATTGAGTGGTATTATGAAGGTTAGCTTCGTCTGTATGCTATTTTTAAGGTCTAAAGCATCTGGATGGGTCCAGGAGCTAACTCCAGAACCTGACCTGGGCTAGCTCCAGACCTAGCTAGCTCCAGACCTAGCTAGCTCCAGAACCTAGCCGGAAGCGATTTGAAAATGGTCTGGGTATTAAATACTCCCAATGCCCAGCACTTTTTTCTAAGTTCCGAGTTGAAATCTAATCCAACTAAACAAAATAGGCAAGGTTAAGCTTGTCCTTCATTATTAAATTCATTTCACTGTTACTTTCGTTAATTAATTCCACTAATTAAATTTAAACATAATTAACTTACGAATATCATAATCCAACGGAAATTCAAACGAATAGCTTGCTCCGACCCCAACATATACTAATACTAAAATAATTATTCCAGCTATAAAGAACATTCTTCGTCTTTTGCCATTCCAATGACTGATTCCAGTTTTAATCAAAAGACACCGATCCAGACATAGAATGAAGACTAAGATGCTTGATATGGCGTAGTGTAAAGCGTAGAATATGCCGGAAATGAAATGGAAGAGTGTAGCAGAATATACAGGTTCTGTCCCGCGGAGGAATGGTGGACGCCACCATAATACTTTGTAAAAAAGATAGGGCAAGGTTGAGGCTTAAATTATTATAAGATTATTTTTGTAATTTATGTTAAGTAGTGTGGCTGATGTAATTTTTAAGGCATCACTCAATCAAAAGCTTAAGGCTGGGATTATTATACATATTATATTTCAATCTTACACTTATTGCATTGTAACTTAAATAGAAGATCAGACTTGAGACATACAGTTGAGAAAATGATGGCGATTATTGAGACTTCCGAATGATATAAGATCCATTCGGTTTGGATCAAGCATAAAAAAGTAATAGCCGATCCAATTCGGATGAACTAAAATCGAGGGAGATAACATAAGGGTATCGAAAAATCCAATGGTTGGGTAATGAAATAAACTAGTGATCAAGCTGTGCCATGCTACTAGCGATCAAGCTATGCCATGATCAAGTTGTGCCATCCTACTGGGAACCTATTAAGTGACAGTTCCTTCTTATATGAATTTAAAAATTTACCTGCACATAAAACATTGACTGCCAAATAGAGTATCATTGTAGAAGATAACTCACTAACCAGCGAAGACTTTTTGAATCTTGAGGCATAAAGTAATCTGGACATATTAAATACTGTAGTTAAGGTACAGAATAATGCGATAGTATAGATGGAAAAATTTATGTAGGTTACTTGTGGAAATACTGGTACCGTTGTTGTAGTAATATTTACTTGCATTTTCACGTTAAATATTCTAAAAAAAATTCTAGCAGTAGAATGGATACCTTGCAATATTCTGGCTTTAAAAAATTTTTCAGATTGGGTTTCAGATTCAGTGTCATAATAGTACCAGTGGTTACATTATGTGTCTTTTTGAGGCATAAAGTAATCTGTAAAAGCCTCCTAGGTGGTCTCAGTTTGTTTCTATGAGCCACTAGAGGAAATGAACTCCTTTGGGATAGATATAGAAAATATTTAAATTTCAAGTTAAAGTCAAATTATAAGCAAACACTTCGAATTTAAAATTATTCGATTTTATAAAAAATCGGTCGGAGTTGGTTCCAAAAATCTCGAATTACTCGAATGATATGAAAATTTTTATTGTCCTACACTCTTCTACATTATCGAGGTGTGTGATTATTTTTGATGAATTATTAATATGTAGGGATGGGATTTATATGGACTATCAATCAAAAAATATGGACATATAATATGGACTAAAAATCTCAATATATGGACTGAAATATGGACTAAAATCCAAAATATGGATCAAATATGGACCGAAAAATAAAAATTTTTACTGAAAAATAAACCGAATCAACCCCTTTGGTTTTAGGTTTGGTTAGGCTTGAAACCAACAACTATAGTCTGCATGCCAACAGAATTGAATACCAAACAGAACGATTTGTGACTATGACTACGACTTGAAGCTGTCACAGTGCTAGTTAAGGTTGTTGTTTTATACTAAACTTGCGCCACCCTAATATAATTATAAAATTTTATTTGATAATAAATTCTAACTTGAAAAATTCGCAAGGAACATAAAATTGAAACTATTTTTAATAATCTGGACAAAAAATTGGAATAAAAATTTTTAGTTAGGTAATAATTTTAATAAAATAAAATTTTAATTTGTCCAATTAACTAAATTGTTAGTTAAAAAAATCAAGAAAAAATTAAAAAATGTTATTAACACAAATTTAATTTAATTTTAAGCTAAAATTATAAGTTCAGGTGCTATATTTAATTTAATTTATGGTAAATTCAATTATAATATTTAATAAAAATAAATTTTTTGGTACTGAAATTAAACTTAATTATAACATTTAATGAAAAAATCAGTTTTGGCACAAAAATGAAAATAAATATACTATAATTAAGTTATTAAATAACGGAAGCTGGTTAGTTAAATGAATTTAAAATAAAAATTTTTTGCCGACGCATTTAATTTGTGGCCTTAAATTAGATGCAGTTGACAGTTTTTGGCTTAATTAAATCAACAAGTGAGCTAAATAGCTCTCTTGAACTTGAATTTGGAGGGGGCGTTAATGCTGCAGCAGATTTACAAGGAATTAAGTTTGAATCTCCATCGTGACTTTAAGTGATATACAATAGAAATGCCCCAGAAGCGTAAATTTTCCAGGACTCGAGTCCAAACTAGATTTTAAGACCAGCCGGATAAACCAATAATATTCTGAGTCATGTCTCACGGCCAGGAGTGATAACGGAGATATCAGGGGGTTAGAGGGATACTGGGTAGATTGGTCTCCAGATACAGAACCAAGATTTCTGACCCTCTACATAATTTGTTCATATGCTTACCGTCTTATTATTCACTATCTTCTTAAATTAACTCTATGTTAAAGTGTTAATTTAATTTTTAAAGGTGAGAGAGTTAGAGAAATTTAATTAAATATGGAAAAATTCAATATATTCCACGTATTTTACCATTCCCCCTGGCTCTCAAAAAGTATCTTTTATCTCTTAATGCCTGCCTGCTATTGAAAATCGAATGTCTAAAAGTCGTATGATTTTGTCTATAATAAAATTGTCGAGGCTAGAGAAATTTAAATAAAAATTTTAGAGGGGAATTTTGTATAGCCTTAGTAAATACAATTTCTTGCTATATTCTTTTTTTATATTCTTTGACATTATACAAATAATTTTAATGATATTGTATTAAATAATTTTAAAAATAAATATTTCTAAAATTATTTGAAGAAGATCTCTAAGACTTCAATCCGTTTAAATATAATTTTTAGAGAATACCCTTTATCCCCCCAATTTTTCCAAAACTTTTAAAATGTTTCATAATTATTTTATATTTTTTGAGTTCTGTAATGAACGTTTGTAGAGCTAGTGGAAATGGTAATAATCATATATGGCACTGTAAATTTAGTTTCTGAAAAATTCCATCAGCTTTGCACCTACATGGCCGCGCGCATACTTGGGCGTGCCCTAAAATAAGCCTAATTATTTTTAAAATTACGGTATGAGAGATATAATGAGTGATCCTTTTTGAGTTGCGGAAAGGAGTAATTGAGAGTATGGGGCATTATATCAGGGAACATATGGGAGGAGTTTACCTAGTAAAGGGACTCTGTGAAAATATTTTCGGTATTGGATATCTCTCTCCAAATTCTGACTATCAAATAAACTGATATCTCTCAAAAACTCTCACTTCCGCTCTCTCTCTAATACACTAATATCCCCGATATCTCTCAAAGTTACCCTTAATCAACCTCTATAAATCGTACAAATCCTTATATATTTATGGACTAACTATGTTAGACATAGAAATTTTTTCCACGATTTTTATTAGACATTGTTGAGAGTGCCTCTCCATTGCCTTACTGACTGTTGGACATTGACAAAAAAATTCATAACGCTTTAAGCAATGAATCTTTAATTGCCAAATGATTTTCTATTTCTCTAACCTCTAAAAATTTTAAATGAATGCTTTAAAAATTCTTGTGATTTTTAAAACATTTTCAAAAGGAATAGAAAATTAAAAGTTTTGTCAATGTTTTCTGCCAAATTCTGCCAAGCCTGGATACAATCTGTATCTCTTGTTCAGTGATGCAAAAGTTCCAAAATTTCTCTGGAACCGGTTCCAGTTCCGGAACCGATTTTTAAATTTTGGCGGTTCCAGTTCCAGTTCCGGAACCGGTCTTGTTTCAGGCGTATAGGTCGGCCCATGTTAGTCATTAATTTAGAATTTTTAAAATTTTTAGAGGTTAGAAAGTTTGATAAATTTAATCAGGCAGAAAAAGCATTTAATTAATTCACATGACTCTCAAAAAAATTTATTTTCTTTACTCAATGCCTGCCTGCTTAAAGAAAAATCGAATGTCTAAATGTCGTATGATTTTGTTTACAAGGCTAGGTAAATAAAAATATAGAGGGGGCATGCCTCTCAATTCAGTGATGAGGAGGGGGGGGGGGGGAAAGTGGAGGGATGGGGGAGAGGAGAGGGGACTTAATAAAGGATGGGGGGTTGGCAATTTATAGAGGGGGGCATGCTCTCAATTCAGTGATGAGGAGGGGGGGGGAGTGGAGGGATAGGGGAGAGGAGGGGGGACTTAATACAGGATGGAGGGTTGGCAATTCATAGAGGAGGGGCATGCCTCTCAATTCAGGGGGGGGGGGGGAAGTGGAGGGAAGTGGAGGAGAGGAGGGGGGACTTAATAAAGGGTGGGGTGTTGGCAATTTATAGAGGGGGGCTCTCAATTCAGTGTTGAGAGGGGGGTTGTGGAGGGATGGGGGAGAGGAGGGGGGACTTAATAAAGGATGGGGGGTTGGCAATTTATAGAGGGGGGCTCTCAATTCATGTCTCTCAATTCATTCTAAGGGACTAATTAAAATGAAGGGGATTTGTTATTCCTTGACATTATGAAAGAAATTCTTAAGTGTATTTTATTAAATTATTTAAAAATAAGTCTATGAAATTCGCTTTAGCTTTTAAATTATAAAATTAGGAAATGTATTTTATTTTCCCAATTTGCCCAAACCTTTTAAAAAGTTTCATAGTTGTTATATATATTTTGTGAAGATCGTTTATAAAGGTGGAAATAGGAATTTTGAGAATATTTGAATTTTTTAACTGAAGATATTCTTAAAATTATAATTCGAAAAATTTATTGAAAAAATATTTAAGATTATGAATTTTATTTATATTTTTCTTTCTCAAATTCTCGTTTTGGGAATTTTTGTAAACTGTGGAAAAAATGGCGAAGGAAGCAGTAGTAAAGGAAAATCTGATCCTAAAGGGAAGGGGATCTGTGAAGAAGCTTCTGAAAATGAAAATATAAACGACAATTTTGATTTTGACTTTGGTAATTTTCATTATATTTGAACTTTATCATAATTGACTTTCCAAGTATAGACGATTTTGATCCTGATCAAACTCCACATTCTTTTGAAGAGCAAACAAATTTGTATCAAGAATTTCAACATTTCTTACAGAATCCGCCAGATATTGAGCAAGAAAATTTCGACAATGATCAGGAGGCTGCTAATGAAATAGATAAATCAGGTCCAGTAACACATCTAAAATGCCATGATCCTCTAGCGGTGCATTTGAACGTTGTAGTCACTAACCATACTCTGAGTAATTATTTCAACCTCTAGCTAGATGGGGTAATTAATTGAAACAGGGCAATTATTTGAGTTTTAAATTTGTGAGTTAGGTAGGGCATTTAAGGGAAGGTTGATTCAACCTATCGCTGAATGATTAATTAATCGAAAGTATACGGTATCCTGACCCTTGAAGACACTAAAAAATGTAGCTATTTAATTCCTAAGGCCTTGTCGTATATAGAAAAGTATCCAAGATTAGACCAAACTGAATTTTATATGCCAGGTGGATTTTAAAAAAGAAACTCGATTTTAGATGATTTATGCAAAGAAAAAAAAGACACTGAACGCTGTGAGTTATTTTGATTTTTATAAAAATAGGAAAAAGGTTTTTCATATTCTTAGGGTTTGGATACAGTGTTATGTCCTAGGGTGCGGTGCGGTTACCCTAGTATAACACAAGAATAACAATAGAATAGAATAACATGTCTATCCGAATACAAAATACAAGAATAGTGAAGGTGACTATTGGTCGGCTCAATTAGGTTAGCGGTTCCGGGTATCCGGAACCGAGAAAACCTCGGATATGAAATTTTCGGTTCGGATATCGGTTCCGGTTCCGGATATCCGGAGATTTCCCAGAACCGCCATCCTTACGGCCTAAGTGCCGGCCAAGCCTGATCGACTTTTTTATATTATACCCACACATACCATACACAAAGAAAATGTTTTTAATATTTAGTCAAATCAGTTATTTGGGATTATTTTACCTGCTTCAAAAAAGATGGCGTTCGATATGCTTTTTTTATTTTTTTATAATATACATATAAATTAACTAAACAAGAAGATCCATGTCAATTTTTTGTATATAATAATTTTAAAGATTTCTTGTAGCAAATTTAATGGGCGTCCAGATAAGTATAAAATAAAAATTTAATACATCCTGTAAGGGGTTGAGAATATTTTTTAAAAAGTGAGGTTTAGACGTATTGGGCCACCCAGTAAGTTAATTGAGGCGAGGTATCGACACCGTGAGGGCTACTTTATCTTCAAATACAACGTTGTATGTGCTCCGTTAGAAGCAAAGCTTAGGCCCTAATTGTTGCGCATAAAATAATATTTATTTAAATGTAAAATATAAAATCGCGATTGAATAAAATATACATAGTTAAAGCAAACAAAATTATTAATAATATAATTGATTATATAAGTCGACATTGAATAACCACAGAGAACGTTCCCTGGAATAAAACTTTAGCGCTTATTAATAAACAATTAGCTAGCGTCGCTGCTCTACGATTAAGTGATCGCCTTTTTCTGTTCCCGTTGGGCCTAACTAGACTGATCTCTCTCAACTGTTGTCATGGACAAGCACGGCCTTACAAAAGACGTTAACCCCGGTTTTCCGTTGATTTTCGGGTTTCGAGAGAATTACTGAATTTTTTAGTTAAATTCTCCATAGATGTTCTTGTTTAGTTAATTTATATAGGTATTATAGAAAATCTAGAAGATATTGACATAAGTATTAATGTCAGAAAAATAGAAAAATTCAGGTGCGCGTATACTTTTGAAACACAATGTATCACCAATAATACCATACATTGGAGCTAAAGCAATTTTGACCAATGATCAGGGATGTAACGAGTTACCCGAAACCCTATAACCGTTTTTTGCTATCCGAGACCCGAACCCAGATAAAAAGTTTCCAAACCCTAACCGAAACGCAAATTTGCTTCTTAATATCCCTACTCGTCCCGATCGAAACCCGCACTTATTTCAGGTATCGACCCGACCTGAAATTTGACCTCTTATTTCTCGAACCGTGACATCCCTGCTATTGATGAGGATATGTTAATATTAGCAGTTTAAAGTTTAACATATCGTCAACATGTGTCGGTCAATCACCAAATCCCTAATCAGTGTTTTCCCAATAAATAGTTATGGAAAACGTTTTTTACCCATCACCCCATTTTGCTAAAAAATCACTTTGGCTATTCTAATCATGTTTGAAATTCTTTTTGTTGATAAATTCATTATATTTTTCTTTGTGTTTTTTAAGATGTTTCTCAAAAAATGAAGACGAAAGATTGTTAGGATATTCGTGTACATAACCGCAATTTTCATTGCAGGAAACATAACGAACGCCGTCATTTGTGAAGCTGGTAAAATAATCCCAAATAACTGATTTGACTAAATAGTAAAAACATTTTCTTGGGAATTTAAAATACATATACCGAAATATCCTAATAGAAGCCCATCACTAAAGAAGCCCCTATTATAAGCCTATCTGTTTTTTGAATGCCTATTTTTCTATTAGCTTTGTTATAGTCGACTAAAAGTATTGATAACGAAATTCCAATGGCCGAAAATGAATATGGAGGGATATGGATGGAATATTAGGAGATTTAGATGGATTAAGTAGGATTTAGTATGATTCATCATGTCGAATAAGGAGATTTTGAGAGGATTAAGAGAGAGGTGTTGAGAGGATCTTATTAAGCATAATAAACGGTTGATATAGAGGGATATTAGTGTAAATGGAGACTTATTGGAGATCAAAGACGATAGATAGGGATTAGCTCCTCACCATGATGAGATTCAATAGATTTTGATATTTAATTTTTGTTGAAATTTGTTAAATTTTTTCTGATATAATAAAATTTTGATATTGAAAAATAGAGCCCATGCCCTAATAGAAGCCCATGTCCTATTATAAGCCCACCCGATAAGGGTATTGAAAAATATAAGCCCAGGACTTATTTAGGATATTTACGGTATTTGTACATGTCGATTGACTTTGACAATAAACATATATATTAAAAATTCAATAGGGCATAGGACCTGTCCATTAAATTTGCCGGTTCATGATATCCTGAACCGAAAAATCCCAGTGTATCCCGAAATTTACTCTATCTATTCCTGATCTGAATAAACGGAGATTTCCCATGACAAAAATAATGTCCATATTACAGACGGATAACTTAAATTTTGAATATCTAAATAAACTCACAGCGTCCACTTGCTCCCTTTTTGAATTTGTTTGAGTCAACTAAAATTTAATTTTCTTAAATATAATTTAATTTGCGTTCGAATCTGATTACAATTCACCACAAAAGTTAATTCTAGTGAATATTACCATAGTAATAATTTTAAAAAGTAAATATGCGCAATATTGTATTAATAGCCCTCTTTCTAATAATCACTAGAGGTCGGCAAAATCGCATTCCCGGGATCCCGGAACGCGATTTTTTTTCAAAATTTACGGGACGGGATCCCGCGGGATTAATCCCGTAAATCCCGGTAATCCCGTTTTCCGCGAAAAACCCGGGATTCCGGTACGGGATCCCGTAAAATCCCGACGGGGACCCCCTCAAAAGAAAGATTGAAACAATAATTACAGTTTTTAATAGTTATTAACTCAGATCTACGGGCTGGATTGGTGTAACCATAATTGAATCGTAAAAGAGCCTGGCAATATCAAGACTGCCCCCTTCTGTTCTCCTGACCTTCTGAGCTTTTTTGTTTGACATATAATATACAATATATCATTAGAAAGATCTGTTCGAGCTGAGTAGAATGATACTATGATCGGTTAGATTTGGGGAATCTGAACAAAATTATGAAGCTAAATCCTCAATGGATATGCTTTTTGTGATGTTGAATGGGATTAAATCAAATGCTCATAACTATGTTTATTTAAATTGGATTTCAATGAATTCAGTACCTTTCGGCTCAGCTCGAAGAGCTCTTTAGAAAGATATATAATTTGCCATAAAGTTTAAAAAATTGAAAGAAATAGAAAGGAAAAAAAGGGGGGACCAGCCTTGGTATTACCAAGAGCCTTAGGTTTTTAACTAAAATTTTGGAGAGAGAATATTGGAAAGCCAAGGAGCCAATTTCCAAATTTTTAGGCAGCATGAAAAATTTTCCGAGGGCGAAACAAAGCTCTTAGCAAATAAAGCTCTTACCCTTTTTGCTGAGGAATTCAGCATATTTCTCTTTGTGTTTTTTAAGATGCCTCTCAAAATTTGCTGAAGAGGATTTGTTTGGATATTCTTTTACATAATCGCAATTTTCATTACAGGAAGCATATCGAACGCCATCTTTTTTGAAGCAGGTAAAATAATCCCAAATAACTGATTTGACTAAATATTAAAAACATTTTCTTTGTGTATGGTATGTGTGGGTATAATATAAAAAAGTCGATCAGGCTTGGCCGGCACTTAGGCCGTAAGGATGGCGGTTCTGGGAAATCTCCGGATATCCGGAACCGGAACCGATATCCGAACCGAAAATTTCATATCCGAGGTTTTCTCGGTTCCGGATACCCGGAACCGCTAACCTAATTGAGCCGACCAATAGTCACCTTCACTATTCTTGTATTTTGTATTCGGATAGACATGTTATTCTATTCTATTGTTATTCTTGTGTTATACTAGGGTAACCGCACCGCACCCTAGGACATAACACTGTATCCAAACCCTAAGAATATGAAAAACCTTTTTCCTATTTTTATAAAAATCAAAATAACTCACAGCGTTCAGTGTCTTTTTTTTCTTTGCATAAATCATCTAAAATCGAGTTTCTTTTTTAAAATCCACCTGGCATATAAAATTCAGTTTGGTCTAATCTTGGATACTTTTCTATATACGACAAGGCCTTAGGAATTAAATAGCTACATTTTTTAGTGTCTTCAAGGGTCAGGATACCGTATACTTTCGATTAATTAATCATTCAGCGATAGGTTGAATCAACCTTCCCTTAAATGCCCTACCTAACTCACAAATTTAAAACTCAAATAATTGCCCTGTTTCAATTAATTACCCCATCTAGCTAGAGGTTGAAATAATTACTCAGAGTATGGTTAGTGACTACAACGTTCAAATGCACCGCTAGAGGATCATGGCATTTTAGATGTGTTACTGGACCTGATTTATCTATTTCATTAGCAGCCTCCTGATCATTGTCGAAATTTTCTTGCTCAATATCTGGCGGATTCTGTAAGAAATGTTGAAATTCTTGATACAAATTTGTTTGCTCTTCAAAAGAATGTGGAGTTTGATCAGGATCAAAATCGTCTATACTTGGAAAGTCAATTATGATAAAGTTCAAATATAATGAAAATTACCAAAGTCAAAATCAAAATTGTCGTTTATATTTTCATTTTCAGAAGCTTCTTCACAGATCCCCTTCCCTTTAGGATCAGATTTTCCTTTACTACTGCTTCCTTCGCCATTTTTTCCACAGTTTACAAAAATTCCCAAAACGAGAATTTGAGAAAGAAAAATATAAATAAAATTCATAATCTTAAATATTTTTTCAATAAATTTTTCGAATTATAATTTTAAGAATATCTTCAGTTAAAAAATTCAAATATTCTCAAAATTCCTATTTCCACCTTTATAAACGATCTTCACAAAATATATATAACAACTATGAAACTTTTTAAAAGGTTTGGGCAAATTGGGAAAATAAAATACATTTCCTAATTTTATAATTTAAAAGCTAAAGCGAATTTCATAGACTTATTTTTAAATAATTTAATAAAATACACTTAAGAATTTCTTTCATAATGTCAAGGAATAACAAATCCCCTTCATTTTAATTAGTCCCTTAGAATGAATTGAGAGACATGAATTGAGAGCCCCCCTCTATAAATTGCCAACCCCCCATCCTTTATTAAGTCCCCCCTCCTCTCCCCCATCCCTCCACAACCCCCCTCTCAACACTGAATTGAGAGCCCCCCTCTATAAATTGCCAACACCCCACCCTTTATTAAGTCCCCCCTCCTCTCCTCCACTTCCCTCCACTTCCCCCCCCCCCCCTGAATTGAGAGGCATGCCCCTCCTCTATGAATTGCCAACCCTCCATCCTGTATTAAGTCCCCCCTCCTCTCCCCTATCCCTCCACTCCCCCCCCCTCCTCATCACTGAATTGAGAGCATGCCCCCCTCTATAAATTGCCAACCCCCCATCCTTTATTAAGTCCCCTCTCCTCTCCCCCATCCCTCCACTTTCCCCCCCCCCCCCCCCTCCTCATCACTGAATTGAGAGGCATGCCCCCTCTATATTTTTATTTACCTAGCCTTGTAAACAAAATCATACGACATTTAGACATTCGATTTTTCTTTAAGCAGGCAGGCATTGAGTAAAGAAAATAAATTTTTTTGAGAGTCATGTGAATTAATTAAATGCTTTTTCTGCCTGATTAAATTTATCAAACTTTCTAACCTCTAAAAATTTTAAAAATTCTAAATTAATGACTAACATGGGCCGACCTATACGCCTGAAACAAGACCGGTTCCGGAACTGGAACTGGAACCGCCAAAATTTAAAAATCGGTTCCGGAACTGGAACCGGTTCCAGAGAAATTTTGGAACTTTTGCATCACTGAACAAGAGATACAGATTGTATCCAGGCTTGGCAGAATTTGGCAGAAAACATTGACAAAACTTTTAATTTTCTATTCCTTTTGAAAATGTTTTAAAAATCACAAGAATTTTTAAAGCATTCATTTAAAATTTTTAGAGGTTAGAGAAATAGAAAATCATTTGGCAATTAAAGATTCATTGCTTAAAGCGTTATGAATTTTTTTGTCAATGTCCAACAGTCAGTAAGGCAATGGAGAGGCACTCTCAACAATGTCTAATAAAAATCGTGGAAAAAATTTCTATGTCTAACATAGTTAGTCCATAAATATATAAGGATTTGTACGATTTATAGAGGTTGATTAAGGGTAACTTTGAGAGATATCGGGGATATTAGTGTATTAGAGAGAGAGCGGAAGTGAGAGTTTTTGAGAGATATCAGTTTATTTGATAGTCAGAATTTGGAGAGAGATATCCAATACCGAAAATATTTTCACAGAGTCCCTTTACTAGGTAAACTCCTCCCATATGTTCCCTGATATAATGCCCCATACTCTCAATTACTCCTTTCCGCAACTCAAAAAGGATCACTCATTATATCTCTCATACCGTAATTTTAAAAATAATTAGGCTTATTTTAGGGCACGCCCAAGTATGCGCGCGGCCATGTAGGTGCAAAGCTGATGGAATTTTTCAGAAACTAAATTTACAGTGCCATATATGATTATTACCATTTCCACTAGCTCTACAAACGTTCATTACAGAACTCAAAAAATATAAAATAATTATGAAACATTTTAAAAGTTTTGGAAAAATTGGGGGGATAAAGGGTATTCTCTAAAAATTATATTTAAACGGATTGAAGTCTTAGAGATCTTCTTCAAATAATTTTAGAAATATTTATTTTTAAAATTATTTAATACAATATCATTAAAATTATTTGTATAATGTCAAAGAATATAAAAAAAGAATATAGCAAGAAATTGTATTTACTAAGGCTATACAAAATTCCCCTCTAAAATTTTTATTTAAATTTCTCTAGCCTCGACAATTTTATTATAGACAAAATCATACGACTTTTAGACATTCGATTTTCAATAGCAGGCAGGCATTAAGAGATAAAAGATACTTTTTGAGAGCCAGGGGGAATGGTAAAATACGTGGAATATATTGAATTTTTCCATATTTAATTAAATTTCTCTAACTCTCTCACCTTTAAAAATTAAATTAACACTTTAACATAGAGTTAATTTAAGAAGATAGTGAATAATAAGACGGTAAGCATATGAACAAATTATGTAGAGGGTCAGAAATCTTGGTTCTGTATCTGGAGACCAATCTACCCAGTATCCCTCTAACCCCCTGATATCTCCGTTATCACTCCTGGCCGTGAGACATGACTCAGAATATTATTGGTTTATCCGGCTGGTCTTAAAATCTAGTTTGGACTCGAGTCCTGGAAAATTTACGCTTCTGGGGCATTTCTATTGTATATCACTTAAAGTCACGATGGAGATTCAAACTTAATTCCTTGTAAATCTGCTGCAGCATTAACGCCCCCTCCAAATTCAAGTTCAAGAGAGCTATTTAGCTCACTTGTTGATTTAATTAAGCCAAAAACTGTCAACTGCATCTAATTTAAGGCCACAAATTAAATGCGTCGGCAAAAAATTTTTATTTTAAATTCATTTAACTAACCAGCTTCCGTTATTTAATAACTTAATTATAGTATATTTATTTTCATTTTTGTGCCAAAACTGATTTTTTCATTAAATGTTATAATTAAGTTTAATTTCAGTACCAAAAAATTTATTTTTATTAAATATTATAATTGAATTTACCATAAATTAAATTAAATATAGCACCTGAACTTATAATTTTAGCTTAAAATTAAATTAAATTTGTGTTAATAACATTTTTTAATTTTTTCTTGATTTTTTTAACTAACAATTTAGTTAATTGGACAAATTAAAATTTTATTTTATTAAAATTATTACCTAACTAAAAATTTTTATTCCAATTTTTTGTCCAGATTATTAAAAATAGTTTCAATTTTATGTTCCTTGCGAATTTTTCAAGTTAGAATTTATTATCAAATAAAATTTTATAATTATATTAGGGTGGCGCAAGTTTAGTATAAAACAACAACCTTAACTAGCACTGTGACAGCTTCAAGTCGTAGTCATAGTCACAAATCGTTCTGTTTGGTATTCAATTCTGTTGGCATGCAGACTATAGTTGTTGGTTTCAAGCCTAACCAAACCTAAAACCAAAGGGGTTGATTCGGTTTATTTTTCAGTAAAAATTTTTATTTTTCGGTCCATATTTGATCCATATTTTGGATTTTAGTCCATATTTCAGTCCATATATTGAGATTTTTAGTCCATATTATATGTCCATATTTTTTGATTGATAGTCCATATAAATCCCATCCCTACATATTAATAATTCATCAAAAATAATCACACACCTCGATAATGTAGAAGAGTGTAGGACAATAAAAATTTTCATATCATTCGAGTAATTCGAGATTTTTGGAACCAACTCCGACCGATTTTTTATAAAATCGAATAATTTTAAATTCGAAGTGTTTGCTTATAATTTGACTTTAACTTGAAATTTAAATATTTTCTATATCTATCCCAAAGGAGTTCATTTCCTCTAGTGGCTCATAGAAACAAACTGAGACCACCTAGGAGGCTTTTACAGATTACTTTATGCCTCAAAAAGACACATAATGTAACCACTGGTACTATTATGACACTGAATCTGAAACCCAATCTGAAAAATTTTTTAAAGCCAGAATATTGCAAGGTATCCATTCTACTGCTAGAATTTTTTTTAGAATATTTAACGTGAAAATGCAAGTAAATATTACTACAACAACGGTACCAGTATTTCCACAAGTAACCTACATAAATTTTTCCATCTATACTATCGCATTATTCTGTACCTTAACTACAGTATTTAATATGTCCAGATTACTTTATGCCTCAAGATTCAAAAAGTCTTCGCTGGTTAGTGAGTTATCTTCTACAATGATACTCTATTTGGCAGTCAATGTTTTATGTGCAGGTAAATTTTTAAATTCATATAAGAAGGAACTGTCACTTAATAGGTTCCCAGTAGGATGGCACAAC
The DNA here is from genome assembly GCA_963681835.1 of Meloidogyne enterolobii. Taxonomy (NCBI): domain Eukaryota; kingdom Metazoa; phylum Nematoda; class Chromadorea; order Rhabditida; family Meloidogynidae; genus Meloidogyne; species Meloidogyne enterolobii. Next base: position 2,503,506 of record CAVMJV010000029.1, read on the forward strand.
TTGATCATGGCATAGCTTGATCGCTAGTAGCATGGCACAGCTTGATCACTAGTTTATTTCATTACCCAACCATTGGATTTTTCGATACCCTTATGTTATCTCCCTCGATTTTAGTTCATCCGAATTGGATCGGCTATTACTTTTTTATGCTTGATCCAAACCGAATGGATCTTATATCATTCGGAAGTCTCAATAATCGCCATCATTTTCTCAACTGTATGTCTCAAGTCTGATCTTCTATTTAAGTTACAATGCAATAAGTGTAAGATTGAAATATAATATGTATAATAATCCCAGCCTTAAGCTTTTGATTGAGTGATGCCTTAAAAATTACATCAGCCACACTACTTAACATAAATTACAAAAATAATCTTATAATAATTTAAGCCTCAACCTTGCCCTATCTTTTTTACAAAGTATTATGGTGGCGTCCACCATTCCTCCGCGGGACAGAACCTGTATATTCTGCTACACTCTTCCATTTCATTTCCGGCATATTCTACGCTTTACACTACGCCATATCAAGCATCTTAGTCTTCATTCTATGTCTGGATCGGTGTCTTTTGATTAAAACTGGAATCAGTCATTGGAATGGCAAAAGACGAAGAATGTTCTTTATAGCTGGAATAATTATTTTAGTATTAGTATATGTTGGGGTCGGAGCAAGCTATTCGTTTGAATTTCCGTTGGATTATGATATTCGTAAGTTAATTATGTTTAAATTTAATTAGTGGAATTAATTAACGAAAGTAACAGTGAAATGAATTTAATAATGAAGGACAAGCTTAACCTTGCCTATTTTGTTTAGTTGGATTAGATTTCAACTCGGAACTTAGAAAAAAGTGCTGGGCATTGGGAGTATTTAATACCCAGACCATTTTCAAATCGCTTCCGGCTAGGTTCTGGAGCTAGCTAGGTCTGGAGCTAGCTAGGTCTGGAGCTAGCCCAGGTCAGGTTCTGGAGTTAGCTCCTGGACCCATCCAGATGCTTTAGACCTTAAAAATAGCATACAGACGAAGCTAACCTTCATAATACCACTCAATAATGATAATATATCTTCAAAACAAATTTTTAAAATTGGACTGGTATTTAAGTGATGAGCAGCATAATTGATACCGTATTTTCTCGATTAATTCCCCTGGGGAATTAATTTTTCAACCCTTCCTTGGCATGGGGAATTAATTGAGAGAGGGGAATTATTCGAGTTTGGCATTTGAACGTGCAGTAGGGTATTTGGGGGTGGGGAATTATTGTTTCAACCCTTCCTTGGCATGGGGAATTAATGAGAGGGGGAATTATTCGAGTGAGGGGAATTAATCGAGAAAATACGGTAATTCAATAAGGGATAACCTTGATATAGGAACTAATCTTATCAGTCCCGTGTGAATATAAAAATAAAATCCTACATTATTCTTGAATTCTACTGATAAAAAATTAAATTTAAAAATTGATTTTCTCAGTAATCCATTGCGAAACCCAATCATGTATGCAGCTTCGACTAAAAAATTATCCAATACTCGTTACAAAAACTTGTTTTGGGATAGCAAATATTATATGTTGCATTGTTTTTCTTCGGTTGCTTTCTCAACTTAGTGGGGAAGCTATTAAAAAATTGGTAGGGAAATTGCGATCCTTCCGATAATAACCTAAATCTGTTTATAGGACAACCGAATAATTAAAATTACTGTAATGATAGAAGTATTGCTTAATGTGATTCCTGGAGAAACTAACCTTATATATAAATTTGTAAGTATTGCATGATTTTTCAAAATTGTAGGGAAGACTAGAAATTTTCCAGAATTTATGTATACGAATTTCGATAAGATTTTACCTTCGGGCGTCTTTTCATCGTTAAAGTCAGCATAAGCCGTCACCTTATAGATAAGGCGTTTACCTGAGTTAGTTGTGATATCTAGAGTTAATCTAGGGTTGGATAATGATTTGACCATGATACCCCCCCCCCCACTCTTTTTTCCTTCCTCAAAGTGTTAAAAATGGTCAGTCAGTCTTATATTACCGATTTTGGATCATTCGACACAGCTCGACGAGTTCTGTAATATAAGACTGACTGACCATTTTTTAACACTTTGAGGAGAAAAAAGGAGGGGGGTACGAACCGAAGAATTACCTATGGTTGTAGGCGATCTGTTAGTTTTTGATTGTGGAGGCTTAAGCAGAGAAATATAAGATCCTTTGAGGCGTTAGCAATATTCATCTCGTTGGGCATATCTGAAATGGACGAATTGTGAGGATACATAGGGAAAGATACAGATATCACAGAGATGTGATTTCGAGATTTAGTTTTATTAGACTTATAATAGTTATTTTTCTTAAACAAATACATATTTTCAGATCACTGGATATCCTCTAGCAACTTATACCGGCGAGAGTTCGTTTCTAACATTATCACTTGAATTAGCAATCTGTGCTGTATTCTATTGGAAAAAATTTAAAAATAATCCTATTACTCATGTCGGGCTGCCTTATTCCAATAAAATCTACAGTAGTCCAATGCAAGCTTGGTCTTCATGAGATGAATGATTTTGATAATTTGAGTTGCTTTAAATGATTATTTATAGTTTGAATGACTATTTTTTATTGATCTTTTAACTTTTGAGTATCATGATAAAAATTTTTTGTTTGTTTGTCTAAAATAGAACCTCCCCCCCTTCTCTAAAATATCCTGCCCATGGTTGTCGTTTCCAAACCACTTTAATGGGACGCTACCACTCAACGCTACCTGTAAATAGGATAAAACGACAACCCTGATCCTACCTCAAATAAGCGAACAAAGAAGCCCCTGAAGCTATTTTGGAGGAAATATGATAAACATAATTTATTCCTGTATATAATAGCGATCATAAATCCGGGCACAGCCCAAGTAGGCGCGCGGCCAAGTAGGTGCAAAGTCATAACTTGCTTCAAAATTTCAGAATCTTACCAAATTTGTTATTAAACGACTCCACTCATCGAGCTAAAGAGATTGTTACAAAATTGTTAGGGTCCATAAATTTTTCAGGTAGTTATGGCGTTTCGCATACTTGGCCGCGCGCCTACTTAGGCGTGTCCCCATAAATCCAAACAATTCATAATTTAAAGAAATTAACAAAATTATCATGTAATATATTAAAAATTTTCAAATAATTTTCAAGTAGCAACAACATCAATAACGTCGAAAAACTGTTCACATTTCTTTCGCAACTTGAAAAAATTTTTTATAAAAAATTTCTTGAAAATCTGGCACCAACCAAATTTATAAAATTTTCTAGCCCACAGTTTTTGTCAAAATTCTGTTCATTAATTAATATACAATTTTGAAATTCGCAAAGTTTAATGTGTGTGCTTTTGTCTGATAAAGCTAACAATCTTCCAAAATTATCATTAACATTTCCAATAAATAGAAAAACTTCTCTAAAATATTAAAATTACTCACAAATTTGTTTTCCTTTAATTAAATCAAGGTCTCTCCACGACCCTTCAGGATCGAAAAAAATTTGGGGTCGGGGTTGTCTAGTGCCTGAGGTGTCCGAAAGACTTTGGGATGAAACTTTAGGGGCTTATAACTCGGTCTCTGGTACTTCGAAGCGAAAATGGTGCGAATTTCAAAACAAAAGTAGAGTATCTATCTGTATACCAAATTTCATTCCGAAGTCCTACGGACACCTCAGGCACTCTCCTTGTTATGAATATTGGTTGTATCGGAATTGAACCCTAAAGACTTAAGAATGAATTTGGTAATTAATGTTAGCTTGTGGAACCGATTCAAGGATCTCAAATTTAGAATCTTGTACATGCCACTTTTATTTTTCCTTAATTCTGCTTTATATGCCTTTGGTTTTTAATTTATTATATAATTTTTCCCCTCTATTTCGAAGAGATAAAAGATAAATTTAGAATGAAAAGGAGACTTTAAAAAGTTCAAACTAGGTTAACAATCCTACCTCCGAAACCCCGACGGATTTTTTGATAAAAGCCCCGACCCGAACCCCAAATGCACACACACCCGCATACCGCCCCTCGGGTTGCTACCCTAGTTCAAAGTACCCAAGAACCCAGTAACAGTTTTTACATATGGCCTATAATCCAAAGAAATTGGATCTAATAATTGTTTAAGCTCTTTTTGAACCGTGCAGCACCAGTCATTAATCGCTCAAAAATCATAAAAAATTCAAAAACAAACTCATGAATTTTGAAAATTAAGGAAAGTTGCTCCGCCAATTTTTTCATTCTTTCCTCTAAGGATTTTAATTGGAAATTTGTCGATTCATTAGTGTTCGAAATGGGGGAACAACGTGATTCTTCAATTAAATTTTCATTCTCATGTAAATGATTATGTTCAAATCTGGTAAATAAAGTTGCTTTTCGTTTAATCATTACAGCACGGAAAGGACACAAGTATTCCAATGAATAGTGACAACTAAATTCAAAAATTAATTTTAAATTATTTTGTGTTAAAAATTTAGGTATACGGTCAAACTTCCTTATCAGGGCATCTTCGAAGCGACTGTTAAGGGGTTTGGGGAATGATTGGTAGAAAGAAGGGAGTAGTATCGAGGACCTATTGGTTAACTAAAGTATATTTATTAAATTTGTACCAAGTGCAAAATAAAAATTAACTTTATCTTGCGGTTCACTAGAAATATTAGAGTAATAGAAAGTGTAAAACTGAAAATTGGAATAATACGGAATAACACATTTTACTAAATCAATCTTATGTTAATCCCTCTGTATGGAAGAGATGATGAACTATAGTTGGAAATCTTCAAATATCCGTATCCGATATCAGAAAAAAATTCGGATATCAGAATCTGATATCCGAACATGAATTTCCGAATATCCGACCTTTTTCGAACCGGATATCCGAATCCGCCAACCTTACTAGTAAATGAACACAGATTTTATACTCTCCTAGAATTTTTATTTTTAAATTTTCATTTTACCAAAAACGTATTCTATCGCTTCTCTCATCCAACATTTCAAGTAAATTTTCCTCACAAACAATATCCAAATCCTTTTGAGACATAATTTTTTGTAAAAATTCCCATCTTTTGCCTCTTTTGTCAATATGAAATTCTTTTTTAATAAATTTATTTTGTGGATTAATTAAGGAATTATCCTCATCATCCGCATCTATATAAAATTATAAAAGGTTTATAAGGCCGTATTTCATTGAATAATTACCCTCTTTCATAATTAGAAACCCTCTCGGTAGTTCTGAGCTTCCCCCCCCCCTCCCTCCTCCTTCTACTTTCAGTATATTCCCCTATGGTATATTCAAACATAGGGGAATATTTTTAGGTTTGGTTTATAGTTTTATAGAATCTGATATAAACTAAGCCCAGTTTGAAACAAGTATTGGCTCTATATTAGGACATAAAACACAGCAACATAGCCTGAAAGGCTGGTTGCACCCTCTCCCTATTTTATGTTGCTGTGTGAAAGTATAAGGTCTCACGAAAATATATGCGTCCCAAAAATAGTATATACGTCCCGTCAGAGCATATGCGTCCCATGAAGGTATTTGCGTCCCAAAATTAATTTTGGGACGCCATATACTTTGAGTGGACGCATATGCTTCCCTGGGACGCATATACTTTGAAGTAGAGACCGGACTCGAGTGATCGTTCGATATATCGGTATCGATATCGAAAAAATATCGAGTATCGAAAAATATCGAAAAAATCAAAAAATTTATCGTTCGATATATCGGTATCGATATCGAAAAAATATCGATTATCGATAAATATCGAAAAAATTGAAAAATTTATCGTTCGATAATATCGGTATCGATCATCGATAATATCGAGTATCGAAAAATATCGTCGATATTTTTCGATATTTTTTCCCGACGGGGGAAGTTGTACCAATGACTGGGGAAGTTGTACCAATGAAGAGGGAAGTTGTACCAATGTCGGGGAAAGTTGTACCAATGTCGGGGAAAGTTGTACCAATGTCGGGGGAAGTTGTACCAATGAAGAGGGAAGTTGTACCAATGAAGAGGGAAGTTGTACCAATGTCGGGGAAAGTTGTACCAATGTCGGGGGAAGTTGTACCAATGAAGAGGGAAGTTGTACCAATGTCGGGGAAAGTTGTACCAATGTCGGGGGAAGTTGTACCAATGAAGAGGGAAGTTGTACCAATGAAGAGGGAAGTTGTACCAATGTCGGGGAAAGTTGTACCAATGTCGGGGAAAGTTGTACCAATTGGATTCAAAAAAAAAGCTTTTTGGATAAAAAAAAACTTTTTGGATTCAAAAAACCCGGATATGCGACCCGGGCGTCGGGAAATCCGGCTGGAGTCAGGTCCGACGCCGGTCACTAGTATTTAATCTAAAAGAGAAATAAAACCTTATGCCAATATACAAAATTTAAAAGAAATTAATATCGAAAAATATCGAACAATTTATCGTTCGATATATCGGTATCGATATCGAAAAATATCGATTATCGATAAATATCGAAAAAATCAAAAAAATTTATCGTTCGATATATCGGTATCGATATCGAAAAAATATCGATTATCGATAAATATCGAAAAAATTGAAAAATTTATCGTTCGATAATATCGGTATCGTTTATCGATAATATCGACATCGATATATCGATATTTTTATCGATATATCGTATCGGTCCGGTCTCTACTTTGAAGGGACGCATATACCTCGATGTGACGTATTCCCTAAGATAAAGCCCATGAATTACCCTCCCGAAACCCCCCCCCTCTAAACTCGAAAAACTTGTCGTTTTCGATTAACCATCCTCGCCATTTAGAACTTAAAAATTACACGGGGTAATTATTCAAAAAAATACGGGTCATTAAATAAATTTAATTAAAAATTCAATCACCGGAACTGCTTGAATGTAAATCAAAAAACGAATTTATATTGTAATTTTCCATAATAAAATTATCAGAGAAAAATGATAAAATAAAAATAATTTTAAGTTAAAATTGGCAAAACAATTTTTTAAATTAAATGAAAATTAACGTAAAATAGTATCCAAAAAAATATAAAAACTGAGAAAAATGTTTGGAAAATAAAATAAAAATATTTTTTAGTAAGCGGAGGGAGAATGCAAACATGTTGAAATCAATAGAGAAATATTTCATTTGAGTATTAAATACCTACCCTTATTTTTTAAACTAAGAGTATTTCCTAAAAATAATTTTTTTTAATTACGGTATGAGAGATGTAATGAAGTGATCCTTTTTGAGTTGCGGAAGGAGTGGTGGAAGGAGGGGGTCATAAGAGCTTCTCAATTAAACTAGGGTTGTTGACGACCTGTTATTAACAAGAACCCCCGGTTTTCGGTTAATCCAAATTTTAGAAACCCGGTTTTTGGTTTTTAGTTTTAGACAAATACCGGTTTTATTTTGTGGGAATTTTTAATAAAATCACTCATTTTCACAAGATTCCGGTTTTTGGTTTTTAAAATTTTATTAAAACGGTTAATTTTTGTAAAGGGTCTTGGTAGTCTTGTTCTCTAACTTTGGGAAAATTATTTCGGTATTGTAAAGCCAAACATTTCGATTGTCATTCTACAAATCCCTGATTCTTCATTCTATTCTACAAATTCTGTTATATCCTTGATATCTCCCTTCAAATTCCCTAACCTCCAAATCGACTGATATCTCTCAAAACCTCTCACTTTCTCTCACTTCTATACTCTAATATCTTCGATTTGCTCCAAGTCTCCCTCAATCAATCAATATCTCTCTAAATCCTCTTAATCCTTATATATTTTTTGGCTAATTTGAATCTGCAGTATTCGAAAAATATTTAAATCACTAACGAATTTTACAAAAAAATTTTTGCAAAAGTCATTCTATTAGAGGATCATCAAATAAGTAGGGCATTCTATTCTTCAATCTATTTTGCAAGTTTTTTTTGAAATTTTTTTTTATTAAATTATATTTTTTAATCATTCTATATTCAATATTTTCAACCAAAGGGTATTTTATTAGAAGTGGATTCAAATGGAGGGGAAAGGTATTAAATTAAAGGTCATAAACAGCCTTTTTTGTTCAAGTTTTAGGAAAATAAATATTTGTTCGTATCTTTAAAATTTTGACTGTAATTCCCAAGAATTCCTTTAAAAAATATCATATGATTTAAATAAAACTTTTATTCAAATATTTTAAAGGCTAGAGAAATAGAAAAATATGTTAGACATAAAAAATTTTTTCCGATTTTTATTGGGCATTGTCGAGAGTGCCTCTCCATTGCTTTCCTGCCTGTTGTATATTTTTAAAAAATTTAACGTTTTGACAGTCAATTTTAAATTTATAAAGGATCTTCTATTGCTCTAACCTCTAAAAATTTTAAATGAATGCTTTAAAAATACTTGATTTTTTAAAAAATTTTGAGGGAAATAGAAAATTAAAGTTCTGTCAATGTTTCTGCCAAATTATGAAATTTTGCCAAATTCTCCCAACCCTTGACCAGATCTGAAACTCTTGAATCATGGGCTATAGGTCGGCCCATTTAAAGCATTAATTTCGATTTTTTTTTAATTTTTAAAAGTTAGAGAGTTGATAAAATTTAATCAGATAGAAAAATTGTATTTTATGATTTATGACTCTCAAAAAAATTTATTTTTGTATTCAATGCCTGCCTGCTTATAGCGAAATCGAATTTCTAAAAATCGTATGATTTTGTTTACAAGGCTAGGTAAATAAAAATATAGAGGGGGCATGCCTCTCAATTCAGTGTAGAGGAGGTGGGGGATTGATAAAGGATGGAGGGTTGGCAATTTATAGGGGGGAAGGCATGCCTCTCAATTCAGTGTTGAGGGGACCGGAGGGAGGTGGAGGGATGTGGGAGAGGAGGGGGGGGGATAAAGGAGGGGGTTGGCAATTTTAGATGGGGGGGCATGCCTCTCAATTCAATGGAGAGACGCATGCTAAGCGATTAATAAAAATGAAGGGGATATGTTATTCATTGACATTATGCGAGAATTTCTTAATAATATTTTATTAAATTATTTTTTAAATGTCTATGAAATTATTTGAAAATTCGCTTTAGCTTTTAAATTATAAATTTAGGAAATGTCTTTTATTTTCCCAATTTGTCCAAAACTTTTAAAAAGTTTCATAGTTATTTTATATTTTTTGTGTCTTGTGAAGCTCGTTTATGGAGGTGGAAGTAGGGATAAACATTCATGGCACGGTAAATTTTGTTTTTTGAAGAATAGATGTTTGGGGGAGGTGGGTAAAAATTGACGTATAATATTTAATTCATATTAAAGAATATCAGCGATAAGAAAAGATAATCAGACAGATTTAATTTTAAAAACGATTAAAACTTATCCATAAAACGATTCAAATTTATTTAAATTTATTGAAATCGCGTAGGTTTAGGCCAAAATTTGGCCGCCGAGTGTGGGGACAATCTGGTAGGATCCCGTTAGAGGGAGAGAGAGATTATTTTGGAAGAGTAATTATTATAAAACATTACAGTATTAGAATCACGAAATATATAAATATTAACTAAAAATTTTAACTGTATTTTATTTTCAGACCAAAACGAGGATACACACACATCCGAGGTTCTATAAAATAAATTTTAATTCTCTAAATAAAGTCGAGCAAATTGTTAAAGAATATTTTGCCTTTATGTATAATCTAAAATTTTTATCAGGATGAAGCGCCAGATAGAACGCTAAATTTATTTCCAAGCCATGGAGACAATCAAGGAAATTATGCTTCAGGACCCATAACTGATTGGGATGAACTGCGGTTAATTTTTTTGTTGAAATCTCAGACATAAAGATAAATTTTACAAATATTTTTAGTGACCAACACGCATTAAATCAGTATTATCTTAATCAACAACAAGAGTTCGACTCGAATTATAGTTCGAATCCAGCGGGGTATGGAAGTTCTTACCAAAGTACTCAAATTGGTGCGTCTGGACATGGAGGTACTTGAGACACTTCTAATTAATACTCACTGATTTCTTCTCGATATTTTTCGGTATACCCTCCAAGCTCTTTAAGACGATTCTAAGGGACCTTATGAATGTTCGGGGATGAGGTCTTTTTCAGTTTTTTGACGGCATGAAATTATAGTCTAATTGTCTCCTCACGGGTGTGATTAATACCTCTAAACTTTATAAAGAAGCACGGTAAAATTCACTCTCTTGCTTATAAGAGAGAAAGAACTCTGATGCTCATAAAAATCAGAATATTTTGTAAAACGACTTTAATAAATTAAACTAAAATTACTCTCAAATTTAAATTACAGAAATTGTTAGCAATACTGGACATGGTAAAATATTTGTAATTTAAACAAAGATTTTAAATTATAGACCCTGCTCATTATGCAAAACTTTATAATGACGGCCAAGCTAAGGGAAAGGGTTTTCTAAATTTTAAACCTAAAACATCCAAGCCTCGAAAAGCGAGACCTCACCAGGGTGTATCACATCATCACGCTGATCACCAAGATATAACTCATCATACTCCTCAACACGAAGGTATTAATCTTGTAGACACCCTTGCTAGATATTCGGATCCTGTCTCGATGTGCTCGATATTCTTATAGAAAAAATCCATATTAGGATCAGATAATTCTTGTTAATAGTAGAGTGCGTCCTAGTTGAGCGAGTTCGATTACTCGACTCGACAGCTCGGGTTTTTTGTGTCATTACTCGGTCGATAGCGGGATCATAATACTCAGATTACTCGAGCTCGAAAACTTGTTGCTCGACATACTCGGTTTAAATCATGTCTCGAACCTAAAACTCGAACTCGACCTCTGTTATAGATCTGACACCTGTTTTGAGTAACGTTCCCTCGGAACGTTACTCAAAACAAAGAAAAGAAAAAGCCCAAAAAATATTCAGTGTGTCATCCGAACAGCAAAAAAAGGCTTTTTCTTACCTCACCCTATCACTTAAAACTTTCCCATTTTTGCGTTGAATACAAATATTTCGTTAATCGATTTGTTTTAATCGTTCTTATGTAGTTAAGGTTGGTGACCGGACTCCCAGGGCGTCTCCCGAAAGTCTCTCGACCTTCGGGAGACCTAACCCTGGGAGGGTATCAATTTTTTAATAACCTCTAAAGTTGAACTCAAATTCGAACGTTTAAAACTCGGCATACTCGAGCTCGATTTGACGTACTCTAGTTATTAGCGACTAATGCCGGCTGAGATCTCGATAAAGAACCCGATATCTATAACATATTTTTAAAATTATTAATTTTAGTTGCTCAAAATACTTTTATTGAAATGTATCAGCGATCGATGCAAGAAGGAAATGCTTATATACCTAATTTTGATCTTGGGAAACATCAAAAACAGAAAGATTCTGATTAAATTTATTTTAAAAGAACGCAAACAATTGCAGATATTAGTCGGCCATGTCCCCCATTCTTCAAAGAATTTTGGTTTTATAAACCCGCCGCTTTGTATTTTACTCATTGTAGCCCTCCGTAACTATTTTAACATTTTAAAAAAGATACCTAAACTTTTTAGGTTCATTTGATTATTTATTTGTTCAGGGTATAAAATGCTTTTCTATTTGATTGATTTATACTAGTGATATTTAATTATCTGAAAATTTTTATATTACAACCTTTGTGACTCAGACTTGAAATTTATACAAGACTTCCTGGTTTCTTCTTGGTTACCGTAATAATGATAATAATAACCTCATAATGATTCAAAGGTCCTTAAAATATATAGAAGCTTACTAAAGTCCATCTAAAATATGATGTAGAAGCGAGGGCCGAAGTACTGAACTGTCATCCATTCAAAATATGAAGCAGAATGAGGACCGAAGGACCGAGGTGAATGAAAATTCTTTTTCAACCCCGAAGGCTCGGGACGCACCCCTAGTATAAACGATTCAAGGCAGGGGCGAGAGTTAAAGTTAAGGGCTGACATTATTTTGAATTCAGATAATTAAAAATTAACGTTTAACATATACTATATTTCTTTTAGTGAATTTAAAGAGAGGGGATTTAACAAAGAATCTTTAGATTACGGAGGACATTAGCTAATTTTGAAGATATAGGAGTATAAGTTATGTTAATGTAGTACATATGGCTATCAAAGTATTATTTTTTATCCTCAATGCCTGCCTGCCATTGAAAATCGAATCCTAATAAGGGGATTTCAGTGAATTGAAGGGATACCGGGGATATCATGGGGGTTGGTGGGATACGGGGGAGATATGGTCTCCAGATCAGAGCTGCACGAAAATTTTCGTTTCGTTTCGTTTTTCGTTATTTTCGTGGATTTTTTATGATTTTCGTTTCGTTTCGTTTTCGTTTGAAAATTTTTTTAGTTTTTTTTCGTTTCGTCTTTCGTTGAAAAAATATTTTCTTTCGTTTTCGTTTCGTAAAATGCCATTTTTGGACGAAAATTGACAAAAATATTTTTGATATTTTAGACATTTTTCTGCTTTTCTATCGTATTTTTAAGCCAAAATTCTTAAAATTTTTGCCTGCGGCGCTGAAAATGGAAGAAATTTGGCTGTTTAGCCTTCTAAAATTCTCAAAATTTTCGCCTGCGGCGCTGAAAAAGAATAAACTTGTAAGTTTTAGCCTCCTCTGATATCACTTAAATCCCCCTTGATTTTTTATATAGTGAATAAACATGTAGAATAAATGAATATAGTGATTATGTCTAATTGTGAGGTGTATGTGTCCCCAAAATTAGAACAATTAGAAATTTTTTAGGTTCTATGTCAAATTTTTAAGTCATCTCCAGTGATGGAAATTAGAGATCGCACCAAACAAATATTTGACGTTGGAAAATTAAATATTAGATCGAATTTTATTTGATTTTATTTGATCAAATATTTGTTTGACCACTCTTGGAAAAGATCAAATTTTTTTCAAATATCTCTAAATCCCTTAGCCCCTAAATATCTCCACCTAATCCACTTAATAATATCCACACACTTCCTCTTAATTACTCCAAATCACCCGATATATTTCTTACCTCCTGAATCGGGAATATCAAGAAATATAATGGATCAAGTGGATATCAAAGTATTTGAAGGGATATCAGAGGATTTGGAGGCAAATATTTGAATTCAACCAAATATTTGATGCATTTAGACATGTACAGGGTGCGCCATAAGTAACCGGACACTTTTGAATTCCTTATAACTTTTTTTGTTATCAATATTTTTAATTGATTTTAGGCTTATTTTTTAGCTCATTCAATTCTCTATTATGGCTAGTCAACGTAATTCTATAATCTCACTTTTTTGGCAAAAAAATTCTGTCCGCAAAATTTCACCTCATTTGGATGTCCCAAAAATCACTGTGCAATACACTTTCAAAAAATTCTGGTGAAAATTTTTTGGGAGAAAATTTTTTTGAAATTAATTTAGTAATGATGGCACAACTAAGAACTTACAAAAAAGTGGAAGACCTCGTTCCGTAATCACTTCCAAGAATATCAAAATGATCAAAATGTGGGTGCATCTCGATTATCGACCCTCCGTAAGAAAATTGGCTCGTGAAACCAAAAAAGTTTGGAGTCTCTGCGCCATTCTCTCAGCCGGGAGTGGCACTTAATTACACTCAAAGAGGTGCGTGCTATATGCGAAAATTTTTCTTCGCGCCTTCACCTCTGTATCAAAGCCAAGGGTGGGCATTTCGAAACTTCCTGATTATTTTTGTTCCTTATTTAATTCTCTATCATCTGATTGTATTTTGATTTTATTTGATTGTGTTTTAATAAAGTTATGAGAGAAAACAAGTGTCCGGTTACTTATGGCGCACCCTGTACAACCTCGAAAAACCTATTATCTACTTAAAATTTAAAGATTCAAAATTTTGACTGTTTTCGTTTCGTTTTCGTTTCGTTTCGTGGAAAATTAAGAGTTTTCGTTTCGTTTTCGTTTCGTAAAAATGAAATTTATTTTTTCGTTTCGTTTTCGTTTCGTACATTGATGATTTTATTTTTTTCGTTTTCGTTTCGTTAAGGACAAAATTTCATTTTCGTGCAGCTCTGCTCCAGATACGGAACCGAAATTTTTTGACCCGCTGCATAATTTGTCCACATGATTACCGTTTGTTAAGAATTGTCTAAAAAATTAATGCTTCAGGCAAATTATTTTGTCGTTGGTCTAGATTATGCGTCCAATGAACTTTTATGCGTCCAATGAAAAGTTTATGAGTCCAATCAAAAGATAATTCGATTTTTTTGGTATTGCAGAGTTGGGATATGGTTCCAAAACATTTCTTCTGATCGGGACCTACGCCCACTGGGTCTGGGACCGTTCCTTACCCTATTCCTCGAAATACTGAAAGTTACAATCGTTTTTCTGACCCTCTAAAATTCTCTACCCTCAAAAACAAAACCCAATGTTGAAGTGTAATTAAATTTTAAAGGTTAGAGAGTTAGAGAAATTCGATTGAACATGGAAAAATTCAATATATTCCACGTATTTTACCAATCCCCCTGCCTCTCTAAAACTATTTTTTATCTCTCAATGCCTGCCTGCTATTGAAAATCGAATGTCTAAAAGTCGTATAATTTTGTCTACAATAAAATTGTCGAGGCTAGAGAAATTGAAATAAAAATTTTAGAGGGGAATTTCGTATAGCCCTAGTAAATACATATTCTTGTTATATTCTTTTTTTATATTCTTTGACATTATACAAATAATTTTATTAATATTGTATTAAATAATTTTAAAAATAAATATTTGTAAAATTGTTTGAAGAAATTCTTTAAAACTTCAATCCGTATAAATATAATTTGGCTCTATCTTAGGACATGCGTCCCATGAACATTTATGCGTCTCATGAAAGTATATGCGTCCCATCAACAAAAAATTCGATTTTTCTTGGTGTTATAAAGTTGAGGTATGGTTCCAAAGCATTTCTTCATGTTCGGGACCTACGCCCACTGGGTCTGGGACCGTTCTTTACCCTATCCTTCGAAATTTCTGAAAGTTACAATCGTTTTCTGAAATTTTTAAAAATTGGCTATAACTCGCAGAAATTTCGAGGGATCGGGTAAAGAACGGTCCCAGACCCAGTGGGCGTAGGTCACTAACTTAAAAAATGTTTTGGAACCATACTCCTACTTTCCAACACAAAGAAAAATCCAATTTTATGTTGATGGGACGCATATACTTTCATGGGACGCATAAAATTTCATGGGACGCATGTCCTAAGATAGAGCCTATAATTTTTAGAGAATGTCCTTTATCCTCCAAATTTGTCCAAAACTTTTAAAAAGTTTCATAATAGTTTTATATTTTTTGAGTGTTGTGAAGATCGTTTACGGAGGTGGAAGTAAGGATAAACATTCATGGCACGGTAAATTTTGTTTCTGAAAAATTGCCTTAGTTGATGCCTCTTTTGAGTGATACCTCCATCACATTACATAAAAATAGAGTGATAATAAAGGAAATTATAACAGCTCTAATTTTAAAAATAAGCTGTAAATTGCTTAAAAATTATTAAATATGTGAATAAAATTATTGTAATGTTCAAGTTTTGGCCAAAATATAATAATATTATAAACAGGATTCATTAATAGGGAGAGTAATTATTCTAGAATTTACGGTATCTCGTTTATGAAATATAAAAATGGATAGCTCTAAATACTAAAAATTTTTATAATGTATTTTATTTTTAGACCAAAACGAGGCTTTAAACACATCTGAGGTTTGATGAAATAAATTTATTAAAAATTATCACAATAATTTTTTAAATGCTGTCACCTTTTATAAAAACTATAATATTTAGTCTTTATATTAGCGTTGGCGGATCAGGATATCCGAAATTTTTGGTTCGGATATCGGATACGGATATCCGAATATTTCCAACTATCGCCCAACCTTACTTCATACTTGTATCTATTAAGAGTTAAATAAATGCCGCATTTGGCCATTGTCTTTATAAAATAATAGCAAACTCTTTGTTGTGTATGGGCGTCAGCCCTTAAAGTGTTTACTATAAAAGTCAGCCATTAGTTAATTCTCGGTCTCTTCACCTGTCCATTCATCCTACCACAATCTTCATTGTATTTCGTTCGTGTGATAAAGTACCTGTCACCTTCCTCTACTTAAGCCGGGGTCGTAACACTCTTCAATCACAATCTAAACATTTTTATTAGGACGAAGCATCAAATAGAACGCTAAATTTATTTCCAATCCATGGAGACAATCAGGGAACTGCTGCTTCAGAACCATTAATAAATCGGGATGAAATGCAGTTTAATTTTTTTGATAAAATCATTGACGAAAAGAAAAATTTACAAATATTTTTAGTGTCAAGCATGATTTAAATCAGTATCAATTTTTTCCACAACAAGGTGTTGACTCGTTTCATGGTTCAATTCAAACGGAGTATGGAAGTTCTTACCAAAATGCTCATATTGGTACATCTCGACATGGAGGTATATTATTATAATAATTTTTAATATACTCTGCATTCGATTTATGTTTTTGTAAACGGTAACGAAAAATTATTGAATTTAATCAAAAATTTTAAATTTAAGACCATGAGTATTATACAGGACGTTATAAAGTCGGTCTTAACGAGCGAAAGCGTTACTTGGATACTAGGGCAAAAAAATCTAACGCTCCGAAAATGGCAAAACATCAACATGATTTAACTAAGGCTCAAGAAGAAGGTAATAATCTTGAGAAAACTATTAACAATTGCTCGGTATTGGGATTCTGTCTGGCATCGTTACAGCAACTATAAATATCTATACAGATCTAGACAGATACAGATTTTAATATTTAAAACATATTTTTAAACTCAATAATTTTAAGCTGACTACAAAGAAAGTATAATGAAAATGTATCAGAGTGGGAAGGAACAAGGAAATGAATTTATACCCAAGCTTAAACTTGAAAAATATAAAAAATCGGAAGGTTCAGATTAAGTTTATTTTAGAAGATACGTAAACAATTGATGATATTTGTCGACTTTTCTCCAATCTTCAATGAATTTTGGCTTTTAAGCACTCTTTTTATTCTGATCATTGTAGCCCTCCTGCATGTCTTTTAACATTAAATTTTTGCTTTTCCGGTAGCTAATCATTTTAGTTTGATGTTAGTTTTATTTGTTTATTTATCCATCTGCATAAAATGATATTTTACGCTTTAATTTTGGTTTTATAAACCCGCCGACTTGGCTCCCTAACTATTTTAACATTTATAAAAGCTAAACATTTTAGGTTAGTTTCTTTATTTGTTCAGTGAAGAAATGCTTTTTATTAGATTGTTTTATACTAGAGATATTTACTTATAATAACCATTTTAAGCCTTTTTAAGCAAGCTGACAAGGGAACATTCCGAACTGTGACCAAAAATTTTTTTATAAAAATTATACCATCGTGTAGAGCATGTTCGATAGCCTAACCCTATATATTTCTTTTTTGGCCCTGACCCCCATTTCGAAAAGTTATAGGGCTTCAAAGTTTCCGACTTTTGGAGCGGTTGAGTCGCCCTCATAAAGAGAGAGTTTTCTTTTATTAAGGAGAAAAATAAGACTCCCATCCTCCTTTTTTCCTTTCCTTTTCTTTTCTCATGTTTGTTAAAGAAAGAGAAAAGGAGGATAGAAAAGAAAAGGAAAAAGGCATCTCTGCCTTGCGGCTAATGTCAATTAAAAAGGAAAGAGGAGGAGGCAGAGATGCCTCTTTTCCTTTCCTTTTCTCTTCTCTTTTTCTCTTTCTTTAACTAATATTGGAAAAGAAAAGGAAAGGAAAAATGGAGAAAAGGAGTCTCATTTTTCCCTTTAGGAAGACAAATAATAAGAAAAGTGAGGGCGACTCAACCGCTCCAAAAGTCGGAAACTTTGAAGCCCTATAACTTTTCGAAATGGGGGTCAGGGCCAAAAAAAAAATATATAGGGTTAGGCTATCGAACATGCTCTACACGATGGTATAATTTTTATAAAAAAATTTTTGGTCACAGTTCGGAATGTTCCCTTGTGAGCACAATACAATATTCTAATTTATTGTGACAAAGCTAACTTATAATGAAATTACATTTTATTTTTTAATTAAAAAATATTAACAAAATTTTCGTCTACAGAAAAGTTTTATGCCATAATTCAAAATAATATAATATTGCATAGAAAACCTTACTGTGACTAATATTTTGAAATTTTAATATTTTATAAATTTTTAAATAATAATACTAAACTGTTTTTTAAATAAATAAAAATTATTCAAAATACTAATTATAAGATTAAATAACAACAAATAGAATTTTTGATAATTAAATTATAAATTTATTGTAAAGTTTTACACAATATTAAATTAATATAAATATACTAACTTATAATTACTACACTAAACAATTTGTCTTAAAAATCGATTAAAACTACTGACCAGGCCACTAAACGAACCTGTGGCTGACCCAGCTGGCATTCATCCAAAATATAACCAGAAGTGATATCGGTACTTTTCGGTTATGAGGTCACACTTTTTAAAAAGTTCTCAAAATGGTCAATATATCATATATAGGGTAGAAAAAGGTGCTGAGTCGAATGGTACCAATCTTTTTTCACGGAGATTCTTGTGGACCGAGATATAGGGCTCGAAATGGTCAAAACCATAGGGAGTAGTAAGCTCATTTTTGGGGTAAAAAATTAAATTTTTTGAATGATAGACATTCGAAAAAGCTCCTCGAGCTGAGTCGAATGACACCAAAATCAGCTTGAAATCTTGATTCTGAGAGCAGATGAACAAGCTCAAAATGGTCAACGCAAACCTATGGAGCCTATGGTTTTTGACCATTTCGAGCCTATATCTCGGTCCACAAGAATCTCCGTGAAAAAGGATTGGTACCGTTCGACTCGGCACCTTTTTCTACACTATATATGATATATTGACCATTTTGAGAACTTTTAAAAAAGTGTGACCTCATAACCGAAAAGTACCGTGATATCTTTTGCAACTTAAGTTAAGAAAGATTAACGTTTAATATGTGATTTTTAAAATTAAAATGAAAATTAATTTAAAGTTTTTAATTTAGGTTGGAAAATAATCTTGTTAATTAAACTGCTGTGTTGATTATTTTTATTAGGCAAGTTTTTTTGTGATTGTCATTTATTTGCGAAACTCCAGAATTTTATATAAACAAAATCATGTTTAAACAAAAACATATGATTTTAAAAAATTTATTTAACTATTTTAAAGGCTAGAGAAACAGAAAAAAATGTTAGACATAAGAATAATTTTTTAAGCATTGTCGAGAGTGCATGTCCATTGCCCTTACTGCCTGTCAAGCATTATTTAAAAATTTTAATGAGCGCTTTAAACAATCAATTTTTAATTGATTAGATGATTTTCTATTTCTCTAACCTTTAAAAATTTTAAAATAAATGCTTTAAAATTTTATTGACTTTTTGAAAATTTTTAGAGGTTAGAGAAATAGAAAATTAAAAAACCTGTTAGACATAAAATTTTATTGACTAGGGATTTGTTAACAGCTACAGCTCTCTCTCCTCCCTCCCTCACCCCTCCCCCATCCCCATTCCCTCCCCCTCCTCCCACTCACTCCCAATGACCTTGCTTAAATCCTCTATATGCATTATAGCATTTATTAATGGGGAATTTTGTTGGGGAATTTTTATTAAATAATTTTAAAAATTAATTTATCAAGTTTCTAATAGGTGCTTCAGATTAATACTTTTCTTTTTGTCATAACTTGTTCAAAATTGGGGTTCTTATTACCGATTTCACTGGTTTCATATTTTGAAAGTCGACATTATATAATACTTGTTGGGCCCAAGAGTGGAAACGCACCCTTGGGCCGTGCCGATCCACCAATTAAAAAGAAGGCTTTTAACTTGTAGATTTAATACACAAAAAACTAGAAATCCACATTTCGATTTCAGTTTGAAAAATTCAAAAATAGGGGGTGCGTATAATTAGTTAACAGAGTGTAATAATTAAAATTAAAATAGAACAGGACAACTTTTCATCGGGTCCAAAACATTTATGAATTACTTGGCCGGCTTAGTCTGACCTTTAATGAGCCTCTACTTATTAATTAATTATTATTAATATAATAATATTTTTTAAATAATTTTAGAAAATGAGTTTCATTTTCCAGCCTCGCTTTAGCCTTTTAAAATGTCTCATAGTGATTTATTTTGCGAGTTTTGAGTTTGATAATGTCTACGCAATGAGAGGAAGTAGAAAAGATAAACGTCAACGTGAAGGTGAAATTTAAGCTTACGAAAGATAATTTCATTTTTCCATGATAATTGTTGTAAACATCCGGTGTAATAATTTTGTAATGACTTTTTCAAACGATCGTTAGAGTTGCTAGATTTTAAAAATTCCTTTAAGTACATCCGGCAAGTGATTATTACCTAGTTGAAATTTATGGGGACATTATACACAGCTATTTAAACATCTAATTTTTGAATTTTCTAAGCTTAAATGAGCTATATATTAAAATTTTTAGTGCCGCAGGCTTAAAAATTTTTTTAAATAATAGGGAAAAATGAGGAAAATAGGCAAAAATGGGGACAAATTCGCATAAATATTAGATGATGTTCGGCCATCGAAATTTGATAAATAGCTTTAAATTTGGCATCTCAAGATAATGTTATTTCTGCTTAATGAAGATATTAGGAATTTTTTTAGTTAGATGTCAGTTATTATCTCTGATTGTGAAAAAGTTTTGTAAATCAAAAATTTTAAGATGCTGATGATTTCTCAAAAACTGTTGAAGCCAGTAAGAAACAATCAGAGCAATTTATTCCCAAATTTGAACTTGGGACTTATCAAAACAATGCTTCAGCACCATCTATGGTTCACTAAAATAAATTTAAAATTATTTCGATAAATTATTAATGTTACCTTAAACTCTCTAATAAAAGCACACCCACCAATAGAGGGTGTTCAATCCACCCTATGAGAGTATTGATAAATAGAAGCTTTAATTAGAGGATTTATGGTATTTTTCCAATTTATTTGCCTAAATATTAAGGGAACTGCGAAGAAATTTTACACATACAAAGAAAGGTTAGACAACTTGAGAGGAGCTGGACACGCAATTCTTGTAAAAAATTAGTTAAAATATTACAAATTAAAAAATTTTGTTTAGCAAGCAGAATCATATGAACCATACAAACAAACACAGCCCGAACAAACACATGATCACCTAAAACCATTTCAACCCGAAACAGACTTTCAAACTTTTGATCTGAATAACATGACAGAATGGGATTATTTGGAGTTTAATTTTATCTTTATAAAATAAAGTTTAGGAGAGTTGCTTAAGTTCAGATAAAATATTAATGATAAATATTAATGATTTATCGGTATCGGTATTTTACGGTATTCCGTACCGTTTTACGGAACGGTAAAATTTTGAATTTTATCGGTATCTATCGGTATCGGTATAATACAGTATTACGGTACGGAATACGATACGGAACAAAATTCTGATCTCTAGTCTCAATACGTATTAAGCCAACATTTAAATTTACAACTTTAAAAGATTTTACTTTTCAGAGAACGTGAAGCTTTAAAGAATTTTGATTTTAGTCAACATCCTGAATTCCGTAAAATTTTTTAAATTAATAGACTAAATTTTAAATTAAAGCTCAATATTACGGAAGATTAGTTAACGATAATACGATGGATCCTGCTTATTACATCAACATGTTTAAAAATTCCAAAGCCTCTGGCAGTTCTAGCACAAACCCTAAAATGGATACGACTCCACATGATAGTAAACAATTTTCACTAATAAAATTATTAATGATGACAGAATTCGAAGTTCCGAACACGGATGAGGATTCCGTAGAGTGTCTGGTTTCTGGACTTGCAAGAATATAGAGGGCTTAATCATCCGGCTATATTCCGACAAGGGCGTAATATCCCGGCTATATTCCTAAATTTAAATTTACAACTTTACATGATTTTGCTTTTAAGAGAACGTGAAGCTGTAAAGAATTTAACCTCATAACCTCATATCTCGTTCGATCCCTCATATCTTTAATCCTCATTATCATTGTAATAACTGATATCCTCTGAAAATACCATTAATCTATCAGCTCTCTTCATATCATCTTTCCCTTATATCAATCCATCAACTCCCTTATACTCCACATGATAGTAAACAATTTTTATTTAACAAAAAAATTTCCGGCTATATTCCGACATATATATCCTGATTGCTTATTGCGGACTGCGGATTTTTTATATTAAAATTTTAAAAAACTATTTACGTGAATTTCGTCATTGCTAAAAAAATTTTATTATTTGCGGACAGCACTGGTTCCTAAAAGCCTCTTACTTATTAAAAAGTTCAAATAAATTTTAAGGTATCGACAAAAATATTGCCACATTGTATGAAGATACTAAGGAAAAAGCAAATAAATTAGTAACAAGTTTCGACCTTGCTCATAAAAAATCAGAAGATCACCCTAATCCAAAACATTAAACTGACAATAGACGACACTAAACGATTTTATCTCTTGTTTTCATTCCTTATTTTATCTTAGGAAAAAGGGATCCTTGCGCAGAAGCGGGAAACTTTACTAAATCAGCGACTCTATCCATTGTAGGAAAAGGGCTATAATTCGGTCTAAAATTATCGTATCTAGGATCATATTAAGGATTGAGATAATTCGAAGAGTTTAGTCAAACATCATACTTGGCCGTTCGAGCGATAATTTTAGAACAAGTTAGAATTCCTCATACCGTGCGGGCTCACACGAATTATGGTAGATCTTTGCATAACTTTCCGACTTTACTTTCGGCTTACTTTCCGACTTTACCTTTTTCAAAGTTTGTAAGGTAAAAACGTGGGATTACTGATTACTTCAAGCACTGTGATATTATCAATTTTCTTTTAAATTTTTTTCTTCCGTCTTATTCATTTTATTCACAACGTTTTCATTGGTTCAAGCATAAAATGACCTTTTTTAATTGACTAATTGATGACTACACATTTTTATTAGGATTGCCGTTTTCGAGTCGGGCCGACGGTCGAGGCATTTTTTTCGGGCTTGTTTTTATCGAGTCGGGCCGGTACGTCTTTTTCGGGCCTAACCTTATCGTGTCGGGTCGGTCTAATAATACCGTAAAATAAAATTGAAAAATTGCTAAATTTTATCGTAAAATAAATAATATGTAAATAAAATTTACTAAAATAATTTTGTAGAATGGTGGGTTAAAAATGGTTAGTTAAAATTTAGTTTAAAATTCTTAAAAATTTTAAATTTAATTAATGGTAGGCAAAATAAAATACCGTAAATGATGAAATAATTACCCTCCTTCTACGAATATTTATCCCTCTATAATTCTCATCATCTAATATAGTTACTCGCTATTTTTTACATTAATTTTTATAAATCTGTAGGAAAGTATTATCAATTATAATCATTATCAATATCAAAAAATAAAGCAATTTCTTCTGAGTTGTTTCAGATCACAAACCAAATACAGACCCCCCTCCGAAGAAAGCTTGAAACAAAATTACCCAAAGTATTAGGGTGTAACATAAATAATTAGCCCCCCATGTGGTAAGTGGTTTAAATAATTATTAAAATTCAACTAAATGTTTCCAGACATCGAATTATATTTTTTTATAATCCTAAGAGAGTTGCCTATTTTCTGGCAAAAAATCAGAATCCTAGGATTAGGTTGGCAGGAGTTAGCATGGGGAATTATTCAAGGGAGGGGAATTATTCTAGTTTTGAAATTTGAACGTGTAGTAGTGTATTTGTGGGAGGGGAATTATTTTGACAACTCATCCGTAGCAGGTGGAATTATTCTAGGGAGGGGAATTAAAATGTAGAGGAATTAATCGAGTAAATACGGTATTTCAGCATTTACGTTATAGTCGGACCTCGTATAAAAACTCGCTAATAATTCTCAAAAAAACGGAACCTTTTCATAAAAATATTTTAAAACTCAAAAATTTGCTTAAATATCAACATTTTAATCTTCTAGCATTTGTTCCCAGCTTCCAAATTTTCTTCACACCATTTTTTCAAATTTTCTTTTTCCATGAATCTTATTCCAAAATTCATATCTAATTGTATAGGTATGCCAAGTTGTCCAACTTCATTTTCATAGGTTTTAGCTAATTTCGCCTTCATCGTTTTTATCTTTAAATTTAACTCTTTGAAGTTGACAGGTTTATCTTTTTCAAGTGTAATTTGTTTAATCTCTATTCCAACTATCCAATAGGTACAAAGCCAATCCTGATTTAATTTTTTAAATTAAATTTAGGACACTAGAACTAAATTATACCTCATATCCTTTTAATTTCCCTTCAAGCTCTTTTGGGCATTTCTCAGAATCCAACAATTTTAGAGGTCTAATATGAAGATATTCAATAATATCAACTTTTTTTTCAATTTGTTCAACCAATTGAACACGTAAGTGACTTTCAATAAATTTGCAAAATTGAACACCATGCATGGACACATTTAAGTGTGAGCAGTTTAACAAAAGGAAATGATCATACTGAAAATTTTTAATAAAATTTATCTTGGTCTAGATATTGAATTTTCATGTCAAATTATAATAATGCTCCTTATTTAACAAAAATCCATAATTTTAACAAATAAAATTCTGTTATTCTCAGTAAGAATGCCTAATAATATTTTCGGTTACGGTATGAGAGATTTAATGAAATATCCCTATTTGAAGAATGAGAGGTGCGAGGATCCTTATACATATGCGTGATTTAGTTAAGCTTTCCTTTTTGAAAGTTAGTCGTGGTATGGGATATGACCATTTTAGATCATCAGAATAAAGAGACACTCCTGTCACTAACTATGAGAGACACTCCGTTCTCTAACTAGGTTAAAGAATGAGAGGTGCAAGAATCCTTATAAATTTGAGTGATTTAGTAAAGTGTTCCTTTTGAGAAGGAGACGTGGTATGGGAGACTGACCATTTTAGATCATTAGATAAAAAGACACTAAGTTCACTAACTATATGTGACTTTTTATTATAATTTTATCAATGAAAATTTAAAATTTCTTTCAAATACATAGTTTATAATACCTCTTCAACAAAATTCTTTTCATTTCCGAACCAGTCAATCCATTTTTGCTTAATAACTTCTAAAGATGAGTTCCCTTTAATACAGTTAATCACTTCAGACAATTTTTCTAGCCCTAATAGTTAAATTATTAATTATATTTCCTAAAAGTATTCAAAATACCCTTCTTAGATTGTTTAATAATAATTTTAGTAGTAGATTCATTCAGGGTCAACAATGAATTTTGTGTTGGATACCCTGGAGGTATAATCTTCCAAATTTTTTCAACTTCAACTTCTTCCCCAAATTCAATTTTACGCAATTCTCTCTCCTTTTGATCACTCCATTCATTTTCCTTTTTATCCGCAATATTTATATCAACCCAATTTTCAATAAATTTTTTATGAAAATTTTCTAATACTTGACAAATGTGTTTATTTTCTTGATTTTTTAACAAAACATGTGCCAACACAATCAAAGCTTTGTCATTTAAAAATCCATAAATTCCACCATAAATAAAATTTTCTAAAATAAAGTTATTCAAAAAAGCCAAAAGATTTCACAATTTAAAATTTTTTTTGAAAAGTTGCAATCAAAATTAATTTTTCATCTTATACTTACTGAAAGGCTAATTAATCTATAGAGATAAAACGAAATTTCACATCTCAGAAAAGGTTTTCAGTTTTATTAGCAATCTAATATTAAATAAAAATTTACTTTTGCTCCAAATTCTAATAACATTAACTAATGTTTGAAGTTTTTGATTGTCTTTGTAAAGTGCCGCCATTTTGATATTAGCACGATAATCTAAGAATTTTTACAAATTTATGTTTGTGAAATTCCACCAAATTTTACATTAAAATATATTTTCACTGTATTGTATACAACGAGACTTATACAATACATTTTCTCGATCCAAATGTGTATCGAGGTGAAAATAAAACTGTTTAAAAAGGTGTGTTTATGTGAAGTGAGGAATAGTGAGTGTCATGATATTAAACATGTGGAGATAAAACTGGGCCAAGACAAAATTCCTGGGGAGAAGGTATTTTCAATGATTTTTTATTTTTTTCAAAAATCAAAAAAAATTTTGCTGATTTTCAATGCATCAGTGGACTATCTGTTCATGGAGTAATTGAAAAGTTATTTTGTTGGTTTAAGTTGATTTGCGAGGATAACGAGGTTTATCGAAGGATTTGTGCCGTAAGATGAATGTCCGCGGATTTAGAGATTGTGAGAGATATACATATATGGAGTTGTGAATTAAGATAAAATAAAGAGATTAAAAGGTTTGGAGAAAATATCGAGAGATTTGGATGGATTAAGATTATGACCACCTGATAATTCATAAACCATTTTTGTTCCAATCGGAGCATTTTCCAAAACTAATGCAGGCGAAAGCTTTTCAATTTCTTTGTCAATAATGCTCACGCGTCTGTCAATTATTCCTTTCATAAGTACCTCTATTTTAGGTATAACAACAAATCGCAGATAAATATTTAAATTAACAATACGAAAATTAATTGAAATTGACAAATGAAGAGATTTACTTAGATTTGTAACCGACGGATTCTGAAAATTTAGAAATTTTCTAAAAAATTTTAGCCTAAACCTGACAGATGTGGCAAAAAATCGAATAATCGTTACATTCTCCTCTTCGATTTTCATTGCATAATTTATTCCCCAAAAATTTATTTTCTACAAACGTTCTTTTATTGTCTTCGGTTTTACTGTCAGTTTCACAGAGAATAATTCCTTCAATTATGGAATAGTCTTTGAGTACTTCAATGTTTACAAGATTTGTGATCAACATATGGCATGTTTGCTTCTATATTTTAAAATTGATAAAGAAACCGTAAGCCGTTAGAAATTTAGAAATTTGAGGAACGAATTTAGGATTTTTTCTGTTCTAATTAGGTATAATTTGCTAGGGTTGGTTTACAAATTGCGTTTAAAACAGCAATAACTCGTGAAATTTAGAAGATTATTCTTTAAGTTATTACAGCCTAGTAAGCTGTAGTATCTAATACTACCCTTCTGATTATGAACATTAATGTACCTCGTTTGATTTTTTGTAATAATCATCAAACCATAGACTCAATCCCAATTTTGTTGTCAATTTGTTCTGGTTAATTATAACATGTTTTGAGTTGCTTTCATCAATCTTGAAAATTTTTTGGGCTTCATTTTTATTATAATATTTTTCCTTTTTTTCGTTTAAAATAATATTAAGCTTAAATTAATAATATTAATATTTTAATTTAAAATTAATCGAAGAACCGAAATTTCTGCATTTTTATCTTCTCTGAGTTTTTCGAGGTTTCTGGATTCTTCTAAAGCTTTTACATCAGCTTCAGTCTGTTCCACAATTTCTACATTTTCTAAATCCTTTCCATCTTCAAGACGAACACTTTTAACAGGATTCTTGTAACCGCCTTCCCAAAGTTTTTTATGAATTATTTCGTATGCTCTATCTTTTGCACCAATCAAACTAACCAAACGATCTTTAGCAGCTTTATTATCTAATCCTATAATTAAAAAGTTAATAAACTAATATAATTATAATATAGTAATGTGTGTTGTGAGAAGCACTGGTGGAAAGATTCCGGTTACGGTTTAGTAACTGGTCTGTTCCGTTCCAGAACTGGAACCGCCAAAATTTAAAAAAGCGGTACAAGAACCGGAACCGGTTCCAGAGAAATGTTGAAAGTTACCCATCACTGGCTATGTGCCTACTTTATTTATCCTTGTCTTTTACTAAAGGCACATGTTTGTAGGTATAATCCTTAGGTACTACTATAAGTACCCAATTTAGGTTTAAATTTTACCATCAAACAATTCAATAGCAAATTTTTTCTTCCCCTCGCTGTCATGACCTGGTTTCATTGTATCTGCCCAGGCCACTTCAATAACAAGCTGTCTACTCAATTCATTGTAAATTAGATCTTGAATACATTTACTAAAATCTTTCATGCTTTCCTCAATTTCTTCAACTTCAGTATCAGCATATGCTTTTGTCTTTTTCATTTCTAAAATAGTTTCTTTGACTTCTTCCTCCAATTTTTTGATAATCTTGTCCTGCTGTTCTTCAATCTCATTAAAATCCAACAAGAAAATCTTATCGTATCGGCTTCCAATTATTCCTTTCTTCTTTTTAAAATATAAGTTCAGATGAACAATCTTACGATTCTTTGGATGTTCCTCTTCCAATTTTTTAATTTCACCGTGTATCCACCTCATGGAAACAAAAAACTTTAAAGCCAATGTTCCTCTTAACTTTGTAGTTTTATCATCACTTAAAATAGCTTCCCAAAAATGTTCTCTCAACTGATTATCATCCACAAATGGATCATTTTCAACAAAATATTTTAGTTTAAAATTGGGGACCAAAATCTCCATTTTACTCTTCCTTCCAGGAATTTTCAATAATTCCTTAATTTTTGAATCGTTCAACGATTCTTGATGAAAACTTTCTAAATATAAACGTTGTTCAAGTAAAGCAACTTTTTGTTCGTTTGTTGCATCGCATTTGGAGTAAAAATCATTCAAATCTAACAAATCATATTTTCCTTCGAGCTCACTTTTTGTTTTGAATTTTTTCAATTTGTTGAATAAATTTTCAAATTTGTTTGTTGGAATATTTTTATGATTTATTATGTCTTGCATCGATAACAAGATATATATCAAGGATTTAATCAACACACACGCACTTTTTGGCAAATTATTGTCCTTCTGAAGATTATCCTCTAATGAAATCATTGCTTTTCTGCTGTAAAAAAACGCCTCCCTTAACTTTATTGTGTACAAATTAAAACCAGATTGATCAAATAGATCATTGTTCCTAATAAGATTTAAAGATTCTACTACAATTTCATCCAAGTAATTTGATAGAATTGAAACTGCAATTCTTAATTCGGCATTTTTTGCTTCGTTTGAGTTTTTGCTGCACAAAAATTTTTCATAAAGATATGCTTTAATTTTAGTTTCCATCGTTCCTTAAAGTTAAATATTTATCAAACTAAACTAGTATTCATTAAGTCCCCGAAGGTATTAGATGTACTGATTTTTCTAAATTTTATGATCTAGAAAAGCTCCAAAAAAAATAAAAAATAGCCAATAAACTAACTAATTTGTAGTGCAGTTGGTTGAGTTTCTTCTAATGTGAGTAAATTTTCTTCGCCAAGAAGATATATTAAGCGTACTTTTAATTTTAACATTTGTTTTTCATCGTATAGTGTAAAAGTTTGACGCAAAGTTTTAGAACGTCCAAATACCCATTCAAAATAATTAAAGTACATTTTTCTTTTAATTTCTTCATATTTCTCCTTATTTTCAGAATTTGCCTGAATGAAATAGTACTTTTTACTTTTATAAAATATATTTAGTTTCTGCTTATTTATTTGAGTAAGAGCAAAGTAAAAGTTTAATCCCGGGCAGGCTTCGATCCTGCAACTTCCTGGCAGTTATTGCCAGGCGCTTTCGCTCACCACGTACAGGTGCACTACCAACTGAGCTACCGTGCTCTGCTTTCACCTTCCCTTTTAATAGATCTTAAACCCTCTTGGCCAGCTACGGTGTTTTCAAAACCATCTCAACAAACGTATCAAATCACGCTGTTGAGAAAAATAATAATTTGCGAAAGTTTTACAACTTAGTGGTCTTGTAGTTGTGTATAAATGAGTTTTCCCTATCTTTATTCAATTTTAAAATCATAGAAATATCACCATCTCTATTAGCTTGTCAACAAGTTCAATCCACTTGGCTATTTTTAGTTTCAGTTGTTCCAAAACACTTTTGTCAAGTTTACGAACAAGATCGCTCCCAATTTTAATGATCTCAGTTCTAGATTTATTTTTAAATTCGTTAATATCCTTCCTTAGAGAGTTTCTAACATCTGGATTTTCTTTTATCTTTTCAACAATTTCTCTATAGTAGCAAACAGCAAATTGTAAAAATAATTCCGGCTCAATTTTTTCAGGTTTCTCCGCTATCATGTTTTCGATGGCATCCATGATTTTGTTAATTTCAATTGGCTCTAAATACAAAACAAAATATTTACGCATTATTTTTAAAGCGTTCTCTATACAAATCAACTACGATTATAATGGATTACTCCTTATCGAAAGGCAGCAAAAGTCTCGTAAACTAGGAAGGGCATAGAACTCTAATCGTTCTATAATTGTAAGATGATCAGCATTTTCAGATCAACTCTGAGAAGCCTCAATAATGAAGACCTGTTCTTACCTTCTCCATATTTTGTGCCTTCTGACGGGTATACTCTATAAACCTAAAATTTAATAAAAATATTTTTATTAACTAAACATTACTCTTTACTTTTTCGATTGTTGTAGTCATTAAAAATAATTCTTCTCTTTTTAATTCTGATAGATCTGTAATCAAAATAAAAATTAAATTGAATTCTTATGATAATATTTTTTAAAAATTTCTAATGTGTTTACCCTATAATTATAAAAAATTATTTGCATGTGATAAATTAAGTTGGTGTCGAGGCTCGCCTCGACATAACAACATAAAACAATTCCAATTAATAATTTATAGAATCTCAGCCGGACACCCAACCAAGAACGTGGTCAATTCCAGATGTTCACTGCTTAGGAAATTCAAAACTATTAACTAAAGAAGGGAAGGAAATCCGAACAATATAAGGGCTCACACCAACATTAATATGACTCATACATTTCACTTAACAAAACTTTCTCCACTTAATAACATTTTATATTTATTAATAAATAATTTATTTATTCAAGTGAATTCACATTCAATTTATTCAAGTGAATTGGTATCCAATTTTTAAATTTCGATAAATCTCTATTCAAGAAAATTTTTTGAAATTTGATTAAAGATTTGGCACGGCAGTTATTAAAATATTTAAGATTAGAGTTATCTACCGGATTTTTGTATAAAATAAAAATTAGGTTCTACTATTCAATTTAACCTACCCATTATTTTTTGTTTAAAATCCTCATTTTTGACCATCAAATCTCTAATTGTATTTTTATTCAACTCTCTAATATAGTCATCAATTGTATTCCCTTCCAACATTGGATGATAGCTTCTTAAAGCGTCGCCTTTTTCCCGATTAATAATTTTTTCTATATTTTCTTTAACCAAATTAGATAATTTAAATTTTGTATTTTCATCTCTTATTTTTTTGAGAATTTTTAAAATACTTTCTGCATCGTTCCAATTTATGGTATTTTTCTTTCCAGACATAAGGTCCATTTTGGACAAAATTAGAGCTCGGAGAATCTTCCACTCCTTTTCATCGACATATTTTAAAATATTTTTATCCAACTCTCTTATTTGTATCAGAACAAATGATACAACTGTTCGAATCTCGTATTTTATATATTCAGTCTCATTTAATAAGAGTTTGTAATTAGAAATTATCCAGTTTTCAAGTTCCTCTCGTTCTAAATTTTATATAAAATTTTTGAGTAAATCCTTTTATTATTAAATAATCTTACACTTACATATGTACATACAATGAATTTCTTAGAAACGTAAGACTAAAAATTGACCTCTGCGACATTTTTAACCCACTCGATATGGAAACAGGCTTAGTTGGAATGTACAAACTAAAAGGTGGGGGTGGGCTAATATACTATATTCGATTATTAGTGCGGAGGAGGCTGGGACTAAAGGAACTACTATTTGTATTATGATATCACCAGATACCAATTAATTAAATATCATTCGGAATCTCAAATTCCTAATGATCCTAATATCCTGCCTTGGATATTAGGATCCGCCCTCCCGATCCGAATATCCGGCCTTGGTTTATGATCCCCCCCCCCCGATCCTAGTTTCCGTTCTTTGTCTACAAGATATTTGATTTATTGATACTTTGTCTAAAAGATAGATTTATAATTTCTGTCATTTCAATATTCATTCCTCAACTTTTTGATCACTCCCATATTAATTAACCCCTCCAGGATTAAATAAAGTAATTAATCCGTTGACACGTTAACTTCAATACCTATTTGTAATAGATCGTAGAGATAGTCACTCTCAGTGAAAATATTTCCTCCATCTGTCGATTTTGTACGAAATATTTCTATTAAACTTGATCTAGCACCATTATGTGCTTCAAAAAGTTGTTTTAAAGGCGCTATTTCAGGTGATTTCGCCTTCCACATTTTTAACAATTTAACTTTCATCATAATTTTTTCAGCCTTTTCAAATTCTTCTGCTTTCCTTCCGTTTATATTTTGATTTAAAAAGTTTTCATGTTGATACATTTCTGGACTGTTGAAATATTTATCAAAATATTTAAGAAATGAATTCTTCCAAATATTTTCTGCATTCATTTTATCAGCTTTCGAAATTGTACTGAATGCATTTGAAGTGAATAACATAAAATATTCTTTTGATAATTTACCATATTCTGGAATATTCGAAAACAGACGGACAAAAAGTCGAATCTGTTCGCTTTCTTCAACAATTTCTAAAAAATAATAATTTTGATTGACGTTTTGTTGAGGATGAGAGAATTATTTTAACTGCGAAATATGACAATGCGGATAAACAATTGCGGATGAGGTAGTTCATCTTGTACTCCTTATCCCTCCTAAGCATTTCAAACGATTTATGTCCGATGGACCTTGCCATCGCACATGATTACCGCGGCAGAATTACTATTGTTTGCTATATTTTTAAATAATACAGAAAAACTTAATTCTCTTCAAAAACTTCAAAATTACTTTCCTTATCAAAATAAATTTACAGTTCCAAAAGTTTTTTTATTAATTTAATAGATACCTAATCTATACAGAAATGGATCCTTTAATTCAAACTTTGCAAAAAACAAATCTCCAAGAACATTTCTAATTTTCTTCTTTACTTCAAGAAGTGTGCCATTATTCACTTGACCGTTGTTCTGAGTTTCCATCGAATTAATAGCCTTTTTGAATAGTTCGGGAAGTAATCTTTCCAATCTGTGATTAATTTATTAACGTATATCTTTAATACTCACAAATAAATTACTTATCAGATGCTAACCATTCCATATAAAACGATTTTTTCGAATCTTTTGGCTCCCAAAATTATAAGTGTTTTAGAGCTCAACCCCCCCCCCCCCACCCCCGCGAGAGAGAGAGAGAGTGGGGTAATTCATGCAATTTTCAAGACACAACATTAAAGGACTCGAACTAAGTACCAGGGATTGGTCATTCATTTCCGTTTCCGCCTTCCACAAAAAAACCTCTTTAGTTTGCTTAATTTCGCGTAACATCTTCCGCTTTTTAAAAGGAGCCCATCCCAGCTAAGTATCAGTCTGTCCTCGGAGAGTAAATTAGTTAGATAAACATTAAATTTTATTATTGAAGCTGAACCTTTCAAAATGTAGATGAGCTAAAAACAATTTGAAGTGTTCCTCTAATTTGTCATATGCCTCCTCTCCAATCATCTCTGACAAGTTCAATTTGAGTGATCCAAACTCCTCTCTAATTAATTGTATCGTATTTTTCAGCGGATTTTCAGAGGCCAAATTTTCAAATAATTTTTCAAATTCTAACATTTTCAGTATCTTTTCCCAATCATTTTTTATTTTGTCTTGATTTTCTCTCATGAATTCTTTATACTCCAATTTAAAACTCTCTACAATTTTTTCTTCAGAAAAGCCTTTAAAAGATTTTTTAGGCAATTTTTTATTTGCCACAATTTTCTTTAAAGCATCATTAATCCTCTCGTTTAACAAAAATGCCGTATTTTTTCGAATTAATGTTTTCCAATATTCTCCATCTTGTTCCTTAGCAATTCCAAAGAATGCCTGTTCATAATTACTGCCAAAATCATTTTCTGTTATTCCAGCTAAAGGATCAAAATTGATAAATTTATGAACATTATAAAATTAACAGTTTTTCTAATGACTGATTAAATCGGGCCTTTCTTAAATCCGGAACTATCCGAAGGTTGTAACCGTTAGGAAACTGAACCCTCCGATTTTTTGGAGCCGAGAGTGATTTTTGAAACTGAATGATCATTATTTCTGTAGCCGAGAGGGATCTACAAGTCAACCTTCCCTCTGTCGGTGGACCGCGACTCGCGGGTTGGATATCTATGTTTGAATCATCTTTCAAATACTATGGAAGAAAGCTTCAAAGCCATGAGGTCTCTAGAATATAGCTTCCTTGGGTAAAATGTCTATAATAAAAAATAGTGATGGTCTTCAATGATGTTTTATTCTATCTTCAATCCAATGAATCACAATAGGGTTATAAAGATTAAATTACCGAAAGATGTAGTGTTAGTCTTAGAGGAGCTTGCTTTTTGAGCAGCTCCCTTCTTTGGTTTAGCAAGTATTCCAATATTGAAATAAGCATATAACAAAAGAAATAAATAAGATAATTTTAGAATCATCTAAAAATTAGATGGTTATAGGAAATTATAAAATAAAGCGTGCCTTAGCTCTAGATCCGATCACAAAAAAATGCTTAACCGGTAACTTGCTCGAGAGCCCCAAGTTAAGCATTCATCTTCACTAAATATTTAGAGGGGATATTTATAAAGGAAATCCTTAGTTTTTAAATTAAAACTGTTTTTATAAGGCAATAAATGCCTGATCAGATATTAAATTTATGGCATTTACAGGTTTATGGCATTTACACAAAATTCTCTTTAGAGTGTAACTATTTCATAATTTATATTTCTCAATTAAAATTAAAATACTTTAAATTAGTCGGCAAAATTAAAGCTTTTAAATTATTAATTCAAAGTGCATAAATCAGTATGTATTATCAGGAGGAAGAGAACTACAGCCAGAAGTTAGAAATCAACCAAACTACCAGTAGACAGGAATCTACCGACTGGCAGATACTTTAGCAGTGAATTAGTTCCCCTTAAAGAGCTTAAACTTTGCCTGAATGTTGTAAATTTTACTAGGGGTTGGCGTTATATCTCAAAAAACCAACAAATCTATTATATTAAAAAGTAGTGATGGGCATTCAATGTTGGTTTTATCAATCTCCAATCCATGAATCACAATAGAATTATAATGATCAAATTATTGAATTAAGGTGGGGATGTTAAGGAACCGGTAATATTAAAATGAAGCTCAGAAATTAGCGCTTAATAACTGTTATTGTCTTTATATTATTAATCAAATTTAAAATAAAATTTAAAGGCAAATTTAAATAAAAAATTAAATTTAAAATAAAAGTCAATATTGAAAAAAAATTTTTTTATAATGGGCAATATATTAGAGTGTATAGCAATCTAGATAGATATACATATTAGCATGTAGATATGTATAGTGTATATATAAAATCCTTTCATAATGCCCTGCCCTTTATTAAATAACCAAACTACAAAATATATTGGTGAATGCATGTGATTTGACAATTTTGAATGTGGATATAATTTTAAAATTTAAATAAAAAGTTTTAAGAATATAAACATAATCGGAAACGGTGCTATCGGTAATTGAAAAATCTGCAGCCGCAATCCGCAGGGCAAAGAATCGTAATCTGCAAGACGCAATAACCTTGATCGGAACTCATGTTCATCTCACTCTTGTGTCTTAAAACACACAATCGAGTGTATGAGGGATCGGCCGTCTCAGTTCCAGGAAATAGGAAATTCCAGACATTTGATTTATTTAGCCGATTCTCAA
Source organism: Meloidogyne enterolobii (assembly GCA_963681835.1). Taxonomy (NCBI): domain Eukaryota; kingdom Metazoa; phylum Nematoda; class Chromadorea; order Rhabditida; family Meloidogynidae; genus Meloidogyne; species Meloidogyne enterolobii. Next base: position 2,539,088 of record CAVMJV010000029.1, read on the forward strand.
AATCGAGCTTTTGGAATCGGGCTTCAATATATTCCCTAAAAAATATATCCATTAGACAGTAAATCCCCTTTAGCTTTGTATTAATTAATAAAAGTTAATCAGAATGAAGATAACTAAAGCTGTAAGGCAGAGATCAACCAGATTAACAGGAGACAGTAATCTACATTTGATCGCTACTTTGGCGGTGACTTAGTTTCTTCTCCTTAAAGAGCTTAAACTTGACCTTCTCAAGAGAAGCTGAGTTCCGTTCCTGACTCAGCGATTCTCAAAGGACTGGTATATTAAATTCTATTAATAATTGGTATTGCCTATTATTTATTAAAATTTTAAATAAAATATATAGGCAAATTTATATAAGAAATTAAAATTTAAAATAAAAGTCGATATTGAAAAATTTTTTACAATGGGCAGGAAATTAGACTGATAGGATATGGGCTTAATTAGATATGGGCTCATATTAAGGGCATGCGTCCCATGAGCTTTTATGCGTCCCACGACTATAATAGGCGTCCCATGAGAGTATATGCGTCCCAAGAATGGATATATGTAAGTAATTAAGAAGGGATTTATGGGAAGCTTATAGAGGAATAGTGGATTTGGAAGCTTATCGGAAAGCTTTGAAGCAGGGCTGATCGAAATAAAAATATTTTTTATTTCGAATCGAAACGAAATAAAAAAATTCCTATTTCGTTTCGGAGCGAAACGAAACGAAATGAGCTTGTTTCGGACGAAACGAAACGAAATAAACGAAATAAAATAAAAATAAAAAAATTTTTATTTTTCAGTTCATAAAGGCTTTTTATCGATATTTAAATCATAGATATGCACCCCAAGAGAGATGCGTGACAAAAGCAACCCAGAAAGACGAGTGAGTCCTATAGATCCGCCGATATCCCCATTAATCCCCTTAAATCGACATATATCCGCCTTAATCCTCCGATATCCTATTAAAATCCATCGATATATCCCCCTCCCAAAACCACCTATATTCACTTAATCCATAAAATCCAAATATACACAAAATCCACCTAAGTATATCCCCTTAATCTCGCCCATACCACAATATCACCTTAATCTTGTCAAATCTCAGCTCAATATCACTAATCCCTCGAGATCTCTTTTAATCCACCGCACAAAGTAATAAAAATTTTAGTATAACTCCAATTTGGAGTACAACTCCAGCATATTCAAATCTAGGTTTCAAAAATTTTTATTATTTTTAAATCACAAAAATGAAGATTTCTGAATGGTAGGTTGGGCGACAGAAGGCTGGTCTGCTCTAGCAAACCCCGTAAAAGCTTCCTTCCTTTTTAGCGCCGCAGGCGAAAATTTTTTGAATTTTGGAGCTCAAGAAGCAAAATTTCTTCCATTTTCAGCGCCGCAGGCGAAAATTTTTTAATTTTAGGCTGCTCATAAGACAGAAATCACTAAAAAATTAATGATTATTTCAATAAATTCCCGTCATTAGGGGTGCATTTTCTCACTTTTTTTTTGTTTCGTTTCGTCCGGAATTTTGTCTATTTCGTTTCGAAACGAAACGAAATAAATTTTTTTCTGTTTCGTTCCGAAACGAAACGAAATGGAAAAAAGGGCACGAAAGAGCGAAACGAAACGAAACGAAACGAAATTTCGATCAGCCCTGCTTTGAAGCTTCTTCGGGAAGCTTATAGAGCTTGGGAATAAAATTAATTCGGTAATAGTGTCGTTGACTGGCCCTAATTTTTCTTCCTCAGGATTTTTCCCCATCTACATATGTAAAGAAAGGTCAAACTTTTTTCAACTCCGATAGTACCTAGGTCTGTATAATAGAATAAACGTTCAGGTATCATGGTGGTACCATAACTTGGCTAGGACCTTAATTGCCAAAAAGATTTTACACGAATAAGTTAACATATTGCGCGTTGTGATCACCCACTCCACGATGGAATAGATCACAACCCACTCCACTTTGGAATAGATCACAATTGCTAAGGTTGGTAACTCATGGCATAAACTGATCATTTGAAGAATAAAGTCTGACAGAGTCCCCCCTCATTTCGAGCCCCCCCCCCCTCTTTTCGAGCCACCCCCCCCCCTCTTTTCGAGCCCCCCCCCCTCTTTTCGAGCCCCCCCTCTTTTCGAGCCCCCCCCCCCTCTTTTCGAGCCACCCCCCCTCTTTTCGTGCCCCCCCCCCATACTCCCCACGCTCCATCTTTTAGCAACAAGCTTTTTGATCATTTTCCCTCATGGGACGATAATCTGGACAAGATTCAAATATTTTTGGTTATTTCCGAGATTATATCTTACCCATATCAAAAATTCACTCAATTATTTTTCTACAAATTCCATTATGTCCCTTCTATATAAAACTACTTTAACAAAATTAGCGCAAATTAATTTTGTGTCGTCGTCACTTTTTGACGAGAAAATACCGGAATTTTACGTCATTGACTGAAACACATTAAAAATAAACTGTTCAATGCTAGACGAGAATTTAAAGAAAATTTACTTATATTTACGTGAAATTGATCAAAAATTTTTGATTTAAATAACCTTACCCTCTTTCTAAATTGATTTATTTTGTTGAACTATTTATTAAACTTTTAAGAAAAAAATTTTTCTTTTGTTCAATTAAATTATAAAATTCTTCTCATTTTTTATAAGTACCTTTCCGTTTTTATTTTTCTGTAAATTTAATAAGTTTCTTATTAGTGATCGGTATTACTTAACGTATACTGATACGGAATACCAATAAATACCGATAACAAAGGCCATAGTACGGTATGATCCGATCACTAGTTTTGATAAAAGTCCATGTAATCGTGTCTCTTTTTCTGACTGAATCTCTATATTTATTGAGGTTATCATTGTTACGATTGAGGTTTAGTCTCTCCCCTCACACTTCACACTCCATACAAGTTTAATTAGTTAGACAGATTTAATTTGCCCTCGGATGGGATTATTAATTGCCCTGGGGGCCTTCATATTAAGGTTCCACACCTTTCGATCCCAGGACCTACAGATTCCACACCTTTCGATCATGTTTACTATCAAAGATATTATGTTCTGAATGTACATGTTTGTCATAACGCGTATCAAGTTATTTATCTTTGTAATTTTTAAATAAGTCTAACTGATCACGTAAAAATCTTGGCGAAATCTCGTCGAATATCTTGGTTATCGTGATCGAGATTTGTCGTGATATCGCATAAAATTATTTTTGAAAGCCATATAACGACAGTCCAAGCCTGGGTGTATGTATAACCTCAACATTTCCCATTTTCAATATTAAATGTATTTTGTCCCCTTCTCTTAAAATTTAAAATTCAGTCACAAACATAAACATTTTTTGCCCAAAAATTGTTATTATTTTGGAATTTTTTCTTCTCATTAAATTCACATTCAATTCATCTTCCATCATTTTTCTTTCATTCCATTCATTTATTAACCGGTGAAGTCATTAAAATTACTACACATCATATGTTGTTCATCATAAGGTCGCGCATTAAATATGTGTGGTGTGAAGTTTTTAATGACGATTGCGTTTGTTCAAAGGCATTTTGGCGCAGATTTTTGTTAAATTTTTAATTTAATTAACATTTCAATTTTTAAAATTTTGATGAGTACAAAACCCCCTACCTTTGCCCTAAAGCTACGGGAAAACATCAAGTTAACATTATATAATATTTAGGGAAATACTTAAAAATAATCCTCGTTAATTAATTTTGCCTCACGGAGGAAATACTAAAATTTTTTATCAGAATTTTTCTAATACTTTCGTCTTATTTTTAAATTTAAAAATAATCCTCGTTAATTAATTTTTAAATTTAATCAACACTTCAATTCTTATTTTTAAATTTAAAAATAAAATCCAGGAGATATAGTATAATATTAATTTAGATTTCCCACTATCTAATACCTAATTTACTATCACAATGATGATTTAGAAATATAGGAGAGTTACTCTAATGAGAGAGAGAGGTATTCGAACAACTACGGTACATCCGTGATGATGCTCCTTCCTAGGGTTGGGGGCCCGGTCTTGTCCGATCCTAAAGATAGAGTCGGGCATCGAATTTTGGCTCAAAAAGACTCAGGCGGGCCTGCCCGATAAAAATAAATGAAGCCCGAAAAATGACTCGAACGTCGGCTCGACTCAAAAACCCCAACCCTACTCCTTCCTCTTAAAAATCTGCCTAAATAATTGCTCAACATCTGAATAAAGATGACACAAAAATAAAATTTCGCCAGGTCCCCTAGGTAAACGAAAACTTAAAAATATGACGCCAAAAAATTCGCGCCCAAAAACCTTTTATTAATTAATGTGGGTAGGGGATGGATTGATGGTAACTTTCTGTCCGTTCATATTTTTTGTAATAAATATATAAATTAATAAATCCAAGCAAGCCTTTGTCAGAAAAAATTAAATCGACGAAAAAATTTTTTCTTATCACTTTTTATCATTAGTTAAATTTCGTCACAATTTAAACGTCACCGACGCTAGACGCTAAAATAATTTTTTCATTCCTTTCATCATTTTCCCCTTATTTTTAACAAAGTTTTTGATAATTTTTTGACTAGAAATTAAAGATTAAAATAATTTTAAATAATTTTTCTGCTTAAATAAAATGAAAAAATTTTCCGCGTAACACTTGATAATTAATTTTAAAATTATATTTTAACCCTAATTAATTAGCTATTAACTAAGCCTTTGTTTTTTTGTGAAAACAAGGTTATATTTTTTATTTAAAGTATAAATATTTTTTGATATTTTGGTTTAGATTCACTCTAAAATTTTTAACATTTGATCAGTCTATTTAAAAAACTTAGTTTTCTTCAGAATATGCCCTACAGTTGGGCGGTATCAGGATCGGTATCATCATTCCAAAATACCAATGCTGATTTCGTGACAGTATCTTGATACCGCCCAACTCTAATATACCCAAAGCTTTATAGAAGACTTCTAATTTAATTACTAAGATTGTCTAATGTGTTGTTCTCATCCATCTAAACAAAAACAAAAAAATTTTTATTATAATTTATGACACATTCCAAGTGCCTTTAAGGGTCATACCGAACAGAATGTCCAAGGAATTTTTTTGGCTTGTTTAAGAAATCCGAGTATTTTCTAAGGAATGTCTAGTCCTTGTCAAGCTAAACCACCTAGAAAACCCTAGAACTTTTGTTTGATCTAAGTGATACCCTGCCTCTCTCCTATCTCGATATCATAGTTATGGTTATCCAAACACTCGTAAAAATATTCCGATCGAGCTCAAAGATTTCTCTCTTTAAATTTCGCGAACTGCCTCTCTCCTATCTCGATATTAGACATGTCGTATCTCCTAAGAACTCTGTCATGCTTTTTTGTCGAGAATTTTAATTCCTTCGAAAGGGGCATTCACTAATTCTCTCATACCGTAATAACCACCGCCGACTATATCTCTAATTTAAATTAATTTTTAAGCAGATAAATGAGATTAAACAGGAATTATTTCATTTCTTCTTTTTCCCCTTCAACAGCTTTTAATTTTTTAATTCCATTAATTCTGCTCTTAATTATATTTAATGATACAAATTCATCAGTATTTCCAAACAGACTTCTATCAGATAATCTAATATTAAAAGCACAAATGAGATTTAAAAGAGGTGCTGTTTTGTTTGATAAAATCGGACCTAAGCTTGTTAGAAACTCGGGCCTAGGCATCCCTCCCATGTTTATGCAGCTTCCCTCCCCCTTCCAGAGTATAGGGAGGGAAGCTGCATAAACGGGGAAGGAAGCGGGGGATCGCAGAAAGCGCATAAACGGGGGAGGGAATCTGCATAACCGAGTATTTGACCCCCAAGTATTTTAGTCCCATTACAAAATTAACAAAATTTACTCAAAAAATTTTAGATTTTCAACTGCCTTTACAACAAAATGAATCTCCAAATATTGATATACCACGATCAAAGAGAGGTGATTAAAATTCAATGATGTTACAGTTCATTCTAGGTGTTTATCACTAGAACTGTCACAAAATAAATATTTTAAAAAGACATTAGTCCTCATATTTCAATTTTGCTTGTGTTTGACCTCGGACCAGGGTACGAGTACAAGTAAAATTTCAGTAAACCATCTAATCACTGAAAACAAAATTTTATTTTTCCATTTTATACCCTTTTTCCTCCCATTTTATGAAGGTTATTTTGGTGGAGGCGTTATGGCTCAAAAAGCTCGTATTGGCACAGAAGTTGGGTACGTGTGTGGAAATCGGGGGGACAACAAAAAGTTGAACAGAATGGAGAGGTAACGACAATAGTGCCAACAAGCAGTTCAACAACCCCTTCTACTACAACAACAGCTATTGAGCTCGAAAGCTTTAGAATGCTCCAACTGGATGAATCGACTTCTCATTTTGATGAAATTCCAAAGATGGAAGAAACAAAGGAGTGATTTTTATGTTTATTAGAAAATAGGTTGATCTTTGGTCAAGGAACTTGGCCTCGATTGAGGTCACACTTAAAGCGCAACGTCGAAGTTTGGGAGCAGGCAAAGGTGCCGCAGAAGCTATAATTTCGTTCAAAATTGTCGGATCCGGGACGCACTGGCATAGTTCGTCTCATCTCGTGACGTGATCGAACTATGCCAGGGTGTTTCGGATTCGATCACTTTGAACGAAGTATTAGCTCTGCGGTACTTTGGGCTTGCGCTACCTTGGGGTGTACCCTCGAAGTTTATAAGATAGGAATTTGACTTTGGTTCAAGGGGATTTCAAATATCGACGAGTACCTCTCCTCTATACCTCTCTCTTGACCAAAGCACAATTAGATTAGTATTTTGACATTTAATGAATTATTAAAATTTATTTAAAAATTCATTTGAACTGTGATAAATATACAATAAAATTAATAATTAAATTTCTAATTGTGTTCACATTTTACGACTATTAAGGGCCATGCTTTATAGCTCTAGCATTTTTAACCATGAATAAGCTTGAAGCTTAAATCCTAACTTTTTCAATATTTTCTGCCTTCTTCCAATTTATTCAGCGCTGAATGTATTCTTAATCTTGTTCGAGTTTCAAGTCCATATCCTTTATAAGCCAGTGCTTTTTCTAAAAGAACTACTTTTTTAAGTTCTGAAGGATTAATTTCATCTAATATCAGTGCTAGTTCCAAATGAGAAATGGGAAATAAATATCCGTAATGGCCGTGACGAAGTGCTGGTGATTCGCTGAAACGTGAATTATTAAATTGGAATTAAGTTTGTGCTCGTCATAATCTCCATGAGATTATCCTCATGATTTTGATCATAACCACGTTTAGTAAACAGTTCTGGCTAAATTTTATCAAAATTACAGTAAAGAGATATCATAATCATTGATATGAAACCCTCGGCTGAAGCAAGGTACCTTGCTTAAAATGAATATCTTTAGGAAGGATAGCTGAAACTAGAGTTGATTAAGACGAGACCGATACCGAGATTCTCGGGTTTTTTCAATATCGGTCTCGGTATCGGGTTCTTGAGTATCGGTCAATCTCGGTCTCGGGTTGGCCGATACCAGTATCGTTTTGATCAACACTAGCTGAAACATAATTTCCACAGGGGACATAATTCACAATAATTGCCCTACCCTTGCCTAACTTAAAACCCTTCAGGAGGGATAAACCCCTTTAGGAGGAAAATAAAGCCTCTGAGAGTTAGAAAAATTCCCGAGAATTGCCTTAAGGTCACTCTTATAACGAGTTATCAACTTCAAATTAATCACCTCCGAATTATTTTTTGAAATATCCCAAATGCCTCATGAAACTCTCCCAATTTTCCCAGACATATTGCACGTAGAAATAGCCAAAGCAATTGTTCAGCTTTAGCACATTTATTGGATATTGTAGCTCTTTTGTTAAACTCTTCCCATTCTTTGTCAATAAATTCTAACAAAGGGCGAACAATCCAAGGACAGCAATAATTATTTAATAATCCAAAGCCGCTGCACAGATAGATTAATTCCTTGGGTATTTTAGAAATTTTTCTAGGCTTTAAAATTTACTAACAAATTGTGGCAAAAATAGTTTCTGTGGTTCTTCAGAATCTTTGTTATTGTTGTTCATTTGAAGCCATTTCAGAGCTCGTTTTTCACAAAATTTTTCCATTGGAATTGATTTGCCAGCTATTTTTATCCGATTTTCGGGTACCTTGCTTTAATTATTTTGTACTTTTTTAAACTCTAAGGACTCGGATGCTATGGTAGTTACGACTTTTAAAAACAGTTAGAGCTCGCTTCTGTATATCCCCAATAGCGAACTCTGTATATCCCCAATAGCTCGCTATATCCCCAAGCTAAGACTGCCAGGTCTCGCTTATTTATATCATCAACCATTTATGATCGAATTTCATTTCGATAAAATTCGTATCTGTTCTCGAGATAATGAGCAAGACTCGAACTTGTCTCGAAACGAAAATTCGAGCATTCCTGTCACAAATATTTAGATTATTTCGATTATTCGAATTTTACTTCCCTCAAAATTGAGAGCTATACATAAGTGAAATCCGACTGTGTCAGTAACCTCATCAAAATTCTCACAGCTTCTTTCTAGAATTTAAAATGATAAAATAATTTTAGCTAAAAATTTCTATCTATTATATACGTTTTTTGACATATCACCACTTTTATCAGCCTCGATACATACAGCCAAAAGATAGGCATAAATAGCTTTAAAATAAATTTTTTTTAATTTCAAAATTAATCATAACACACATTTTGACCATCTACTTTCTTCATAAAGTTTATTGGCATGCCAAGCAGCCCTAGTCCAATGCAATAAAAAGATATTTGTTACAGCCAATTCCCAATGACAGATATGATGAAATTGTTTATATTCTGATTGGGAACGAATTGAACGCCAATAAAGTTGAACTGATTCGTCTATATGCCCTCCATTTAATAGACAGTAGCGAGCGCGCAAGAAGAGAATTATGGCACCCTAAAGTCTTTGTTTTAAAATGTTAATATTTTTGGCGGAAAAATGAATATTCAAAATATCATAGTTGAATGTAGAGTGCGGCACGGGAGGGATCCGGACGGGATTTTACGGGATCCCATCTCAAAATCCTGGGTTTTTAGCGACGAGCGGGATTACCGGGACACAGTGATTAACGGGATTAATCCCGCTGGATCCCTCCCGTTCGATTTTTTCAAACTCAATCACGTTTCGGGATCCAGGAAATGCGATTTTGCCGATCTTTAGTTGAATGGCGGTTTCCAATTTGTTTGATTCCATCTCCCATGAAAGCTTGAACATTATAAGGTCTGATATCTGGAAGTATCTGTTCTGTCAGGCAGATCAGATCAGAATTCTTAATAATGGAGAATAGAGACTTGGCTTGGTGATCGAAGACGTTGGCCTTAGCATGAACATTATCTGGTCTGATATCTGAAAGTATCTGGTCTGTCAAGCTGATCAGATCAGAATTCCTAATAATAGAAATAGGGACGGGGCTTGGTGTTTGATCGCGTTGGTATCCCGAAAACCATGATAATCCAGATCTCCTCACCTTTGCTCTAACAACATTTTTTCAAAAATAAACCTTACCTTTGAATATTTTCCATTCAGTTTGGTAAATATCCTTTCACACAACCCCAAATCTATTCTTTCAACTCCAATAAGAGCTATTACAACTAGTTGATAGAATAAAATAGAAAATGAAGCAAAGGGTGAGCGTAAAGTTCCATCAAATTTAGAACACTAACAAATATTGATGTATTATTGGGCTAAGGATAAGAATTTAACCTTGATCAATTCTGAAATTCCTTTCTCCTGAAATAAAAAAGGAGATTAACAAATCTTTTCATCATGTACATCGATCATCTTAGCTAGATCCCCCTGCTTACGTTTTTAGAGATCTTAAGATTTTACTAGGCTGGTCCTCTAGATTATTTGATAAAACTAATTATGTAGCTAATTACGGACTGCCCCAAGTATAAATGATAGTCTAAGAAATCCCTTAGTCCTTAAAAAATTAATTTGATATGAACGATATTCAAACTTCCATAACAGTTAATACCGGAGTTGTCTATTGTCTAACAAAATTTCTATACCACAAGCAGGAGGCTTTAAAATTATTAGATCACCTTGTCACCATTTAGCCCAGCTAATTGCAAAAATATTGCAAGCTTTGCAGGAATTGAGGCTAATAATAAATTGAAAAGACCAAACCCAAAGCAAACCCCTGCCTCAAATTCTTGCCACAGTAGGGAATTATTCCTATGGTCTTCATTTTCCTTTAGAAACCGATAAAGTCCGCTAATTAATTTTAAGTAATTAATTAAGTATAATTAAATTTACGAGTAAATACTAAAGCAGGATCGAATGCGTAATAAGCCGCCTATTTTTCCAGTTAATGTTTCATCAGATAAGAGGCACAAACTTTAAAATTCATTTTAATTATAAAATTTGTCAGATAAGGGTGTTTACATAGCCCTAATCATTATCAGTTCTGCATAGCACAATTCGGCGTGTAATTGTTCTAAAAGTTAATTTTTAATAAATTCTTATGTCGATGCCAATTAAATTATTAATAGTTACAAAGATATAACCTTCAGTATACTCGCAGAAATTATAGTTATAACCATTCATTCGAAATATCAATTCTCTAAAATTATAATTAAATTATCAACTAATTTTGGTGAAGATAGTGGTTTATTTCTCATAAGTAGGCTTATCATAACCTGAACTTTCTTCGGATATCCGAAACCAACCCGAACCGAAAGATCTTCGGTTCTTTGGTTCGGTTCGATTCAGAACCGGCAACCCTACTCATAAGTATGTATAGTTTGTAGTGATGGTCGGGAGTTAAAAAAACCCGAGAGTCGAGAGTCGAGACCGAGACCGGGAATCGACCCCGAGACCGAGTCCCGGGTCGAGACCGAGAGTCGAGACCGAGAGTCGAGACCAAGAGATTAGGAAGGATACCCTCCCTCAGTCTCACATGTCCCACGGGACATGTGACACAACAAACCACACAACAAACGTTGCAAGCTTTGAAATAAATCCTCCTATTTCATCCATTTCCTACGCCGCAGGCGAAAATTTTGAAAATTTTGAAGGTCCTTAAGTCAGATTTCTTCCATTTTTTGTGCCGCAGGCGAAAATTTTGAAAAATTTGGGAGGCCAATAGCCAGATTTCTTTCTTTTTTACCGCCGGAGTAAAAACGCTGCGCCGCAGGAGGAAATTTTGAAAAATTCATGATTAAATTAAAATTTTTAATGTTTTTTTCAAGTTTAAAAAATTAAGAAAAAATAAATTAAAAATTTTAAAATCAAAGTTTAAAAACGTTTATTTCCGAAAAGAAAAATTTTCACAACCTCATTTCCACGTTAGGATTCGAACCCAGCACTTACGAAATATTTAAGTGAGTGAAGTCAGTCAACTTAACCACTCAACCATCAACCATCAAAAGCAAATGGGAGAAATTATAAATATATTCCTTTCCCCTTTCCTTCAAAAAGTTCAAAAAATTTCCGTCATTAGGGGTGTAAATTTAGTCTCGTTTTCCGAGACTAAAACACCGAGACCGAGACCGAGACCGAGAGCTCAAAAAACCCGGGAAATTTCCCGACTCGGGAACCGAGACCGGGAATCCCGACCATCACTAATAGTTTGAAACAATGTATATCTGTTGTCCCCTCCCAGATCAAAAAGCAGGCCAACGTACCGCGAGGCCAACGTACCGCAGAGTTATAATTTCGGGCAAAATAGTCGAATCCGGGACGCCTTGGTTATACCTCGTGTTATAACAAAGTTAAAGCTCTGCTGTACGTTGGCCTCGCGGTACGTTGTAGTTAACCCTCTGATCACGCTCTAACTAGCTCCCGTCGATCATAATTACCCATTCTAAGGTAACCTGAATTAATTAGCCTATCCTTTTATTTTAATCAGTATATCAAGTCAGTTCAGAAGCAAAATTTAAGGTTTTAATAAAGCGATTCTTACATTGTTCGACACTGCTTTCCTCTAAATTGTTGAGTCAAGGAAAGGCCACTATCAATAGCTTCAATTGCTTTATCAATATCTGCCCGTTCAAAGCTCATCAAGGCTCTAATCATTAATAATAGACCATTCCCCAATGAATGATATATAGAACAATCAACGAATTTTGCCAGCTTTTTCTCAGCCAAATCGAACCGATTTTCCAAAAATAAATTTAATGAAAGTTTGGATTCATCTATAGACTTTAACAGGTCCATTTATACAAATTTTAAGCGTATTCAAAGATAAAAACGTTAAAAAATATTTGTAAAAAATTAATAATGAAGCCAGAAAATGACTAGCTTATAATGTTATTTAAATACTAATTTAAATAAAAACGAGAGACAATTAGTTTGAGAAGTGAGAACAATTAAAGACAAAGGAAATGGTTGGCATAGCAGCGCTCAATTACCTAAATTAGTTATACGACTGTACGTATGAGGAGAGCAGTCAGCTTTTAAAAAGGTCTAGGAGTTTAACAAGCTATGAGTAAGGTAAGCTATGAGTAAGGTAAGCTATGAGAAAGGTAAGAGGCAAGCTATGAGTAAGGTAAGAGGCAAGCTATGAGTAAGAGGCAAGCTATGAGTAAGGTAAGAGTAAGGTAAGCAGGATAAAGCGGAATTTGATGAGCTTGAGGTACCGAGTAAGGTTGGCGGATAGTTGGAAATCTTCGGATATCCGGATCCTATATCCGAACCGAAAATTCGGATATCCGGATCCGGATATTTTCGGATCCAGATATCCGGATCCGCCAACCTTAGTACCGAGGGTTGATTTTTGTTTGGCAGCTAAACTTTTGATTAACTTTTTAAACTTAAAAATTTTAAAATTTATTGAACGTCAAATCATGAAATTTAACGATTTAAATTTATTTAATTTAATAATTAATATAAAAATTTAGATATGTGTGTAATAATATCCTTTAATCCCAAAATTATGGCTCTTTCATATTTACTTTATAATTGTCTTTTTTACGATTATGTATTGGAGGAGGTTTATGAACGTCCTTGTAATCTGCATTTTCACTGGAATTAAATATAAGAATTTTTATAATTAATGCTTTAAAAAATAATTTTCATAATAGGAAAGTAGTAAGAAAACCAGGCATTGTAGCTAAATCTTAATAGTTCTAGGGAAACCCTAGCATGTAAATATCAAGGACGAAGGAATATCGAGAAACTCTTAGTTTTGAACAAATAAAACATATTGTGATCAAACTCTGTTTAATTAAATGAATAAACTTAGATAGAAAAGCCTGTCCTTCAAAAATCTAGCATAGTATATAGTCCGAGTGTTATATATATTATCTATCTAGCATAATATTACTAAGTCGAATTTGCATTTGCGACGATCTAATGAGCTCAATATAACGCTGAAAGTTAACCGAAATTGGTAAAGTTCGATACTAGGATCAACATCTAATATTGTTTAGGGTCAATCTTCTAATATTGTCTACAGCTAGCCCCTAGTTTAATTTTAAGTTAACTAACATTGATTTGCTAGATATCAGATTCAACTTTCCAGCTTCTGACAAAGCTGCCAATATCAGTACGATTAATACAAGAATAATTATAAGCTTCATAGTTGTCTTGTAAATTTTAATTAAATATTTTATTAAATAGAAATTAGGATTTATTTTGGATATTTAAATTGTTTAATTATTATTTTAAAAATTGAAATTCAAATTTATTTTTGTTAGATTTATTTAAAATTAGCAATTTTTATATACAAAAAAATACTTCCTTTTTTCTGTAATTTTTGAAATTTTTGCAAGCCTTTTCTACTAAATTACTAAAATATTTTTATTTTAAAAAATGGAAGTAAAAATGAAAATTAATTTAAATACAAAAAATAATTATGCAAAGAATCCTTAGCTATCGTTATGTCTTAATAAAATAATTTTTAAAAATCGCCAAGTTCACAATCAAGATAACTACAATTTTTGAACGAGATCAAGTCTGGGTCCATTTCTATCCTTAATTGTTCACCAGATTGTTTCTAAGAACATTTCTTTGACGTGTATTCTGCTGTGCATTTTGAGGGCCATTATAACTTGATACAGCTGTTGTCTGAGTAACTTTAACGAATTGCCCTTTGACCAATTTCCGAAAATCGCTTGATATAATTAACAGACATAATTCTTCGATGCATTGGAGTAGATTATATCCCAAATCATAAATTATTCGTGTAGCTAAAACGATATTTGTTTGATCATCAGATGAATTTAGAGCGAATTGATAGGCTGCTGTATTCAAGTAATAAAAACCAAACAAGAAAATACAAGGGGTGGTGCTTATCAAACAAACAATTAAAATAATAACACGATCTTTTGCGGCGCTTTCATTTTCAGCTATTACATTAGTGTGTGGATTTCCTTTTCAAATTGAATTTTGAATTTTTAAATTTATATTAAATTAAATTTTTAAATTTATATTAAATTAAATTTTAAACTGTGTAGAGACCGGACAATCCGTCAGTGGACAAATTCGTAATTCTTAACTCTACCCAACCTACTACGGCCAAAAATTTTCATTTTTTCGTGTGATGATTATAAGATATAGCAAAAATTTGGATAATAATGAGGAAAACGGCAAATCTGGCTGGATTATAAAAGATCAGTAGTAGAGATCGGAATTTTGTTCCGTACCGTATTCCGTACCGTAATACCGAAAAATACCGATACCGATAGATACCGATAAAATTCAAAATTTTACCGTTCCGTAAAACGGTACGGAATACCGAAAAATATCGATACCGAAAAATACCGATCAACTTCAAAATTTTATCGGTCGATATTCCGTACCGTATTACCGATACGGAATACCGATAAATACGGCCGTAGTACGATACGGTCCGATCTCTAATCAGTATATTTGTGAGATATCGGTGATTTCAAGCATTAAAGTAGTAAAAACCAAACAAGAAAATACATCGTGGCATTAAAGGAAACAAAAGAGATTTGGAGCTGGTAGATATCGAAAAATTTGGGAGATTAAGAGGCATTAAGTGGGATATCAAAGGGTATAGAAAGATCATGAAATTTGGAGGTGGTTTCAAGATGTACCCTCTCAGAATTGATACAATTCGATGATCCCGGGGCAATAGCTTGGCATTTCCCTTGTGAAATTAACAAATTCCGATCATAAAAATAACTTACTATAATTATAATAAAATTTTGACAATATCGCTATATAAATTGCAATTGATATAGAAAATGATATCAAAAGTGGTAAATCTTGTGACTTGAATATTCCTTTCTGTAGGATGCTACAAAATAAACATTTTATAGAATCATATTATTTTAAATTATTATTTAAGTTGACTAGAGTTTATTAGGATTTGTAACGATATACCTCAAAACTATGATCTTGTCTTTATTTAGCCCGTAACCGTCCACCCCTAATAGTAATTTATTACTTTTGAACGTATCCACATCCATCTTCTCTTATACATATGTGATTGTAAAGCATATAGCTATTAATTTCCTAAACCTGAGCAGTATGCGGCGTGATGTAATGGCTAACACATCAGTCCGGTCTACTGAAGATGCTGGTTCGCTCCCAGCCGCCAAATAACCTTTTGCACTAGCTAAAGGAGAGAAATAGCTATAGCCCAGCTGCTTTACATGATTATATGAACTCTACTCTATATTATAGATGGCCGGGATACTCGAAAAAATTTTTCGGCCTGAAACCGAGATGAGAAATTTTCCAAACCCAACCAGACTTTTTCTCAAGTTAGAAGTCTAAGGCTTGGTTTAACCACTACCAGCCATGCCGCTCTATATAAAAACAAAATAATGAGAAAATAAATGTGGATAGTTATCAAATGATCACCGTTGTAAAAATGTGATATCACGGCTCGAATATGCTCCCTTGTTTATAAATATGTACATTCAATAAACTTAAGCTACAAAGTAGTGTCAATATGGATATTTATTTTGATTATTATTACCATATACCTGAAAATTCCAATATCTTTGTGTGATAATACAAGTATGAATGCTGTGAATTGAGCAGCTGTCCAAACTATTGAAATCAACCATATAGCGCAAATGATATATTTAACATTTCTATAGAATTTAAAATTCATCTGAGTTAAAGCTTAGTGCCAAATATGTAAGGCTTTAAATTTTACCACATACTAATCTTTATATATTGAGTAAAAAGTCCGTACTAAAATAATGGAACAGAAACAAGAAATAGGTAAAAAATAGGATAATTCTGTCAAAATACATATGTAGTCCTAAAAACACGTGAAGAGCAATGTCGCTCTAGTTAACGGAAGTTTGCAGGAAGGTGCAAAGAATATCACAAACGGCCATTCCCAGAGAGTTCTAAGCTTATTATCGCCTAACTTATCCTTGGGAAAGCGATGGGTAAATAAGCTGGTGCTTATAAGCTCTAATGGAATAGGCAAAGGCAGATCCCTTCTTCGTTCATTCAACAGAGTTGCCGGCCGGCTAATCCATCGAGTCTTATAGGGAAGGGCTCTCCATATCTTTCCCATGAGCGATTAACTTATTTCTATACTCTGCGTAGTTCACACATGTCTGCAGCATGCGCGACTTTGCTTATAACATCAACTAAACAACAAGGCACTGAGGAACGGGACCAACCGCTTTACTATAGGGTTTGACCCCGCCCCGTACCCCGACCCCGTTCCCGAACGATTTTTTCACGATTCTCCCCGACCCGAACCCCGCTCCGAAACAATTCGAAAGCCCCGTACCCCGACATGCCCGCCCCGAACGTTCGGGGTGAAATCCTACTTTACTATATAATTCAGAACACTGCCTAACCCACATATCTTTTACCCAGCTGAATTTTCCTTTATTACATGCCCTGAGTTAAACATCAAGATAAATATTAACATGATTTTCAGTTTTCAAGAAGCTGTTTTACCTTAATTTCCATAATCTTTGATAGCTCATTAAAAAGAAAACAGCATGAAAACGATTTAGTGCAAAAAATGTCATATGAAAGTAAGTGGCAATTAAATTGAATTGATAAATTGCAGATATTATATAATATATTTTGTTGTAATAAATTGCTAGCAATGGAATAAAATCGTGTGCTGGATCGAGAATTTGTATAAATTGCATCATTATATTGATACACGACTGAAAATAAAAGCAGGATTTACTAAAGCCTATTAACATTTAAGGAAAATGGCTCTAGTTTAGGACATGCGTCCTATGAGTGTTATGGTTCCCATGATCATTTAAACGTCCTATACGAGTCCATACGTCCCAAAAATAATACATACCGACAGAGCATGTGGGTACCAAAAATACTTTATGTGGAGATATTTTGTGACCCTTATAAACACATGGGACGCATAAAAGCTCAAGAATGCACTTCCTAAACTTGCTTGTAAAATAACCTTGCTAAATAAAATATAGAGTGCAGTTCTTTCTTTTGAAAAATTGTATATAGGACGTATCATTAATAACAAGATTAATAGACATAGGAGATCAAATGTGATAGAGATCAAATCAACATATATCCAATTAACGTCATTATTAACTGTCATTTTATATTTATTTTCTTCTAAGCATTAAAATTCATTAAATTTTAAGTATTTTCTCAAAAATTTTGGAATATTGGGAAGGGATTATATGAACGGGTAAGGTATATCCGTTGATTGCTATGTGTTAATGGATTTTCCCAACCATCACACTATAATTATTATTTATCTTTATTTCCTGTGTCACCTCCCATTCACATGCTTATGTTTATATATTGTTTATTGTTTCACCGATAAATCAGTTCCCAGTTAGTGTCAGTCTTTTATATGTGCCCTAAAGAGGAAGCACACCGGTGTTGCTTGGTAAAGACTTAGCTAGGGTCTGGCCAACCCAATAACTTTCCTTAGGGAATATAATGGTAATAGTGCCTAGGTATATTTGACAGAATGGACCCAGCATGATTCCACTCAACTATATGACCGGATAACATTTTAGAGGAATAGGGAGTTTGTTTCCTATGTTTGGTAAATATCCATATCTCTGTTTTTGCTGGATGGTGTAACAAAATAATGGGGATATTGTAATTAATTGAGGTTCCTTTATGCTACGCTACGCTTACATCACGCGACAGAAAAGATAATGGAGAAAGAGGAGAGAAAAGTCGCGGGCGATTTTGTCGCTTTTTTGCGTGCTTACATAAAATGCGACTTCCGCCGGCGACATGTCGCTGTTTTGTGCTTACATAAAAATAGCGTTTTTCGCTTTGCGACAGTCGCTTTTGTGACAGTCGCCGATTTTATGTAAGCACACAACTAGCGATTGTCGCCTAGCGACTGTCGCGTGTCGCGCGCGATTTTTATGTAAGCGTAGCATTAGAGGATGAATTGTACTGATATTTATTTCACATCTTATTTCCGATAGATATTATGCACATTGTAAATATCTGAGGAGTGAGGGATCAATTAATTGAGTAAATCATTTAGTAGCTGTTTTTTTAAATATTTTTTCGTAAGTTTTATAGGTTTACTCACAATTATTCTCAACTCAATACGATTCAAAGCAAAGTTCAAAATAAACTTAGGGGATTTTTCGTTTCCGACAATGGAGACCTATCGAGGTTAGACTGTATTTATATGATAGAAAAAAGGGCGGGAAGTTAGTATATTTAATAAAAGTGCAAGAACAATGCCGAACTAAATTGTATTAAGGCTTTTAATTCTTTTTTGTGATAGCTATTTGATAAAATGCCATGAATTAGCACGCAATAAGACCACACATTAATTTATAAATTATTATTAAAAATTCATGCTAGTGGCTTTCTAAGCTTAATTTAAAAATTCATGCTAGTGGCTTTCTAAGCTTAATTAAAAAATTCATGCTAGTGGCTTTCTAAGCTTAATTAAAAAATTAATTATAACCTAATAATATATATGAAGTAAGTAATTAAAAAATCTTAGTACAATTTGACGACACAGAAATTTTAATTTAATAATAAATAAATTGGTATACTAAGTATTTTGATATAGTACCAGGATCTAGCCGACATAAAAATGAAATTCTCGATCTCGAAAAATTGGCCGACCCAAAAAACGTCGGGAATTCCAGATTTTCGGAATGTACGTCTAAATTTAGCTCAACGCCAACGGGAGCTTAAAAATGAACGTATTAACATTTAGTAGAGCCAGTATTTTAGACAAATGCATACTTTTGTGAAATTAGAATGATGGATATACATAAAATGGAATTGGATTAATTCTAATAAAAAAGGGAAATTTTTATTAAGTTATTATAGTTTTTATTACCAACGTCCAATATTCAAATATTCATTTTAGGCTTACCGTATTTTCTCGATTAATTCCCCTCCCTCGAATAATTCCCCCTCTCGATTAATTCTCCATGCTAGAGTTGGGTTGAAACAAAATTCCCCACCCCCAAATACCCTACTGCACGTTCAAATGACAAAACTCGAATAATTCACCTCCCTCGATTAATTCCCCACGCCAAGTAAGGGTTGAAAAAATAATTCCCCAGAGGAATTAATAGAGATAATACGGTAATCAAACTTTAAACATCATGCAACTCTTCAAAACGAACGACCGAACATCTTTCGATGGCGGTACGACAATTGAGGATACGCACTTGAGGATATGACAAATGAAGACGACATTTGAGGACGACAATTGAGGATCTGACATATGAGGATAAAAATGAAAAAAAACTCGAAAGATCTATAAAACTCGGAAGACCCCCACTTGGAAGATCAATAATGAAGAATTCTTCTCTTTCCAGCGCCGCAGGCGAACATTTTTGAATTTCAAAAGGTCAAGGATCACCGTTTTTTATTATTTAATCCTCAATTGTCGTCCTCATTTGTTAAATCCTCATATGTCAGATCCTCATTTGTCGTCCTCATATGTCAGATCCTCAATTGTCGTCCTCATTTGTCATATCCTCACGTGCGTATCCTCAATTGTCGCAACACCCTTTCGATTACTTCAATATAGTAAAGTTTAAACTAATTAAACTTTATTCAACAGTAATAAAAATCATTATATAATATTTACTAAATAATTATAATAATTTATCCGTTATTAGCATTTAATTGCTCATGCCTCTATTCTTTATTTGGATCAGTAAGTTCCAACAAACTAAAATAATTTTAATGATTAGATAGAATCATATTTTGTATGTAGACCTGAATAATTCTTTACCGCAGCAATCAGGGTTGGTTGGACAACATGGTTGGCAGTCACAATTCTGGCAACAAAATTCGGCAAAAGAAAAGAACGTAATTGTCAGGATTATTATAAATATAATATTGTGCATAACTAACAGAAATAGGCTGTAAAACCTTAAAATAGTTAACTAAATAGGTTTATTAATGCCAAAATAGCTAATGAAAAAAAATAATAGGATGTAAAAATTGTCGACACAGGGTGTAAGGGATGATTCGCAGAGCAGCATTTAAAACGCTTAGGCGGGGGTTAAACCAGGGCTCGGATTCGTACTTTATTCGAAAGTACAGTACTTTAAAATCGACCTCCGTACATACGAAATTGAATTTGTACTTCATTGAAAGTATGTACTTTAAAATCAACATTTTGGATTGAAAATGAAATTGGGGAAGGATTAGGCAAAAAAGTGAATTTTTTTTGCCTACGGCCTTCGAAATATGACTTCTTGGGAAAAAAAAAGAAATAAAAAAAAAAAGAATAAAGAAAGAAATATGACTTCGTGGGCTCCAAATTTCAAAAAATTTTCGACTGAAAATGGGAGAAATCTGGTTTCTTGAGCGGGGAAATCTGGCTTCTTGAGCGGGGAAATCTGGCTTCTTGACTACCCTTAAGCAAAACAAAGCAATGGGCCTTCAAAATTTTGCTCACTAATGCTTATCATATAAGACTTATTAAAGATATAAAATAAAAATACTACTTGATTATTTTGTAAATTTTCATTTTATTTTATATCGCTGCGTTCAATATACAGAATTTGTCATAGCATATACGTGTTAATTTTTTATCCCTAAAATAATTTTTCAAACATATTCAATAACAACTTTGACAACGATTATTCTAGAAAAATTTCCCTATTAAAAAAATCCTTCAAAAAATTTTCTTTAGTCGCACTATCGAGGAAATTAAAATTCATGTGAAGAAAGTAATATTACCAAACCAAATTTTACCACGTATTAATTGAAAAACTAAATTTTTAGAAAATGCAAACATGGAATTTTGTTTTATTTTCTAAAAAATAACATTTTTATCATAGGCTAAAATTTTAGTTTTTTTTTAATTTTAGCATTAAATTGATATTTTTTAGAAAATAATAACAAAATTACTTGTTTACATTTTCTAAAAATTTAGTTTCTTCCATTAATACGTGGTTAAATTTGGTTGGTATAATTCCTTTCTTCATATAAATTTTAATTTCCTCAATAGTTCAACTAAAGAAAATTTTTTAAGGAAATATCTTAAATTGTCAATATATTTTGTTTTAATTTAATAAACGGTTTATTAAAGATAGGATTTATTAAATTCGCCTTTATTCTCTTATACTATACAACTTATGAACACCTAGGTCCCTCAAATTATAATATTCATGATTTGTATATGGTTATTTGGAAGACGTTATAAGTATCAGCATCTAGCCGACATAAAAATTAAATTCCCGATTTTCGGTAAACGGTTCGGCTAGATACCTTACATGTATTTAAATTTAGAAGTACGTAAAATCACGATCCTGGGAACCAGGAACGCCTTGATATGAATATTTAGCTTCAATAGAACCATAATCCCGGGAACCAGAAACGCTTTTATCTTAAATTTCATTCTAATGTGATGTAATCATCTGGGATAAATAGGGAAATTACTGTATCTTACTAATCACAATAATTAAAAGTATATGGATTTGGGAGTATTCGGAAAATTCCATAAGAGATTCGTCCTGTTCGGCCTTTAATATGAATATATAATTTTGTAAAATGGTTCAAAAAACACAATTTATCTCTCATTATTTATCTGATTTGTGAAATGGATAAAATAAAATTAAAACAGAAAATCGGTGAAAATTTCGATTAATAATATGTTTATCCAAAGATTAAGGCTCTTTCATGTTTCATTAATGTTTGCTTGACTGAAGATTATGTATTGGTGGATTTCGATGATTCATTTTTATAGGATTTGATTCATCTTTACCGGAATAATCTGCATCCTTGCTGGAATTAAATAAAAATAATTATATTATCGTACCTATAATAAGACACATTTTTGGTATAATTATCATAACTCCTAGGTGCGAAAAATAGAAATATATTTTTGATAAAATACTCTTACTACGGGTGCCATCTTTACATTGACCCGATCTCCTGTACATTATTTTTCAAGCCCAGTTTTATCGAGATTAAATTGTTAAACCCATCAATCCATCACAACCTTAACTGCTAGAGAACTGACTAAAGATCGAGCGAACTTCGAGCTCGATACGATATGTTTAAGAATCCCTAGCTGAGATCTAGTTTCTGGCATAGTTTAGATTTGTGTTACGACCCCGCTTACGTAGAGAAGCTAACAGAAACGTTTATCGTACACGAAAATACAGAGCAGATGAAAATTGTGGTAGGAAGAGCTAAAAAGAGAGCCAGAACTAACTATTGGCTGTCCTTTTATACTAAACACTTTAAGGGCTGACGCCCATACAAAATTTGGAACTAGAACTGAATATATTATCTTCAATTAACTAACAATGGATCATTAGAAATCGGATTCAACTTTCCAGCATTTAAAATTGTAGTCAATATCATTGCAATTATAACAAGAATAACAATAAGCTTCATAGTTGTCTTGTAAATTTTAATTAAATATTTTATTAAATAGAAATTAGAATTTATTTTGGTTATTTAAATTGTTTATTTATTAATTTAAAAATTGAAATTAAAATTATTTTTGTTATATTTATTAAAAATTAGCAATTTTTATATACAGAAAATACTTCCTTTTTTCTGTAATTTTTGCAATTTTTGCAAATCTTTTTTTAATAAATGACTAAAATAGTATTTTTATTTTAAAAAATGGAAGTAAAAATGCAAATTTGGATGAATAAAATTTTGACGGAATAAAAATATACATACAGTCTGGGGCAAAAGTATATGATCAAGGGTGTGTGAATTTTAATTTTGCTTCGCCTTGCTGTTAAATCGCAAAATTTTAAAACTTTTTTATTTTATATTTTAGCATTTTTTGTGGGCTTTAAGATGATGATAAATTTATAGAAAAATATTTCCATTTCAAAGAGTTATTATTCAAAAATTTATAACTCGGTCGAATCTCGACCGATTTGGATGATTTTTTTGTATTGTATGTAGAATCTAGAGGAGAATCACTTATATTTATTACAGACCTCAAAAAAATTTCTTCGAAAAGTTGGAGACGCAGTAAAAGTTGGAAATGTAGTTGAAAAGTTCGAAATGTACACTCAGTTTGACACACTTTTTTGCTCCGACAATGGCATCTTTTACCGGAGTTGAAATTATTTTAGATTTATGAATGTCTAAGCTAAAATAAAAACAAATTATTTTAATATTAGATGTGAAATTTTTTGAAAAAAATGAGATTTAAAGTTTTGATCGTAAACTTTTGCACCAACAAAAATATGGGTAAATTCATTTAAAAAATCATAACTCTTTGAAATGGAAATATTTTTCTATAAATTTATCATCATCTTAAAGCCCACAAAAAATGCTAAAATATAAAATAAAAAAGTTTTAAAATTTTGCAATTTAACAGCGAGGCGAAGCAAAATTAAAATTCACACACCCTTGATCATATACTTTTGCACCAGACTGTATTTATGCAAAAAATGAATCTTAATAAAAATTATTTTTTATTAACATAAATATACATATTAACATTCTAACTAAATATAATAGAAAAATAATTTTACCTTAAAAATGGAAGTAAATATTCAAATTTGGATAAATAAAAAATAAATAAATATTTTTGCAATAATCGGCTTTATAAAAATTATTTTTTATTCTTAAGGCAGACCAACTTGAAGATTCTGGATTTTATAGCATATTTAATTGGGGCTATCCCCAACTCCGTCTAAAAGGGCCAGACATTTTTTGGCAAAACTATAACATCGAACTCGAAAGTCTTCCTCTAAAGCCACAATTTTTGCGATGTAAAGATTAGGTTCTTTATCGAGTAAATGATCTACGATAGACCTTATTTCATTGACTTATGCCAATGCTCTATAAATTATTTCATCCGTAGGATTGTGTTATTTCCAACCAAATTTACTCATAGTAAGAGGACTACTGCTTCTACGAGTTTTCTCAACATTTTTAACTATACAAAATAATTATTTTCAAATAGTAAAACAGCTGGGCTGGGCTATAGCTGGACTATAGTAGACCGGACTGATGTGTTAGCCATTACGCCACGCCTCCTACTGCTCAGCCTTAGGAATTAAAGCTGAGAAGTAGAATTATATGCTTTACGAAATATATCCTAAATAATCCCAACAACAATTTATTAAAGCAATAGAAATATTTAAATATAACCGAAATAAATTTAAAATAAAAAATCACAATCCCTTTTGTTTAATTTAATATGAATTTTCCTTCATAGCTTTTGAACTGAGGTTGAAAAATTCTTTTAAAGCTTTATAATCCACATCCTAAAATTGTGTTGGGGGAGGCTGTTTCGCTTTGCCTTTGCCAATGTGTTTATTGTTATCTCCAGGAATTCCATTATGTCCAGGTGATCTACGTCTCGGCTGATTATAGTCAGCATCCTTGCTAAAATAAAATAAAAATTATCCTGCCGGATCTCTCTTTAACTCAAATCCAACTTCATATAAAGCTTAATTTATGATAATTTTTTAAAATATTGTTAGCACGTGGTTGGGGGAGAGGGTTCCGAGTGTCATATTTTAGTATTAATATCTTCCACATATCATTTCTGTTCAAGCTATGATAGGGCTTGCGAAGGAAAAGATAATGGAAAATTTAACTAAAGTCCGTACAGTTCTTTCTCATTTTATGGATGTTATTTTCTGTAATAAGATCCAAGGTGACTACTAGGTATAATCAAAAAATAGAAACTTACTGACTCCTGATCGGGGCTGCACTCAATTGCGAATTGCGAGTCCAGGGTAACGCAATTGCAATTGCGGATTTTAAAATTAAAATTGCGGATTGCGGCTGCGGAAATTTTTTTCAATTGCGTGCGCCTTGTTCTTTCGCAAGCCCTATCATTAGCTTGCGACAGAAAAGATAATGTGGACGATAATAATAATAATAATGTTCCTGATCTACCCTATTCTAGCATATACAGTATATTAAATATTGGACTTAAAAAAGGCATAAATCCTTAAATTTCCTATTTTATATTTTCTAAAATTAAATAAACCAACAATGGATCATTCAAGCCCTGCTTCAACTCTTGAGCTTTTAAAATGTTTGTCAAAATCATTGCGATTAAAATATAGATAATAATAAGCTTCATGATTGTCGCGGAAATATTTTTCAGATTTTTTATTAAATTTAATTTTTTGTCTTAGATTTAAATTGTATAATTATTTATTTAATTTAAAAAATTTTAGAAAAGCATTTTTGGGAAAATAGCAAGTTAAGGATACCCCATTGGGTATAAGCTACATAAAATTGGCCATAGATACATTAATCATCTTAGTTCGGGATAAGTGGTTACTTAATAATGTAAGGCGGATATCATCCTAAAAACACGTGAAGAGCAATATCGCTCTAGTTAACGGAAGTTTGCAGGAATGTGCAAAGAATATTACAAACGGCCATTCCCAGAGAGTTCTAAGCATATCATCGCCTAACTTATCCTTGGGAAAGCGATTAGTAAATAAGCTGGTGCTTATAAGCTCTAATGGAATAAGCAAAGGCAGATCACTTCTTCGTTCATTCAACAGAGTTGCCGGCCGGCCAATCCATCGAGTCTTGTAGGGAAGAGCGCTCTCCCTATATTCCCCCACTGCGTGCGATTCACCTATTTCTATACTCTGCGGAGTCACACATGATTGCAAGCATGCGCGACCTGCCTATAACAACAACTAAACAACGAGGCACTGGGTAACGGGACCAACCGCTTTGCTATAATTCCTTCCCTTATATAAAATCCCTCTCTTGCGGGGGATGTCCCTAAAAACCTCTAATATCTCTAGAAGCAATTGTTATTTTCGAACTTACTGACTAGGTAATTATGGTCCTATAGAATATCAGAGTCTATCCTATTGAATATTTTTGATAAATTTAGCATCATCTATGTATAGGCCGCTAATTTAAAGATTATGTTTAGTTTCGCATTGTAAGAGCTTAATCTCTAATAATTTATTAAAGAGAAATTTTTGGATGAATGCGGCTGGAAAATTCTTCAAAAGTATTAGCTTATTTATTAATGTTCACCCCAAAGGGTTTTCATCTATCAAATATTTGTTTGATTAAATGCCTCATGATAGCTGCTTTTATTTTAGAAAATTAAAATTATTACCACAACACAATATTAATTTTATTCAAGTAATGCATTAACTCTTTGCATAAGCATAAAAATATATCCTCCAAGAATAGTCGGGAAAATTAAATATTATATTCCCTAGTAGAGTCGATATTATTCATGGTTTTAGATCTTATATCTTCAAAACTTTCCGACTTGTGTTGAGTAAAACAGCTGGGCTATAGCTATTTCTCCTTTAGCTAGGGCATAAGGTTATTCGGCCAGCATCTTCAGTAGACCGGACTGATGTGTTAGCCATTACACCACGCTGCCTACTGCATAGCCTTAGGAATTAAATAGCTATATGCTTTACAGTTGTTTAACGTAAGTCAGTTACTTATACTCTGCGCCGAAGCGGTTGAACCCTTCCCAGTAGTTAAGGGATATTGTAACGGGTAGGATATGATAGGGACATTCCTAGAAGACATTCTTGGGTTGATCAGGTCCTTAGGATTCTTCCCAACACCTAAAGACACGGGAAGGATGTGGTCGGGACATTCCTAGAAGACCTTCGAGTTTGATCAAGTCCTTCGGATTCCTCCCAACGTCGAAACTAGAGATCGGACCGTACCGTACTACGGCCGTATTTTTCGGTATTTGTCGGTATTTCTCGGTATTTATCGGTATTACGGTCGGTATTTCGTATCGGTATTACAGTCGGTAATACGGTACAGAATACGGTACGGCAACATTTTGAATTTTATCGATATTTTTCGGTATCGGTATTATACGGTATTACGGTACGGAACAAAATTCCGATCTCTAATAATGAAGTCCTCGGATTAGCGCCTAAACGAGAGTTATCGAATATAAAATCGAAGCTCAAAATCTTCATTTAGTATTCACATGCAAAATCCATTTCCTGTGCAAACAATATGCCCATATTCAAGTAAATTACCAAAAAGAATAAATTATTTAAAAAAAATATTTAATTTAAAATATACCTCTTAATCAAAGAATAAAGAATAAAATAATAAATATTATTAATAAATTAAACTATAAACTATTTAAAATCCAAAATTGGAAAATTTCTTGCAAAACACAACTTCAAATATAATTTTAAAAGCAAGCTACTGATAGTTAAACTTAGCATGGGAATATTCGATAAATTATAATTAAATTTAAAAGCAAACCCATTTAAATTATTATTAAATTTTACAAAAAATACTCTGTTATTAATAGGGTTGTCCAAAACATGCAAATGCATGTTTTGTAAGCCTTGATGAGATGTCCAAAAATGGTTTTTTACGTTGCTTTGATCACTTTAGGAGCCGGTTCTTTATGCGTAATACGAGTTGCACTCTTTGCCTATTTTATGTTGATGTGTCTAAGCCTCTAAACCTGACTTGAGACTTAACTTAGGGTTCGTTCTACTGACTTGAGACTTAACTTAAGATTCGTTCTAACTCGACATTTCCCTAATAGAGATTGATAAAGCTCTCTCCTTAATTACGCGCTTAGTTTTTCGATTCGGTTCGTTTTCAAGCTTTTCGAGCTGAAAGATTTAATTTTGTTTGTTAAATTTAAAGGCAACTCTTACGGTACAAACATAATTTTTAGATTAACCCCTTTTTTCACTACTAAAGAAAACTTTTTATGAGAATGTTTTCTGTTACTGGGTCGATAGTACGAGCCTTATTAACTTGAACTTGATTAATTTCCATTATATCTTTAATAATCCCACCAACAATTTATTAAAGCATCATAAATATTTGAAATACAGTAGTCGACAAAAAGATAGGGACAAACGCAAGTGAAATGGAAATCACCTATTTTCTCACCTAAAAATCGATTTCAGGAAAAATTTTTTGTTTGATTAAATACGCCATTCAATCCTCTATTTAATAAGTAGAAAATTTGCCTGATTAATATTTTATGAAATCCAACCCATATTGAAAAACAAAAGGTATGCTATTTTAAGCGCGACAAAAAGATAGGGACAAGTCTTGTAACTAAGTTTTCATAAAAGCAAAAAATCTGAAAAAATTTGTATAAGCATATTGATTGATACTAAGTTGAAATAAAAAAGAACTAGGTCCATATCTCATTTGGTTGTCAAGATCCCGATACCCCAAAAATCAACGTAAAACAGGGGTAAGCAACTTCAAAATTTTTTTCAACGCCTTATTGATTGTTTTATTTTTTTCATTTTAGGCTCAATCGATAGCCCATGAAATTTGCTATAAACTAGCCAAATTTCATTTTTCAAAAAAATTTCACTCCAGAGTTAAAGGACGACGATTCTCCAAAACGCTGTTTATGAAGGAATTTATGGGGCGCTTGTTGTTTTTTGTGACATTAGCCTCTACAGCTAACGAAATATTTTTTTCTGAGAAATGAAATTCGGCTTGTTTATAGCAAATTTCAAGAGCTATCGAATAGGCTCAAAATAAAAATTCCAAAAAATCCATAAGGGGTCGAAAATATTTTCTGAAGATGCTTACCCCTGTTTTACGTTGATTTTTGGGGTATCGAGATCTCGACATTGAAATGAGATATTGGCCTAGTTCTTTTTTATTTTATCTTAGTATCGATAAGTATGTTTGCACGAATTTTTGTAGATTTATTGGTTGGGTGACTAATAAGTTACAAGACTTGTCCCTATCTTTTTGTCGGGCTAAAATTTGCAGTACTTTTTTATTTCAATTATTTCAGTATATCAAAAAATAATAATACGCCAGATCTTATACTCATTAAATAGAGGATTGAATGGCGTATTTAATCAAACAAAAAATTTTTCCTGAAATCGATTTTTAGGTGAGAAAATAGGTGATTTCCATTTCACTTGCGTTTGTCCCTATCTTTTTGTCGACTACTGTAACAAAATAAATTTAAATAAAAAATCACAATCCCTTTTGTTTAATTTAATATAAATTTCCCTCCTTAGCTTTTGAACTGAGGTTGAAAAATTCTTTTAAAGCTTTATAATCCATGATCCTAAAATTAATTCGGGTGAGGTGGTTTTGCTTTGCCTTTGTTTGTGTGTTTCTTGCTTGCTACAGGACTTCCATGATGTACAGGTCGATGCACGCTCGGATTTTTATAATCAGCATCTTTACTAAAATCAAATAAAAATTATTACTGCCGGAAAAATTTTTACATAAATTCTGTATTATTAGCTTCATTTTGGATAAAATTTTTTTGATTTTTTATGTACATGTGAGACCTATTATTCGAACTATTTTGACCTTTTCAGTTGTTTAAGGACCTTTTTAGAAATGTTTGGCCTACATTATATAATATTTCACGATTTTCTGGACCTAAGAAGATAGAGATCACATAGAGATCAGACTGAAAGATTGTACGAGAATCGAGATCTCGATGAATTCTCGATCTCGAAAAATCTCGATTATCGAATTTTTCGAGATCGAGAATTTATTCGGGATATCGATTCTTGTATAAGTTACTGCATCTCGATCTCAAAAATCTTATCATACGAGTAACAACCCCCAAGAACTAGTTCCAGAACTAGTTTCAAAGCTAGCTCCAGGCATTTACTAGCTCCGTAGTTCTAGTTCCAAACTAGTTCCAGATAATCGTTAGTTCCGTAGTTCTAGTTCCGGAACTGGAACTAGAACTAATTAGCTCCGGAACTGGAACTGGAACTTTGACATCACTGGTCCGGACTTTATACAATTTAAACTTAAATTCACTCAGTTCCAAAAATATATTTTTAATTATACTTAGACCAACTATGGATCGTTCGATTCCAGATTCAGCTCCTCAGCTTTTGAAATAATGGGCAATATCATTGCGATTAAAAAAAGAATAATAATAAGCTTCATACTAGTTGTAAAATTTTTATAAAATTTTAATTTTTGCTTTATTCTAAATTGTTTAGCTATAGTATGAGAGGTAATCTCTAAGGTAATCTAAATAATCGAGGTAATCTGATGAGGTAATCCTTAACCTAATGGCTGCTATTGCTAGTCGCTTTCGCTCACCATATAAAGGTGCTCTACCGACTGATGTGAGACTTAATTGTTAATTTTTCCAGAAATTGCAAGAGCTATTAAACCCGGCCTATTAAGCGTTTTAAATGGCTTCATCTTTCTCTTCCTTACTAAAGATCAGAATATTTGAAAAGCCTGCGCCGGTTCCGGGGTTCCGGGCTTGATTTATTAACCTGGGCCGAATCCTGGGCCTGTAGTCCAAGAAAAACCAGGCCCAGGAAAACCCAGAGAGGTCAAAAAATGCCTGGGCCAGGACGCTGCGTACAGGAAAAACCCAGGCCTTGGTCCAGGCCTATCTAAATTCCTTACACTGTTAATTTAAATTTGAATAAAAAATTTTTAGGAAATGTTTCGGTAGATAAAATAAGGTTTATAAATTTTCTTAAGAGTTAAGCATCAGCTTATTAATTAATTTATTAGAGAGGAATGTACTGGAGATTTTTAGAAAATTTTTTGATTAAATTATGTGTATGTATTGCATTTTTTCATAGAATAGAATGAACTTATTTATATGGATATTTCTTTAATCTCTGTTTAAATGCCTCAAAACATGTGAAAATCAAAATTATTGCCATAAACGCAAAACACAAAAGTTAATACTCAAGCTCTTTCCGCTTATTCAATTAATTCATTAACTCTCCAAAATTAATGAATTAATAAAAAAAATATACATATTTACACTTATTAATAAAATAAATTTAAAAAAAAAGCTTTTTAGCATGCCTATTTCAAAGGCTTTCATTTACGTATATACCAAAAATATACCAAATATTATTAATAAATTAAACTATAAACTAAAGTAAAGCAGCTGGGCTATAGCTATTTCTCTCCTTTAGCTAGTGCAAAAGGTTAATCGGATGCTGGGAGCGATCCAGCATCTTCAGTAGCCGGATTGATGTGTTAGCATTACACCACGCCGCCTACACCACGCCGCCTAAGCATACTGCACAGACTTAGGAATTAAATAGCTATATGCTTTACAATGGTTCAGTAATCGTTTTTTAGTACTTTTTGGATATCTAGCCCCCTAGCTAGAGTCTCAGAGATTTCTTAAGATGTACATCATGGTCAGGCTTCCTTCCTCAATTCCACTCCATTTCCCTGTGACCAGGGGTGGGTCAAAATTACGATTTCCGGCTCCTCCGATTTCCGACGCAGCATTGGATCCACGCTGCCTTGCATAAACCCAAAAAAATTTTTCTTATTTTTCAGCGAACTTTAATTTAATTTTTTTTTAATAAAATAAATTAAAAACAAAAAAAAAAGCCTTTGCGATTACGTATATACCAAAAATATTATTAATAAATTAAACTATAAACTAAAAAAAATATAAAAAAAATTATAAAAATTATTCACTTAACATCATAACTCAAAATATAATTTTTAATAGCATGCCTTGAATAAACCCCAAAAAATTTTTGCGTTTATCAGAGAGGACCATGAAAAAAAATTCCAAAAATAATTCGATAAATTTTTATAATTAAAAATAAATACACAACTAAATTATTAATTAATTAATTAATTTAATAAAAAAATTATTTTTTCTTATTTTTCACTCAATCATTGCTGGGTTATCAACAGCGATCTTTACTGAAATTTATTAGATTATTCACTCAAACCTTCCAATTTTGGATATGTTTTTTAAATTTATTTTGGCAGTGGCTTGCGTTTACCAGGGGTCTAGTTGACTGAACTAATACATAGATCCACGATTTTTGAAATTGGAAATTACCGGGAAAATTTAATTTCAAATGTTAAAAACAGGGAATACCCTATTTTTAAATGCCCTATTTTGGGACTAGGGGATCCCCACCCATAAAAAATCATAAATTCTAGATACATGGTGTTCATCGAAGTGATACCTTCTATTTAAAATACATCTCATTATAAGAAAAAGGTTTCTTTTGTCCCGAGGGTGCATATTAGCCTGGTCCGGAAACCGGAACATGGTCCGAAAACCGGTAAACGGGTTCTGATAGATGACCGTGAGGGATCCGGGCTGAAAACCGGTAATTCAGGTTACCAGTTTCATCTCGGTTGCTTCTAAAAATCGGGAAAAGCGACCCGGAAACCGAGAACGAGTCCGGGTCCCGGATCCGTTCCGATCTCTAGTGCATATGAGGTTCTACTACATATAGTGGATCTTGTTCTTTATACCCTCTTGGTGCTGAAAAGTGAGTGATATATGAGAGGGCCACCATCACTACCCGTAAAAAGTGCTCTTATGTATTATAAAAATTCAAAATACCTTTCAACTCAAATAACTCGGCGACAAGATTACCGAAAAGGCAATCAAAGGGCTGTTGATAACAGGCGAAAGTGCATAAGGGCTCAACACCAAAGCCGATAAAAAGGCTGGAGAATAGATAATAGGGGACAAAACAAAGGGTGATAGAACCAAGGGAGTTGCTGCTGTTGGTGTTAAAATCAGTGGGGATAAAGCCAGTGGTGATAGAATTAAGGGAGTGAAGACTTGTGGAGAGAGGATAAATGGAGACAGAACGAAGGGACTGAGTACGAAAGGGATGAATGCTCCTGGGTTTAGAATGAAGGGGTTTAGCGCTACTGGACTCTGAAAATAAAAATTTTTAAAATATATAGCTTAGAAATTTAGAAAATTTTTGGCACTAGTCTTCTTGTGGCACCTAAACCAAAATCAATGAGTTCTAAATGCTAGACCGATCAAGCTTCCCTTCTGACAGTATGAGAAAGATGGGTTGTATTTTTTGAATCGGATCGAAGTTCGAGTCTTTTTCGGGCCTCGTCTTTATCAAACCGGGCACCTAGTTTTCATCGGGCTAAGACTCGATGTTCGATCGAGTATTCTTCCTGTATTAGTTCTCACTGCAAATGACCCCTGTTAGGGGCATTTGAAGGAATATTGAGAGTCAGGTGTCAAAGTTAGTCTTTACTAGTGCCAAAATTTACGTACCAGTATAAACGGGTCGAATATCGACGGTGATAGGATGAATGGACCTAACACACGTGGTGAGAGAATGAGTGGCACAAACATTGTAGGGGAGAGGATAATCTAAATTGAATATACTATAATTTTTAATGAAGTAAAAGTACCGGTCCCAAAACGACAGGAGAAAGAACCAACGGAGAGAATATAATTGGAGAGAGAACTACAGCAGTATTCACAATAAAAGTCTTTAAAAATAAGTCTTAGATCCGTTATAAACTGATCTCACCTCAATAAAAGGAGAAAAACTGATAGGGGATAGAACAATTGATTGACGTTTCCTTCTATTGTGTCCATTTTTGGATTTTTTAGGCATGATCTTGAAGGATTTAAGTTGGGCTAATTTATGAATATCATTTTGAATGAGTGATAATAATGTTGATTTGTTGAGCGATGAAAAGCGTTGAAATAACTAATAAAATATTAAACTACAATTTTTTGAAGAATGAATACTAAAGAATCGAGCTGGGTTTGAATCAAGGCCCGGGGTTTTCGTGTACCCAGAGTCCAGGCCCAGGCATTTTTTGACCTTCCTAGGTTTTTCCTGGGCCTGGGTTTTTCCTGGACTCAGGAAATTTTGAATGAGTGATAATAATGTGGATTTGTTGAGCGAAGAAAAGCGTTGAAATAACTAGTAAAATATTAAAGTACAATTTTTTCAAGGATGAAAAGTAGAGATCGAGCTGGGTCTGGATCAAGACCTGTGTTTTTCCTGTACCCAGAGTCCAGGCCCAGGCATTTTTTGACCTTCCTAGGTTTTTCCTTGGCCTGGATTTTTTAGACTACAAGGCCCAGGATCCGGCCCATGTCAATAAATCAAACCGGAACCCAGATACAGGCACAGGCTTTTCAGAAATCACGGTCTCTAATTAATTCATTATCATTATCAATGGAAGGCTTAGAAATTAGAAATGCTCATTCCAGAGGTCAGTATTGCCAACACGGCCAGACTAGCAAGCTCGAGCGGACTTTACACTTGCTAATCTTGATAGAATTCAATTTTAAAAAATACTGAGAGCCACAGAGTATTTATGAAGGCTTGCATAGTTCAGTATATATTTTGGGCCTTTTTCGGTGCATATATGCCCATATTTTGCGATTTTCTGTGCATATTTTACTTTTTTCTAGTTAGTATACACTTTTAGTTAGTACTTTTACCCCTACATTTGTTCTGAGATATCTACAGGATATCAACGTATTTTAGAAAATTAAGGCTTCAAGCAGGTTTAGCGCACCCGAATATCAAAAAATAGTCCGGGTATTTTGCGATTTTTGCCTCGGATATTAGTTCCGATTCCAAAATATTCAATGATATCCCATGATTTCAAACTGTCCTTTTAATAAGACAATGGATTCTTAATAAAATTATTCGACTAAAAAATTTATTATACCACGGGATCTTCATAAGAAGAATTATTTCCATAAAGTATATGTAATTGGTCTTTAGTCAAAAGCGTATATCCAGTCATATTCATATCTTTTAGCTTAAAAAAGATTATTATTTTTTTCATGTAAGTGTTACTTGTTGTTTATTAATTGAATTTTGTAAAAATTCAAAAGCCTCGAATTTTTTAACTCCGGATTCATCGGCGACATCGCTAGGAGGAAAAAATATTTTTATAAATAAATTTCAAATTTCTATATTATAAAGGGATCTGATGAAAATTTAGCTCAATGACGTGAAGGAAGCTTATAATAAGATTTCAAAGCTGAATAGGTAAGGCTTATCGTTATGAGTAGGGTTGTCGGTTCCTGGCCAAACCGAACCGAAGAACCTAGGATTTTTCGGTTCAGTTCATCGGTTCGGTTTCGGATATCCGAAGAATTTTCAGGAAACGACCCTTGTTATGAGCCTGTTGATAGTAAAAGAGGAAAGAAGCTAAAAACCCTCTCTATTAATTCACGAACCGACGTTCGAGTCATTTTTTTCATTCTCCATTTTTATCGGGCCGGCCGACAGAGTCTTTTTCGTGCCAAAATTTGAGCCCGACTCGATCTTTCAGACCGGGCCGGATCGGGCCCTCAACCGTAATAAGATTTCCAAGCTGAAGAGGGAAGGATTCATCATTATGAGCCTGTGGATGTAGTAAAAGAGTGAAAAAACTCAAACCCCCCCCCCCTCTATCCATTTTTAAAATTTTGAATATAATTTCAAATAAATCCACGTTATATTCTCCTTTGTAAAAAATAGAGGTGTTCCATCTTTTGTCCGTATCTCCTTCTCGTATTTAGTAGTATTAAATTGCTTAGGCAAAATAAATTCTGAAGATGTTGAATTTGTAAGAGAACTTGTAGCGTTTAGTTCCTAATCATTTTAAATTTTATTTTGATAATTTTTTGATAATTTTAAGATTCAAAGACCTCCTCTATCTTTTTTGCACTCTCCAAAACACCCGAAGCTTCGAGTATCTTTTAATTTAAAAAATAATTAATTAATCAAATAATATAAAAATTTCAATAAATTTTCAATGTATCTAACCAAATCAAGCCACATTTGTTGGTCTTTGGAGCTGAATCCAATAGGTCCACTAATCATGTTAAGAATGCTTGGAATGCTTGTTAAATTCTGAAAATATCAAAAATATTTGAATCATAATATCCAAATCTCGGCTTTTTTGAATCCGAACCCGACTTTTTATCAACGAATCCTCTGATAATTTGTATGATTAAAGACCTCCTCTATTTCAATTCCAAGATTTCCTCTACCTCCTCCAGTTTAGACTATGTTAAGTTCAAACTCAAATAATATAAAATTTAGGGTCAGGGTCTTGAGTTTACCCACAGGTTAATAAAAAAGTGTGTCAGACTTAGTTATATTTCGAAACTACATAGAGACAAGGATCCAGACTTTCCTCCCAAAAATAGGATTTCCTAACTTTATTTGGGGCGGAAATCTCGATTAATGAAATCGAAAATTTATTTTGTATTTCGGTAGGATTGCTTGTTGTTTATGTTTTAATTAAATAGCTTGCCTCGATCCCTTTGCCTTCAGAATGTATTGAGAAGAGTGAGGGAGAAATAAAATCCACCTTTAAAAATTCCTCAGAATTTTAATCATAATAATTTTTAAAAATATTACAGTATCATTATGTTCAGGATCATCCTCAGCTGTAACACTAAAAAATCTGGGAGAGACCATTCTCATTGTTTTATTATCAATGTCTGAAGCATTATGTCCAGCTAATGCGTAGCCTAATTTAATCCCTTCTCGTAACATCTGAACAAGACGGCCGAAAGGTTCCTTCTTTTTCTTTGTATATTTTTCTGAACGCAATTTTTCCAGAAATTTGAAAATTTTTTGTGGGTCCTCGGCGATTTCGTTAAGCTAAAATAGGACAGATTTTTATCAGAATTGAAACAGGTTCCGGTTCAGAAGCTCAGGCTCAACTACAGTTCATGATATGTTATGATGATGTGACTATGGGGAACTTAGCGGAAATTATAGGTTTATCAAATCTAAATTTGAATCAATGATCTTCCTGGTTCTAAAAGTCTAAGGGCCTCAGATTCATAGAATAAGGCCTTCAGATTAATAGGGTCCCAGATCTAAGGACCTCATCTTCCTAGAATGTCTTGCCTCAGATTAATAAGGCCTCAGTTCTAAGTCCTTCAGATTCCTAGAATAAGGTCCTCAGATTAATAAGGTCTCAGATCGTAGGCTCTCAGCTTCCTAGAATAAGGTCCTCAGATTAATGAGGTCTCAGATCTTCATCTTCCTAGAGCCTCCCTCAGCTTCTTAGAATAAGGTCCTCAGCCCTCAGATTTTAAGTTTTGATGAACTGTTTCTGAGGGATTTAGAGCAAAGATAACACTGATTATAATAACTCACATCATCTTCCACCTCCCCAAATGCTCCTTGCCTTTTCAATCCTCTATAAGTCAAATGCCCAAGTTCCGGACTATCCCCCTCCTCAAAATTCTTTTTAATTTCCTTTCTACGTTTAGCACTATCACGAAGTCTTTCAACTGTTTTTTGCCATCTAAATTAAATTTTTTCCAGTTATATCTTCATTAATCGGATTAAAAATTCAACTAACGGAACAACATCCTTTTCGTGCTTTCCTTTTGCTTTCAAAACTTTTTTCATTAAATCGCGCGCAATCCTTCCTAGAGGGCTTAGCCTTGAGTGTGTTGTGTGTAATCCGTAAAAATTTTTTCGCATGATTATTTGCGGTTGATTTGTTTTTGAATTTTTTGGTGCTATCTTTGTGTGGTCTTTTGACTTGTTTTGTGTTGGATTAGTTAAAATTTTCTTTTCTGGAGTTCGTTTATTTTTTAAGGTGTCAGACTGGATTAAATGTAAATTTATAATTAAATTAAGTTAAAAAAATTTAATAAAAAATATTTAGCGATTTAATAAATTTAATTGGATAGGGGAAAGGGTTCTAAATTAAAAGATTAGTAAATGATATCATGGTTGGGAGAAGACTATCTTTAAAATGAATTCATTCCCTAATAGATAGCCACTCATTGAGACCCATATACATAATAAAATAGAAACCCAGAGCTTCCATTATGATATTTATCTTATGGACTGAATTAAGTCGAGGGAAAGCCTGGACCTGTTCCTGGACTCTGGAGTTTGATTTATTGACCTGAACTGGATCCTGGGCCTGTATTCAGGAAAAAACCAGACCCAGGAAAAACCAGGAAGGTCAAAAAATGCCTGGAACTAGACTCTGGGTACAGGAAAACCCCAGGCCTTAGTCCAGGTCCAGCTCGATCTCTAGTCATTTCCATCCTGGCTGTATTACAAAAAGATTATTCTAGGCCTCAAGCCCAGGGCTTCTATTATGTTATTAATCCTAGGCACTCATTAAGGTCAGAATGTTTTTCTGTATTACAAGATAAACACCAACTTCCTATCAATTTTAAACAGAAAATCAGCTATAATCAACTCCTCATAGGAATATTATACCTTGGGTGCTACTGTATAACGAGTTAAATCTCGAAAAATCTCACACTAGATTGAAGGCACCAACTTAAATTTTTTCCTAGAACCATACGATTTGGTTCTTAACGTCTTCAGTAGGGTGGTGGCGACCGGCTAATTTTTCACTGAAGCATATCAAATACAGAATATGAGCTTTTGAGCCGCTACAAGGAGAAATTAGCCGGTCGCCAATAATACTAGTAGATTTAGTTTTAATTTGAAAATAAATTGGGTCCGAACTTTGTGGGAAGCTAAGAGCTAACTAATGGAATTTTATAGTTAAATATACCATTATTTTATTATGATCATCCCTCAATTTTTGGAATATTTTATTTCTCATTTCAACAACATTTTGACGTTGTTGATTGTATTGTCTGTCACGATACCGTTCTAACCGAGAATTTTTCTGAATCAAAAATTTTTAAATGATTTTTTATCATCCTTAACCAACTTTTCTTGTAAAATTTTTTCCTTTAAAATTCCCATTAAATAGATCAGAAAGACATTTTGCATGTAAGGGTATGTTTGTTGCGTGTTTGGAGCAATGGCCAAAATCGTCACGGATTGGCTTTTTTAGTGTTTTTAGCCTTAAATTAATTTATAGTCTTAAAAATTAATTGGTTTGGGCTTGAAAATTTTATAGAATTCTGGAAAAATTTCCCTTAAAACATCGAGAATTCACTAGAATCAAGTTAAGCTCCAAAAAATAATAGTTTAATATATGTAGTTCCGAAAATAGAACCCCATGGGGCTCTATTTTTCACTATCCTCCAAAGGGGGGCTCTATTTCACGGTAGGGTTCTTATTCAGCTAGAGGGTTCTATATCTAACTACCCTCCAAAGGGGGGCTCTATTTCATGGTGGGGTGCTAATTCACGGTGGGGCTCTATTTTTCAACTACTCTTCAGATGGGGCTCTATTTCAGGAATAGATTCTAATTTAGTGGGGTTTTATTTTCAGAAATACGGTATGCATCGGAGTCTCCATAATTTTTATTAACTATTCTTAATGGGGTACACCTCGTTTCAGTCTGGGCTGAGTTCAGTCGCCCGACCTATAACCTTTAGAGATGCTGATAATTTTTAATTTTCTTGGTACTATTGGATAAAGCATTAAATAAGCTACAAAATACCAGAAAATCAAAATTCTTGACTAACTGGTAAAAAAGTTATGATCGAAAAAGTGCCAAAAAATCACGTTTTTTAAAAAAGTTGGTTTTTAGATCACAACTTTTTTATCGATTGGTATAAACTTCTAATTTTTTGATTTTTTGTAGTTCTTAGTATTCTCTATCCAATGGTACCAAGAACTTGAAAAAGTGACCATTCCTTGATGAGTTATAGGGTCCAGACTGAATTGAGGTGCTAGGCTACTTATGATTTATTATGTATTTGAAGGGGTACGGTATCGATAAATGAATACCTTTGATTAGCAATCGCAGCGAAAAGCGAAGAGTAGGCTTGATCAACCCCTTAAATATTAATTTTTAGGGAATTTATCAAAAAATATTCCTCACAATGTTGAAAAATCGCTTCAGCATGGTCATCCCTTATAGGTATGTTTTGTACCTTTTTGGAGAATTCTTCACGATTTTTTTGCCTTTGTTTCTATAAAAAAATTATTTTTAAATTGGCAAACAACAAATCTATGTTATAAAAATCCTCAGCTTTTTATCTTAACATTATCTCAAAAGGATTATTTTGGTGACATAAAATCACCGATATATACAAACAAAGTTCAACACGTGAATCTCCCAGACACGGGAATCCAAGTTAAACTTTTAACTCTAATACATATAAGGCTAAATCACACTCACAATATTAAAATCACAAAATTATCAGTCAAACGTGTGTGTTAAGTAGGGTTGAGGTTTTCGAGTCGGCCGACATTCGAGTCATTTTCTCGAGCCGGTCCGACCTAACTTTTTTGGGTCATTTCGATGCCCGGCTCGATCTTTCGGACCGGACCGAGTCCCCAGCCCCAGTGTTAATGATGGTCGACTTTATTTAAAGAATACTATGAAAGCTGCTTTAAAAAGAGAAGAGACATAAAGCAAAATTTTTGTTAATCTCAAAATAATTTTGAGGATATAAAATGGGAAGATTTTTGGATAAAAAGCTATCGGATGCTGTGACTGAGAGTGTCTATAATAAATAGAGACTGGGAGTGTAGTACGAAAATCGAGATCTCGAACCCTCTAGGTCTGGTCTCTAAAAATAACTCATTCTTTACTTCATCAGGCAACATTTTGCTAGAAGTATGTTGAAACAATTTTTTATTATTTAATTGTTTTTCTTCAATTAATTTGTTGGTTGTAATTATAAGGCGGGGATAAACGAAAAAATTTTCAAAAATAATATTTAAATAAATTAAACAAATTGTCAAATAAAGGTACATCTGAACATAAAAATTAGCTTATATACAAGGGATTATTTGGCATAAATCAAAATAATTATCGGGGTAATCAGTTAATTTTTGATGCTTGATCATTGATGTCTCCCTCTTCCCTTCTTTATCAGGATAAACAAAAAAACCCCATACACATCAGTAGGGGTTAAATGACCAAAATGTTTATCAAGAGGGTCATAAAAGTACAAAATTGGGCTCAAAATAGAAGCAAAAGACACTTACCTATATTTCTTCTGATAGAGCGAACTCTCTCTATTAAACCGACCCCTTCTAATAAACCGACCCACTAGTATAAGGTTCAAAAATAACCCGCCCGGGCCCGTAGTATAAGAACGAGTCGTAGTATGGTACTACAAGAATCTAGTCATTTGCCCAGGTAATTTAACCCATACACCTCGGTAGGTTTCATATAGTACGGGCTAACCAAGGATCAAATAACCTGGTAAATGACCTGGTCATCTAACCAAAAACCAGAGGTTTTTCTTATCTCGTTGAATCTCGAGGTACCTCTGGTAACCTGTTAAAGGTACCTCCGGTAACCGGTTAAAGGTACCTCTGGTAACAGGTTAAATGACTACAGACCACGTTCCTATAGTACGGGCCTTTAGAAGAAATATGGTAATTTAATATGCCACCTTATCAGCATAATATTCATGTTTATAAATATTTTATATAAATTAATATAAATTAGGAGAAAGTATGACTGAAGCTTACCCCAATTTTCGGATGATGAACTTTACTAATAAAAGTTCCTGTTTTTAATGTAATGTTTAAATAATCCAATTAGGGCGACAAAATTATTTTTACTTTTTTTTATCTTGTGAAGCTTTTAACTTTAAAATAATTTTTTTGAATAAAATAATATAATAGTATACAGCAGGGTTGCCGCGGGTACAAAAAATTTTCGGGTACGGGTTTCGGGTATCGTGTTGGAGCGTTTTCATTCCGGGTTACGGGTTTCGGGTTGGAAAATTTTCTTTTCGGGTATCGGGTTTCGGGTACAAAAAAAGGCCGGGTTTCGAGTTTCGGGTTTCGGGTTTCGGGCGGCAACCCTGGTATATAGTGCTGATCAAAAGTATAACCGCACTTTGTTTTATAGGTTTTTAATAGTGGGAGAAATCCACAAAAATTTTTGTGAACATATCTATCAATATAGATAAGGAATACAGAAGGAATAAAGTTCTGATGTACTCCTATCATCGAGATCTTGAAGCTCTAAAATCAACGGAAAACCGGGTTAGACGTCTTCAAAAAATATTTTCGACACCTTACAGGTATAATAAAAATTTTATTTTGAGCTTATTTGAGAGCCCTTAAAATTTGCTACAAAATGAACACCATGTTACGACCCGAGGTGTCCGAGATTTAACTAATGCGACGAGCACAATAATAACACTTTATCACACGAAGAAATAAACAATGTGTAGGCGAAGGGAATGGGACAGACGAAAGAGATCAGTGACTAGCCCCGCTAGTGTGATCCGATTAGACTGACGCATTCACTGGCTTTTATAGTAAACACTTTAAGGGCTGACGCCCATACACAACACACCAGAATACATTACGTTAAAGATGTTTTCTGTAAACAATTAAGTATAGGAATGGACTCAGACTTGATCTCGTTCAGAAATTGTAGTTATCTTGATTTTGGACTTGTCGATTTATAAAAATTGTTTTATTAAGACATACCGAAAGCTAAAAATTTTTTGCAGAATATTTTTTGTATTTAAATAAATTTTCATTTTTACTTCCATTTTTTAAAATAAAAATATTTTAGTAATTTATTAAAAAAAGGCCTGCAAAAATAGCAGAAATTTGGAAAAATTAAAAAAAGGAAGTATTTTTTCTGTATATAAAAATTGCTAATTTTGAATAATTACACCAAAAATAATTTTAATTTCAATTATTTAAATTAATAATTAAACAATTTAAATCCAAAATAAACCCAAATTTCTATTTAATAAAATATTTAATTAAAATTTAAAAGTCAACTATGAAGCTTATTATTATTCTTGTTTTTATCGCAATGATATTGGCAACTTTGTCAGAAGCTGGAAAGTTGAATCAGTTTTCTAGCGAATTAAAGTTAGTTAAAATCCAATTATCCCTCTTAATTTCTATTATCTTTCTGCGCCGCAGGCAAAAATTTTGAGAATTTTGAGGTCCTTAAGCCAGATTTCTTCCATTTTTCAGCGCCGCAGGCGAAATTTTTGAAAATTTCGGAGGCCGTAGGCGAAAAAAAAATCACTTTTTAATGTTCAAAGTAAAATATTTTAAGAATTTTAGAGGGTCAAAATCTCATAATTACTCCATGTAAAAATAGAATAATTTTTAAAACAAAATTAAAATTATTAAATAAGTTATTTATGAAAAAAAATATTAAAATTCTTTTTTAGCGAATAGGAATCGAACCCAATATTAAATCATTAGAGCAGGGTTCGCATTCCTACTTTTTTAAAAGTATTCTACTTTTAAATCGACCTCCATGCTTACGAAATTGAATTTATACTTTTTTGAAAGTATATACTTTTTTTTTGATTAAAAATGAAATTGGGGAAGGGATTGGGCAAAAAAGTGAATTTTCTGGCCTACGGCCTCCAAAATTCTCAAAATTTTCGCCTGCGGCGCAAAAAATGGAAGAAATCTGGCTTAAGGACCTCCAAAATTCTCAAAATTTTCGCCTACGGCGCAAAAAATAAAAGACTTTGTGGCGCCTTCGGCGCCACAAAAGGTGCATTGAATTTGGCAAAATGCTCAGTTGAAACAAGAAATTATTAGAAAAGATTAATTTAGGAGAAAAATATGAAAGATTTGAGGACGAATAAATATTTTATAATTTAATTTTGAGACTACTTTTTTTTTGCAAATTTTCTCCCTATATACTTTTTTATCGAGATTTTGATACTTTTGAGTGGCATTTTGTCGATGCGAACCCTGCATTAGAGACTTTGATGAAGCCAAGCACCTTCACCACTCAGCTACCCGCTCATATAATGGAGAATGAAAGGAATTAAATATATTCCTTTAATTTTCCTATTAACACCAAGTACGAGAAGTACGAGCTCGT
This sequence comes from Meloidogyne enterolobii, assembly GCA_963681835.1. Lineage (NCBI taxonomy): Eukaryota > Metazoa > Nematoda > Chromadorea > Rhabditida > Meloidogynidae > Meloidogyne > Meloidogyne enterolobii. The sequence continues at coordinate 2,582,891 of CAVMJV010000029.1, forward strand.
ACTTAGGCCTCGTACTCGTACTTTTCACTTTTTTTGGCCTCGTACTCGTACTTCGTACCAGGTACGAGTACGAGGTACGAGTACTAATTTTGGTACGAGCTTCGAAGCACTGGTCGGAACAGTCAGAGATGTCGGAAATCGAAAGAGCCGGGAATCGCAACTGGCTCAAAAGTCGGAAATCGAAAATAGAAAATCAAAATTTTTTTCGGAAATAGGAATTCCGAACTACCTCTGATTCAATCGATGAAATAATTTTTTTAAGTTTTGATTATAATTTTTTATATTTAATTTCAGGAAAAGCGTAGATTACCATGGTGGGCAAGAAAAACCTCCAATAAATAATCGTCAATAAGACAAGTATATAAAGTAAATGTGAAAGAACCTTAATTTTGGGATTAATGGATAATTTTGGGATTTAATTTTGGGATTTTTATTACAATTTTATTTTACTTTTTTCATAAAGAATTATTTCTATAATTATATATTTATCATTATTAAAATCTTATGTTGGTAATTTAACTCCTGATTGGGTGTTCATGAGATTTTATCTCATAATAGCCTTCATTCTATAAGGTTTAAACCTTCACGATCTTATAGATAAACCAACTCTTTTTTCGATAATTTTTTATTTGATAGTTAGTTCTTGCTTAACATTCGTAGGAACATTGCTTAACATTAATAATGGTACACCGAAAATACCGTATTTCTTCTAATAGTGCGACTGTCGCTATTAGACCGACCCTTTCTATTAAACCGACCCCTAGAAGAACGTTGAATAATAAACCGACCGTTTGCACTATTAAAAGAAATATAGTAATCTACGTTCTGTTTAAATTGTTAGACACTATGTGAGAGTTACATAAATGATACTTCCTAAATTTAAGAGAATCTGCTTATAAAGTACGAGTATCTTAGACAAAAAAGGTATCCAAAAATGAGGTTCGATCATCTTATTTTTACAATTTATTTAGTGTTTATTTTTTAAATATAAATTTTAATTTTTCCAAGAGTATTTAAAAAATTTTTGGTTACATATTTGAATAATAGAGAATGTCTCATTCTTTAATTCTGGCTTTTGCCGGCTTCTTTCTATTCCAAATTGTAGAAGCTTCTGTTCAAGATTATTCAGACAATTCAAAACATAGTAGAAAAATTTTTTAATTTTTTAACTGACAATCATAGAGTCGGTATTATCATTCCAAAATCCGACACCGATTTTTTTTCAAAATACCGTACCGATTAACGGGGATTTTTATATTATGAAGCCAACGAGGATTTAGCTTCATAATTTTGATAATTTTGATAAGAATCATCAAATCTAGCCAATCTTGGTATTATTCGACCAATCTCGAAGAGCTCTTTCGAATGATCTATAATAAATTATATATCAAAAAAAGCTCAAAATGGTCAAGTAAATGGAGAAAAAAAGGAGGGGCGACTTACTCGATTAACTCTAATTTTCATTGGAAAATTAATTATTTAAGATGAGAAAACTTTTGAGATTTTGGTTTCCGGAGGACTTAAGTCCGAAGCTGATATGAAACTTCTTTTTGAATCTGCTAAGACGAATTTAATTGAAAAACAAAACAATTTGAATCAAGCTTTGACTGAATTAAAACAAGCTGAAGAGACTTTATTTAAATTATCTTCTTTAATTAGGTATGTAATGTTGAACCTCAAAATATCATACACCCCCACCTCCCGCCCAATAAAATATGTATCTTAATTCAATTTAGGATAATTTTTCAAACCTTCGGAAGGCTCAGGAAGCTGTTTTCCGATAAGCCCCTATTTTGCAAACCGTGAGGTATTAAAATTGATCGTCCTACTGTTAGACCCACCTCCCTCCCCGGCCAATAAAAGATGCAGCACCCAATTTAAGCAGCACCCAAAAGCTGTCCCAATTTAAGCAGCACCCTAAAGCTGTCTTTCCGATAAGCCCCTATTTTCCTAACTATGGGGTATTGTAATTGAGGTACGACTGTATTAACATTTTTCAAAATTAATTTAGCATAAAATATTAAGCTTTTCAACCCAAAAACATTTGCGATCTGATTTGGAGTTTCGTAAGTTTTATTAAAAAGAACAAAAAACTTTTTACTAATTCTATTTGAAAAGGTGCGAAATGCATATTCTGTCAAATGATGGCAAATGCTACTAGAAACGTATCTATATTCAAATTTCGAAAAATTTTAAATCCTCTATAAATATTACTAGGATTTTGGGCACTAAAAAGGCGAAAATAGGCTCCTATATAGGCACTAAAATGCTGCCAAAATAGACGAAAAATTTCTTAAAAATAACACCAGATTTGAACGTTTCAGCATCAGGCCAAAAAAGATTATTTTGCCTAAAATCCTTGCCCTATTGATAAAATTAAACTTCCAGGCATACTACTAGTTTACTGATCCCTAACAAATATTAAGAAATGCCTTATCGATATTATCGTGGAATGCCAGTTGGTAGTCGAGCCTAGCCAGTAGTGATGTTCGGGTATCCCGACTCCCGACACCCGACTCGGGAAATTTCCCGAGTTTTCGGTCTCCCGATCCCGACCCCGACTCCCGATACCAATTCCCGACTTAGTCGGGAAATTTTTACACCCCTAAGAATGGCTTTTTCTGATAAAATTTTATTTTTGAAAGGAAAAAATAAAGAAAAAAATAAAAAAAGAGAAAGGAAAAATAAAATATTTAAATTTTTTCCCATATAGCTATTGTTGAGATGTGGTTGAGTGGTTAAGTTGAGTGACTTCAGTCGCTTTGTTGGGGCTAGGTTCGAGTCCAGGGATGGGAAATGTTTTTAAATAATTTTTCCAACCAAAAATAAATGGTTTTAACATTGATTTTGATTTTAAAATTTTTAAGTTATTTTTTTCAATATTATAAACGTCAAAAAATTCTCGAAATATTGATTTAGTCATGAATTTTCAAAAAATTTTCGCCTGCGGTGCAGAAACTGAAAAATATCTGACTTCTTAGTCTTCAAACTTAAAAAATTTCGCCTGCGGCGCTGAGGGAGGAAAAATTTCACTCTTAGTCTTCTAAATTTAAAGTCTCACATGCGGCTGAGAAAAAGGATGAAATCTAGCTCATTGGCTTTCCATATCCCAAAATTTTCGCGTCCGGCGGTAAATATTTCTTTACATTTCTCAAAATTATTCAAAGTATTTACTCCTCCCCTTTCTGGATTGCGTTTATTTAGACTTTGTAACTGCTGCTTCTCTAAGAAAATTTTACTCAAAGCCTCCAACTGGCTTCTTATTTCTTAAAATTTTCGCCTTCGGCGGTGAATAAAGGCCGAAGTCTGGTTCTTAGCCCTTTAGACTTAAGAAAATTTTCGCCTGCGGCGCGGACAAAGGATTTTAGATTAAGTTTGATATCAAAAGACTGTCGAGAGTGATCATAACATCAATGGCGTATCCAGGAGGTTAGATGTCTGGCTCTCTGACCTTCCAAAATTCTCAAAATTTTCGCCTGCATTGAAAAAATTGGTATTTTTGGCGCCGAAGGCGCCAAAAATTTTTTGTTGTAAATTCCCGACTCCCGATCCCGACTCCCGAGGTCATTTCCCGACCCGACTCCCGTTTCCCGATTCCCGAGTTTTTTCTTCTCCCGAACATCACTACTAGCCAGTCAAACCAGTAAACTAGAAGATTACCTAGAGGGTTCGGCTTATAGAAGCTGAATGGATCAGATAGAATAATTGATAAGATCAGGAAATTTAGATTATAAATGCCTCAGATGTTACATTAACTGGACTATTTTCTGTGGAATCCATTGAGAAGAAAGAGGCACCTATCAGGAGTTTTTCTCAAAGCGTTTGGTCAAACATCAACAAAATTGCTCTTTCGGTATTGTCTGATAATACAGTCTGTTCAACAGCAACCGGCTTCTGCCGTGATAAGTAATGTTTTTTCAGTTTTTATTACAGTTGGGGGTTTACGTTAGTTTCAGTTGTGGGTTCATTAGACTAACACTGTCCGCAATCGAAAAAAATCTGAACCCATAAGTGCAAATCCAAAGCTTGTGAAAGCTCTGGTTTTATAGTTTCTGTCTGCTTATTTTAGCACAGAGGTGGATCGGAATTCCGATTTCCGGTTTTTTTCTTGCGATTGACGAAAATAATTTTGATTTCCGAGTTCCGAAATTTGAGCGAGTTCCGATTTCCAGCTCTTCCGATTTCCGTCAACTCTGACTGTTCCGACCCACCTCTGCTTTGGCCAGAGATTTCATTGTCTTTAAGACCAATCTGTACAATATATAATAATTCATTAATAAATCTATAAATATAATTTCTATTATACAGTACACGATATAACGTAATGTTTAAACAACAGAAAGTGCCTTGTATCATTTGCAAAGAAGGGCTGATAATAGTGAAGGAGGTTATCGCTGCCCTCGTTGATAGCTTTTCTATTTTGAAAATTGGCTGCGGAAATAGAAAGATTTGCCTACGAAATTTTAAAATAATAAATGAATTAAATAATTTTGCTCAAGATATGTCGGATGAAGGGTACGTAGAACTTATTTGCAAAGAAATGTTATTATGTGATGAATGAAAATTTGTAGAAAAATTATTTTTCATATCATATATCCCCTCAATCTCCACAAAGGCTGACGGATAGTTGGAAATTTTTGGATATCCTGTATCCGAATCAAAATTTCGTATATCCGGCCTTCTTTCGAAGGCCGGCCTTCTTTTTTATATCCGGCCTTCTTTCGAACTCTCCACCTCTTCATATCGTTATTAAACTCGATTTTTGCTTTTTGTCAATCCGGGATTCATGTCACTCTCATGTCACTCCGGATACTCTGTCCAGCTTCAGTCTACTTATTAATTTCCACACACCATGATAAGGACACTGATTATAAAATTAGATTTTTTTTATTTTTATAATAATTATACTTTTAACTCAAAGATAAAATCTTTTCTAAATTTATTATTTATTTACCCAAAATTCGTCATTTTTAATAAAAAAAATAAGTAAACAAAAAATTGTTAAATTTTAGTATTTTTATTTTTTATTGAGCGAAAAATAACAGCGGAAGTACATCGAACAAATATTTTAAATAAATAAATAACATCCTCATTTATTCCAATAAAAAACAACACAAAAGGACTGTGTTTTTAATGTCGAGAGTGGATGACAGGGATGTTTGGGCGTAAAGCAGGACAAGGCGGGGGGACTTTAAATTTGACTGATTAGGGCCTAGGAATATGAAAATTTTGTATAAATATGGTTTAATATGTTCGATAGGTCCTCTAAAAAATTTCAGAATTTTTTCAGAAAAAATCAGAATTTCTGAGAAAAAATTCTGATTTTTTTAAACTAAATAGTCAGGTACCCTAAAGGTTGGGACTTAAAAGTGAATGCTGAGAGCCCAGGAATATGAAAATTTTGTATAAATGTAGCTAGATATGTTCGTTAGGTCCTCTAAAAATTTCAGAAATTTTTTCAGAAAAAATCAGAATTTTTGGGAAATAAATTCAGAATTTTTTAATATAGTGAGAGTTTAATTTCAGAAAATTTTTCATTTTTTTTATTATAAAAATACCGTCTTTATTCGAATTTTTTGAGCATAACTCCTGAAATAAATATCCTAAAAATCTGAAATTTGACGAAAAGGTAGACAACAACATCCAAAATATTTTTTTTAATTTCAGAAAATTTTCAAAAAAAAAATCAGAATTTTTGGGAAATAAATTCAGAATTTTTTAATATAGTGAGAGTCCATTTATTATAAAAATACCGTCTTTATTCGAATTTTTTGAGCATAACTCCTGAAATAAATATCCTAAAAATCTGAAATTTGACGAAAAGGTAGACAACAACATCCAAAAATTTTTTTTAATTTCAGAAAATTTTCAAAAAAATCAGAATTTTAATTTCAGCATTTTTTAACTAAATAGTCAAGTTACTCCAAAATTACCCTATTATTTTCGAATTTTTTGCCCATAACTTCCGAAATAGATAACCTAAAAATCTGAAATTTACCGAAAAGATAGACAACAACATCCAAAAATATTTTTTAAAAATTTCAGAAATTTATCCAGCCTCTTCCTTTTTATTTCACTTATGCGCGCCTTGACACCCCGCGCCGTGCGTTCTTCCATCCACGAGAGCGTGACTAATATTATAAAGAGGCGGAAAGAAGATTATTTATTTATTTAAACACACATTTTTCAAGGATTTTCAGACTCTCCATTTTTCTTTAATTCCACATTTTCTGGATATTTTTAATTTTAAAAATTTTTATATTGTCCCCATGTCATGCAAAAAAAAAATTTTTTTTTTAATTTACTGATAAAAATGTTCAGAATTTTTTGTTAGAATTCTTTCTAATAAGGAAATTTGCCTACTTCCTGGAATTAAAAATAATTTTAATACCGTATTTCCTAAAATAAAACCTCCCCCTTCCCAATGTGGAGCTCTTATAACAGATCTACAGGTTGGAGCTCTCATGCAGGTTTGGGCTCTAATTCAAAGTTCAGAATGGGCTCTTTTACCATTTACCCTCTCACAAAGGCGAGGCTTTGGGGTATAAGTAGGATATGATCTATCTGTCTACCAAATTTCATCCCGAAGTCCCGCGGACACCCTACAACCCCTTCTTGCTATTGCCTACAGTTAAGTAGCTTTCCTCCAAATCAGAGGTGAGTCTGAATTCCGATTTCCGAATAAAAATTTCCGATTTCCAAGTTCCGAATTTTGAGCCAGTTCGGATTTCCCGCTCTTCCGATTTCCAGCACCTCTGACTGTTCCGACCCACCTCTGCTCCAAACCTTGTTAAAAATACCCCAAAAAACGTTTAAAATTCTAAATAATTTCCAATTATTTGTTCTTTTAAATTTTCAAGTACACAGTACAAGAAAAATTTATAAAAAAAGGAAGTGAAAAAATAGAAAAACACGTTGGCGTTTACGTTTATAATGAGTCTAGTTTTTATTTTAAGTACACAAAAGTTAACAAACAAACAAATATTGTGTTTATATTTTTAAATTTTAAAATGAATATATTTTTAAAATATTTTTTACATAAATCAATTTTTATTTATAAATTTTTGATTTGTCCGCCTGTACTTGTTAAGGCTGTAATAATTTTTTAAAATATTTTGCTAAGTATTTTAGGTCACTAATAAAAAATACGATAAGACATCTCCTCCTAGTTCTGATCCTCTGAATTCACTCATTCAAATGTCGTGGGGAATCCACCCCTGAAGACCTACACCCCCAAGACATACACCCTGAAGACCTATTTACCCGGAAGACCTACACTTTTTGATTAACTCAAATTATTTATTTTTTTCTTTTTACGAGTTTAATAGGTGAGCCTGAGGGATTAAAGGGGATCACTATCCACTTTAAAACCTCGAATCCATCGATATCACCCTTAATCCCTCCTAGTTCCTCTTTACCTCCTTTAAATCCCCCGATTAACTTGTAAAGAAATAAAAAGTAAAAAATTTTGTAGATAAAAAATTGTAGGTCCTCAGGGTGTAGGTCTTCAGGGTGGAGATTCTTCAGGGTGTATGTCTAGAGGGTGTAGGTCTTGAGGGGTGGACTCCATTTTTTTAATATTTTTAAGTATGTTGTCACTAATAAAAAAATACGATAAGCCATCTCCTCCTAATTCTGATCCTCTGAATTCACTCATTCAAATGTCGTGGGGTTGCGAGCTTCTCTGGACTGCATAGCTAGGAGTCTGATCCCAACTTATCTAATCAAGCTAAAAATTTACTTTAGACACGGTTCCTCATTCATTAAGGCTTTTAAATATATTTTAAAAATTCACTTAAAAATTCACCACAAAATTCGCTTGCTGCAAAAATTTAGCTGCAAAGATTACTTAAAAGTTTACAAAAATAGTTGTTCCGCTATTTACTTTCCTTCTTTTTTCATTCTAAATTTAAAACTATTCGCTTTTCTATTAATAGATTTTGGGACGCAAAATTTGTTTTTTTTAGTCTATTTCATCGTCTGTCTTTGCAAAATTACAGCAGAACCTCCTCAGGACTGATAAAACTTTATCTTATAACGAGAGATATACTAAACATGGGGTATCACTAAGGCAGCTTGCCAATTTAATTTTCCATTAGTCAATCCAAAAACAGATGATTGAATTTGGGTAAATTACAAACTGAAAAAATTTAAATAAATTTTTTGGGTCATTTCTTACTGTATTTATTCAAAATAATTGGCGCTGAACCGTCCTGACATGCCTTTTTATTTTTAATGGGTACAGCCTAAGTAGGCGCGAGGCCATAACGGCGCAAAGCCATAACTTGCTTCAAGATCTCCAAATCTTACCAAATTTAGTATCAAACGATTCCTCTCATCGAGCTGAAGAGATTGGTACTAAAATTGATAAAGGCCTGAAATTTTCCAGCAAGTTATGGCTCTGCGCCGTTATGGCCGCGCGCCTATTTGGGCGAGTCCCATTTTTAATTTATTCGCAATTTCTTTAATAAATTTTCTCATTTAGAATGATTTACAACCAAAAAAATGTATGGGTTTCCCAAAAATATTATTAAATATTTTTGTGTAACACAAAAATATTATCATCCCCAAATATGGAAAGACTAAACTCATGCATTTTTTGTAAATTGTTGTAATTTTTTATAGGCGTCAGTGGAATTTCCCATCATTTGATGAGTGAACGGAGAGTAATCGAATGAACGGAGAGTAATCGAACAACTCCCCCCCCTTTATTCGCATGCATTAAAATGAGGGAGACTAGGTCGATTTCGGCGTGGGGCCGTTTTGGCGCGGGCTTATAAAACAGTTAATTGGTTATCTAAAGGGGTAAAATTTTGCGATAATAGCCTTCTTTTGGCAATAATAGGCAAAAATAGCCCTCTTATGTTCATCTAGGACCTCTAAAAATTTCAGAATTTTTGGTCCAGAATTTCTGAAATTATGGCCAAAAATCAGAATTCTTCCAAAAACGCCCAATTTTTGAGGTTTTTCGACTATAACTTAAAAAATATTTGATGAAAAATTCTGAAATTTCTGGAGGAGGTAGTAAAGGATGTTAAAGAAATTTGGTAAAATTTTCGTAAATTCAGGATTCGCCCAAGTGCCAAATTTAAGCCTCGCGCCAAAAATGTCCCGGCGCCTAAATAACCCCTTCGCCCCTCGCGCGCGCGCCAAAAATGTTCCTGCGCCTAAACGTCCTCATTCCCTCTTCCCTTGTGGTCTGCCCAAAAAAGACTGCGAATATATGGGGCAATCGACGAGACATAAAATAATATTCCCTTTGGTCCACATGAAATTCTTTCTTGTTTATTCATCTTTCGTTACTTAATTTAGAATTTCTTTCAAAATTATTTACTCAATAAAATTAATATTTAATCATTTTTAAAGAAAAATTTTAAATATTTGAAAAAGTTAGCCCCCCAAATTTTTTGAGAATTTTATTTTTCTCATGTTATAGACTAGACTCAAACATCCAAAATTTCAATAACTTCCCCATTAATTTTAGAAAATTTTTTGGAGGATTTTCTGAAAGACACGCCCAATTAGGCGCGCGGCCATAACGGCGCAAAGCCATAACTTACTGGAAAATTTCTGAATCTTACCAAATTTGGTATTATACGATTCCTCTCATCGAGCTAAAGAGATTGGTATCAAAATTGATAAGGTCCAGAAATTTTCAAGCTAGTTATGGCTCTGCGCCGCGCCTAATTGGGCTGTACATGGATTTTCTTTATAGTTCCCCTTATTTTTCCAGGAACCGAGAACTCTGGTCTTGCGTTTTTAAGACCCCTATGGTTTTCAATAGCCCCTAATGGACTCCTTCAGATACTCGACTGACCCCAAACGTGTTTAACCTGTGCGAATATCTTTTTAGAACACAGCCCAAGTAGGCGCGCGGCCATAACGGCGCGAAGCCTCAACTTACTGGAAATTTTCTGACCTTTATCAATTTTGGTACCAATCTCTTCAGCTCGATGAGAGGAATCGTTTAATACTAAATTTGGTCTGATTCGGAAATTCTGAAGCAAGTTATGGCTTTGCGCCGTTATGGGCGTGCGCCTAATTGGGCGTGTCCATCGCGAATATACTATGTATTTTCAGAGAAAGAGAAAAACGAAAAGAAAAGTCTGTTGATAGGCTAAAAGTCATTTTTTTTTGTTTTTTAGTTTTAAATTTCTAAAAAATTTAAAAAATTTTTTAGAAATTTTTCAGAAAAATTTTTTTCTAAAATTTCCTGTCAAAAAATTCAATTTTCGCCCAAAAATGGAAAATTCAATCAACGGCGACGTCAAAAACATTTCTGGAAGGAAAACAACAAATTCTGCACAGACCAACGGACAAACACACATTCCAGCTTCAAATCATTCCTCGCCGGCCAGAAATCCGTTAAATAGCAATTTGGGGGTAGCGAGGAGAAGACGAACTGTGATTAAACGGGGAAATGAGCCGCCAGCTGCTACGAGGTTTTTTTTAATTTTAAAAATTTTTTGGGGGTTCAGGTTGGGGTGGACTTTTTTTCGGGGTTTATAGGCTCCTCTAAAAAATTTTTTCTTAACTATTTTTGGGATTTTCAGTCTTTTCGATTTTTTTTAATTTTTGGCTGTTTTATGTAAATTTTTGTATAAATTTTGGGCAATCTGTGGCTGTGATCTAGTGTTAACCCATTTAGTTGGTCAATATTATTGAGCGGAACCGGACCGATCCGGCCGGATTTTTACGGAGTCCGGATCCCAAATCCGGATTTTTTTTCGCGATCTCCGGATTTTTTCCGGACCGGATTAATCCAGAAAAATCCGGCCGGATCCGATCCGGCTTCATTGCCAAATTCGATTTCTGAATCCGGAAGAATCGATTTTTCCGCTCACTAGTTGGTTTGTATATTAGGGATTAAGCTGGTTGACCAAGGCCTGGGGTTTTTCCTGTACCCAGAGTCCAGGTATTTCAGACTTTCTTGGGTTTTTCCTGGACTACAGACCCGGATCAGGCCCAGGTCAATAACTCAATACCCAGAGTTCAGTCGAAGGCCCAGGCTTATTAATTTTTCTTTTTTAGTTCTTCAAATGCTTGGGACTCCCATACTTGTCTTTCTGCAGAAGAAAAGTCTAGGCTTGAGGCTGTCCAAAGGGAGTGGCGTTTAAGTCGACCTAAAGCTAAACAGCAATTGTGGTCCAAACAGGTTTCTTATGTTTTTTTTGGAATTTTTGGGGTCATTTTTTCAATAATTTTTTGTTAAGCTTTCTAATTTATTTGAGTTGGGAGGGTATGAGAATGCTGTTTTTTGTAAACTTTTATTTTTTCGTGTTATGTATGGTCCATACCAGGTATGTCACAGGTTAAGAAAAAGTCTGGTCTTGCCTTCAAAATTCTATTTGGATCGGGTTTTGGGTCGAAAAGGGTCGGGGCTCGGATCATCTCCAAAATTTTTTTAAACAAAACAAAATTTTCTAAAAATCGTTTCGTTAACGAAATCGACAAATCTTCGTGGTTTTTTTTCGGCTAGAAATTTTTTTCAATATCCAAAAAAAATACTTTAAAGCTCGAAAAATAGTCGTTGTCTTTTATGGCCTTTTTTTGTAATTTTTTACCTTCATTTTTCATGTTTTCTGGGCTTTTTTCATTTTCCAACCCTCTAGAGCCTTCTCAAAAATTCATTCACCTCTCTTTTATTTTTTCTTCCAAATTTTTTCATACCAAAGGTTTTGGCCTTTTGATTTGCAAATTTTTGAAGTTTGGGCCCTTCTATTATTAAAACCTGTGGGTTTATGCTTGTTTATTTTCCTATTTCCGGAGCTTGAGTCCGTTTATTTTTCATTCTTTTAGGTTCCGGGCCCTTCTATTTTACATTTTTCTAGACCTTTTTTCAAAATTTTTGTTCTATTCCTTTCTCATCTTTTCTAGTTCTCCACTGGCAGCGGCGCTCCTTCACCAGCCGATACACTTGTTGGCACTCCCCCAACTGCAATACCTTCTCCAATATTTCAACAGGTTTTTTTCGAATTTTTTTAAAATTTTCTTCCAATTTTTCAGTTAAATCTCGCAAAATTGCCCGTTGTTTCCGAAGCCTTAAAACAAAATGCGATAGACTCGGTAGATGCAATAACCCCCATAACTCTAATTCCGGCAGCTGCTGTAGCTGAAATTAAACAACAGGAAGAGGAGGAACGGAGAAAATTGTCTGAGGATTATGATGAGGACTATGACGAGGAAAAACCGATCGACAAATCTCCGGGTTTTAATTTTTATAATAAAATTTTTTCTGATACACAGGGTCTCCTTGGGGTAAAAAAACCGAAATCAACGAAATCTGCCTTGATTTGACAAAGTTATGACATTAAGTAGACCTATCAGAGTCGGCGACTTATGTCATACCTTTGTCAAATTTTGTCCGATCACGCCGATTTTGGTGTCATTCGACACGGGGGAGGGACGAAGTAATTTTACCTCTTTGTGTCTAGGCCAGATCCGTAATTATGGGATATGGCTAATTAGGCGATACATCCGTAATTAGGGGATACTTTCTAGTCTGTATTCCAAGAGGGTCAATTTTAGGGGGGGGGGGCTAAGATAAAGTGTGCGCCAAAATTTTTCCCTTTACCCCATTTCAGGGGGAGGCTTTAGCCCTAGAAGCCCATGGCTACGCTCTGGCTGTATTTTTTAGATCTAGAGTCAAGATAAAGGAAATCAAAGCATTTTTCATTGTTTCTTGATCTTTCCCTGACTGGCATGAGTCAAGAATTAGTTCAAGGTACTCGATTAGAACAGGGTTCAAGGACTTTTTTTTTAAGATTTCCGATCTAAAAATTCGGTTACTTGAGAATCTATTTTTTGGTAGGGTTTGACAAAATAACCAAAGCCAACTTTTTCGTTATACTCCGAAATTAAACTTAAAAACCAAGACGAATCCTTCGATTTTTTTATTTTTATGTTGGTACCTGGGTCTTAACCTCTTTTTTTTCAAAACTTCCTATTTTTCTTCTAAACTCTCCTAAACTTTTTTCTATTTGTTAAGATGGTCGCTTCCTCAAATTTGACGAAGAATTGGGTCGTGGATCGTTTAAAACTGTCTATCGTGGTTTAGACACAGAAACAGGTTTTTTTTTGAATTTTCTGAATTTTTTCGAAAAATTTCTTTTTTAGGCGTAGCCGTCGCTTGGTGTGAATTACAAGAACAAAAATTAAGCAAGCCTGAAAGACAACGTTTTAGAGATGAGGCTGAAATGCTTAAAGGACTTCAACACCCAAACATTGTCAAATTTTATGATTATTGGGAAAGGACAGATGGAAAACGGAAGTTTGTTTGAATTTTAAATTTGAAGGGGGGGGGGGGTGGGGATTTTTGGGGCAAATTTTTTTAGGATTTTGTGGGCTTGGAAAATTTTTTATATTCTAATTATGGCAATTTTAGGAGTTGAAGATTTTTTTGGGTTAAGAAAATAAAAATTTACTACGGGATCATATCGATTTTTGGTTAGCAGTTAGAATTTTAATTTAAAAAATTCCTTTTACGATTTTTTAATTTTGAATTTTATCTTCAACTTTGGAGTGTCTGAATTTTTGGTGCAAAATTTTTTTTGAATTTTTGTGGCTTGGGAAAAAATTTTTTTACAACGGGAATTTTAAGAATTGAAGATTCTTTTTTTTTGGTTAAGAAAATAAAATTTTTAAAATTTTTTTTGACTAGGCGATCATTTCGGATTTTTTTTTGTTAACGATGAAAATTTTAATCTGGAAAAAATTCTTTTTTGTGGGGTACGAATTTTTAAAAATTTTTAGAGGTCAAAAAAATTCCTAAAAAACTTTTAAATTACGGAAATGAATTTTTTCCCGGAATTTGATTAAAATTTAAATAAATTTTTTTGATTAGGCTGATTTTAATTTGGGAAATAGTATTTTTTATTTTTGTGGTTAAGGAAAAAAGTTTTCAGATTAAAAAATTATTTTTTTAATTTTACCACGGTAGGGGGCCTCGAATTTGAAAAATCGCGGGCCTTGAATTTGGCCCGAAAAAAACTTGAAAGTCGGTCCGGTTCGAAAAAGCCAACCCTGAACAAAATGTTTACAATTTTAAAATCTTAATTTTTTAGGTATATTGTCCTAATCACTGAATTGATGACTTCTGGGACTCTCAAACTTTATTTGAAACGTTTTAAACGAATTAATGTCAAAGTTCTCAAATCTTGGTGTCGTCAAATACTCAAAGGCTTATATTTTTTGCATACTCGTCAACCTCCTGTTATTCATAGAGACTTGAAATGTGATAATATTTTTATTACTGGAACTACTGGAAGTGTAAAAATTGGGGATTTAGGTTTGCCAAATAAAATTTTTTTGAAATTTAAAATTGATGGGGAAATTTTTGGAAGGGGGGGGGGGCAGGGCTATAGAGGGAATAGGGCATGGAGGGAGAGAAGGGGATAGAGGGGGATAGGATTTAAAATTCTTGGTATGGGTAAATTCTATTTAGAAAAGGAGATGGGGAAAGATAAGGGAGTAGCCAGGGCGTCTTTTTCTATAGCCCGTCTTGAAATGTGTAAAATGAATTAAATTTTGGGAGGAAAATGATCAGAAAAGTGAATTTTTACGCCTACAACCTCCAAAATTCCCAGAATTTTAAAAAATGGAAATTATGTATGTACAAAAAATTTGGGTTCGGAAGGCCAAAATTTAGTCCCCATTTTATCGCCCTCTCCTGAAATCGGTTTCCTGGCTATGCCCTTTGTGAAAGCTGCGCCCCTTTAGACAACTCCGTTAGGGACATGTAAATGTTGTTCGGTACATGTTTGTGTCACAAAACCTGTTACTAAAAAATTTTTGAAAATCCTAACGACTTTCTAAACTCATGACATCCCTTATTTGTCATGGGAGGCGAAAGCGCATAACAATAAACTGCCAGGAGGGTTTCAGTATCAATGCCTACCAGAAGCTAAGCTTTTACCTCGCCCTTACAACTTTAAATTTGTTTTAAAATTAAAAATTTATTAAACTTCTATTTCAGGTCTAGCCACTCTCAAAAATAAATCTCATGCAAAAAGTGTTATTGGAACACCAGAATTTATGGCACCTGAAATGTATGAAGAACAATATGATGAAGAAGTTGATGGTATAATTTTTAATTTAAATTCCAAAATTTATTTTTTTTCGGAAAATGGGAGAGAATTAGAATTCCCTCCCGGAAAATCAGAATTCTCATCATCATCAGAATCAGAATTCTCTCCCAGAAAATGGGAGAGAATTCTGGGAAGGGGCAGAAGGATCTCTGGTTTTTCAAAAAAAAATTCGGGGATAGTAAACGGGAATTCCTGAGAAAAAAAATAAATTTTGGATTTTGGGAGAATGTGTTGGCTTGGATTTACGATAGAATTTTAATTTTCGGGTTCGGCAGATCGAGGGGAATTCGGGGAAACCGTCGTGAAATCCCGATTTTTGGGACGTTTTTTGGCGGACGGCAGGATTCATGAACCCCAACTCTAGGACAGTTTAATAAAGGAGGGAAAATTCGCGACAAATTTTTTAGATTTTGGGTTTAAACAAATTTTAGATTTGGGATAATGTGTCGGTTTGGATTCCCAAAAAATTTTAATTCTCGGGTTCAAAAAATCGGCGGGTTTTTGGGAATCGTGACGGCAGGATTCCTGAACCTCCAACTTACATAAGAACAGTTTAATAATGTAGAGAAAATCCAAAGGAGTTGCTCAGGCCCCCCTGGTTGTTCTCCTCCCCAAAATTTATTTCTATTTACTTTTTTTTGGAAGTATTCCTGAACCCACCAACTCTAGGTCAGTGGATAGAAAATCCAAAGGGGGTTCCTCGGTCCCCCTTAGTTTATCTCCTGCATCTATAATATTTAAAAAAAAATTTTTAAAGTTTATGCCTTCGGAATGTGTCTCCTAGAAATGGTTACTGGTGAATATCCTTATAGTGAATGTCAATATGCTGCTCAAGTTTATCGAAAAGTTGTTTCGGTTCGAATTATTTTTCCTCAATTTTTTTTGACTTTTGTTAAATTTAAGGGTGTCAAACCAGCCTGTTTTGACCGAATTCAAAATCCCGAAATTAAAGAAATTATCGATAGATGCATAAGAACAAACAAGGATGAACGTTCCACTGTTCGGCAATTATTAAACGATGAATTTTTTATGCCTGAAGAACAATTTGGGATTCGAATTGATATTCAAAATAGAGAACAAGATTTGATTGGAACTAATAATGAGGTGGTTTTCTTCAGAATTTTTATTGAAGTTTATGGTAGAGTTAGGGAAATAAAAAGACCGACCTTCCCATATTCTTGTCCTTGAGTAAGTATAATCAAAGTCACGGAAAAATCAAGGAACATAGGTAAATGCCTTGATCTTGACTCTGGGTCCAGTAAAAAATCTAGGATTGGATCCATTACAGGCCGATCCCTTCAACACATTCGATTTAGACTACTCAGTTTTCCCTTTATGGTTGTTGGTCTTTTTAGTGTAGTCTTGGTATAGGTCTTGCAATTAGTCTGATGGGAAGTCTCGAGTGGATAGGTACTATCGGTCTAGCTTTGCTTGTAGAAATCCTGATATGAGACAGCAAGTTATTGACTTACCTACTTCCATGAATTATATAAAATCCTCAACATACCCCCTCCCGCATGTGAGTTCATAAAAGCCTTGTGGTTTATTTAAACTAAAAAATTTCAATAAAATTTAGATTCATATGCAATTATATGTAATTGACGAACGTAAACGAGCTCAATACAAATTTAAAGAAAATGAAGGGTTGCTATTTTCATTTGATATTGAAGTTGATAAAGCTGAGGAAATTGTACATCAAATGGTTGAACAACAATTAATCCCAGACTCCGACATTAAACATATCACTAAACTAATTAAGGATAAGGTGTGTTTATTGGTGATATGCGGACATATCGGGATATTTAAATGTACGGACAATTACCCTACTGATTTTGGGACCTACACCCACTGGGGCTCGGATAGTAAATTGCTCTATGGAAGAATAGGGTTATGTTTTAGAACCCCATGTAGTCTCCAATGCTTGGTATGCCCCGGGAGCTAGTTCCAGTGTCCGTCTCTGGGCCGGGGCTTCTTTGGGGCCGGAGCTACAGAAATCCCGAGATGTCCGTCCCGATATGTTCGTCCCCCTTTCATTGACTTACGAAAAAATTTTTTTAAAATATAGGTTGATTGTTTCAAACGTGACCGAGAGTTCAGGCTCCGCCAACTACAATTACAACAACAAGCTTCTGAAATTCTCACTCCTGCTGTTGTCCCAACTGCTGCTGCTGTTGTTATCGTTGCTCCTACTACTGCTTGCGTTGTTGGTACAGCCCCAATTCTTAATACAGCAACTTCTCTTGCTCATCTTGCCGAAGCATTAGCAGCATCTTCTCAAGCTACAGCTGCAACTACTACGACTAATATTATTACTAATGGAGTTACTAATGCTTCTAATATTGTTGTTCAGCCACCACAACCTAGCGGGGTGACTTTAAAAATATGATTATAGGCTAAGGGAAACGAGTCTTACTCCCCAAGGATAATACATAATAATACGCGATCCAATTCATAGGCTTAAGGTTTGCCGTTTTCGGTTCGAGTCGACGCGCTCGATCCATTTTTCGAGCTTGATTTTTTCGAGTTGAGCCTTTTAAGCTATTTGAGCATGTGTTTTTTCGATTTGGTTCGTTCACGAGTTTTTTTGCTTTGATTTATTCCAGTCGAGTAGTAAGAGTTTTTATCATGCTGGGTCGGAATTCCGATTTCCGGCGTTTTTTCCTTCCTATTTCCGAAAAAATTTTGATTTCCGATTCCCGAGTTCCTGCTTTTGAGCCTTCCGATTTCCGACACCTCTGACTGTTCCGTCCCACCTCTGGTTTTTATCGAGCTAGATAGCCTTAGCTCGCTCATTTATTAGGTATTACACCGGTAAATGGATCTCGGATAGGGTCGAAATAATCCAGATTTAGGGTATCGGGTTTCGAGTAACTCTTGATATTAATACTAAATACTCGTTTAATTTTCTTTCTCCTTTAAATTTTTGTTATTTAGAATGTCAAATCAACATGTTTTGAACGTATTCAAAACCCTGAAATTAAAGAAATTATTGACCGTGTTACAAACGAGAAAAATAATTTAGACCAAGCATCATCTACTCAACAGCTATTAAATGGAGAAGAAGAGGAGCAATGCGGTATTCGGATAGATATTCAAAATAGGGAGCAGGATTTGACTGGAACTAATAATGAGGTGTTTTTTAGTGGAAATTTTTAAAGAAAAATTATTTTTTTAAAGATTCATATGCAATTATATGTAATTGACGAACGTAAACGAGCTCAATACAAATTTAAAGAAAATGAAGGGTTATTATTTTCTTTTGACATAGAGGTTGATAAAGCAGAAGAAATTGTTCAACAAATGGTGGAACAACAATTAATCCCAGATTCCGACATTAAACATATAACTAAACTTATTAAGGATAAGGTGCTTTGTTTTTTAAATTTGAAAATTAAGTGAAAGAGTTTAGCATAAGTTCAGCCAGCGGGCAGGATTCCTGCGACATCCTCATAGTTATTTCTAGGCGTTTTTGCTCACCGTACATAGGAGTTTTACCACGACTAATGCTTTCTCTTTTTCCTTTTTAGATCGTTTCACCCTCACCTAAGCGTTTTAAAGTTGCTAGGTGAATCATCCTTACATAAGGCTGAGCGCGGAATATGTTTTTGTTGAAGACTGTAATAGAATAACTGAAAAGACAAAAATGGAAAAAACTTTGGGAATATTCGTAGATTACTTAGTTAAATGTACTGAATATTAGGGATGGGTCGTGTTACCCAAAACCCGGCCTTTTTCCGACTCGAAACACGACCTGGGGAATTTTTGAAAACCCGATCGAAACCCAACTTTTTCTCAACCCGACCCAACCCTGCTAGATACCCATAAGGAACACATTACCTAAAAATACCGTCAGTACTGTACGTATATGGTTCTCTGGGCTCCTAGCCTCGTCCTGAAGGAGCACAAGGTCAGCGGTACGGAGTAAGAAAAGGCATGGTATCTCTATATTAATAGTCAATAGTCTTGCAGTAGCAAATTTAAAAAATCAAAAAAATTTACTTGTAAATTAAAATTTTTCTTTCATAGGTTGACACATTTAAACATGACCGTGAGTTAAGACTACGTCAACAACACCAACAATTACAACAACAACATTCAACTGAAATTATAAATCCTCCAACAGTTGTTATAGTTACTCCACCTATTAATTCTAATCTTCCTCCTGTTGCTTCTTCCTCAACAACAAATGTTCCTCCACCATGTATTCCTCCCCCTTCGGTTGTCAACAACAACAACAATGTTCCCCTTGTTGCAGCTCCTGTTCCTCCTCCTCCCGCCCCTACACCTTCATTAAACTCTACAACATCATTAGCTCATCTTGCCGAAGCTTTAGCTGCATCTACCCAAGTAAAATGTTCTTCTTCACTTCAACCCAAAGATTTTTTACAAATTTATTTATGCAAAAATTGTCGTGAAAGGTTATTCAAATCGGACGAAAAAATTCAACGTGATGGAGCTGGAGTAACCTTACGTATAGATTTGTGTGAAGAATGTGTTAGTAAAAATATTGCAGCAACTGATTTATTTAAATGAAAATATATTAAAAAGACTGGTGTGTATTTTATTATTAAAATACTATTTATGTATTTTTTTTCTTACTCAGAATTAAATTTAATGAGCTACTTTTTTTATTATTCCGAGGTATCTGAATGAAAATTTGAAAAAATTTTAAAAATACGGGCCACTTTGAATAAGGGCAATTTATGTCTTTTGAGAGAGCTTGAAGTGAGGAACAGTCCCGTAGCCAGGGAGGTAGGGGGCACTTTCGGTGCTAAAAAACCTCCTTTGGGAGAGAAATATAAGAGATTTGAACGAGAATAAAATTTTTAAATTGTATTTTTGTAATGCACTTATATTTTGAAAATTTTTCCCCTATGACTTTCTAATTAAACTTTTTGTACTTACACCTAACATGTTCGCAGTTAGGGTTGTCGGTTCTTGAAAAATCTTCGAATATCCGGAACCGTACCGATATCCGAACCAAAAATTTTTGGTTCTTCGGTTTGGTCCAGAACTAGGGTAGGGGTTTTCGAGTCGGGCCGACGTTCGAGTCATTTTTTCGGGCGTATTTTTTCGGGCCGGCCCGACTGAGTCGTTTTCGGGCCAAAATTCAATGCCTGACTCGATCATTCGGATCGGGCCGAACTCAACCCTATCCAGAACCCTATTGCAAGAGAAGATTGTAACCAAATCAAAGGTTCGGTTACCATGGACAATTTTTCAGAAATTTTATATATAGTTTTCCATGTTTAGTCGGATTTGAACTCAGTAAAAACTGTCTACAATAATTTACCCAAAAGTACAACTTCAAAAATAATGAAGTTTCATTGTTCCAAAAATACAGTTATAAGATAGCAAGTCGGTATCTATTCGATTATTTTTGAAGCTGTACTTTTGTGTATGTTGTTGTAGACAATTTTTAAAAATGTTTTAGATATGTACATACAGTTGATCAGATATAAAAATCGAATAATAGATTTCTTTATGGATGTTGGCATTCTCGTGATTTTTTCTTGTCCTCTAAGTCGACGTATATTTAAAGTCGGCGTTACTTAAAAATGATGTACGTGTATGTAGATAGCAAGTCGGTAGACAGTCGCCTGATCGACGTGTAATAATTTTTGGCTGCCTAAATCCTCTCCATAAAAGTCGCTCTTATTATGCAATAAACATTTAGAAAGAAATTTTTTAACTATCGTATTACCTCTAATGAATGCCCCGCTCAATTTGAATGCCTCTCTCTAACAGAATGAATCTTTGGAAGGTGTTTTAATAACAGAATGCCGGGAATTCAATTAGCTGTAATACGGTATTCGTGATTTGATTAAACAAAACAGTAGACACCACCAAATTTATAGACACTTTAATTTTATTTAGAGTGGTGCGACACTTGGGGACGAACTTTTGCGGACCGACATTTGAGGATTGAGGACCGACATTTAAGGATCGAATTTGAGGATCCTGCCTGTGGTACGAAATTTGTGATGATTCCTGTTTTTAGATAATAATATTCTTTTACTCAAATACAATCCTCAAATTCGATCCTCAACTGTCGGTCCTTAAATGTCATTCCGCAATCCCAAATGTCAACCCTCAAATGTCGGTCCTCAAATGTCCGTCCCCAAGTGTCGTATAACCTTATATTGAGTATTTTATTTGGTAGTCCTCCAAAATTATAAAACTTCTAAAGCATCCTAAAATTTATTTATTAACGAAAATTCATGAAATATAACAAATATAGTAAAATAAATTATTTTTAGATGAAGTTAACTAATTTTGTTATTTGTCTTTTAATTATTCTAAATATCTCCGTTTTGTTGGAAGGCGGTGGTAATGGGGATAAAGGAAAGAAGACATTGGGATCGACCAGCGGGAGTGGACAAGGACATGAGGAACACGGTAATCTCAAAGGTTCCCAATTAAAGGGGTACCGAACTTAACTTAAGGGGCCGTACTGTGAATAATTAAGTTGGATATTTAAAGATGTGAATATTTAAAAGAGGACGGCAAAAGTAGGCGTTTGGGTATTGTCCAAGATAGTCTAACTCCAGAATTAATTTTTTTCTGATTCCATTTAAGGGCAACAATACGGTTTATCAGTATCTAATTTTTTCTTCAATTAATCAAAAGAATTTTTTAGCTGAATTTACTGTAAAACTAAATGAACATCCGGAATATCATCCAATTCAAGATTTCCATATCATGGGAACTGAGGAACTTGAAAACTCATTTAATGCTGGAAAAACTGGTAAAGGAGGTTAATTATATTTATTATATTTTATCATTTGTTTGCTAAATGCTTTTTTTATTACAATAGATTCAATTAATAACATTTATCGCCGAACTTTTGCCCCACTCTGTATAATGAAAATCTTTCAAAGTTTTTTCCACATTTCTGTCATCTTAGTCTTAAATTTCTTATAATTAAAAAAATTAGTATCAATTTTCTTTAATTTGAAAATTGAAGAATAAAAAATATTAAATGAAGAACTTCTTTAATTTTTTGGCTAGAAAATGGCGGAAAATATTAATTTAACAAAATTATTTCCCATTAAATTTGTCATTGACTAATTACTCAGACAGTTCCACTGATTACCAGCTTCGATAGGATGTATTCTCATTATATGAGTAAGTACTACTGCTATTGATACCGATAAGATCCATTAGCCGATTGATCTTATCCATATAAAAGAATCATCCAAAGACAAGTGTCAGTTTGAATTCGCGATGGTGAATATTAGAGCTGTCCGAGACTCTTGGTCTTGGTCTTGGAACCAAGACTTTTCTTGGTTTTTTTTCGGTCTTGGTCTTGGTCTTGGTCTTGGGGTGTTTGTCTTGGTCTTGTCTTGGTTTTATTTTTTGGTCTTGGTTTTTTGGCCTTTTTGGACCTAGTGCTTGGCCATCCAAAATCCTCAAAATTTTCGCCTGCGGCGCAGAAAAAGTGAATTTTTTTGGCATACGGCCTTCCAAAATTCTTAAAATTTTTGCCTGCGGCGCAGGAAAAGTGAATTTTTTTGGCATACGGCCTTCCAAAATTCTTAAAATTTTTGCCTGCGGCGCAGGAAAAGGAAGATTTTTGACTTCTCGGCCTTCATAATTCCCAAAATTTTCGCCTGCGGCGCTGGAAAATGAAGAATTCTGGCTTCTTGGCCTACTAAAAATTGTACAAATTTTCGCATACGCGCAAAAAGATAGAAATAAAATAGAGGATAGATATCGCAGCCACCATTACCTAATCACCCAGATCCCCCAACTTCATAATATTACTTTTGATCCCTCTTACTCACTTAAATTCCCCTTTAAACCTCGATATCCTCCTTAATACAAGGGCGTAGCCAGGGGGGTCGATTTCGAATGGGGGGGGGGGGCTAACGTTGGGTATCGCCAAAATTTTGGCTTTACCTTGGCGGTCCAGACCTTGGCGGTCAAAAATAAACCAAAAATTTGACCTATGGGATTTAAAAATTTGGTCTTGATTTTTGGTCTTGAGTCTTGGAGTTTTTGTCTTGGTCTTGAGTCTTGGTCTTGGAAAAAATTTTGTCTTGGGTCTTGAGTCTTGAGTCTTGGAAAAATTTTGGTCTCGGACAGCTCTAGTGAATATTATTGCAAACATTGCACAAATCCCCCGGGTTGCATTTGTTTAAATTTCCCAAAAGTTAAATTTGTTTAATATTAGATAATCTAGTTTTAAATATTTTAATATGAAATATGTCTAATTAAAAAATATAAAATATTATAGGAAGAACTTCTTCAACATGGAAACATTTTACTAAAATTGGAAATGATAAAGTTGCTTGTAGGTATTGTGGTCGTGAAATGGCTGCACATTTATCGAATTTAAAAATTCATCATAAAAGTTGTTGGAAACGTAAGTAAAACATGATAATTAAATAATTAACGTTTTTTAAGCAACATTTTTTCTTATGTACAGTGAGTAATAAAAGTATAGCATACTCGAAATGAGTCTGATCTGGATCGGATTCTCATAAAAAAACCTGAACCGTAACCAAAAAATTACTAAAATGTTGTGTATGGGTGAGAGCCCTTAAACAGTTTAGTATAAAAGCCAGCCCCATCTTCTTCTCTTATCTTTTACATACATCAACATTCATTGTATTTTCTACGTTTGATAAATTATCTGCTTCATTGCCTAAATAAGAGGGGTCATAACCAGAGCGAGTTTTTTTTAGGTTTTTCTCTATTTTTTTTGCAAACTAGTCTTGATGAGATATGCACAAAAAACACTGTTTTGGGTCGAAATAATGAGTCTATATTGGACCTATTCGAACCTAAAAAACCTATTTCGGCCTTTTTGGACCTAAAACCTATTTGCAACCTATTTCGGACTTTTTTGAACCTATTCTAGGTTTTATGAAAAAATCTTAAAAATTGCCTTTATTTTCGCAAATATTATAGAATTTAAGTCATTTTTTCACCAAATCTCTGGTTTTTTTATAAAAAATTTTTAAGTTTGATATTTAATTATCTTTTTTAACCAATTATCGGTAAAAATTGCTCTGAGGACAAAGACTCCGATTTATATCGATATTTATGTTATTCAAAAAAGCTATCAAAGGTGTGACTAGTTCGAAAGAGCTCGCCGAGCTGAGAGAGAGAAAGAGCTCGCCGAGCTGAGTCCAAAATCAACGCGATCTGACTTCATAGGGCCGACTTACATGGACCCAAATTTCGAACAACCATACGGGGGAAAAGACAATTTTGAGGTGAAAAATTCGATTGTTTGAACGATAGCTCATTTGAAAGAGCTTATCAATCTGAGTTGATTGACACCAAAATCAGCGCAATCTGACTTGATAGGGCTGAATTACGGGCCGTGAAAATTGAAAAACCATAAATTGAAAACACAAAATTGAAAAAAACTCTAACAATAAAAACCTATTTGTTAAAAATTCGTACCTATTTTGCCACTTTTTGCATTTTTTTCAACCTATTTAAGCCTTTTTTTCGAACCTTTTAGGTACCTATTATCAGGTTTTTTGAACCTAAAAAAACTCGCTCTGGTCATAACATAAACTCAGATGAAACTCCAAATATCTCACCTCTAATTTATGGATAAATTAGATTAATATTTTTCGAATTTGAACAATAAAATTACTTAATATTTTAAAGTTAAAGAATATTTAATATTATAGTTAACAAAACAGCAACGGATAATTTTACATCAGTTGGTAATGATAATGATAAAGTTAAATGTAATAAATGCAAACGCGAGTTCTCAAGCTTAAGTTCGAAGAAATTAGAAAAACATATTACGAAGTGTTTCAAGGGTAAGCTTCTAATATAGAAGTAATAAGAAAGGATTTTTAGGTAAAGCCTCAAACTAGGACCGTAAATAGACCAAATTGGGTTCAAAAATAGGGCTAAAATAAAGAAATATTTTCAAAAAAGGTTACTTATCGGTTCTGTGACCGCACTTTAAAAATGTTTAAAAAGGGGCATGAATATGGACAACTGTTTCGATTTTTAAAATTACATAAAAGCAGTTAATTTTGCAAAAATATCTAAAAAATTCCGGGTTTAACCCTAATTACAACATATTTTAGGTTGCAAAATTCCATAAAAGATTATTATATGTGATAATTACCTCGCGTAAGCATAAATATTTAAAAAATATCAACAGATCTGAGCTTGACACACTTTAAATATTTCAGAACTAAATAGGTTATAAATAACTAGTAAGTTAACTAATAGAGCCTTCCAGACTCTTGGTCTTATGTTTTGACTCAAGACTTTCCATCATCAAATTATATTTTAGATAACAGAAAATTTTCCAAGATAATTCTAATGAAATAAAATAAAAATTTATTAGTTAATTTTAAGCAGGTGGAGCGTCAAACGTTGAAGGAGGAGATAATGAAGATACAGAGTTTGATCGAGACTAAAATGAAGATTATTTAAGTTACCTATTGGTAAATACAAGAAACTGGACTAAAAATTGTCGTTCTAAAAACAAAAAAAAATATAGAAAATGACAAAAAAATTTAAAAAATCAAAATTCAAAAAAATACAAAAAATTTAAAACTCCAAAAAATTATGAGTAAAATGCAAACAAAAACACAGATAAAATTTTTTTATCGAATATTCACATTATTTTGTTATTTTTAGTTTTAGTATAAAATTAGTTTTAGTAAAAAACTTTTTGTAAAAAAATTAATAAGGAGATAAGCTCAAAAGTTAAGTTTAAGGAATTTCTCACTTTTGTTTTGTTGAGAGACTTGTTCATGGAACAAGTAAAATTTTTGTCTAGTAAATTTATACTACATATGTCTTTTAGTCGGATCCATATCTGACTGATCAGGATAAAAAATATTCCTTAATTATTACAATCTTTCTTCAATTGCATAAAAATTGACAAATTTTTATTAGAAAATATAATATTCAATGTTTCAATAAATAAGCAATAACTTGTAACATAAAGTAATAACTAGTAACTTTAAACAATTATTAGCATATATGGTACGCCATCAACTCCATCAGATTATATTTGTAAAGTTTACCATTCACTATTTCTAAGCTTTATTTTCTTCTGTTTCATGATCAAATATTTAAAGAGTTTTATATGTAGTTGATTCATCAATTAAGAAATTATGTAAAACAATAATAGCACGAATAATCAATTTGCTGATTCAATGCTTGTTTCGATATGTTTTAAAAGAATTCGCCATTTTATTCACATAATACCAAAAACATTTTCAATTACCCTTCTAGCCTTTTAAATTTTATCTGAATCTGAAATAATTCAATTGTAAAAAATAAACCTGTAATTGTAAATCCGTTACTGATATGAAAGTGCATTAACAGAAAAAGGTTTCATAATGTTCAAAGAATCCGGCAACCCAGTTAAATTGGATGGTTCAGATATTCAACAAATTATCATTCAATTTTTGTTACAAATAAAACGTAAAAAAGGAATGACAAAACTTCGAATGACAAAACTCACTTAAACAAAACTTAAAATGTCAAAAATACGTCCTAACAAAACTTCGTCCGATCAGAACTTCATATGATATAAACTAAGTCAAAAAAGAGAAATATGCATTTACAGAGGTTTGGAATCTTTTAAGCGTAGCCTATATAATCGGGAAATTTTTTTTCTAGGCACTGAGAAATATATATTCCTTAACGTTAAGGAATATAATATATTCCTTATTCCTTAACGCTGACAGATTTTTACGTTATTTCAACTTTTACCTGTTTAAATATTTTATTATTAGGTGAAATTTAACAAGAATTTTTATTGCTAAAATTAAAGTGCAAAATTTAAGTTAGTCTTGTGTTTAAAATAATTCTCGTGAAAATAAAGAATAGTAATTCATTTATGATCAAAAAATCGTATAAAAAATAATCAAAAATCATATAAATTTATAAAAAATCACAGTAAAATCATATATAAAAAATCATAATATATAAAAAAGTATGTATAAAGGTGTGGATGTTATTAATAAATAATATAATTAATTTAATATGAATGCCTATTTGTCTAATACGGACTCCTAAGCGATTCTGCTGAAATTATACTCTAATTTTCATATAATTATTTTGAATGGTTGAACGGAAAAAAATCATGTCCTTTCTTCACATAAACTCATGCCATAGAACCTCAACCTCTCTCAATTCCAACAATGTTAATAAATCCGTGAGAGGAGAGAGAACTTACCTTATTCGTCAGAGGGTTTTTCCTTTGCTCTGAGACTTCACTTCCCCGACGACCGGGATAGAACTAAGAAAAAGATTAGTTACTCCAATGATAATTCATTAAGTCTTTTATTAAATCCTTTTCCGATTTATCAAATTAAAGTTTCTTGACTACAAAAGTGCAAAATTCTAATTAATAAAAACAATAAATCCCGTGTTGTTTGTATGCGTGTTATAAAAAATCGAATAATAGATTTTGTCATACCTCTTTATGAATGTTGGCATTCTCGTGATTTTTTTATCCTCTAAGTCGACGTATACTTAAAAATGATAGACGTGTTAGTACATAGCAAGGCGGTAGGTAGTCGGTAGTTGTACTTGGGCAGTCGTCTGATAGGCGTGTAAAAATTTTTAGCTGCACAAATCCTCTCCATAAATGTCGCTCTCTGCCGCTCTAATCATTTAGAAAAAATTATTTTACACCGTATTACCTAAATCGAATGCCCCGCTCCATTTCTCTAAAAGAATGCATCTTTGGAAGTTGTTTGAAAAATAGAATGCCGGGCATCTATTAGTAATCCGTTATTAATCGTTTTATTTAAATAAAGCATTGTACATCACCGATAAAATCACCGATCCCCAAAATTATAAAACTTCTAAATAAATTCCTAAATTTTATTTATTAACTAAAATTCGTGAAATATAATAAATATTGTTTAATAAATTATCTTTAGATGAAGTTAACTAATCTTGTTATTTTTTTCTTAATTATTCTAAATATCGCCGTTTTGTTGGAGAGCGGTGCTAATAAGGATAAAGGAAAGAGAAACTTGGGATCGACCAGTAGAGCAGGACAAGGACATGAGGAACACGGTAAGATGCATGCTATGTGTGTAAGTTGAGTAAAATGAGATTTATTTGCCAGAAGCAATGAAAAGACAGGGCAAAACTTTACTATTGAGCGCCGAAGGTCCGAAACTATGTAAAGGCAGGGCTAAACTTTACTGGCGAGGGCCGAAGGCGCGAAGCAATATAAGGCAAGGGGTAACCCTTGCCTTATATATTTTATTTCTAATGATCGTTTGTTTTCATCAGATTTTTAGTTAACCGATACCGATCTGACTCGAAAATACAAACAAAATACCTATACTTTTAAAAAATTATAATATTATAGAAAAAGCTCCTTTAACTTGGAATCATTTTTCATTGGTTGACAATAATGTTTACTGTAAACATTGCGCAGAGGCTATGGCATCGAACGATTTAAAGAATTTACAGACTCATTTACTACAACATGGAATAGTAATACTTACGGCAAAGCATAATGTGCAATCAGGTAAAAGTCTGGAACGTAAGCCTAAAATAATTCTCATGTGATATATGTATAACAAAGGAGATCTGGGCTATAAGATATTTATCTTCTTCATTTAGTGTAAAAAGTTATTCAGCTGTTGGGAGCCAACCAGCATTAATTTTCTATGCAGGGAAATTTGGGGTAGAATATGTAAGGCATAAAACTAACAAAGTAATGCTTCATATCTAATTCTTACATGCTGTTAAATTTAATTAATAATTTTAGATGCTGTTGGTAATGTTAAAAGAAAAAGAACTAATAGTAAGTCTAATTTAAATTGAATTTGATTTTAATATTTGGAGAATATAAGGAGTAGTGTGGAGTATATAAGGAGTAGTGTGGAGAATATAAGGAGTAGTGTGGAGAATATAAGGAGTAGTGTGGAGAATATAAGGAGTAGTGTGGAGAATATAAGGAGTAGTGTGGAGTATATAAGGAGTAGTGTGGAGTATATAAGGAGTAGTGTGGTTCTATTCGAGCCGAAGCTCAGTGCATTATACAAAAATGTATTTTAATCATAATTTTATTTTATTAAAAAATGTTAGCTTTTTGGGGGATACTTAAAAAGAAATACGATTTTTGGTGGGATACATATAAGAGGATTCGGGAAAATATCTGAAGATTAATGGGAGAAGGCTAACAATAAGATGCATAAGAAAGCCTGACCTTGAAAAGTCTTCCTTCTTAGCGTCTAAAATTATGAGAATTTTGAGTAATACAGGCAAAATCTGTGAAAAACTTAAGTGCTGATAAAATTCACTTTTTTTTTACCGAAGGAGTATTTTCGACTCAAGCTCTTATTTTTCGAGTCGAGTAATTTAGAGTTTTCGAGCAGAAATTTGCCAGCTCGAATCGTTCTTTTTGAGCAACAACTCTAATAACGAGACATTTTAATAATAATAATTCGAAGTATTAGTATGAAGTAAAATCTTACTAGTAATACAATAATAGAATATTTCATATTATAGAAAACTCTTCTGAAATTTGGAAGCATTTTACTGAGGTTGAGAATGGTAAAGTTTTCTGTAATCACTGTAATAAGGAAATGTCATCTAAATCGGTGGGTAATTTGAGAAGTCATCTTTCTCTGGTGGAAAAGATAGAAGTAGCCAAGTTGGAACAGAAAATAAGACAAAAAAGTAATTTTAAATTTTTTAAATTTAATACTATAATTAGGGATCGGATTTATATTGAAATAAAATCGGAAAATATGGCCATAAAATATTGAAATAAAGTGGCAAAATATTGACAAAAAATGGAAAAAACTAGCTAAATATTGAAATAAATTATCGTTTATTCACTAGAAAACCTCCCAAAAAAGTTGAAATTTAACAAAAAAAAAATAACCACGTTTTTAAAATCGACTTTATAGCTCGACAAATCGAGTATTTTTACTCTCTTGGACATTTTTTGATTGATAAAATGAGGATGGGACATTTTGTGGGTTTTCTCAATGTGCCATTTCGGGTTTTGTCCTGTGGGACATTTTAAGGGCGAAGCATTTTGGAATGGGCCTTTATGGGGACCTTTGGTCATTTACACATTTTGACAGCACTGTAGGCCATAACATCCCCTTTTCAGCGCCGCAGGCGAAAATTTTGAGAATTTTGGTTGTCAAACGTCTAGATTTCTTCACTTTTTTCCTAAAATTTATGAAAAATCCCAAAATTTTGTAAAAATATGCAAAAATATTGAAATAATTTGAAAAAAGCGCGAAATATTGAAATAACGGGGAAATTGGCAAAATATTGAAATATATTGAAATGTAACTTTGTTCAAAATCATAATATCGAAAAACTAATGGCATATTTGGGCTTTTCTCGACATAATATATTCAGGAAAAAAAAATATATTTCAATACAAATCCGATCCCTAACTATAATGTATTAAAATAGTACTATAATGAAATAAAAATTGGATATTTAATTTTTTAGAAAAATCCGAAGCTTGGAACTATTTTAACTTGCACGATGGAAGGGCTTACTGTAAAATTGATGAATGCAAGAATACGAACGGTTTTTTTCCCAAAGCGACGAATTTGAAAAGACATCTCAGTGAAGCTCACGAATTTGATGTAGACAATACGAACAAGGATGAGGGAATGCAGCAATGTAATTTTTAATATGTTTAACTTTTTAGAATTAGTAATCTACCCTGTTTGATATACATACATATAATAAAAAAGTTTACGGTAATGTTAGCCCCCACTCTTTAATGTTAGGGCCTCGCTAAAACTGAGGGGGATCCTGAAACTTTGGGGGCTTATAACTCGGTTCTGGTACCATTCAGCGAAAACGGTGCAAATTTCACAACTAAAGTAGGGTATGATCTACCTGTCTACCAAATTTCATCCCGAAGTCCCACGGACACCCAAAAGCCTCTCCTTTGTAAGTTATAAAATTTCAAAGTAAAATATTCACCGGATTAATTTAAATTAGTAAGGTACGGTAGAATTTTGAAGGTATTATATTACGGTGCGATATGTGATTGAGATCACTATTTTTTATTGTGAAATTAATAGAGCGCATGAAATTGTTAATTATCCAAAAGATTATAAGACTAAAAATAAACCATAACAAAACACACCTTTTTTGAGCAATAAACTATAAGAATGGGCGGAGATTAAAAATTAAGAAAGTTTGATTAAATTTGAGTTAATTTTTGAGTGATTCTTACATTAGAATTTTGGGAGTTTTCTGAGGGAAAGCTTTATACATATATTGATATGAATTACACATATATTGATATTTAATAAATTTTTACAGATAATGCTGGCGATGATAAAGAAGTTGAAGGAGAAGCAGGAGAAGAAGAATATGATGATGAGGAGGGAAATGATGAAGAATGAGAAACTAAAGTATGATTGAAAAGAGTTGAAGCTGATTTGAAGTTGGTGTGAGAACACATGTAGATATAAAAAAGATTTGAAACCAAAACAAGACAAAAAATCTAAGATTTTAAAGTAGATTAGAGGTTAAATGTAACCTAAAAAAGATTTGAGAGTTTTACGCTAATCAGCCGCAAACTTTGGGGGCTTACTTATAACTCGGTCCACGATGCCCCGCAGCGAAAATGGTGCAAATTTCATAACTAAAGTAGGGTATGATCTATATGTCTGCCAAATTTCATCCCGAAGTTCCACGGACACCTGACAGCTCTCCTTTGTAAGTGTCAACGAATTTGATCGGTTAACTCTTTGATAATTAATCTTCTACAAATGAATTCATATCATTTGAAAGCCCTCGATAAGAGGTATAATCTATCTGTCTGCCAAATTTCATCGATAAGAGGATATAAGGGATATTTTTTAAGAGTATAGCAGGTCTGATCACTTATTAGAAAGATATAACTCGATAAATTTGAAAAACATCAGATAACTAGATCTATCTGGTTATGACTTTTTAATGATTGGTCAGAATCTATCCTATTAGAAAAAATATAGTGGTTATCGATGCCTTTCGAAAGATATAAAATTAATTCGTATTGGATCAAGCATCAAAAAGTTATAACCGATCAGATTCGGTTGACTCTCAGTTCGCGGTCGATTAACGGCAAAGTACAAAAGATTTTTAACATGATCCGTTTATTTTGTCATTTTTAGTTTTAGCATAAAAGTATGATCTAAATGAAGTATAAATTTATAACATTAATTTCAACGAAGGCTAAAAGATAAATCGTTGGCATCCGTAAAGGATTGGACTATTAAGTTTATAATTTAAGAGATTTCTTTCGAGTAATTCTTTTAGATTCTCTAAAGATTTCCATGTTATTTCAGTTTTTCTTGTCAAGCAAAACTTTATAATTTGTTGAAATTTTCAAATTTTTGACTTTATAAAAGGATATTCAAAATCCAATCGATAAAAGAAACGCTCGCATATATAGAAAGCGCTTTACAAGGGCGCTTTAGAGAAATCGACTATCTTGTAGAGCGGAGCGTCACATCTCCGCAACCCTCTCAATATTCCCTATTCAACGATGCTTTAGACTGGCTTCCTCACCAGCTTCCTTCTCAGCTTCCTCCTCCTCCTCCTCCTCCTGTCTCTTCTTCCTCCTCACTCTTCCTCTTCTATCCCCTTAAACGCGCAAGGCGCTTCTTTCTCAGCTTCCTCCTTCTCTTCCTCCTCAACTTCCTCCTCCCTCACAAGAAACGCTCGCATATATAGAAAGCGCTTTACATGGGCGATTTAGAGAAATCGACTATCTTGGAGAGCGTAGCTTAAAATCTCCGCAACCCTCTCAATATTTCCTATTCAACGATGCTTTAGACTGGCTTCCTCCTCAGCTTCCTCCTCGACTTCCTTCTTCCTCTTCTCTCTTCTTCGTCCACTCTCTCTCTCTTCTATCCCCTTAAACGCGCAATGCGCTTCTTTCTCCTCTTCCTCCTTCCTCTTCTTCCTCCTCAACTTCCTCCTCCCTCACAAGAAACGCTCGCATATATAGAAAACGCATTACTTGGGCGCTTTAGAGAATCGACTATCTTGGAGAGCGTAACGTAAAATCTCCGCAGCCCTCTCAATATTTCCTATTAAACGATGCTTTAGACTGGCTTCTTCATCAGCTTCCTTCTCAACTTCCTCCTCCTCCTCCTTCCTCTTCTTCCTCCTATCTCTCTCTCTCTCTCTCTTAAGAGACAGAGATCTCTTAAACGAGGTCTCTTCTATCCCCTTAAACGCGCAATTCACTTCTATAGGTGTGGACTCTATTTTAAATGTTTGCTCTCACTCCTCTCCTCATTCACTTGCCAACATCCTGGATGTCGACTATGAACGCTCGCTTCTCTAGACGCTTTACTAGCTGCTCAAGGAAATAAATTTAAATTTCTTTAAAAATTTAAACAATTAATTTACTTCACTACCAATAATTTATTTTAATTAATTTAAATAAAATATAAAATTTAATTTTTTTTAATTAATAATGTTAGTCTATAACTCGAGTAATTCCCCTTGAAATTATTTTTCGACACTTTCCTATGATGGGAATTATCCAAAAGAGGAGAAGGAGAAATAAATTTATTTTATAAGTTAAATTTTCAAGAATTCATGAAGTCAGGGGTCTGATGGGCTTCCAAGACAGTGTGTGCCTGATGGGCCATGAAAAGTTAAAAACTTTAAAAGATTGCAAAGGAGGATCTTATAAATTAGCATGACTCCAATTTTTAACTAATTTATGATTCTATTATGGGTTAATCACAAAAGATAGTCCAAGCGGTCCACAAAATATGAGGCTGTTGCCTTTCTCCGATTGATGTTATTATTTCTTTAAAACCGTCTCCGGTTGTCCTCGATTTAGTAGGTTTGAATGACACTTAAATGGAAGTTTGAGTTTAACAAACGAAGAAAATTATGGGAAAACTAGGCTAGTAATAATCAACATGACTTAAGCTGATACAAGCATTTATATACACTATCATAAGAAACCTCTTCATTTAATATGTTTTGGGGAATTTTCGAAGTGTTGGAATTAATCGAGTAAATACGAGAATTTAGTTAAGATTTAAAAAATGAAAAAAGAATTATTTTTTCTTATTCTGCCAACTTTTTTCATAATTGTGGCAAGTGAGAATGATCAAACAGATGATCAACCAAGCGAGTTTATAAAATCCCTGAAAAAGGATAAATACATAAATAGGCTTCTGTCTATTCCTGAAAATGGGACAATTACGGATAAACAAGTGAAGAAATTTGAGATGAAAATAAAAGAAGAAGAAGAGCAAAACAGAAAGATGAAAGAAGAAGAAAATAAAAATGAAAATGCCGATCATTTAAAACTCCTCGGACTATTAGATGACGAGGAGGAGAGTGAGAAGGGAGAGACAGGAGTTATCAAATTTGGGGTAAACTCACAAAACAAAAAACCTTTTAAAAAGCTTCAACGTTCAAAATCTTTCGAACTCGCAAAAAATTTACCTCGTAATGTTGTTCGATTTGTCACTACAGGTAATAAATTGATGAGGGATTAGATAAAACCGAGCTATTACCACTACAGGTATTTAATCGATGAGTGATTAGATAAAACTCTAGATTTTCTATCGATTTTCTCTCGATTTTCTAGCTATCTTTTATTTTCTTTCGATTTCTCACGAGAGAATCTCTCGACTCACTCGAGACTCTCGAGAGATCTCTCCCTCAGAAATCTCTCGATTTTCTCGGTATCTTTTGGGGAGGGTATAAATAACCTCTTCCCAACTCGTTATAGAACCTGAAAGGATGAAGATTGAAGATATTAAACGATATATTCTACTTCTCCTAAGAGGATATATAAAATATCGCTGAATGATACTAGAAATGAAAAAAAATAAAAAAATAAATCCTTTTCATAAAAAATACATAAGTCAAAATTTCTATTCTCAATATAATTTTTAGTTATCAATCCTCTCGTTCATTCAAAACAAAGTGACAAAAAATTCGATCGAACTGTATCTCTGGGAGATTTATCAAAAGATGAAAAGTCGAAAAAACAAATTGGACATAAGTCAAACATCAAATCTCTGTTTTATAAGAAATCAGATAAAGAACGAACAACAAATAACCAGATCGCTCCGTTGAGAGGTTGGCCTTTGAAATTGCCAGTACAGGGAAACTTGCTTAATATGCATGATAAACCAGAGAAGCAAACCCCGTTAATCTCACTGGGAGATTTGATTAAAACACCAGAGACCACTTTAAGTGATTTGTTTAAAAGTGAATCATAAATCTAAGGATGATTCTTTAAAAAACTTTTGCCACCGAATGTTTTATTGAAACCATGTTACCGTATATGCTCAAATAATTACACTGTGTAAATATTTATTGTTTGAATTTCTCGCTAGAGAAATTTTGAATCTCTCTTTGAATTTCTCGCCTTCTAAAATTATTATAGCAAGCATATTTGAGCATATACGTTACCTCAAAACATCCATCCCCACAAACATGATTGTATATGGGTGGGGGCTAACTCAAAGACCAACCCTGTCTTTTACTTGACGTGTCTGTTCCTTGATTTGTCTTTTTCTTGATTTGTCGTTCCTTGACTTGTCCGTTCCTTGAGTTAACCCGACACGATTGTATATAGTCCCTAACATACAAAACTATGACCCTGAACCTTCATTAAGCTCCTTGATATGTCCAAATTTTATTGACCCCCTTCAAAGTAACAGTAAAAGGCATTTTGATTTTTGATTATTTTTTATATGACAATTTCTTGATTTATTTTAAACGTATGCATAAAGGATTTCTGTAAAAAAAAGAATGTCTAAAATACTTAGAAAAATCTAAGTTATAAATATCCAAACTTCAACTGATACTGAATCGAGGGATGATGAATCGAGGGACTACTTTTAATTGAATTTAGTTTTCTGAGGGATGTTTCAGAATATTTAAATGAAATTTTGCCTAGAGGTTTATAATACATTAATAATTAATATAAATAAGAAATGAAGCGGAAATATCATATTGAAGATAAGATATGAAATACAATACAAGTGGTCGTATAATTTACGGACGTACGGTATCTTCAGGTTAATTCAGATCAAATTTAGTCAGGAAAATGGATTCTAATTAGCCTACTCAGATTTATTGAAGATTTGAGTAGGCTCATTAGAATTTATTAAAGATTTAGAAGATTGTGAGCCTTTATTAATTTTCTAGGATTTTAATATATTTTTATTAATTTTTATATAAAATCCTTCATTAACTCTTATAAAAATAAAAAATTTTAAATAAAATCGGCAACCCTTTTAAAATTTATTTATCGGCTATAGCTAAAACAACATTGCCTTTGCGGCAATAAAAGGACTCTTCAATCGATTCCATATATCCATTTTTGGCTATATATTTTGACTGTCTTTCATAAAGCCATTTGATTTCATCAGGAGAAATACATTCATTTGACAAGAGGAAATGAAATTACATCCGCCGTCTACACTAACTACCTATTTTATTTTTTAATTCTTTTATTAAATTTAAAAATAATAAATGAAATATTTATTGTCCGCTCTAGATTCCTAGACTAAATTTCACAATATTAGACACTAGACAATAAGGACGCCCCTAGCTTGATTTAAAGGTCGTAACCTTAGTATGATTAACTTAAGTTCGTCTAGATGTTGTGAAACATACATAACAAGATTCAGTTACATAAAATTAAGTTATACCCTTGAGATAAATATGGCTTCTGTGGGGTTCAAATCCTAGACGTCTTAAACACTAGATCTTGAGCCAGCAATCAAGACATGTCTTAGATTTTTCGTTTGTCAGGGAAATAAATGTCTTAGTCGAGGTCTATGTAGATCTTTATCAGGGACTAGTAAAACCTGGAAGAACACGAAACTATCACAATCTCACTATATTCTTAGACATATAATGGATAAATTTTTATTTTGGATTTCAACTCTATTCCTTTTAATCCAGCTGATTGAGAGATCAAATCAAGTCACTAGTAAATGGAATAAAGCCAAATTCATGTTCAATCGGCATCATTTAAAATCTAAAAATCCTGAACCCACAGAGAGTGACAAGCTTTTGAAACGCTTGAAAGACACTGATGCAATTTTCCATAAAATATTATCGGAAAACAATGAACTTCAAGATTATGGCATTGGGGGAAGTGCGGGATCAACGGATGATAAAAATGGAGAAAAATTTTCCAAAAAGAATTCAGGCAAAATTACCAATAAATTTAAAAATTTGTTAAAAAAAAAGAGTATCAAGGAGAAGGGGAAGGAAGTGATTACTGAAGAAGAACCTGAAAAAGAAGCTGAAATGATGAATCAAGGGGAGGATGATTCGAATAATATTGGTGAAGACGATTTGTTTAGCAATTTAGAGAATGAGCTAAAATCGGGATCGGCTTCATTTCGCTTTCCTTTGAACGTAATTCATGAAGACGAGGAAGGTATTACCAACGAGGCAGCATCTAGTAAACGTTCACTACTGGATATTGCTTTGGGTAATTTGGAAGATGATTTGGAGAATAATGAAAATGGTAATGAACCAATTCAAAATAATGATCAGGAAAAATCAGAAGTGAATAAAAATGTTGAAATTGAAGAGGAAAAGAAAATTAAAGGCGAGCCTAGTCATTCTAATAAAATTCAAGAAAATTCAGAGAAGAATAAAGAGAATAAGGAGAAAGTTGGTGATGATCCAAATAATGATTTGGGTAATTATTTAATTAATTAAACAATAAATTCCAAATAAACTAAAATATCATAAGGTATGTTGAGAGCCTAACTGATTGTTAGATTACTCTGCTATAAGCTCTACCTTAAAAACATGAGAACCTCTCTCTAAAAAATATCTCTAAACATAATGAATCTAGGTATTATTATCGTAATTGAAACTCAGCTAGGCATCTTAGTATTATAAATTGTTTCGCCAATTCTGTTAAGGTTCTGTTGCGAAATGGCACCTACTGATCAGGGCTGTGCGTCATGGCGTTTGGCGTTTTGCGTTTTGGCGTTAATTTTGGCCGATTTTTGGCGTTTTGCGTTTGGCGTGATTTTCCGATTTTGGCGCGCCAAACGCCAAAAATATACACCCCCAATGATGAAAATTTTTTAAAATAATTGGTAGAAGGGACGATCGAGAAAGGAAATTTTTCTGCTTACAGTCTTCCAAAATTTTCGCCTGCGGCGCTTAAAGGAGGAAGCCCTTATCTTAAACTAATACTTCCATCATGGTCTTATCTAAAACTAATACTTCATCATCAACCATTTACTCTCTTCAAGACCTATGTTATTCTTATTACCCACTTCTTGTCTTCATATCCACCTTAATCTCACGGGGTTCTACCCAAATTTTTTCCTTTACTCATTTCGGGAGATAGGAATTCTCCCCAATTGGCTAGGGCCTGCTTCCTGGTCTTACTTAATTCAAAAAATTTTCAAAAACTCTTCAAAATTTTCGCATCCGGCGGTAAAAAAGGATGAATTCTAGCTTCTGAGAATCTTGAAAATGAAAAAATTTCGCCTGCGGCGCTAAAATGAGATGAAAAGAGGTTTTTGAGTCTTTATAGACTCTAAAAATTTTGGCGTTTGCGTCTGGCGTTTGGCGTTTTGGCGTTAATTTTGGCCGATTTTTGGCGTTTTGCGTTTGGCGTGTTTTTAAAATTTGAAAAATTGGCGTTTAACGCGCCACGCGAAAATTTTGGCGCACAGCCCTGCTACTGATAAATGCCGAATGATATCTGCCCGTATACACTATTAAACTAGTTTCTAGTTACCAAAAATATTCTGATTCGGAGACTAAATGGCCTCCAGACCAACATTATGTATCTTTCCCTTAGTCAAAACCGAATTTCTCTCTCATTCCCTTACCGTATACCTTAGAAGAAAAATTATGAGTTAGTTTAATATAGTTTCTAATCTTTCCTATCATTTGTTCCATAACTCATGTCACATCTATTAATCATAATAATCCAGTTGCAGTTGAACCTGAATTTCACATCCCCGATATCGAACCATTTATTTACAATCATGATTTGAAAGAATTCAACAATTTTGTGTTTAAAAGCAATGAGGAATTGTATCAGCTTTACCATAAATCAACAAATTTCTATCAGTTAATTTTAATTACCGAAAATCTTTTCTTTAACGAAGAAAATTCAAAAATTCTATTAAATTTTATTGAAATTATGAAGGAAAAACAAAATTCCAAAATTATTAAGCATTTTACCAATATTGCGTCATTAAAACGATTTAGAATGAAATTGTTTAGTAAACTTAGAAAGATGCGTAATTCAGTTGATAATTATCATGATGCTAGGATTAAATGGGGGAAGGAAAAGGAAAAGGTTTGCGACTTTAATTTTTTTAATTTATTAGGACGTGTCAGACTAGAGTCAATTTTCTCATTTTTTCCAAACATGAAATTAAGGTGGGAGGTTGGAAAAGTATCTTGAAAATAGGAACCTGAAGCTAGAAAATAAGAACTTGAGCTAGAAATCCAATAGGAAAATGAAGAACATGGAATACTTAGAAGAAACTGGAAGTATTTATCCAAGTTTGTAGAAGAAGAGAATAGACTAGGATAGGATCCCATTCGTCTTTGATCCACTTCCGCATTTTTCGGCCTTATACTTTAGTCTTCCGTTTTATTTCGCGCTTTTAAGAAGGTCTTGGGACCAAGGGGTACATTAATAGAATATGTAGAAAAGGTTGATGTCCAGATTGCGGCCAACATGTCTGCAAATGACTGTCTGCATAAACATGTACATAGGCTTCTTTTCTTATTCGAGCCAAATTGTCAACCTATCAGTTGATTACCTAAGGAAAATTATGGTAGAGAAAACTAGAGAAAACTTTACAATAACTGGTAGAAAACATTAAAGGAACATAGACATATATATTAGAAAGTCTTGAGGATCTACCGTATTTTTAAAAATTAGTAGCCCTTCTTAAAGGTGCTTATCATTTACTTATAAATCTATCAAGATATTATAAAAATAAAATAAAATTTTAAATAATTTTTTAAATATATTAAGTATCAAACTCGATTCAAATTAGTAAAAGAAGCTATAAACAAAGGATTAATGCATGTTTTATACGCCAAGGAATTTTGTGCCCGCATTGATGAATTATACAAAAAAGAATCTATTAAATTTAGTTTAAACGAATATTGCAAGAATTATGTAGAGGAAATTGCTAACTTGATTCTTGAGTACGCTAGTATTAAATTTAGCTTGGTTGAAGAAAAATTGAACAATGAAAAACGATTTGTGTTAATTAATTAATTTTTAAATTAAATATTTATTTATTTTGTACTTTAGTTTTAAAAATAGTTTGATAAAAAATTTAAGAGAGTATTACTGAAGTCCACATATGCTGGGGTATTCTATTAACATTGGTTAACATAGATCATAATAAATTTAAATTCCCAAAAGACAGTGAAAAAGCTAGCAAAGTTTAGCCATCTGGCACGATCTAATGAAGTTATTGGTCAACCTCTTGGACGAGACACTCTCGAACTGTCACCAAAAATTTCATACATTTCTTTGACCACGTGTATATCTACTGACCGAATTTAAACAAAATTTATAAAAAGTTGGAACCATGGAAAATCATGGTTATATTTGATGAAGAACTGTCAGTTCTTCATAGGGGTTGGGGTCATAAGGGCGCGGGGCCATTAGGGCGCCAGCACTGGAAACTGACACTTAGGCGAAACCGAAATTTATAAAATTTTTCTGAAATTTCTTTAACATCCTAGACTACCTCCCCCAGAAATTTCAGAATTTTTCATCGAATATTTCTGAAGTTATAGTCGATAAACCGCGAAAAATTAGGGTTTTTTCGGAAAATCAACATTTTTGGCCACAATTTCAGAAATTCTTGATCAAAGATTCTGAAATTTTTGGAGAACATAGATATAGGCATGAGAGTTATTATTGCAAAATTTTATCTTTTTTGATAAGCAACTCACTGTTTTATAAGCTCGCGCCCTAATGGCCCCGCGCCCTAATGGCCCAGTCCCCTTCATAGAATATACAATTAGTTTCGCAAATTTGAATCTTATGTCATCAAATTTTAAAAGATATAACATATGGCGATTGAGAAATAAAAAAATTTAAAGTCTGTTCTAGATTTCTTAATAAAGTAATTTGATCAAATAACAACTTAGTATTAGATTTGCGTTATTTCCGTTTTTCTAGAAGAAAATTTTGAAACAATGAAATAACGATTTTGTAATTAAAAAATAAAAAAATTTAAACATAAAATTCTTTAAATTATCATTTACTTTCAAAAATTTTTCATAAAAAACTTCCATTATTTAATTTTATTTATGAAAATTGAAATAATCAAATGTTTGCCCTTCAGTATTTTCATCTGTTAAAAAATTATCACAATTATTTTAAATAAGAAATTTACCCTCAGGATTATTATTGACAATATTAGAGCTTGATGGAATAATGGAATATTGACGAACATGTTCTTGCTCTATAATAATAATAATATTCCGGCGTTAGTATATTATACCGGTGGTAATGTTTCGATATATGACCCATACCGTTCGATAAGACTCGATAAGTTGAGTCAAACGGTACCACTTTTTTCCGGAGATGATTGTAGACCAGGATATAGGTCTCCGAATACCGAAAACCATAAGGGGAGTAAGCTAATTTTGGTGTGAAAAATTCGTTTTTTTTTTGAATGATAGCTCATTCAAAAGAGCCTACGTTGCACATATTCGGCATTAGCCATGTTCCTATTCTATGTTACTATTGTATATAGTCGTTGTGATAAAGTCTGTATTCTTTTATTCCTAGAACACACCGCAGTCAGGTCATAAATGTCTATCCTGGGTTTCACGTTAAAAATTTATCATTTTGAGATATATTTTTCAGAATGTTGATCAGGGGTGAAAAGTTGCCTAGGAATACCACTAATATTGTACACTTTTACTCCAAGGGTTCATAAATTGGGATCATAAATTGTGATTTTCCCTCGAAGTTGTATAAGATAAACACCATAATAATTAATATAATATCACCTAAAGATCTATTATAATTATCCAAATTTGATTGATGATTCGCAGGGTGATGATTGCTTAAAGGATTCATTGAAACATTAAATTGGTGTTGAACATTTTGATTGTTTAAATTTTGATTATGTGTTTGTTGAGATGAATATTGTGGATTTAGCCCTCGAAGATAATCAACATATTGATGTGCTGTTGCGTTCAAAACAGATGGTTGATTTATTGATTTCGAACCAATTCCTGAGCTATCTTGTCCCTGTGTAGAACCCAGATTTTGTATATACTGATGAGGATTGACAAAACTTTCTTGTTGCTGTTGAAGTGCCGGATGCTGTTCACGCTGAGTATTGACGGTTGTTCCTAGTTGCCATTGAAGGGCAGGATAAAGTTCTCGATGTGTATTGACATTTCTTACTTGTTGCTGTTGAAAGGAAGGATGCTGTTCATGATTTGAATGTCCAGCTTGAGGCAAAGCATTGCTGAAGTCTAAAATTTCTTTAGTAGAATTTTATATATACCCAACTAATACATAGTTACATATTACCATGGGGACTTAATATTCAAAGACATCTGTGGGATTGAAAATCAGTGGAGGGAGAGGAATTATTCTACTTCAATTACTCGGTTTTGCATAGGCCGGAGAATTAATGCTTTAACCCGTCCCTAGCAGTTGTTCTATAGTATATTGTATTAAGGTCAGTGAAGGCGTCAGCCTTGTTGTCCCTGATCTCCCTGCTTTAATCCATTTTTTGCTAGAGAGTGATCAAAAACACAGACGATTTGAAGAGAGAAATAATTTCCGGAGAAAGAGAAAAGGTGTAGACCATGGAATTGATGGATAAAAAAATAAAAACCCTGGCATTAATGAACCTACAAATTAAAAAAAATCCCTGGAATTAATGAAAATGGGGAAATAATCGGGAAAATACGGTAGTTTAAATCTCAACCTCTTGAGCTCGAGATACTCAGTGCTAAATCAACATCATTTTGCATCATTCTATATATCGCATTTCTATAGTCGAGATTGGACATATACAAACTTTCTTCAAACTTTAGACCTTTATTTTGCATAAAATTTTTAATTTTTTTCATTTCTTCTTTTTGCATTGAATCTTCTATCCAGTTTTTATAAGCTAGATTTGTCATATACAAATTTTCATCAAAATTTTGATTTTTACTTTCCATAAATTGTTTATGCTGTTGCATTTCTGTTAATAAAAATTATTTATCTGTTAATAAAAATTATTATTTTAAGATAATCCGAATTATAAACCAACTCGGACCACTTCCAAATAAAATTTTAATTAAATAAATTTAATAAATTATAGTTAAAATTCTTACTGTTTTGAGCTTCACGGCTTGTTACTAAATTAAAATTAGATTAATACAAAAATCAAGAGTTTGACAATAGTTTAGCAACTTATAGATATCTAACAATTCCACAGACGATTTATAAATCTTCCGGATCTATCTTTCATTATCGAAATCGACTCGAATTTCCTTCTATCTCATATTCAGGGAAGAGTCATAGCCTAACATCTTCAACATCTTTCCATCCCTGTCATGTATCCATGTCACACTGCCAGGTTAATTAACCTTCTCAACCCGAACTCAACTCAGATTTCCCTCAATCTTAATTCTGTCTCAAGTCTCATCATATGTTTTCAGCTCGATATCTCCTTACCCTCATGATTATTTAGAAATAACTAATAATTCCTTTAATTCTACAATTCTGGTTTACGGTCTAAGGCTAAGTTTCCAGCCGATTCCCCTCACTATCCTCCATTCTATCTGTATAACTTAGAAACTCATACAATCTATATTTCCTCAAAAAGTAATTTCTTACAATGTTGAACCACGTCGGTAAAATGTTGTTTATTCACACTAATAGTTGTAACAATTCGTCTCTGGCTACTATATTGTTTTCTTTTTGATCCAGAGAAACTTGGAGGTTGTTGTTGAGTTCCAATAGGTTGTTGAATATTTCCAATATTTAGCATCGCAAAATTATTTTTTCCTTCATTAGGAACTTGCGCTTTGTTACCCTTTCCATCTAATAATTCTAAAGAATCGTCTGAACTATCGTCAAGATGAATAGTTACTCGAGGTTGTTTTTCCTTTACTTGTTGAACTTGTTGTTTAGGTTGTTGCCCCATATATTCAGTTTCTCCCGGTTCCTGTTTTACTTTGATGAATTGATGCAGTTGGGTTTGAGGGGGATTTTGTAGAGGCCGCTTTCCTTTTTGAGACAAATCCACGGGATTTGTCAACTCATTTCTATTCTGATTTAAATGATCAGGCAAAAGGTTTATCGTTTGATTTCCGTGGAGGTTTGGAGTATGTCCTTGCCTTTGTGCTCCATAACCCCCTTGATGTTGACCATAACCAAGAGTTAAATATTGTTGATCTCCCATCTTTTGACGCTTCCGTTGTTCATTTTGCCAATCGTCCTGTTCATTTGTGCAATTTGAAACATCCAGAATACATACATAAAGGAGGATATACAGCAATAAGAAACGCATTTAATTAAATTAAATATTTAATTTTGAATAATTTTAATGAATAAATAAATTTTAAATATGAAATTTTGCCCTTTCTTTGAGCATCTTAAAAGGGAATATTATTTGCACTTTTAAAAGTGCAAGTAAAAATAATTTCATAATTTTATTTTAAAGGAATTCACAAGGTTAATAGGAAAAACATCATGTGAATTAACT
Source organism: Meloidogyne enterolobii (assembly GCA_963681835.1). Taxonomy (NCBI): domain Eukaryota; kingdom Metazoa; phylum Nematoda; class Chromadorea; order Rhabditida; family Meloidogynidae; genus Meloidogyne; species Meloidogyne enterolobii. Next base: position 2,627,658 of record CAVMJV010000029.1, read on the forward strand.
TTATTTGTCGGGAAATTTATTGGGAAATTTTATTTAAAAATTTAAATAAAAATATTTTAAAATTAATAAAAGTGCAAATATATTTAATATAATTGTGAAAATAATTTTAAAATAAATTTTATTTATAGCATATCCGGTTCTGATTTACTATATATTTAAACTTAAAAATTTATTTCAAAAAAAATAATATTTAAATCTAGATAACATTTCTGGCCCAAAAAATAATACCTTCATTAACTGAAAATCGTATCTTATAAAGAGCCAGAATTATAAATTTGATGTAATCTTAAATACCGGATTTCTTCTAATTGAAGCACGGTCTCCAATTGAAGCACAGTCTCTAATAGAAGCACAACTTAAGAGAGGATCGGAAAATAGAACGTGCTTCTATTTGAAGAAATACGGCATCCAAAAAAATTTTAAATCCTTGCAGTTGACAATAACCAAGATTTTAAAAGAGAATATCCTTATAAAACATCATCACCCTCTTTTCAATGAAGAGTATCATTATGTTTTAAGAAGAGGGTAATAAAAATATCATGAGGATAGGTTCAAGAGCAAGGTTTAAAACGAGAGAGACATGAAGGTATCTTTAAAAGGCCAACAAAATTTTGTAAAAAATGCTCCTAAATTACGGTATATTAAACCTCATGCCGATGTTTTGTTGTATTATTTAAAGTTTTTCTTCTTTTTACCCTTTAAATTTTTTTTTAAATTGCCAAATTAAAAATCAATTACTCGAGCAGTCTTCCCCTCATTCTCTATCCTTTTAAATTCAATAAACTCCCTTTTTTGTTAACTCTCCCTTTCACTCACTCTCTTCCCTTCCCCTAACAAGGCAAATCATATGGCAATTAATCATGTGGAATTGTTTATTCGACATGTAAAACATATGGGCAAGCAACTCTTGCTTAATCACCCCGCTCCCCCCCCCTCCATTCCTCTCGTCTAATGCCTTATGAAAAGGGCATTATTTATTAATTAATTAAAAAAAAATTAATTTGAAAAATTTTTAATAAGTTATAAAATTTAATTGTGTAGTTTCGGAGCGGGGTTTATTAATGCTTTACTAATTAGTGTCAATTTAGCCGGGAGTAGTTAGGCCTATAAAAAATTCTTAAGGTTTATAGACATTAGAAAGTATCATAGTTGTGAGTTAAGAGAAGATTTTAAATTTTCTGTATTAACTTTTAAAATCCCTTTAAAAATAATAATACGGTTATGCGGCGCTTTAAAAAATGAGAAATCTGGCAACTAGACCTTCCAATATTCTAAAAATTTTCACCTGCGGCGCTGAAAAATGAAGAGATATGACACCTTGTTCTTCAAAGGTTTTTAAAGTGTTAATAGGAGGAAGCTTGATCAAAAATATATCATGCTTCTGTTTTGAATATGTTTCTTAAAGTTGATTAGTGCTGGAGTTTAATTCACAAACTCTTAAGGTATCACTCATAATTAGGATTGGGGGCCCGGCCCGTTTCGAAAGATCGAGTCGGCATCGGATTTTGGCCTGAAAAAGACTAAACCTGTCCGGTTTTCAAAAAATATTAAAGTATCTAGTAATATCAGGCTTCACAATAAAATACATTCTAAACTCGAGGTGTTGTTTCACCATATTCTTCGGTTAACCGAACCCGAATCTACATACTAACCCAACGAAAATAACACATCTAAATACAAAAAAAGAGAGAGAGATATCCTGCTATCGTCTCTCAACACAAAGAGATCTCTCGTACTTAAGATATGTATGTTTTATGAAAGCGCATTCCATTTTGCGGTGTATTTTATCTCATAGTTCTAGCCTAATGTTTAAAGTTTTCTTCTAATTTTTTAATTTTTTTTTTAAATTTTAAAATAAAAAATCAATTAATCGGGCATATTCTTTTCTCTAACTACAAACTCCATTTCTCTCTCTTTCTCTCCCCTATAAGGCAAATCATATGGCATTTAATCATATGGCATTTATTCAATGTTTAAGACTCATGACTGAGGGCATCTTCACTCTCTCATCATTTAACTCTTTCTCTCTCTCTTCATTAATCTCTTTCATTCCTCTCGTTTAATGCCTTATTGAAAGGGCATTTTTTATCCTCGCTTTTTATCCTCACCCTCTCTCTCTTCATTAAACTCCTTCATTCCTCTCGTTTAATGCCTTATTGAAAGGGCATTTTTTATCCTCGCTTTTTATCCTCACATCCTCACTCTCTTCATTAATCTCTTTCATTCCTCTCGTTTAATGCCTTATTGAAAGGGCATTTTTTATTAAACAAGATTTAATTTTAAAATATATTTAATTTTAATTTTATTAAATTTATTATTTTGTTTGTCTACAGGAGATTTTCCTCAAAACAATGATAATTCGTTTATCATTAAATCGCTGGCATCCATCAATGATGTTTGCCTTGTTTTTGCTCATGCAATGTTGTGTGGTAATGGGGCCACATACTCCCCATCACTCTCAACATCCAGCTGAAGCTGAATTGGAACACCAAAAAATTAAACTGATTAAAACAACTGAAGAAAAATTTAAAACATTATTGGAACCAACTCTTGAATTTGATGGTATGCTATAATTTAAATTGGAATAATTTCATATTTATTCTAATGTTACATTTCACTGAAGGGGGTATAATAATAATAATATTATTATTATGATAATATTATTATTTATAATTACCCCTCTCGCTGAAGGGGGTAATTATTCGAGAGGAGGTGCCAAATTTGGGGTATATCTCAACAAATAAAGGAGGGAATCGATTTATTTTTGATAATGATTAATAAACTGGTTCAATAATTAAAATTGGCAATGATTTTTTTGATATATATTATTATAAACCCTCTAATTATCCCTCTAATTATTAAAGAGGGCAATTATTTCAGAGAGGGTGATTATTCGAGCATATACGGTATACTCGTTACCGAAAGCACTGTTCAAGTTTAAATTCTTATCCCCAAGAGTTAAGAAGATTAACTAATATATCAACACCTTTAGGTACTGATGAACAAATTAAGAATCGTATAGAAATTTTTGAAAAAGAACGTTCTACAGAACCTGCTGAATCAGTCGAGGAATTTATAAAAATTCTCAACGAATTTTTGAAAGCGCAAGAGCAAATAAAACTTCCGGAAATGGATACAACCACGAATTTTATTGTTCAAACCAATCCATTTCTGCCAGATCCGACTCCTCGAGCAGTTAAAAGTCTGGAAGAAGCGCTAAAAAAGTTGAAAGAAAATAAAACCCCCGAGAATTACAATGCTTTATTTAAACATCTTAAAGCTTTTTGGCTTGTGGAAAAAGCGGTCAGTAAAATCTAAAAGCATAATACGGGTTGACACTGACCAATACTCTGTAACCCTTACAAATATTGACTCCGAACTTTCCTATACTGACGTATCGGGCCCACCTCGCTATTAAATGCTCTGAAGACTAACTACAATTATGCAAATTTTTGTACATTCTTCGTTGGAAAGATATTGAGTTTGTCCTCAGTATAGTAATAAATTTCTAGGTCAACTGTTAATTACTGCTTTATTAATAAATTTTAGAATTTGAATATTCCTGAATCCTCAAATCATACAGAAGCATCACATCATGAGAATTTGTCCATAGTGCCAGTCGAGCAGGAATCAGCAAAAAAAGGTGATTTGATAGATTTTGGAGGACAACCCAATTACCTTGCAACGCCCACAGGTATCACTCGTTGCCATAATTTTGCTTATAATTGCTCTAATTTATTATTTTAAGCTCAACACAACTCTCCCCATTCTACTGGGTATCCACATCAGAATCCTTTACAAATGGTAGTTCAGAATCAAGGTCAAACTCAACATAACCCATACTTAGGTAAAAATTACAATCTCAAAAACATGCTTTATCATTTGACCTTATTTAAAGGTTTGCAGCATAGTCATCAGCCTGTACAGGCATCTTGGAGTCATCAACAACTGCCAATTGTCCCCTACTATAATCCACCTCAAAATCAAAACTATTTTGGTTGATTTTTATTTAGAAAATTGATTAAGAATCATAATAGAGATTAACATATGTCCAAAGATTAGACATACCTCAATTTAAGCTAGTTTCTTTATGTACATTTGAACATAAATCGGCGGGAAATCTTCATTGTGATATCCCTTATCCTCATTATAGGCTAATAATACACCTCATTATAGGCTAATAATATTTTTAGCCACAAGTGTGTCCCTTTAGTATTGCCCAACCTTAGCTATATCAATTTTAGACCAACTTACCAATGAACTTGGGCCTCAGAATGAGGTTGCGCCTCAGAAATTGGAAGATTCTTTACATCCCGAGTTTCTCAATCTTCGTAGAACTGTCAACAAAGTTTTGCGACAAATTATGACGGAGTTTCTCATTGGATTTCGACATAATTCTTACAAATCTATGGATAAAGAATCTGATGTTATTAAAGGAGAAGCCTTACATGAGCTTGCTTCGGAATATATAAACTATCTAAAATCCTTGTACGAAAACGCAGCGAACGATATAAACGACGTACTTGATATTGGAATAGAACGTTGGATAAATCATCTGACAGACTTGAGTTTTGCAGGATTTGAAGAGGCTGTTGCAAAGGTATTTATCACATCATTGATGTAATAACAATATTTAATAATCTCACTCGAATGAGATTATAAATTATTAATGAGCTCACCTCCGAATGCATAGACAACTTACTAATCAAACGTTTGCCAAGATTTGGGTAAAATACGAGAGATCTTTGTATCTAATAGTAGGGTACATCAAAAGTTTAATTACTAAGCTAGGAAACCCTACTACTAAAAACCCTACTAATAAAGTCCTATGCTACCAGGTTGGTTAAGCTTTCTTCGAAACTTTGCAGATGATTTACAGACTGAGCTAGGCTTTTTTGTGCCTCTCGTGTTTTCTCTTCATTTTAAATTCTGTCATCCTACACAGATCAAAGAAGTCTCTCACAAAAAAGAGTCTCACAAAGGACACGCCAGGCACTCTCCTTTGCCAGTTAAAAAACATTGACATTGTCCCTACTAAAATATAATTTTTTTTGAAATTTTACCTAAATTATTAATTTATTTTAATTAAAGCCACGAACAAAAGAAATTGAGGAAATTGAAGAATTTGTTAAGCACGATTATAAGGGATTAGATAAGGAATTTAAGCAATCCAAAGCGATTGGGGATGAAATATCAAAGAAAATAAACAATGACGAATTCAATAGGGCTTTTTCTCAATTGTGGAATTCGGTTCCCAATAAATTACCAATAGTTCAGTTCCCTAATGATAAACGCAGGATGATGGAAGGAGTAATTGCTGACTTGAAAGAATTTTACTCTCAAGTTAATTCTATTTATTCTAATGCTTACAATCATGAAAAAGCTTCAAGGGTGAGATATGTTATTTATCTTGAAATAGAAAGTTTGCAAAAGTTTAGCCACCGGTCAGGATTTGAACCTGCGACCTCCTACTAGTTGTTGCGGTTTCGCTAATCATATATAGGAGCTTTCCCACTGAGCTACCTGGGCATCGACTAATTCTCTTTTTCCTTTTTAGATCGTTTAACCCTCGCTAGGTGAATCATCCTTACAAAATATTATATTTTAAATAAAATATCCAGTGCTTCGATTTCTGCGGATTTTTCCTCATTTTGTGGTTTTTTGATAGTCGATGAGGATTATTTTTAAAAATGCGGATTTCGGATTTTTGTGGCTTTTGAAGATTTTGAGGAATGCAAAGTATGTATATGAGAATATAAAGATATGAGAATGCGGATTATTTTAAATCAAAATTGGGGTTTTTAAAAATTCGAGAGCGAAGCCCTGACTTACTATAGAATGTATTTCACGTTATTTCAGAATGATAAGCCGCATTTTAAATTTATCGAAAAGCACTATTCATTGTTAAATGCAAGTCATGAAGTTTACAAAAATATGAACCTAATGCTTGAATCATTTTTTGCATCTACTGAACATAATAGCAAATTATTACAGGTTTTCTTATTAAAGATTACTCTGTCTAGTGTATCAACTTAAAAATATTTTTTAAATTGTTTGTAGCTTCGTATCAAGACATGGATCTTAGCAGAATTTTGGCTGAAAAAAGCGATAAAGGACACGGCAGAATTTTTGAAGGCCGTTAGAAATGACTATTTGAGTCATTTCCTAAGCGATTTAACTGAGGATATAGAGCAGAATCTGTCTTTTTGGCTTACTCATGAAAAAGGGCAACTTAAAAGATATGGCGATGCAAAAACTTCTTACAAGTTAACGGTCAGTTTCGAGATCATTTTATGATCATTCTATATAGCATACTGTATTTATTTGCCTTTTCGAATGGTCATTTCCATCTCTCTCTCATAGGCTTTCTCTCTCATAGGGGAGAGAAAGCCTTCCATCCCTCTCATAGGCTTTTCTCTCATAGGCTTCTTGACTCTGTTTTACTCAAAAATTTAAGATTTTAACACGCATTAACGCCGGGAAAGTGTTATTAGCATATACACGAATGAAGAAACACTTCCCACCCTTCAGTTTTGGCAGTGATGAAGAATATTTTAAAGAAAAAGCTCAGATATTGGCTGAAACGTATAAGGAAGAATTGGGATTAAAATCGAAAGATTTTCAAAAAGATATGAGCGAGAAGATAAAGGAGAAGTTTAAAGAGCTTAAAAAAGAGAATCCTTCAACATCTGGAAATTAGAAGAGAGATACATTTTGAGTCATTAAAATTGAGATGCTTGAAGTGATGTGTATATATTGGGCGTTCTTATTCTCTTGTTCAGGCTTGGAATTCGTAAATTAGGCTTTGGGTACAGCTCCGGAGCTAACTCTCTAAGCCATACCAGCACTATTGGCCTTTTTTAGTAAAATTTTGTTACATACCTATGTCGGGGTTGCCTGAAAAAAGAATTCTTCAGTTTGAGACTCGAATAAGAGATTGAAAATCAGCGATCTGTATTGAGTAGCCGTGATTTTTTGGAATTTTATTTGTATCGTAGCAAGGTTGCCGTGTGTAAGGTTGCAAGGTTGCCGTCTAAGGCAGATCCTCCATTTAACCACAGACCTTATAGTTTAACTACAGACCTTATAGTTTACCAGAGTATTCCTCTCTTGTAATATCTGGAGACGTTAGGTTAAGCAGTTTAATTCCTTCAGCATGAAAGTATTCCTCTTTATAAGATACCAGTTTTTGATCAGACACTTTGATCAACCTTCGGCAACCAGAAAGAAACCATTGAACTCATATTGAGTTCATATATCTTTACAAGACACATATCCTTCTTTTGATATGATTTTCTCCGTTCCCCTCAACCCATATTTTTTAAACGATTTCCTATACTAAATCTTCCCCCTTCCCATGTACATTTTCCCCCTTCCGAGCAACATACCATATCGTAAATTCACCATAAAAACATGTAATAAGTGATGGCAAAGTTCTAGTTCCAGTTCCGGAACTAGAACTACGGATCTAACGATTATCTGGAACTAGTTTGGAACTAGAACTACGGTACTACTAAAATTAAAAACCTAGTTCTGGAACTGGAACTAGTTCCAGAGAAATTTTGAACTTTCCCATCACTACATGTAATCCTTATATTTTACATTTTTTTAACAGACTTGGTAATAGAATGGATTTAGGCATCCGTATCCGGATATTTACGGTGGATACAGACGGATATCCTCGGGTATTTTGAACTTATCTTTATCCATATCCGTATTCATTATCAAGTCTGTTTTTAACCTTTCTAGATGTTTAAATTTTTTTTTAATTTTCTATTCCATTTTTTACATATTTAGTCCATCATTTAATCTGTCCTCCATTTTATTGCATAAAGTTTTTCGGGATTTTTTGTTAAATAATCATGGTAGTTATTTAAAGATAGACTCTCCCGTAGAGGAACAAATTTAGTAAGGTGTATTCTATTAGAGTTCGGAACAGGCCTGGGCCTTGAACATTTTCGAAATTCTACGACAAGGAATTAAAAAATTTTATAAATATTTTGAAAAAAATTTGAAAAATACGAAGGAATATTCACTATAAAATTGTTGTCAAACTTAATTTTAAATATCTTTACAAATACCGTAATTCTGCTAATTTAAATTTTAAATTTGAACGCAGTAGGGCATTTAGTTACAATAAAGGCACAAAGCCATAACTTGATTAGAAATTTCCAAATCCTACTAAATTTAATATCAGACGATTCCTCACATCGAGCTAAAGAGATTAGTGCCAATATTGATACGGGCCAGAAATTTTCCAGGAAGTTATGGCTTTGCGTCGTTATTGCCGCGTGGTCATCTATTAATGGATTTTTGTGTCTTTGATTATAAGGTGTTTAAAACGGGTAGGGTTCTTCTATTAGCAGAAACACGGTACTTATTTGTACATCAATAATTTTTACAAGTATATAAAAACAATCAAAAATAGCCTTAATTTTACCAAAATATATCAAAAAATTTTAATATTTTTGTTGTTGGGAATCATAATAGCCTGGGGCGGGTGGATATGCAGGATATGCTGGAGGATTTGAAGGTTGAGAAGGATATACTACACCACCAGGTTGTTGTGAAGGTTGGTTAGGATATGGGTGCATTGGATAGCTTTGAGCTTGGACAGCTAAAAATGAAATAAATTTACATAAAGTCAATAGATTAATTACCCTTGTACGGTATCAGATTTTGGCAAAATAACGGGATCGTGATTTTTGGAATAATGATCCCGATATTTACTGCTGGATCGGGATTAAGATTCTAAAAAACTGGGATAATCCCGCCCGATATCGACCAGGATTCCGATCCCGGCCAACTCTAGTATTAAGTAAGAGAATTTTTAAGTCATCCTCTCCTAAAGAGGAAGTTAATCGAGGTACTTATTTGAGATAATTAATTGAGCGATGGCCAACTACCCTTAACTCTATCACCTATGTAAATCACTCCTCGTTATAAGGTAAGAAAGATTTTCAGCCCCTAGTCAAATGGTGAAGTTAGATTATAACTAGGGTTGTTAACTAACGGTTATTAACCGGTAACCCCGTTTTCAGTTATCACCGGTTTTGACCCCCATTTTTCGGTATCGGTTAATTCGTAACAACCCTCGTAACAACCCTAATTATAACTTTGACATCTATGTATTAAATAAAGATTTAGTTTACGTTGGACAGGGTTGTTTGGTTGTTGAGCAGGCATCATATTAGAATTTACAGTATTATTTTCATATTTGGAAGAGTCATAAGAATTGTTACTATCACGGGAAAATAGACTAGAAATTTGGAAATTTATTTTAAATTAAAGCTCAAAATCCGACCTATCAAAAGCCGACCGGAAAAATTTATACACAATTACAAAGCAACAGCAGCAAAATAGGAGTGAAACCAGCGTGATGCTAAAGTGCTAAATGATTATATTTTTGGAATTTATTTTTAATTTTTTTTAAATTTATTTAATTAATCACCCACATTAACAAAACTTTTCCGAGAGTAGAAAGGGCAGAGGATTTATTATTTTCTGTCCTAGATACTGATTGTGGCATTGGGCAGCAATCCATCCCACAGCATTGCTCCCACTTTTTGCAGGCCCAAACAATCTTTAAAATTATTTGGCTTAATAAGCCGTTGAATTTTGAGAGAAACTTGCCTGTTTTGGGCGTGTTCCATTTGGAAAAGTAGCCTAAGAATGTTAAAGTTTAGAATAATTTTTAAAAAAGTTATTAGATGGAATCCTTCCGGTGTTTCAGGAACTCTTTGTTAATCACTAGAAGTGTCAGTCTATATTTATAGATACCTCATTATGAGCTGGGAAATAAGGGCTAATAAGGAGGCACTATTACTTAACGCAGCCCTTATTACTTAAAATCAGGGCTACCTAACTTCTGAACAGCCCCAACCAGTGGTCAAACTAATTTAATGTATTGAAGAGTACCTACTTCCTGGAAGTATCTCACTATGATGACAATTTATAGTTCAACCATCTGTGAATCTTTCTATTTATTTTTCGGGGATAAATTATAGGATAAGAGCAACAGAGGTGTGACTTAGAAGCTTTTCTTCCTAGAAGCTTTTTGGAATTAATTTTGGCACCAGAGCACACAGGTGGGCACGACATTGTGCCCTTTTCCACTACATATTTTAATTCGTCAAATTAAAAAAATTACTTGAGCCAAAGCTTTATTATTCTCCTCAGCTGTAGCGTTTACAGTAGTTTCTGCCGGCGGGGCTGTTTGCTTCATCAACTCTTGATAATCATAACTGCAGATATGATCATCTGGACCTCTCTTAACATATTCTTGACCAAAGTAATAATCTTTATTGTCATAATGCATGGGTCTATCCATTGATTTAATTATTGCCTTTCCTGGTAATAGGCAAATTTTAAGGGTTAATTCGCCAAACATTAGATTAAAACCTGCTTCAAAGGCTAACACTCCTCCTACAGCACCAATTGCTGCACCTGCCAAGGCTGTTTTAAAGGAGGAACCACGAGAAGCGGAACCAAGGCCTGTGCCAGTACCAAGGCTGAAACTCGTTTGAATACAGTAATCATAAAATAGTTTAAACTAACTGTCCAGGGCCTGCACCAGCAGCAGGTGGAGGTCTTCCTCCGGCAAAGCCACCTCCTCCAACTGGGCCTGGATGAGGAGCTGCTGGACGTGGTTGTCCACCAAAACCGCCTGCTGGAGCTGGGTGGGGCGCTGGATTGGCTCTGGCTGCACTACCAGCCCCACCTCTACTTCCAAAACCTCCACCGCCTGATTTTCTTGCATCAGCATAATTTGAAAGTAAAATTAGTAAAATGAGGAAGAGGACATTAAATTTTTTAGTTTTATCCATTTTAATCTTAAAAGATAAGATTTAAAAATCAAAAGATGCTTAAATCTTAAGGTAAATATTTAGAAGAATCTCACTCCTATAAGCACCTGAAGATACAATCATGAGCCTTAGAATATTGTAACTTATAATCTCTTAAATAAGGATTAATATCTCTCTAAAGGCTCTCCATACAATGAGATCCCAAGATACAATCAAGAAAGTAGTATCCTATGAAGGGATATGCTTAATAGGGGGCTTCAAAAAATAATAATTTTTTAAAAGGTCCCCAGCCAATAACAATACAAGACGCAATAGTATTGAGGATATATGTTTTATCCTATGAGTATTTTAAATAGAGGTTATCTCTTTAAAAGAACCCTTACATAGACACTAAAGGATATAATCTTGAGGTTAGAATGTAGTGTCTCTTAATGGGATTACACTAAAAAGAGGGGTTCGCGCTTTAGAAGCTCCCTCTCCTAATGGTCAGACGACGGGTTATCTATCAAAGGGTTATTATGATAAATGTTGTATCCCATAAGTATTTTAAATAGAGGGTATCACTTTAAAAACTCCCCATACATTGACACTACGAGATATAATCTTGAGGCTAGAATGTAGTGTCTTTTAGTGAGATTAATATAAATAAGGGTATATAGAGGTCTTTTTGTCCGGTTGCCTGTGGACTGAGATATAGGTCCCCGAAAATCAAAAAAAACATAGGGGGGGGGGTAATTATATGAAGCAGAATGTAGTGTCTTATAATGGAATTATATAAATAGAGGGTTAGCTCTTTAGAAGCTCTCCCACCCTCGACGGGTATTTTAAACAGAGGGTATCTCTTTAATATCTCTATTACTACAAGATAAATTTTAAGATTAATTTGATCCTCAAAATAATAAGGATTAATTTAAATAGAGGGTTTGCTCTTTAGAAGCTCCCTCGTCCAATGGCTAGACGACGGGTTATCTACCATAGCGTTATCTTTTATTAAGTTCCGAATTAAATTTTCTTTAATTAAAGGTCTTATTAAAATTAAATAAATTATTAAACAAATAATCGAGAGTAAAGAGAGTTGAGAAAGTAAGTTGGGAGGAAATGACACGCATTAATTTAAAAATAAAAAAAATTATTTGCCTTTATTTCCCCTTCTCTCAAATTTTATTTTATAGGCTGTGCGACACAAAATTTTAAGAAAAAAAATATAAGAAAAATAAAAAAATATTAACTAAAATTCGTCAAAATTCAAAATGGCGCTCAGCTAGCTACAACACATACCGCCCTGTTTTTTAATGTCTAGGGGGAGGCGAGCGCTTATTAATTTAAAAATAATGTTGAGTAATTGTTTAAAGGGTTTTGATATTTGTTAAAAAATATGACGAAAAATTAAAAATTAAATTCCAAGAATTTATAAGAGAAAATTTATTTACAAATATGGTTACTAAGCAATGATGCTGTCAATAAGTAAAAAGCGGGGGGAGGGGGAGGGGGAATTTTTGGTAGAGGGAGAGAAAGGGAGTGGAGGGAGGGAGACAGATGTATACCTGTGTGCAATCCGTGCTTGTTTACACACCGAAAATTTTATTTTGTGTGCATGAATGAATCGATTGGAATTGCTGCGCGAGTGACAAAAAGGATGATGTTTATTGTGAAAATAGAGGAAAAATGGAAATTATTGAAATTATTGACAGCTGGGAAGGATAATTTTTGATATATTAATAAAGGTTCTTAATTAAAGTCTCATCCACTATTAGGATAGAAGGTAAAGATCAGGTAAAGACCTTGCCGATCTACCAGGGGTGGCTCTATGTATTCCCATAAAATGCGAGACACGAGATTCATGAGATACGAGATTCTCAAAAAAATACGAGATTTCAAGGGTACGAGACTAGCGCCACTTCTGCTATTTACTTCTCGTTCTATCCAGTTTCAAATTTTGAATCATCTCCTCTATTCTCAAATGTCAACAATCAAATCCGAGTTCTCAAATAGCGTGTACTCAAATGTCGTGTTCTCAAATGATTGTTCGCAAATAGCAGGTACTAAAATGTCGTGTTCACAAATGTCGAGTTTTCAAAAGTCGTGCCCTCAGATGTCATTTTCTCAATGTCGTATCGCAAATGTTGAGTTTTCAACTATCAAGTTCACAAATATCGGGTTCTCAAATGTCGATTACCAACAAGTTCCTATTTACCGTATTTATTCTAATTGAATGGCACCTCCAATAGATTGACACATGTTTTGGGAGTATTGGAAAATAGAATGGCTGCCATTCTATTAGAATAAATACGGTAGTTCGTATTTTTGAAAAACAAAAATAAAAATTCCAAAAAACAATAAAAAAATTTAATTAAACAATTTAAAATCTTTGTTTGCTCAAAATTCTAACATAAAAAATTAATGTCCTCTACCCCAAGAGTGATCGTTAATTGACCCGATAGTAGCAAACAAAAGGATGAATCAGCGGCTGTCAGCAATTCGAAAAAAAATATTTTTTATCTATTCCCTCTCCCTCTTGCCTCTATTTTTGTTAAGTTTTTTACTTTTGCTTTTTGATTTTTTTTATTAAAAATATAATTGAGGATTGGATCCTAACAAATAAAATAATTATAATTTTTTTTTACTACATATTATTAACTTTAAAACTCATCCAAAAATTTTTTTAAATTTAAAATAAATTGTCTATTTAATTTTTAAAAATTAAGGCCAAGGCTTTAAAGCTTTTGAATCTGATCCAATGCTTTGAATCTCATTAAATCAGACTCATTTTTCAATACCCTCTTGAGACTAATACCTCTATGGATCAGGATTTTTAAATCCAAAAAACTCCGAATATCCGTAAATTTTCGGATCATATATCGGATCATAATCTTAGAATCCGCCGACACTACTTGGAGCGTATTTAATTTTATCCTATTAGGTCGCGTCATAATTAGTGGCCGTTTTTTTAGATTGAATTTTTAGGGGTGTTATTTTACAAGTATTCTTTTTTCTTATTAACCAACATATAGATCTGAATCTACTCTTCATTTTAATACCAGGTATAGCTATATACGGGTGATATTCTTGAAGGTATGATTTTTTAAACTTCACTACCTCGTAGTGAAATTTACAAGTTACATCAAAAATTTTAAATTACCAAAAATGGAAACAAGAAACAAAAAATCTTAATGATCTAGTCAATGGGAATATGATGGATCCTTAATTGGAGGCTTAAGCACCTGCCCACCTAGTGGCCAAGTAAATTTAGTAAAATGTAACTTGTATTGAGGTTAGGGTTTCTTTTTTCGAGTCGGCCCGACGGTCGAGTCATTTTTCTTGCCTTATTTTTATTGAGTCGGGCCGGTACGAGTTTTTTTCGGGCCAAATATCTCAGAGTGACTCGACTTTTCGGTCCGAGTCGGACCATTTTGGGAACCCTAATTATGGTTAATATTAGGAGTATCGGAAAATGAGTTCTAAATTTTGATTTTTTTCTTCTATTCAGATCTTCTGAATTCAGAATTATTTTTTTAAATTCTGAAACTCGAAATTATGATAATAGACACCCCCATTTTGCTCTCATATTTTGTCTGTTTAATTTTTAAATAATTCTGCGTCATGCTTCGACGGCTTATATTGTTTCCTATTATAAATGGAAGCTTTTATTATTTTTTTATCAAATTTTTATGAGTCAACTTTAATTTATAAATTTATTTTTTTCCGATAAGAATTAAAAGAAAAAATTAATTTCAAGATGCTATTTTTAATAAAATAATAAAAATTAAATTATTAATCACCATTTAATGCCGTTATTAATTAATTTATTACTCCAACAATTAAATGCTTATTAATTATAAAATTATATTTATTAATTTATTAACGGTCTTAACTATCCAACAACTTTTTTGTTCGCCTAGAGAGACTGGCATTAATGTTGGAAATTAAAAAAAATAATTTTTAAAAATTAAAAAAAAAATTTAATAGAGCAGAGTAAAGCGCAGACTGCCTTTTAGCCATATATCCAAACTTTTTTCTAAAATAACTGGACAGGCAAAGGTTGCGCCAGGTGCAGCTGCAGCTGTAGACAATGTTGATGATGTTGTGGGTGTAGGAACAAAATTTGGTACGTCTTTGATGAACTTATAGTATACAAAGGCCTCGGGCGAATAAAGGAACTCTTATTATGATCATAATTGAATCGGAAATGCAAAGGTATCGGAAGTCGGAACTGTCAGAAATCGGAAATCGGAACTGTCTCAAAAGTCGGAACTCAGAAATTGGAAATAAGCCTAAATTTTCGAAAGGCGGAAATCGGAATCCGATTCACCTCTGATTATAATGAATACTTTATTAACCCCAACTAGGATATGTATGCAAATTGTTCCTTATATCGTAACCCCTAGCTATAATAACTCTTCTACCAGTCTACTAGAAGTGATGGGCGAGTTGATAAAAAAGGGGGCTCTGTTTCAGGTATTGGGTAGGATAAATAAATATCCTATTTCGCAGCCCTTTATGACCAAAAAAGTCGTAATTCCCCCAGAAGCAATCTAATGGAGCAAATGTAGCCACAAATTAACGTATGGCCATGAAGCATCTCCAAAATAATTTCTCCTACAGAACCTTTTCTAATAGTAAAATAACTCCTCTTCCCCAGGTCCCTTCATTTCTAATCTACAAAATTTCCAACTTTTAAAGTTATGAAAAACGGTGCTGACAAAATTGATGATGTTATAGGATCAAGTAAAAATCTCAGAAACATGCCAATTCGAGGAATGAATAGACGGCAAAATTATCGGCCATACGAACCTCCCCAATTTAATAGTTACAATGCAAAAGACGAGGTTCAAAAGGCCAGATCAAAAGCATTGTCAGGCGCTAATTTAGCCTTGGCGGCAGGTGGTATTGCTGCTGGGGCGTGGTATTTCAGTGGAGAACATACAAGTTGGTATTTATATATGGCAAAATTCCGCGACCAAAGACTTAACTATTACCAAAGACTTAACTATTAATCAAAATGGTCAACAGGAGACCATTTTGACAGGGGAGGAACAAATTTAAGTATATTCAGCTATTACTGTTTGGACTTTTCTCGAACAGTTTATAAAGTCAGGTCGAAAGGAAAATCAAGTAATAGTTAAGAACTGTTAAAAGGCAGACTTAAAATTGATCATGAAAAGCTTGATCTGCGATTTTTACAACCCCCCCCCCCCCCGGGCTCAGTCAGATTTTTCTGGAAAGATCACTCCGGGTTTCTGAGCTAAACCCCAAAAATCAGGAAACTCCTCAACACGCATTTTATCAAAATGACCGCTTTCCTTGACTATCGGGCAGGAAAACAATGTTCCGGCATATTGTGAGCTTTAAGTAAAACATTTAATCCTAGCATTTTACCAAAGCATCTTTTTAAAAAATTTAATCCTTAAATTTCAGGCTTTATTACATTTGTTATTATATTCCTTCTGATCTCTCTACTTTTTGCCATAGCAATAATATTGTATTGCTTCTACTTCCGTCGAAAGAAGCGTGGGTATTACGCGGTGAATGATACTTATGCCTTAATGTCTTTTGTAAAGAAATTTTTATTTTATTTGTTTTGATTCTTGAATGAATTTTGAAGATAAAAATCTAAGTAAAATTATAGTATTAGCTACATCTATCAACTTCTAGGTTCTCGAATTGTCCATATTCTAGTTCCTCCTATTAAAAATATTTCTAAATTTAAACCGAAACAATTTTAATTTTTATTATACACCTTAGAATGTTTTTTCACATGTGGCAATATATCCGTATCTCCATATATCCATTTAATTATTTCTTTGCTATGGTAAGAGACACTCGTATATCCCTTTAAATAAATGTAAAAAATCTCACGGACAAAGGCAAATGGAGGTATTTGTCCGTAAGGTTGTGATTACGATGTCCAAGATTGAAAAAGGAAGGGATTTAAAATGAGATTTTCTCTTTAAATAAAATTCCTGATATCGTTAAAGGAATTTCCAACCTTATTCAAGTCTATATGTAGATACTCCCTTAACAAGGCATTTATATTAGGCATGTGCCCTGAGGGTCTTAACTAATTGGGTTTATCAGGAATTGAAAGACTGATACAAAAAGATCTACTAAGCTCAAGTCCAGTTCAAATATTCTGTCCATTAACTACTAACAGTACTCCCTTCAATTTTATTTTTATAGAAACTACTTAAAATGGCATACCTTAAGTGCCTTAAGTGCCTTAACCCTTAAGTACCTTAAATTGCCCGAGCCGAATTATCTTTTTAAAAGCAAACTAGCCTGAGAATTAGGACTAGCATATCCGAAATGAGTATTTTGACAAGGTGTACCGAATGAAACGACACCGAGAAGGAACCATCGTTTTCCCACGCCAAAACTGGCGTCTTCGAATTGACCAATAAGACCTCCTCCACTGTCTCCCTTTAATTAGAATAAATCATAATTCTGTTTTTACATATTTACATACGGAACAAACAGCTCCGTCGGACTTTTCCATAGTACAAAGAATATCCTTTATATCAGAAACATCTTGACCGTCTACATATGCTTTATTCAATGATTCTTTACATTCATGATCTCTCCAAATCCCAGGTAGTACGAGTAAATTAAGCTGTGCTTGTTGTACCTTATAACATTCTTTATCCCCACGTCTACAAGTACTTGCTTAATATAACATTCGAGAATATTTATAAGGGCTGTCGTTACGGTACTCTAGTTTGTACATAACACAAAATAGAATACGAGGGAAAGGTTTTAGGGTGATACGGAGTATACAGTGAGGATGGCGGTCCCTGGGGAATCTCCGGAACCTGGGAATCATCCTGGGGAATCATCCGGAGGTCCCTGGGGAATCATCCGGAACCGGAACCGATATCCGAACCAAAGATTTCGAATATCCGGAACCGTTCCCGATGTCCGAACAAAAGATTTCGGATAACCAGATCCGGAACCGATGTCCGAACCGAAAATTTACGGATATCCGAGGGAAAGAGTTTAGTATGATACGGTGTTGAGCCGAGTTTCAAATTTTGAAACACTGATTTTAATCGCTATAAACTTTACGATCTGCTCCCCATCCATAAGCTAACACAGGTCTAGAATCCGAATGCCAGTCAATTAAACGTGTAGTTGGATGAAGATCTAACAAGCACTTAAATTAGTTCAGACTGTTAATATCTATTAATAATGTAATTTACTATATGATTTGCTATGGACGCGGGAACATCCTCTTCCAATTCCAAGAGAGCAAAATCATTACCGACACATTGTGAATCAAAAAATCTTGAATATTTTGCCCTAAATTTCAAAATTAAGATTTTATTCAAATAGACTCATTTTACTTCTTAATTTTAAATCGTCTCTGTTGTCTATTAGATTTACATGCACCCTTAGTATTATTCGCTTTAGTGCAGATTGAGCCGATATAAGCTGCGTGGTATTCTCCAATTTCTTCTTCTTTGATTGCATTGAGTGAGTATGAACTAAATAAGTATGAACTCAAAGCTACTGAATTCTTGTTGCTCTCTCCAATTCGGGACAAAGCCCTATTTAATTCATTGTGCTTATTTCGAGTCAAACATGCAGAGTTCTTTCGAGTCAAAATCAATGCCAACGCGATCCTTTGGATCATGTTGGGCTGTTTTTGATACGGTAGCACCCCGTCGCCCGAAATACCATTAATCTTTGGCAAAAATCCAGAACCAAACACCGAAGGACTTAACCAAGCAAACCCCGATCCTTGACTTGACCCAGAATGGTAGAGATCTACCGTAGTTATAATAGCCCCTAGTTTACCATAGTAAACTAGGACCAGTACCTACCCTATTTTGGAAAAATAATTTAAGATATAGGTGATGGAAAGTAACAAAAACATTTGTAAAATCGAGACCTAGTTTCAAATAGCACGAAAACCTCATGTTTGAGAAAACTTGCCAACCAAAAAAAAGCTATCGATTTGAGGTACTCGAACTCTATAGAAACTACGGAGTCTATTTTATTACAGTAGGGCCGTTATAACCTACGTGCATTCTTCAACATCGTCCGGCACATTTACATATTTAGAAAAGCAATGTGCTGCTGTTATTACATGACGTCTCGAAATGAGAGTCCCAGAACAGAAAGCAAAATCTATATTTTTCTATGATATTTTCATTCTAACATAATTTTGATAATCACCAATTCCCCCATAAATTGCATGTATAGATACAGCCCATGGCATATCTCCTTCATCTACGTCATATCCACCCATCATCTTTCTATGTACATGTTCACGTGTCTTGTTAAAGTGTCTTCGGTGATGTCTGAGATGTGGAGGACGAAATCTCTTCTCTCTACGGACATATCCATTATTCTTAATAAATATTTAGGAAGTAACGTCGTAAGATTCACCTACATATTGACCCCCCCCCCCCATCCCCCTTTCAAAATTTAAATTTAAAAATTACATCAAAATGGATTGGCATTCCGCAACGATGGGCATCTTGAGAATATTTTGAATTTAGCCTGATAATTGTGCATTTAAACATACCGTAATAGAAAGGAGTACTTGTTGAATTGTCCAAATTCCATTGTTCTGGTGCGTAAAATGTAGAGGTGAACATTGAAGCGGTAAAAGGAACTTCGTAAACAATAAATTATTCTGATATGAATTTTAGGAAAGAGTCCACAGGTGTGGATTTTTAAAATTAAATTTTTCAATTTGACTTTTGTTATAATCTTAGACTTCTATAATCCTGTTGGTACTTAACTTAAGAGTTCAATGAGTACAGAGACTCTTCACTCGACTACAATCTCTCTTTTGAGTGAGCCTTTTTTTACTTTAAAATTTAATTACCCAAGACATTGCAAAAGTAGAAAATATGAAAGTATTTAATAAAAAATCGTAAACATGACATCTTATTAATTATAAATATCCAAGCAAATTAGCATTAATGGCAGAATAAAAATTAATTTTTAGATAGATTAATGAATTATTACATATTAAAATAATTTAGTCCATTAAATTGAAAGCATTTCAAATCAAATCATTAAATTTACTTTAATATTAAACAATTTCCCGTATGAATCATACTCGTTTAATTTTTAATTAAATCATTGAATTTTTAATTTTATAAAAATAAAAAGTACTATGTTCAGTTTACATAATTATAATTAACACTATTAATAATTTAATGATATTTTTAAAATTATTTTTAATCGGGGTTTAAAATCAAGTTAATAAAATTTCAAATAAACATGAGTAATGCTAGGACTAGAAAATACTCGAGAAATGCCGAGCACCAGGGAACGCGCCGACAGAAAATCAAATTCCCGATTTTCGGGAATCGTGAATCGGGTCGGCGCGATCCCTGCCGAGCACGTTGATATGCTGTTTTTTGTCTATGAATTTTTTTATTAAAATTAGATCCTGGATAAGCTTGGATTATTCGGACAAGACTCGGGCCTTCTGATCTCTCTACTTTTTGCCATAGCAATAATATTGTATAGCTTCTACTTCCGTCGAAATAAACATGGGTATTACGCGGTGAATGATACACATGCCTTAATGTCTTTTGTAAGGAAATTTTTATTTTAATTAATTTTTGAATAAATTTGACGAGAAAAAATTCGAAAAAAAATTTATTAAAAAAAATTTAATCAACAGATAGATAATCACAATATCTTCAATTACATTTATCAACTTCCAGGTTCTCAAATTGGCCATATTCTAATTCCTCCTATTAAAATATAGCTAAATTTAGACCGAAACATTTATATTATTCACCTTAGAATGTTTTTCCACAGGTGGCAATATATCCACACCTCCCTTTATCCAATTAATTATTTCTTTGCTATGGTAAGCGACACTAACATGTCCCTTAAAGTAAATGGAAAATTTATCACTGTAGGAAAATTGTGTAGGAAATATGAGGTTATGGATTCCTTGCTTAAGATGTCCCGAATACCATCTCAAATACAATTTCCAGATATTCAGTACAAGGAAGAACAACCTTATTCATGTGCATAGACTCTCTTAACAAGAATTCATATGGTTCCGAATACCACTTCGAATACAACTTCCGGATATTCAGTACAGGGAACAACACCTTTCTTATTTGCATAAAGACTTCCTTAACAGGAATTCATATGAGACATATACCCTGAGGGGCCTTACTAAGCGACGTCTATATCTAGAATTGAAATCCTCGGATAAACAAAAATTTCTGCTCAACTACAAGTTCCAAAGATACTGTAGAGGAACTACCAAATCCCCTTAAAAGGCATATAACTCAAAAAACTACCCTTAATTGCCTTAACTAAATCGACTATGAGAATTTTTATATCAGACTAGCCTGAGCACCATGATCCATATATCCTTGATGAGCTGCGTCACAAGGAATTCCGAATGAAACGATGCCAAGAAGGAACCAGCGTTTTCCCCCGTCAAAACTGGCATCTTCAAATTGTCCAATAAGACCTCCTCCACTATCTCCCTTTGATTAGAATAAATTTTATTTTTCTTCTATTCACATACGGAACAAACAGATCCTTCATTTTTCTCCATAGTACAAAAAATATCCTTTCTCTCGCTAATTTCTTTTTGCCATTCTGGAGCTTCACGTTCCAGTGTTGTTCTACATTCATGATCTCTCCAGATTCCAGGTAATACAAGTAAATGAAGTTGTGATTGGGCTTGCTTAAAACAATTGTATAATTCGTCCTCAGAAAGTCCACGCCCAGTACAAAGAGTTGCTTAATACAACATTTAAATGCTTAATACAACATATTAAAATTACGATCTGTTCCCCATCCATAGGCTATTACAGGTCTAGAATCCGAATGCCAGTCAATTAATCGAGTAGTTGGATGGAGATTCAACAAGCACTTAAAATCGAATTATATTTAGGCATTATAATTGTTTCCCTAGAGAACACAACGGATGGGAACTCTTCCGATTCAATCTATTTTAGTCTTTCTTGCACTTCCGCTTTAGTCTTACGTCTATTGTTTTTATTCTTTTTCGTTTTCCTCGCGTTTTCGTGTTCCATTATTATGAGATTTTGAAGGGGCCCATCCCTAGTGTATGTCAGGGCGAAAGTCCAAAAAACGCGAAAATCCGCAGCAGGCGAAACGCGAAACTGGCACACCATGGTGCACACTTTGGTAAGGGTAAATGGTTTGAGTTTTAATAATTTACTATATGATTTGCTATAGAAGCAGGAACATCCTCTTCCAATTCCAGGAGAGCAAAATCACCTATAAATTATTTTAGCTTTACTATTATTCTATCAGATTCACCGAAATGACATTCTGAGTCAAAAAAATGCGAATATTTTGCCCTGAATTTTAAAAATAAAATTTAATTGAAAAGGATTAGCTAATTACTTTTTAATATTAAATCGTTTTTGCTGTCTATTAGATTTACATTCACCCATAGTATTATTTGCTTTAGTGCAGATTGAGCCTATATAAGTTGTACGGTATTTTGCGACCTCTTCCTCTGGGATTGCATTGTGTGAGTATGAACTGAATTTTATTCAAAATTTTAATTTATTTCCTCAAAATCTTTTGAATTATTTTGACTTTTGAATGGATAGCATCACGGTCCCCGAAACCCTGACGCTGTTTTGTCAACGACTCCGATCCGAACCCCATAGGTCCAGTAAACCCCCGATCCCTAGTAACCTCCTTACCCCAGTAAACCCCCCCCCCTAAGTGTCAAATAGCCAGAAACCCATAAAACCTACATGCATCTTTCAGCCTCCTCCTTCTCGGTTCCAGGTTTAGCAAAGCAGTGTGCTGCTGTTATTACATGACGTCTCGAAATGAGAGTGCCAGAACAGGTAGCTTTATGCTCCTGATAAATTTTATGTATAGTTACAGCCCATGGTAAATCGCCTTCTTCTACTTCATACCCACCCATCATCTTTCTATGTACATGTTCGCGTGTCTTGTTAAAGCGTCGTCGGTGATGTCTGTGATGTGGAGGACGAAATCTCTTCTCTCTACGGACATATCCATTATTCTTAATTAATATTTAGGGAGTAACGGATCAAGATTCTAATATTGCCCCACCCCCCTCCCCCCCTCTTAAAAATTTAAATTTAAAAATTACATCAATTTTGATTGGCATTCCACAACGATGGGCATCTTAGAAATATTTTGAATTTAGCCTATAATTTTGTCACTTAAACATACCGTAATAAAAAGGAGTATTAGTTGAATTGTCCATACTCCATTCTTCTGGCGCGATAAATGTAGATGAAAACATTGAAACAACGAGGGGAACTTCATTAAATATACTAACTGATTTAAATTATAACTAGTCCCAGGTATAGATTTCCTAAGATCCTATGATTAAAAAATTAAATTGACTCTTCCCAATATGTCCATATATCCCCAAATTTCATTCTAGCGAGATGCATTACTCGAATGAATCCTCCCCTCATTGAGGCCTTATTTTAGTATTTTTGAATGGTCCAACCTCCAATGTTTCGATGCGCATCTTTATTAATCCTATTTTAAAATTTAATTACCTATGACATTACAAACATACAAAATTTGAAAATATTTAATAAAAAATCGTAAACTTGACATCTAATTAAGTATAAATAATTAAACAAATTAGCGTTAATGACAGAATAAAAATTAAATTTTTTCGATAAATTAATAAATGTAAATCATTATTAAACTAATTTAGTCAATTAAATTACTATAATTTTTTATAAAATTATTTCCGATAAAATCATCATTAGATTCTTAATAATGTCAGGATGATTCACCTAGTAGCATTTAAAACGATTAAGCGGTGGTTAAACGATCTAAAAGGATAAAAGAGAGTAAATCAGCTGGACTATAGCTATTTCTCTTTTTTAGCTAGTACTGAAGGTTATTCGGCGGCTGCGAGCGATCCAGCATCTTCAGTAGACCGGACTGATGTGTTAGCCATTACACCACGCCGCCTACTGCACAGCCTTAGGAATTAAATAGCTATATGCTTTACAAGTGTAAGCATTACTTGATGCCCCGGTAGTTCCTGCATATGCCCCGGTATTTCCTGCATATGCCCCGATATTTCCTGCATATGCCCCGGTAGTTCCTGCATATGCCCCTGTATTTCCTGCATATGCCCGGTAGTTCCTGCATATGGTGGGCGAATTCTAAGCGCGAAAGCGCTTAGAAATGACTACAAGGCTGTCGTAGATTATGAACAAATCCTCAATGAATCATCGTTACTTTTTTTAATTAAACCACAAATTTTTAATTTTATAAAAATAAATGTAGGGCACAAAATTAATTATAAAATAACACTAATTTAGTGTTATTTTTTAACTTATGTTCAATCAGTCTGGCAATCTTCTGTTCGTGTTTCGCTTCGACTTAGTTCTGCAGCATCGGCCCATTTTTGTTGTTTTCCTATTATATTTTATTAAATTTAACTTAATTTTGAAACTACCAGAAGCAAAAAGGATAAAAAATGCCGCACAAAATAGGTTAGATCCAAAGAGAATATACCAAATCGTTCTCCACTCTGAAGGGGCTCCCTTAAATTTTAAGAATATTTTAGAAAAAAGACTTGCTCCTTCTATGTACTTCCTATCCGAATGTGACAGTTTTCTCGAGCCTACTCATAGTCCGAAGTGAGATATTATTGTCAGTTTATTTCTTAGTCCTACGAGGGATGCTCTCTCCAGTTTTATTTTTAGTCTGAACCAGAAATACATCTCTTTAGCCTACTCATATTCCGAATGGGCCATGTTACCTCCAATCTACCTCCTAGTCCGAAAGGACTCACTAGCCTAACTTAGTCAAAACGAGAGATGTTATCTCCAGCTTATCTCCTAGTCCGAACGGGGCATTCCTTTCCCAACTTATGTATTCTTAGTTCGAACTAACATGTCCTCTCCTTCCATATTCCTAAGTGATCGGAATATCATTATGTATTTGTCTAAAGCTTATTTACATGTTTTATTATCGCTGAGATAATTGACGGTGAAATGCCATTAACTGCATAAGTAAATCCAGTACTAATCGAGCTTATTAGACCACTATAACGAGGTGCAATAAGCAAAAGTTGAGTGAAGAATCCACTTGCGTTTGCTCCAAAACTCATTCCTAAATGTGTTTGATCTCTTGATTTTTATCAAATAAATACCCCATGTTAAAAGGAACACTATAGCCAATTGTGGATTTCCACACGTAACAAATTTTGCCATACAAAAAGCTGAGGTTGCCGCCCCAATATTGGCTTTAAAATTAGATTTTTATGAAAAATTTCTTCGTTTAATTACCAATTGCTTGAAATAATTTAACACTTTGTGTATCCGTTAATTTATTTCTCTTGCGAAGTTGGTCGGCTACAATGCTGAAGAATATTTTTGAAAATATCATTGAGAGAAATGGAAGCATTGAATATATTCCGTTCTGAAATTGAGATTAAATTGTCGATGTTTGGCATCCTTATTTAAATGAGGCTATTGTTTCACTGTCACATGCGATGGTACCTGGCGCAATCCTAAGTATGGTTTCGTATGGGCTTCTGACAAGCCCAGTTCATTTGCTCAAAGATTCAGTTTTTGTTTTATTTTTAAACTAGACTAAGCGGACTCAACTAGTTCCAGTACTTATTACAATTCAAGCTTGGGGTAGGGGCAGTAATACACGAACCCAGTCAGTACTACTCGAGCTCGGCTTTCCAAAATACTCTCTAAACTAGAGCAGGGAGCTCGAAGAATTCGAATACCCGTACTTAAGCGCTAGTGTTTTACTATGCTAGGCTCAGGCCTTATTGCCGCTTGAGCTCTAAGTTTCAAAATACTCGGAACATAGTATATAATCAAAAGATATCGTACTTACATCATTTAAACTCAATTTCAAATATTCTTTTAAATAAGTAGGCAAATAAGATTGCAGCACCATTGTACAAAATTGACAATTTACTTGTCCAATTATGCCAGCATATAAAGGTAAACTCCTAGCCATTTTACTCCAAGGAACTTTTCCGGTATTTAACTAAATAATTTTTAGAATATAATATTTTTGGAAGAATTACTCTTCTAGAGCTGATGGATTTTCTAGATCCCCCTGCTGTCAGGCTAGCAGTAATCATTTGTTTTTCTTTTAAACCAATCCAGCTACTTTCATCGGGGCTATTTGCAGCGAAAATAGTCCATAAAGTAAAGCTTGTCATTCCAATGGCACCAAAACTAAGAAAAATTAATCTCCATCCGTCCAAAAATTGTATGGCACAAAGTCGTGATCCAAGTAAAAGAGCAACAACGGCAGCTATTTGGTTACCCAACGTGCATATTGCAAACATTAAGCTGCGTTCGGCTGGTGGTGACCAACGAGCATTGGCTGATGCTACTGTTGGGAAGATGAAACCCTAAAGTAAATTATGTTGAATTCCAAAAGCATTCCCATTTGATACATATACTATAGACTCTAGGGTTCTTGGATCCGGATTAGATAAATGCCAAGATATCCAGATCCTTTCAGATCGGAAATCATAACTGATCTCCGAGGAAGCTCTGAGCCCTAACGCATTCATGTAGGGCTCCGAGGGCTCCGAGATCAAAATATAAACTTACATCTCCAAGCCCCATCAAGAATCTGGCAACAAAAAATGCATAATAATTCAGATCAACTAGCACTGGAGAAAGGAGTGAACATACAGACATATCTAAAACTGCCATTCCAATCAAAAGCTTTGGGCCAAATCTATCAGCCAAATAGCCCGAGAACCAAATTGTTATAAAACCGCCATAAAATAGTGCAGCGAACAGCCTAGCTTGTTCAGAGGCTGACCATTCTATTGAACCCTTTAATTATTTTTTATCAAGGTGGGACCTCAGGTTTCAACCTGATATCCCAAATTTCTATGTATATTCGATTTTATCTCTCGATCACCACATTCTTCCGCATATGCTAGATTTTTCAAATGTATTTTATGTGCATAATCATTGAAAGATGTATTTTTTCCATTTGAAACTTCAGCATTATCATTGTCCCGTAAATGTATGGCCGTTGAGTTAACCATGCAAACCTGTAGGTAATTCAGTTTATTTGGGAAATATGGAGATTTTTTCAATACTATGGTCAAATTTCTAAATCAGTTTTTATTTTACGGGGAAAAGACAGAACCTTGATTATTGGTTCCTCCGCATTATTGAATAAAGCCGAAAAAGATGCCCGGCAAGCTAGTACGGTTCTAGACCCAGCCAAACTCTATGATGGCTGGCAAAGAGAGAGAGGGGGAAAGAGAGAGAGATAGAGAGAGGGAAAGAGAGAGAGAGAGAGAGGGAAAGAGGGAAAGAGAGAGAGGGAAAGAGAGAGAGAGGGAAAGAGAGAGGGGGAAAGAAGAGAGAAATGGAAAGAGAGAAAGGGAAAGAGAGAGAGAGGGAAAGAGAGAGAGGGAAAGAAGAGAGAGAGGGAAAAAAGAGAGAGGGAAAGAGTGTGGGAGATAGATATGTTGAACTTAGAAAGAGAGAGATAGAGAGAGAAGAGAGAGATAGCTTTTAAGAGAAAACTCTATCAGCTAGGGCTCTCTCTATCGACCTTTATAACTTTATGAACTTTTTAAATTAACCAACCATTCCCATACTTAAATTCATTCTTAATGAAGTATAAGAAAAAGTAGTGAATCCAAGAAGAATGGCGATACAAAATCTGAATTTGCCAAAAAAGGGTTCCCTTTTGGATATTTTAGATTCATTAGCTTTAGTTGTTGATGTATTTATATCTGTTGGAATTATTTTGGATTTGGAAGATTTACTAATCATTGAAAGAGGAGATTTGTCTGATGAAGCCATAATTTAACTAAATGTTACTGAATCCTCTAATAAATTTATAATTATTTTCTAAATTTTAATTATGAATAATATCTAAAAATTAAAAGATATTTATAAAATTCTATCAAGTTTGGAGTAAAGAGTAAAGTATGGAGTATGGAGCATTGCTCAAAGAATGCTCTAAAGTATGGAGCATTTTTGTTTTTTTGTAGTACTAAGAAAGAACTGCCCCGGATTCTGTCGCTATAGGCACTAAAACGTTGGCACGTCCCAAGAGGAGAGATGCTTTTGAATCCGAGGCCCTCTGTAAAGGCCAAGGCACTACCGCTCCACCCTACCTGGGACCATCTATTCGTAGGCCAGTAGGTACTTTTATTAACTAATGTACACATTCCTGAAAGCTTCCTGAAGATCCTTATCAAAATGGTCAGAAATATTTTAATAAATATTAATAAATTTTTAACCCAATTAATTCATAAAATTAAGCGTATAATTTATTAAAATAAGTTTAGTTATTATAAAATAAATGAATCATTTATAAAATAATTTTTATTTAAAATTTATAAAAATTCCTTAAAGACTTTTTAATAATAAAAATGAGGAAATATATTTTTTCTCCTCGCTAATAAAACTTTTTAGGCAAGTTGAAAGACGAAAGTTGAGAGATTAATCATCCTTTTAAACGTGTCTAATTTGATAACTAAAAATTTTTATTGTTATGTTTTACATTAAAACTAGTGTAAATTGTCGTCAAACAAAATTTTTTTAAAACGTAAAAACGTGGAAAAAAGTAAAAATAACAAGAATTTGAATAATAAAAATAATTTTTTAAAGTTTTTTTCGCATGTTTTTCATTTGTTGAAAAAATGAAAAAAATTTTGTGTTGGAATTAAAATTTACATAAACATAAATAGAGATTTACGTCAACCACCCATTGTATTTTGTCAAAATAAATAATATTATACTTTTATTATTTCAAAATTATTACAAAATTTGCGGATTTTAAAATTACGGATTTTGAGGAAAAAAATATTCAAGAAAAGCCAGGAATCATATCTAAGGACCCCTTATTAGAACCATCGATCTCCGGAAAAGTTCAGTTGGGGGCTTCTCCTCTCTCTCCTCTCTCTTGATCAGGTTCGATTTCGAGGTTGATTCCCGGTCTCGGTTTCAATTCTCGGCTTTTCAACTCCCGAATATCACTTCTAAAGGCCTTATTCGACAACCATCGGATCCTTACATAAATGCGCCCGAATAACTGAGCTTCTTCGGAGATCGGTTCTAAAAAGTAGGTCGATTGTTACAAGTTCAATTAGAATTCTGATCTCCGACAGTTCCAAGTTCCGGCACATACTTTATCTCCTACCTACCTCCGGTGGATTGGCTTGCTCATATTCATGAACTGTGAAATTTATTCCAACAAACATCCACTATCAGTCCGTTTTTAAATTTTATTATTAGAATAAATCGGACAAAGAAATGGGCTAAATGATAAGAATAGGAGGTGTGAGCTAATGAAGGAGAACGTTCTGATACATTGTTCGGATTGTTTTGATTTATAGTCTACAATATAAGAATTAATTCCCTAAATCCCACCCTTTATGTTTGACACATCTTTAATGATGTACATCTTTAATCAAGACTATCATCTCCTCATTAAATTTTTATTTTTTTCCGCAAATAATTTTTATGCAGATTTTCATATTATCGGGAAATTTCCCACTGATAAATTCCCCAGATTAAATGTTAAATATACTTTGCTGTACATATGTATTTAGACTATAACGTTAATAATTTGCATAAATTTATTTTCGAAAAGTTTTTGTTTTTAATAAAATATTATTATATTGCAATTATTTTTTGTTGTACATTAAAAAATAAATTATTTTTGTTTGCTAGCAGAGGAAATCGGAACTCCGATTTCAAACTTCCGATTTCTGAGTCGATTTACCTATGTATAAATTCTTTTCAAACTAAGTCAAGAAATAAATTTTCTAATCGGCTAATTCTGACCAATTTACATCTAAAAAATTAATGGGAAGGTTGTTTAAAAATTTATTTAATATTAATCAATGATTTTCATATAATTGAAGATAACTCAATAATGTATGGAATAACTCAACTTTACTGATGAGAAACCTAATCAACCAGGGTAAGGTTAATCTGACCGACCAATTAGCTTGACCAATCAGGGTACAACCAGCGTTTGCTGGATTTTATGCATTATACCAGTGGTCTTGAAGTATTAGTCTTACAAAGTTGTTTGATCGCCGTTCGTTGGGGTATTATGAGGATTTCTACAAAAATAATAGTCAATTGGATCTGAGAATGGATATTGGAGTCAATATTTTAGAAATAATGAAAAAATATTTTATTAAAACGTAATTTCATATTTTACAAAACCGCTAGAGACAGTAGTAATACGCTTTACAAGCTAGTTACATATTTTAATTAAATCATTAATAATTTTATGAGAATATAATTAAAGCACATATTAAAATAAATTAACAATAATAATTATATAATATTATTGTTCAAATTATTTTTAATCGGTTTGACAATCGTCAATTCGTGCTTAGCTTCGGCTTATGTAGTTCTTCAACGTCTGCCCATTTTTGTTGTTTTCCTAATATATTTTATTAAATTTAAATTAAATTTCGCAACTACCAGAAGCAAAAAGGATAAAAAATGCCGCGCAAAATAGGTTAGATCCAGAGAGAATATACCAAATCGTTCTCCACTCCGAAGGTGACCCCTTAATAATGATAAAAAAAATTTATAAAATATGTCTGATTGCTTATATTCTTGAGGAGATATCGGTTGATTTGATTAGATAGGAGAATATGGGGGGACTGGAATTAAGGAGAGATATCGAATGATTTAAAAATATATCTAGGATATCAAGTGATTTGGAAGGTTATATGAGTGCGATTCTTAATTGATCCAAATCCATTTTAATCGCTGCAAATCCCCGAATATTTTTAATCCCACGAAATCACAGATATCCCACACTCCGAAAAAGCAGCTACTTGGACAAATTTATAATTGACCCTACCCGAAGCCGACCCAAAGAAAATATTGAAAATCTTATCTTAATCCTTCTATCGCTGCTGTAGAGGGATATCCGAGGATGGCACTCTATCCCACTCCTATCCAAAAGTATAGCAAAATGAGAGACGTCTCTCCAGCCTTTTTCCTAGTCCCGCGGAGCATCTCATCTCTAGTCTTATACCTAGTCCGAACAGAATACCATTATTTCCCGAATAATTATTACATGTTTAACTATTGCAGATATAATTGTTGGAGAAATACCATTAACTACATAGGTAAATCCTGTGCTTATCGAACTTATTAGACCACTATAACAAGGTGCAATCAACAAAAGTTGAGTGAAAACTCCACTTGCATTTGCTCCAAAACTCATTCCTAAATATGTTCGATCTCTTGATTATTGCCAAATATTTACCCCATGTTGAAAGACCCACTATAGCTAATTGTGGATTTCCACAGGTAACAAATGTTGCCATACAAAAAGCTGATGCAGCTGCCCCAATATTAGCTTTAAAATTAATTTTTAAAGACCTTTAAAAATTTTACTACCAATTGCTTGAAATAATTTAACGCATTGTGTATCGGTTAATATATTTCTTTTGCGCAGTTTATCAGCTATAATGCTGCAGAATATTTTCGAAAATATCATTGTGAGAAATGGAATCGTTGAATATATACCATTCTGAAATTAAAATTGAAAAATTAATATACTTGGAACTATCAGTTCTTCCAGATGTTATTTACATTCGCGCGGTAGTAGATTATTATCTACATTCCTGGGCACCTGTCATGTCAATTTTGTGGGTCCTTATGTTCACTTACGTTCGGTGGCTAGACTTAATTAAGCGAGCTCAAATCAATTCAGGTACTCGTTCTCAAACCGTTAAGTTTGCTGATTCTTGTCCTTTATAGCTACTCGGCCTCGGGTTTTGCAATATACTCCTCTACATATTTTAATATCTAAAAATAGAGATCGAGATTTTTGAAAAGCAAGGGCCTGTTCCTGGGCTCTGGGTTTGTTTTATTGGCCTGGGCCGGGTCCTGGGCTTGTATTCCAGCCCAGGCACAGGAAAGCCCCGAGAAGGTCAAAAAATGCCTGGGCCTGAACTTCGTGTACAGGAAAACCCCAGGCCTTGGTTCAGGCCCAGCTCGATCTCTACTAAACAATATAATAATCACTTCATTTAAACTCAATTTCAAATAGTCCTTCAAATAGGTAGGTAAATAAGATTGCAACAACGTTGTACAAAATGAATAGTTTAATTGCCCAATAATTCCAGCACATAAGGGTATACTCCTAGCCATTTTACTCCAAGGGACTTTTCCCGTATTTAACTAAATTTTTAGAGAAATTTTTTTACATATCTTACTCTTCTAGAGCTAATGGATTTTTCAGATTCCCCAGTTTTTAGGCTAGCAGTTATCATTTCTTTTTCTTTTGTACCAATCCATCTACTTTCATCAGGGCTATTTGCAGCGAAAATAGTCCATAATGTAAAGCTTGTCATTCCAATGGCACCTTTTTGATTTAACATAGCCGAAAATTTTTTTTATAAATTTACCAAAACTAAGAAAAATTAATCTCCATCCGTCCAAGAATTTTATGGCACAAAGTTGTGATCCAAACAACAAAGCAAAAACTGCAGCTATTTGATTACCCAATGTGGATATTGCGAACATCAAGCTACGTTCGGCTGGGGGTGCCCAACATGCATTGGCTGATGATACTGTTGGGAAGATGAAACCCTGAAGGGACCTACCGTATTTACTCGATTAATTCCCCTCACTCAAATAAAAGCCCTCTCTCGAATAATTCCCACTGCTACGGATGAGTTGGAACCAGGGGTGAGCGCAAGAGACAATCTCAAAAAACGCAAGACGCAAAACGCAACGCAAGGCCAAAATTTAACGCAAATAACGCAAGACGCAAAACGCAAAACGCAAGAACGCAAAATTGGGAAAAAAATTTTTTAAATTAAGTATTAGCCATTTTTCAGTTAAAATTGGTGTATTACTATAAGTCAGCGAGTCCTAATTAAGTTTGTGATACATGTAATTTGGATGGGTAATGTTTTGGAGAGGGATAAAGGATTTGAAGGGATTATGAAGGAAGTCAGAGGATTTAGAAGGATCAAGGGGTTTAACGAAGTAGCGGGGGATTACGGAGATTATCATGTAATTTGGAGCGATCAAGGAGATTTAAAAAGATACCATGGGATTACTGAAGGCTGTCGGGTGAGTTAGAGAGATAACAGAGGATAAAGAGCTATCAGTATTTATAATTTGATTCCGGGGATATCAGGTGATTTGGAGGATAACTTGAGATCTGAGCTCCAGATACTGACCGATATTTTTTGAGCCGTTCCAAGATGGAAAATTGGTATTTAAATACCTTGCTTTCAGCGCCGCAGGCAAAAATTTTGAGAATTTTGGAAAGCAGAAGCTAGATTTCTCCCAATTTTTGCCTTCAGATTAGAAGAATAACAGGGATTTGAGCATATAGTAGTTATCAGGGATTGAAGAGATATAGCAGGATATCCCTACAAACCCCCGATATCTTTTTAAATCAACCTTAATCGCAGTAAATCGACCGATAGTCTTCTATCACCTCATTTCCCCCGATATTTTCCACTTAGCCACTTTATCCCTCCTCCATTTTCTGCGCCGCAAGCGAAAATTTTGAGAATTTTGGAAGGCCAGAAAGCAAAATTTCTTCCTTTTTTAGCGCCGTAGGCGAAAATTTTTAGAATTTTGGAAGGTCAATAAGCCGGATTTCTCCAATTTTGTCCTCAGATTGGGTATATTTTTTGCGTTAATTTCATCGAAAATAACGCAAGACGCAAAACGCAACGCAAGGCCAAAATTTAACGCAAATAACGCAAAACGCAAAACGCAATGCGCTCACCCCTGGTTGGAACAATAATCCACCTCCCCCAAATATCCTACTTACTATACGTTCAAATTTCAAAACTCGAATAATTCCCCTCCCTTGAATAATTCCCCATCCACGGATGGGTTGAAAAAATAATTCCCCAGGGGAATTAATATATGGTAACTGATTTTATACGGTAACTGATTTTTTATTATATTTTTAGTATACGGTAACTGATTTTATCTGATATAGCATAACTTTTAATCTATAACGACAATAAGGTTGTCGGATCCGAGTCTAATAGTGTCAGGGTATTTTAAGATTTTAGCAGATGGCGGATCTGTCTGTCCTAGAGACTCAAGTATTTGGAAGAAAAACATTTAGGGGTCGAAATGTTAAAGGTTGTTTGGATAGTAATATTGCGGTCTGATTAAGCTTTTGTCATGGCCTTTGTTAAATATAAGCTTACGTCTCCAAGGCCCATCAAAAATCTGGCAACAAAAAATGCATAATAATTCAGATCAACTAGCACTGGAGAAACGAGTGAACATACAGACATATCTAAAACTGCCATTCCAATCAAAAGCTTTGGGCCAAATCTATCGGCCAAATAGCCCGAGAACCATATTGTTATAAAACCACCATAAAATAGTGCAGCGAAAAGCCTAGCTTGTTCAGAGGCTGTCCATTCTATTGAACCCTTTAATTATTTTTTATCAAGGTGGGACCTCAGGTTTCAACCTGATATCCCAAGCTTCTATGTATATTTGTCTTTATCTCTCGATCACCACATTCTTCCACATATGCCAGATTTTTCAAATGTATTTTGTGTGCATAATCATTAAATGACGAATTTTCTTCATTCAAACTTTTGTCGTTAGTACTTTCACGTAAATGTATAGCCGTTGAGTTAACCATACAAACCTGTAGATTATTAGTCTTGAGATAAATTCTGAGCTTAGAGGAGTTAATCCTCTTTTCTGCTGCAGTTTACGTTTCAATTTTCTTTGCCAGGGATGAGTTTTTCATTATAAAAGAATTTTAGAAAAACCTCGGATCAGTAAATGTACTCATATTTGGGTTTTCCAAGTCCTACATAAAAGCAGAAAAATTCCCCCGAAAATGATCCGGATCAAGACACAGTTCCGATCTCTATACTTGAATAGTTCATTAAAAAGAGAATAGTTCATTATAAGAGAATAATAGTTCATCATAAAGAGATGGATCCTTATGAGAAATATTCTTCAAATCTCTTTGCTGAAAGTATAAGTGTCTATCGGCTAGGCTAGGCTGGGAGCTCCTAGACAGCTAGGCTGGGAGCTTCTATCAGCTAGGCTAGGAGCTTCTATCAGCTAGGAGCTTCGCTGTATATGAGCGAAATCCTATAGAGAGATTTCAGAATAATTTTTATAAATTAACCAACCATTCCCATACTTAAATTCATTCTTAATGAAGTATAAGAAAATGTAGTAAATCCCAGAAGAATGGCAATACAAAATCTAAATTTGCCAAAAAAGGGTTCCCTTTTGGATTTTTTAGATTCATTAGCTTTAGTTGTTGATGTATTTATATCTGTTGGAATTATTTTGGATTTGGAAGATTTACTAATCATTGAAAGAGGAGATTTATTCGATGAAGCCATTTATAGTTAAATTTAACTATAATTTGCCAAATACTTTAATAATACTAACTATTGATATAATTTCTATTGATAATACTAGTGATAAGAATTGATAATCATTTATAGTTGAACGTGTTTTTCAATAGTTACACAAATTTTGGTTGCAAATAGATTTTACATAAAATTAATTTGGAATAAACGTCAACCACCCATATTTTGACAACCTAGATCGTCGAAATACATCATAATTCAACAAAATTCAACGTAAAAACTTTGCATAAATTTATTTTTGTAAAAATTATTTTGCTGTTTAATGTTGTAGATTAACGAACATATTATTTCTGAAACGAGCTTTGAATAAAAAATCCTAAACACAATTTTAGACAAGGTGGATGTTCGTTTTATTAGATGGCGTGATAAAATTGTGGCCGTTTTTTAATTTGGATTTTTAAAATTCATACTTAATTGAAGGTTAATCTAAGCTCCAAAATTGTTGTATCCTTACTAGAGCCCGACTGGGAGTATCGTACGATTATCTTCCTTCTTTCCACGCCTTACATTTTTGCTCACTTATGGATATTTCACCCTTCAGGTATATTGAAAGCACCGGCCCCGGGGTTTAAAAATCTTATCTCCAGATCCTGGAGCCATATCAAGCACTGATACCTAGTGTAAATCTCGTACTTGCAGAAAGAATATAACTCGTTGTTGAATGGATGTCTCAGTCGACTGTGCTTCAGTCTGGGCTCTTCAGTCTGCACTTGGTATATTTATTGGGAAAAAACGATTTTTCAAATCAAAACTTTTTTAAAATTTTTGATGAAACCGATTATAATTTGTGGGAATTAAAACGTTCTCTAAAATTATAATCATAAATTCGAGATTAAATAACCCGAAATAGCTTTGTTATACAATATTATTCCCAAATATAAAATTTATCCTGATATCAAAAAAAATAAAATTCTAATGAATTTAAAATAGAAATTTATGTAAAAATTTGGGTTGTCAGGACCGGTTTTAAAACCCGGTAAAAATTTAAATCCCTAGTAAAAATTTTAAAATAGAGAACGTTCAAGACTGACATGTCTACATTTAATTCTCCGTCTTTTGTCTTAAAACGTTCTCTAAACCATAATAATCCTAGATTTGAGGTTAGTAATAAAGCATCGTATAAATCTCAGCTATATACATCTCCTTAAGTTCCGTCTTCGGAACTTCCGTCTTACTTCCCCTCAATTGTCTTTTAGGTCATCTTTTACAAAGAACTTGGTTCTAAGTCTATATTTTCTTCTGTGTGTCGGTTTCACTTTCTTTCCACTTTTTGACTTGTGAAAGTCCTTATAAATATCTGAACTAAATTTGTTTGTGATCTCATCAATCTTATCTTGCCCAATACTTCCCTTAATTCCAACTAGCCAAACATTACATGTACAATGTGAAAATTTATCCTCGACGAATTTTAAAGGGCAAGGTTGAGCGTTCAGATATTTTATTGGTGTTGCATGGCAATATTCAATGTTCGGGCTGTGATATTCAACAATTGATAACAGTCCAAGTCGAATGCGTGTTTCAGCAAATTCACAAAACTGAGGCCCGTAAATGCTTGGTTTTGTATGGTGACAAATGATGGCCAAATAAGTATCATACTTTTCTTCAAATTCTCCCCCATCTAACCAATCCTTCCATATCTTTTCAGCATCTGTTGATTTATCAGTATTTTTATTTTCTATTAATTCATTAAACTGATTTTGCAAGGTTATAAATTTATCCAAGCCTGAAGATTATTATAATTTACAATAATTAAGATTAAAAATCCGCTTGAAATAATAACAGTTTTTTATCACAGTCAAGACAAAGTAAAGTAAATACTAATAGAGTATTGTTGTTCGAACGATTAAAAAGGAAACAATTATGTATCTCCTCAACTAGGTATAGGTGAATATTTTTCTGACTCCTTGGATTATATTGAAAATGGATAGGTGGGATTGAAGGGAGAGTTCACTCACGAGTGAGTGAACCTCTCATCCATCTTTCGATCGACCCGTAAATGCTTAATCCCGTCTCTCACTCCCTCCGTCTCTCAGGCCCAGTCCCGTCTCTCAGGCCCACACATTCCCTCCTTCAATCGACCCGTAAATGCTTAATCCCCTATGTTGACAATTATTCTCTCTCTCCATAGATCGGGGTATAACTTATAGAGCTGACTATTTTGTTGACTGCTCCTGCTTCACCGACTGATCTCTGTCTTCTCTTATTATTCCTACTATGATATGCGGGGTTGAAGCACAAATAAAAAATTCTTACCATTTTCTATTTCAGTCTTTATAATTAGACCCGTACTTCTATTAATGTTAAATCCAGCATTTTGTGTAGGAAATCCGGGCAAAATAATTGGCCATACAACTTCTGAGTGTTTCTCATATCCTTCCCCTAACAAATTTTTAAAATGTTCTTCACGTTGTTTGAGCTCTCTATCTAAATTCCAATCAACGATTTTTCTTGAATTTTTATAATCTTTTGGATCTTCTACCATAATTATTTTTTCCTCATTCGATTCAAGGTCAAACCACTTAACCAGATATTCAAATAATTCCGTGATTATAGATATTATAGAAGCATTTGGGTTTTCTATAACAAATTTGCTGACAAGCACCGTAAGCGAGGAACCATTTAAAAATCCAAAGTTGCCGCCATATATGTAATGATCTTTAATGATAGTAAGAATATTTTAAGTTCTTAGTTATAAATTATGAACGTTAGTAATATTTTCGGGAATAATTTAATACAATTTTCGTTTCATATCCAAAGTATTATTATGAAATAGGGTTCGTCCTCGACCGTGTACACCCCAAGGTACCGAAAGGCGAAGGCCCCGCCGAGCTATAACTTTGTTCAAAATTGTCGAATCCGGGACGCCCTGGTATGGTCCGATGCGCCTCGACGAGTGAATCGAACCATATAGCTCGGCGGTACCTTGGGCTCGCGGTACCTTGATCTGCTCCCTCTCCGAACAATCTGTTAAAATTTTCCGGAAAACACCGATTTCGAGTACCCAGAGTCAAGATCCAGACATATTTTGATCGTCATGGATTTTTTCTGGATCCAGATCCAGCATTCAGATCCAGGATTTTTGAAAATACTTATCTTTAGTATGTATTACACTATCAAAGTCAAGTTTTAGTATGGTGAACTATTATAATGATATTATCATAAATATTATATCTCACTTTTCGCCCATAACTTTACTGTAATATATGCCAGTTTAAATTTTGCTATATTTTTATCAAGCAACTCCATAATTCGCAAAGTTGATCGCACTCCTTAAAAAAGTATTTTTGTTAATCGTATTCCAAAAAATACCGGAAAGCGCAAAAAGCATTCCTAAACGTGTGTTTAACCTCAATCTAAGTATCGTTGCATTATCTGCTTCAAAAAACGCATTTGGCATTTTCTCTCTAAACTGTTCTATCGCCTCATCGAGATTTTTCACTGTTAAGGAATTATCATCTATAAATAAGTTATTTAACGATTCTTCTTCGAGTGTCACAAAAGATAGGTCAAATTCAAATCCGTCAAATTTCAAACCAATTATCGGAACGCGACCATAAATTCTTCTCAGATTTTCAACATTAGGGTTCTTTAATAAAAATAATTAGTATAGTAATATTAAGAAGGATATCTTTAAGAAGATACGGTGACAAAACGAATTAGTGCTTATACATAACACAGAAACTTTTACTCAGTAGGACATGTACTACCTAGAGTTCAGCGGTATCGGGATTTTGAGAAAAACCCGGGATCGGGATTTAGGAATGGTGATCCCGATCCCGATCCCGGATCCCGACACGCGATCGGGATCGGCCGAAATCGGGATCGGGATTTGGGCCGAAGATCCCGATCCCGGTCCCGATCCCGAATCGGGACCGGGATTGAAAAATCGGGATCAGTATTTACTTAAAAATTTTTTCAAAATTTTTAAATTTTCATTTTTTTTACATACAACTCAGATAATTCTAAAATTGCCACTGCAGTGCTGAAATATTGAGTTTAAATCTCATAAACGCATAATTTAATTTCAGGTTCAGGGGATTTAGGTGACATAAAGTAATGGCGGGTCCAGATTTCCTCCCCACGGTGCCAGATTTCCTCCCCTTTAAGCGCCGCAGGCAATATTTCTTAATTTTGGAAGGCCAAACTTATAAAATTTGAATGCCAAGAGCATTCAAGTCTAAACGTAAAGTCTATACGATTAAGTGCGTTACGTGCAAATGTGGACGATTAAGAACTGAGATTGAGGGATTAAGTAGTAAAATTCATGTAGTAAAATCTCTTAAGCCCTCGATTTCTCTTCAGAAATAAGTTAATCCCTGTAAATCCGCCGATACCCTTCTATACTCCAAATCCACCGGTACTCCTCTCAATCCCTCTTGATTCATCGATATCACACCAAATCACTCAATATTTCGTTAAAGTTGTAAAAACAGCTTTGTTCATTTTTGTGGCGCCGCAGGCGAAAATTTTGAGAATTTTGGACTTCAAGATGCCAAATTTCTTCCAATTTCTGCGCCGCAGGCAAAAATTTTTTTTACTTTCATGCCTCCCCTCTTTTGTTAACTTCATTTCACAGGCTTCTAGTAAATTTATAAAGTCGGGATTTGTATCGGGATCTGATGCACATCCCGATCCCGATCCCGGATCCCGGCTCGGGATTGAGATTGGCCGGGATCGGGATCGGGATATTTATTTCGGGACCGGGATCAGAAAAATCGGGATCGGGATTCGAAAAACCCGGGATAATCCCGCCCGATCCCGACCGGGATCCCGATTCCGCTGAACTCTAGTACTACCCAAGATCCTACATGAATTGATAAAGCATAGCTGGGCTATAGCTATATCTTCATAGAATACTGGTATACCTATTAGAATGCTTATGTTAGTGCCGATGTTAAGCTTAGAGTGCCGATGTTAATCTTAGAGTGCCGATGTTAAGCTTAGAGTGCCGATGTTAATCTTAGAGTGCCGATGTTAAGCTTAGAGTGCCGATGTTAAGCTTAGAGTGCCGATGTTAAGCTTAGAGTGCCGATGTTAGCTTAGAGTGCCGATGTTAAGCTCTTTTCCTCTCCTTGGGAAATTCCGCTACGTGTTTTTGATGATACCAGCCTTACAAGTGTTAGGCTCCCAAGATAACACAGAAAACTCCTTAATACCTCGCATAATTTACAAAAAAGTGAATCATCTTTAACTTCTTCCACAGCTTCCACTTTCGAATTATTATTAATTCCTCTGTCAACACATTTTTTCGAAATACAATCAAAATTTCCAAAAAAATCTTTTTCAAATTGTGAATGCCAATAAGTTTTACGTGGAACTAATATAACCCCATCTATGTCCGAATTTATAGTTGCAGCTCCAAGACGATGTGATCCGGATAATACAAATTTTGCAATTCCTTTTGGAGCGGGGTTTTCATCATTTTGATGAGTCAAAGGGATCTTTAATTTTTAAATTTTCGAGACTTAAATTTTACAAGTTACCCAATTTTTAATAAATTCCGTCATTGCTCTCTTTGCCTGCTTAATATTCGGCCATTTTTTATGCTTATGAGTTAGTAAATCCGAATCGTATTCACGAAGCGCTCTTCGGAGCTAAATATAATTTGTAGTTTTTATTAAATATTAAAGTGGAATTATGCTGGGACCATTATAAAACCAGGCACAAATACCATCATACCGTATTTCCTATAATAGTACTACCGGTAGTACTATTTTAACCCTCCTCCAAAGGGGAGATTTATTTAAAGGGGTAGTTCTAATTCAAGGGGGAGTATATTTTTTGCCCTCCTCCAAAGGAGAGTATTTTTAAAGGGGGAGTGCTAATTTAGGGAGGAGTACTATTCAGAAAATAAGGTATTCCCTATCGATAGCTGCATGCTTGCTAATATCCAATCTACTATTCTAGTTTTACTAAGCCACAACTTTGTGCTTCTCCTTTGCAGCATTTATAGACATATCAAATGAAAACTGCTTTATCCGTGAAGTATAAGCTTAGGCATGAAAGTGGATATGCCACAGGAATTTCGATAAATGACATATGTAAATAGTCAAATGGATGGAAAAATCCGTTAATGGTTTCATCCGTTAACTATTGCTTAGGCAAACAACGGATATGCCTTACGTTATCTCTAAAAGGTTATATGCTTCATAAGACTTACCAACAAATTTTCTTTAATTTCATCTTTGAGATGATCCAAAAACCCTTCAAGATTAGTAGTTATTGAAGCAACATCACTCGACAAAATTTGAATCTTTTTACCATCCCATTTGTCTTTAATTACATTAAGCCATTTTATCTCTCCCTTATCAACTAAATCCTTTCCCAAATCTAAAGTATTTTCAATTTCCTCTAATAATGGATCAAAACTATCTTTTTGGATCTCTTCATTAGTCTGATAATTTTGTTGATAATAATTCAGATAATTTTGTAAATCTTTGTGAAAATTTTCATCGTGAAATGCCGATTTGCTAGTCTCTTTAGATTTACCTATAAATTAATTCAATTGATCAGTGTAAATCATTTGCTGATTAATTAGATATTTTGATTAGGGTAGCAACCCACCCTTCGGGATCGGGTATGTCGTGGTTCGGGGTTGACTTTTGTGTCGGAATCGGGGTTTTCGGGGTCGAGTTGCTACCCTAAGTTTAATTAAGATAAACTGTATTGTGGGAGATACAGGTTCGAAGAGTGTCTGTCTCGTATTAACTATCTCGTTTCATGTATACATGCGGATTCTTACGGAGTAGGATTTTTATTTTGGAAAATGAGAAGTATACGGGCTGATACGGATATTATTATAAAATGTGTATCATTGGACATTACTGTTTACTAGTTACTGTAAGTACTTAAAATTAGTGTCCCATACTGTGTGGGAGGTTATCAAGTTCCCTTGAATGTGGAAGCAAAGGATGCTAACATTATGGGCAGATATGGGGATATATATTCCAGATATGGGATAAATCCTTAAGCACTTATTAAGCTTCTAGAAGCCTTTGTGTTACAAATATGTATGTTTATTTATTTAAAATCAACCCGAATCATCCTCTAGCAGCTCTCCTTTTCGAGCCCTAATTGTTTCTAAAAATTTTTCTTTTTCTGCTTGTTTTTTCTTCCTCAATTGTTTTTTCCTATCACGATTAGATTCTCCAGAAAATAATCTTTTTGGTTTTATTTTTTTATAAAATTTGGATTTTCTCTTCAATTTTGTCGCACTGGATCCTTGTGATGTTTCAGAGGCAACTTCAAAGCCTTCCATCATCCATTTATGTCCTCTTCTTTCATCTGGATCTACTTGAGCTTCCTCCTCCTTTTGTATTACTTTATCCATTTCTTCTTTAGTTATCCCATCTTCGCCTTCCGGTTCCCATTTTAATTCTGACAATTCTGGAAATTCTCTTTTCATTCTGGCAATTCCAGAATAACCAACAAAATCTCTTAAAGCTTTTCTTGCTTCTGGATTGGTTTTCAATTCTTAATTTTTTTAATGTATTGAAGGAAAGGCTTGATTTGATCTTTCGATTTTAATATTAATAATTCTTACCTGGTGCTTGAATGTTCTTTATATAAAAAAACTGCATTCTCTCAGCCTCTCTAGCATTAGGGCCAGGAGGATTTGATATTGAGTTGATTATAAAATCTGTGATTTTTCCCCTAATCCAATTAATGTGTTGCGTATATTCGTCATTATTCCATTCAACCCTATGTTCTTGCAGTGATTCTATCTCTAGCCATTTCAATACCACTCTTTCTGGACTTCCAACAACAATGTATGTATCAAGCTTATCAAGAACAAATTCGTTTAGATCAACCTGAATTTTTAAGTGATTTCGACCAAGTTCTGGACCTTGTTATGAACTAGCTTATTAATAAGGTGCCCGGACATTTAAATTTTTCATTTAAATTCCAAAAGAGCATTCGATTGGAGGGGTATTCAAAAGAGAGGTTTAGAGTGGTCATTCAAATTGAGAGGCACTTTAATAACGGGAGGACCGTATTTAACAATAATAAGTTAGAGATACAATAAACAACAGTATCTCCATAAGTGACTACTATTTCCATAAGTGATCCCTGTGGATCAAGGAGATTTTATTTTATTGTTTCACATTTTATTTACTTGTGTTCGATAATGAAAAAAATTATTAATTTCTTTAAAAAATTTTTAAAACACCTGCATTTGTGCCATTTCCTCCTCCTTGTTCTCCAGACTTGAAATATCCATCACAAATAATTCATCTAATTTGCTTTGTAATGACAACCTCTGTTTTATCCACGCTATATTTAAATGTGATCTAGACAGTCCTTCATTAGGTCTGTCCTTCAAGTCTAATAATTTATCCATCCATCGAGCCCACATGATCATTTGACAGGCTATTCTACCGGCAATCTTAGCTTGCTTGTCTTGATCAATGTTAAATGCATTGAAGCAATGGAGCTTAGCAATATAATCATCAAAAAATACTTTAAAAAATTTTTATAATATCGTAAATGTCCTAATAGAGGTAGAGGTCCTGTGGATTTTTAAGGGTCTCAATGAATTGGCTTATAATACATATGAACGAGCTTATGCTATTCGACTGACAAATAAGCCTCATTCAAATGCCTCAATGGGCCTCTAATAATTATATTTGGATTCTATAAGAGTATTACTGTAATTATGAAATTATAAAATTATCCTACAATCAAAAGGTTGTACAGAAACCATTAATTTATAACTAGGAACAAGTTGTGTCATTTTTGTAGAACCTCCAGGAACCATGCTTATCTGTTCTTTAAACAATTTAGTATAGTCGTAGTTGGTATTTTGCACTTTTTTACATATAAATTCCCAATGTTCTTCGATCATAATGTTCCGTTGCTGCTCTAAAGCCTTGTCAATATGAGATGTTTCATGGCATATCTTTTCAGGCTTCCAATTAAAAAATTTATCCAAATATTTTTCTGTCCCACTAAAATTATTTAAATTTAAATATTATTCTATTTAAAATTACATTTGTTCAACATCTTTAATATTTTCTGAAAAGTTAAGGATCAGGCACACCGCACGTGGTGTGCAAATTTTTTCATTTGTATTGACATTCATGATTATATTCTTGAACGTTTGAATCCGATTTTCAATCTGAAATATACACGGAAAATTGAAATTTCTATTTTTGTACTCTAATTTTCTGAGCCAAGTTTTGCCTTTTTGTAGAACTTCCAGGAACTGCTTATGAGTTAAAAGTTTAGCCACTGGCTGCGGTCTCCTGACTTTAACTCAAGATCCTGACAATTCGAAATACAACGTAAAACACTTTAAATTTTAGTTCTAATGCCTTTTAATTAGTACCCCTACATACCCCGTACCTCTACATACCCGTAGTTTAACTTTGCTATAAGCTAACTAAAGCTAATTGCAGGAGGGACCTGAAATACTAATAAATCTTACTTCTTGTTTTTGATTGGCATATTTGCTTATGATAACAATTAGCCTATCAAAAATTTTGTGTAACATCAAAGGGACAACGATGCGCAGCTCTACTTCTTCCGATTCTTTAGTGCCAAGCTTGGGATTAGAATATTTTCGATAAAGATAGAAACGTGTAGCGTCCAACATTTCTTCTATAAATTTAAAAATCTTTTAGTTTACCCTAGAATATTTTTTGAAGTACATAGTTGGTGAAAGGAGGTACTGTGGGTCGAAGGAGAGTGCCTATCTGTTGGAGGAGAGCCAAAAGGTAGAGAGGGGGGGGGTATGCCTACGCGTAAGAGATTTGTGCAACAGTTATATGGTCCAATATTA
Source organism: Meloidogyne enterolobii (assembly GCA_963681835.1). Classification (NCBI taxonomy): domain Eukaryota; kingdom Metazoa; phylum Nematoda; class Chromadorea; order Rhabditida; family Meloidogynidae; genus Meloidogyne; species Meloidogyne enterolobii. Next base: position 2,672,605 of record CAVMJV010000029.1, read on the forward strand.
GTGTAACTCATTGGATCACATCCAATATTAGCATAACTATCCTAACCAATATGTAGAATTGTTGGAAAATTTTCTTCCAATTTTATCAAATTTTCATCATTTAAAAATTGATGTAATCGACCCTTTCGATTTTTATGAAAATAAACAGTTGAACTTGAACTAGACATAATTGAAGCTTCATTGCTCCGTTGTCTAATCATATTACTAATTATTGCTGATTTTAGGATAAGCCAATCGAGGTAGTAAAACACAATATTTTGTCTCACCTAAATATATTTTAGTTTTTGATTGTTAAAAGTTTAAATTAGATTTTAAAATCACGTTAAGTTTCTTAACCCTTTCATATGATTCAGCTATCTTTTCGTCTGAAGTTAGCACATCAAATGAAGTAAGCATTTCATCATCAAACAAACCAACTTGTGGCATTTTATTCTGCAAGATTTAGTTATTTTTATGTTATGTTTTATTAGTTAATTATCTAGTTCCTTTTATCAAGGTGAATCTTTCGAGCCCATGCCAAAGATGCAGAAAAATTGTAGAGTTGATTGTGAAAGCTCTCTGATGGAAGCCCGTCGGAAGGTTCTGAGGACCTCTCTCCCTCACTTGACCGCTTAGCCATTTCCATTTTTGCTTTATTAACTTAATCTGCCTTAGATCAGCTTAATCCGCTTAGAGAGGAACTTATTTTGCCTTATATCAGCTACTCATTTTCCAAAATTTACTTTTGAGGTTTTAAATCTTTCCTAAATGAAGGCATATTTTCAACAATGTTCAAACTAGCTTATATTTTAATTTAAAATTTAAATGTTTATTAGTTTTACTATTGTTTTCTTCACAAGGTCATTCCACCATTCCGTCAACTTTAATACAGGATTCCGCACAATTCTCATGAAGAAAAAATTAACGATATCCTTTATTTTAGGATTAATCCTAATCATCTGAACAGCCATTGATTGATCGCGCGATGGATCTTCACTATGTATTCGTCTATCAATCAGTAACCATTCTTCTCGTAGCTTTAGCAATTCGGGGTGCTTTTCGTTTAAATCCTTTAATTTTATGATTAAAAATTTTTTGAATATTTAAATTAAAGGAAAAATCTAGTAGAAATTTTCTCTAAAATTTCTGACAATATTTTAATATTCCGTAGCCTTTTTCAATCATCCCGTAGGGGTGTTCACCTGTAATCAAGGTTGGTGGATACGTATATTGAAACTCGGTTTCCCGGGAAACCGTGAAAACACGGTTTCCCGTGAATTGGATTGGGTTTTGGATTATAATTTGGATAGGATTATAACTTCTGGTTCTGCTATTGAATCCGAGGATGTTAGGAGATGTATCCAAATATCCAAGGATTTTCCCAGATTCGATAATCCCTCAAATAAGGAGTTTGGTTTAATTATTATGTTATCTTAATTTCTGCTGCTTACCCAAAGCATATTCTGAATCCCCATTTCAAAATACCAAAATACTCCATCCGCATCTACCAACTGTGCATGTTTTTCTAATTTAATTTCGGCATGGAAAAATTTTTCAAAATTTTTTTCATATCTTGACATTTTTTCATCTTAATTTAATTTTAATTAAAGCCTAAAATATACAGTATTACCTGTAACATTGTACTTTAATTCATACATACTTGTAGGACTATTAGGTGGAGTCGAATCACTCTGAATTTATAATTTTTATAACGTTAAAAACAAAGGTCCCAAGGTCTCCCTCCCACTACCCTCCGTGAAACAACCCGAATAAAATTTACATCAATGCTCCTGCTTGTTTTGGATCCTGCAAGCTGACGTAATCGTTTTTTACATTCCTTGTTTAAGCCTATAAAAGTTTTAAAAGTTTCCTTAGAATGGATAATTTTTAAAAATTGCCTTTAATTTCTCCTCTAAATTTTTCATTTTTCTCTTCAATAATTTCGATTGTTTTTCGATGATTGAACTTTAACCATTGCTCTTGTGTTTTTTCGTCAAGTATTACTAAATAGGGATTAATATTTGATCCAAATTCAATACTTTCCTCTATTAATTTATACATTCTATCAACCATAACATCGGGCACCTCTAAAAATCGAAAATATTAAAATTGCTAGTGGAACCAGAGGTTGGTCGAACAGTCAAAAGTGTCAGAAATCGGCAGAGCCAAAAATCGGAACTGGCTCAAATGTCGGAACTCGGAAATCAAAATTTTTTTGGAAATCGGAAATCAAAATTTTTTTCGGAAATCGCAAGGAAAAAACGTCGGAAATCGGAACTACGAAATCGGAATTCTGAACCACCTCTATTGTAAACAACATACGAAACCTTCAGGGTTTATATCAGATTTGGAATCTGCTCCTCTTTCTGATTCCATCTTTTCTAAGGATGATGGACCTTCCAGCTTTGGACCTTCCAGCCTTGGTCCTTCCAGCTTTGGAACTTCCAGCTTTGGTCCTTCTTGAGTCGTTTTTTCCTCTTCTGAACACTTTCGAATCATGTATAAAATGTTTTTGTATAAAACAAATGTTGACATCATATCTGCTGGTGTTTCATTAAAAATTTTACTGACAAATATTATCATAGTATTCACATAATATTCCCAACTATTTTTTGATATCTTCGGATAATAATCTTTGATCAACATTTGATTATTCATAATATATATTGACATTAAAATATCCATAAATATCCGTCTTTTTTCTTCTTTTCCCTTTGGATCTTTTAGATAATCCAGGTAAATTTGAGATAAAAGGTTGAGGATTTGCTCGTCATTTTGGTCTGTTAAAGTTAAATAAGGCTGGTTTAAAAATAAATTGTAAGGGCCCCTTCATTCAACCTACAAATCTATGATAATTTCTCTGATCAGATGACCTGTTATGCAGCTCGACGAGCTGAGTCGAACTATACGAGGGCGTCCCGGATTAGACAATTTCGAACGAAGTTATAGCTCTGAGGTCTTTGGGCTTGCGGTACCTTGGCCTGCCCCGATTCAGACGGTAGACCTCATATAGGGGACGTCCGAATTAAATAATAAATACCATTTTTGAGCAAATGATAAGCATCTATGTGCTCATTAGGTTTTTCAAAAATGTCTTCAAAAATTCCTTCAATTTGAAGAAATTTGATTATTCTCCATTTTGCATCTCTTATTTCTTGCGATAAATATTCATCTCTGAATTTATCATTGTTATTGTAAATTTTTAACAATTCCCGAGTGAGCTCAACTTTGAGGCTTTCCGTAACTTCTTTAGAGTATTTATCAGTGTTAACCATTCCCCCTGGCTTTAGTTTTATGCTCTTCTCAGCTTCATCACAATATCTCAAGCCTAGAAATCTAATAAACTCTTTTCGTTGTTCTTCTAGAGAAGCTTGTCGTTCATTTAGAACATCTAGTTTCTTATTCTCTTTTAGACTTTTCTTTGAATTGTTTTCAAAAAACTCGAAAACCTCTTTAAAAAATTCTGATAAACATGTTTTTTCCTGATTTTTTTCTTGCTTATTCTTTTTCTTTTTACTACCCTGAAAAAAATATTTAGGTATTTCAAGCAGTTCAGAGAGACTCCTTTCTCATAAATGTCGAAAATGGTCAAATTGATTAAGGTAAAAGATTCAGGGCTTGGTACCTATAGAGATAAGTACCCAACTCTCTTTTATAATCTATGGTCCTGCATCATGGACCTGCTTAACAATATCTCACTGAATTGAATCTTTTCAAGCATACAGTTTTCTATCTTGATTTTTCTTGCTTGATCATACGCTGTATTAAATTTCATTTCAATCTTTTTTGAAAATTTAAGGGGTTCTATGTCTCTAATCAGGCATGTGTAACAAACTATTAGAACTTTCCAGATCTCTTAAAAAATGGTCTTAGGACGTTCGTATGGGTCACGAGATCATTTAAAACCACTACCTTTTTTTCTTGTTTCTCTTCACTTGTTCCCGATTCTTCCACTTTAGTCTTTGACTCTTCCGATTTTATATCATCATCTTTTTCAGTTTGATCCTTTAATCCAATATCTTTTAATCCAATTTCGAATAATTTTGATATTCTTAGTCCAGCTTCTATTTCTACAACTTTGATTGGATTTATCTCACTAAGTATACTTAGACTGTAGAGATAAGTTTTGAATTCCAAATCGAGCAGATCTATCATATAATTTTTGGTTATTAGAAGTTCAGAATATACAGGATGTTTATTTTTAGGCAGGCTTTAAATTATCACTAGACTTCTAGGAAACACCTTATGATTGTGTAACCTACATTAATTGCCCTCCTTTAAATAGTTAATACACTTCTAATGATCACCCCATTCCGTGATAGGGACAATAATTGACCACATCAATTACCCTAAAACACGTTCAAATTTCATACTCATATAATTGCCCTCCCTTGATTAAGTACTCCTTCCAACGGAAGGCCTAAACAATAATTACTAAGGGTAGTTAATAAACCCCCTCTGTGAGACACTATCACTCTTTCTTCCTCTGTGAGACCCTATCACTCCCTCCCCCTCTGTGAGACACTATCACCCTATGTAAAACCCTATTACACTTGTCCCCCCCCTCCCCCTTCGAATCATCATCTCACACTTTAGTTCCAATTTTGGAGTATCATTTAAATTCGGATGGGATATTTTCTTCTCTAAACCCCTAAAGAAAGTTTAATTAACTTTAAATTTTTCTCTCACCAATCCTCATTTGAACAGGAAAAATCATTTCCAAATACATAAACATGTTCTCATTTCCCAAGAATTTTCGCATTCGTGCCTTTACACTAATTAAATTTTGATCATTTAATTTGTAAAATTCTTTTGCAAAAACATTTGAATCTGACTTTTTAAAAGGCTGATCTTCTTTAATTAACAACTTTTTTACTTCATTTATGTGAAGTAAAGCAAATGCTAAATTATCTTCCTCATTATCCAATACCATAATTTTGTCTTCGGGGGAGGTTGTCGACTCCGGTGTTGATTCTTTTCCCGGAGATTTTTCCAAATTTTCAATTCCCTTAGGTAAATTAGATTAATATTCGGATTTTTGTGAATTATTAGAGATTATTATTTATTGTGTGTTATTAAAGATTGGAGTTAGTTTTATCTGCTTTGACTTGTGTGGAACTTTTAAGCCCGATTAAAATTTATCAGATAACTCGTTAAACTTGAGTCTGGTTAAGGTAGGAATTTTTAGTAGGATTATTAGGAATCATTAGAGATCGGAGTTGGTTTTATCTCCTTTAACGTGTCCTTTAACTTTTAAGATTGAATAAAATTTAAAAGAAGCCTCGTTAAAAAAGAGCCATCTCTTTTATCTCCAATATCAGCCTGCAAACCTAGACCAGACTGTCAAAAATACACATCATTTGTAACAGACTGATAAGTGAATTGCTTTAAATTCTTGTGGTTCAACATATATCCCCGTGATAGTATGATTAATTTTAAAATGATTACTTTATTTATTTGATCTCGCAATTTCTTGTATTTTTCAAAATTTTCATCAAGCTCAGAAGTTCCCTCAGTTGTTTGACTTGTTGAGCCTGCTAAAGGAATTTTTAAACTTTCTAATATATCCGGCTAATTAACAGGGGTGTGCCGAAACAGATTCAAATTAAGATCGGAAGTCCAAAAGGCGGAAATCCGAAAGGCGAAGAACTAAAAAGGTGAAATTTTGGCGAAGGACGAAACGCACACCCCTATTTGTAAAATTAAAAATTACCCCCTCCCTTTGGCTTCTTTTTGCCACTACTTTTAGAGCTGAATTTCTTTGAAGGAGCAGCTTTTGAAGTAACAGCTTTACTCTTAATCTGTTTACTGATTTCTTCAATTTTTGAATCCAAAATTAAAATTGACGTTTCATAAAAGAGTTTATAATCTATTTCAATTTTATTTTCAGAATCTTCTATGAATGTTTTTGAATAATATTTTGCCAAAAAATCCAGATTATCTGTAAATTAAAAAATTTTCAAAAATTATTAAAATTTTAAGTATTCCAAGGATAATAAGTTGTTCAAAAGTCTTATTAATATGTCTGCTTATCTACATATCTCCCCATCAATGGTTCTAACTGATTTAATTCCCGAAATCGGATTTTTTGTCAGCCAGACCCCTGCTCCCTTTATAATGTTCGTTTCTCTTCATAATTAGCTCTCCGTGTCTATTTGATTAAGATAACCCCAATACTGAGAAGATAAGCATAGTATAGGTAAGATACTTTAACTAAATTTGGTTGGTAAATGAGTATTGAGAGTGTTTGGTAGGTCAATGAGTACCCTCCCAAAAACTTCTGAATTAAAATATTAGTTGACATTTTTCGTAATATTTTATACCGATTTCCTAAATTAGAGCTCTTTGTTAAATTAGTGCCCCCATTTCATTAATAAATAGAGCTTCATAGGGTTTATTTCAAGAAAAACTGTTCATCATCTACCTTTTGCCTCAACCTGTGATTTTCTTTTGAGAATTAAAATTAGGAATAATAAATAAAATATGGCTAACTTCCTCATTTTGTTAAAACACCTTTATAAAAATTGCTATAATAAATTAAAATTTATTATTAAAAATAAATTTAACAAATTATTCTCTATAAAAATTTAAAATTCTAAATAAATTTTTAAAATAGATAGGGAATTGACTGTCAAGAATAAGGGTCGTGTAGAGAGGGAGGGAGAGGGAGATGGAGGAGGGAGTGGGAGGGAGAAGGAGGGGGGAGGGGGGATAAAAATTTATCTAACTTCTCCCTCCTTCTCTCTCTCCCGCTCACATCATTGCCCCCCCCCCTCTCCCACCCCCACCTTCCTCATCTCTAAGTAGCTGGTGCCCTGCCAAAAATTCCTCCTCTACTCCCACGCCGGGTGCGGACACAAAATAGAAAAAATTTTTTTATCAATGAATAATTGAGTTAGCTGCTTAAAGCATTAAAGACCTCTCTCTCTAACACTTCCCTCTCTCTCTAACACTTCCCTCTCTCTCTAACACTTCCCTCTCTCTCTAACACTTCCTTACAAATTCACACCCTCTTCCCAGCTCTTCATTACCCATTCACCCTACTCTATGTATATCCCCGCTCATCCCTCTTTCACACTTCCCTCTCTCTCTAACACTTCCTTACAAATTCACTCCCTCTTCCCAGCTCTTCATTACCCACTCACCCTACTCTATGTATATCCCCGCTCATCCCTCTTTCACACTTCCCTCTCTCTCTAACACTTCCTTACAAATTCACTCCCTCTTCCCAGCCCTCCATTACCCTTCCACCATACTCTATGTATATCCTCGTTCATCCCTCTTTCTCTCCCTTCCTCGCATTTTCCCTCCCTATCTCCCTCCTCCTTCTCACGCCTTAACAACTTAAATGCCATCTGATTAAATGCCAGGCATTCACTCACATGCTAAATCTTTCTCTATTCAATCATATGCCAAGATGCCCTTTACAGAGAAAAATTTTAAGAGGCTAAACATTAATTGAGAATCAATAAAAATTTTTAAATTTATTTAATTTAAATTTATTTAAAATTCAAAAGCTTCCTGAAGAGATATAAAATAGAAATTTGTCTTGATGATTAAGAGGGACATCAAAACGAAGGACTACTGTATATTGAGTAAACGGCGAAGAATAAGGAGACACTCCCGAATAGTCGCGCGGCCATAAGGTCGCCAAGCCATAATTTGCTTTAAGATTTCCGAATCTTTTCAAATTTAGTATTAAACGATTCCTCTCATCGAGCTAAAGAGATTGGTACCAAAATTGTTAAGGGCAGAAATTTTTTGCAAGTTATGACGACCTTATTGCCGCGCGACTATTCGGGTTGTATCCAGACAGATATTTCTGCTGTTTCGTTTTTTAAAGTTTCATTTTTATTTTAATTTTCTTATTAAAAATTAATTCTTAATTTCAATGTTTAATTTAAATTTATTTAAATTTAAAATTAATTCTTGAAGAGATATAAAATAGAAATTTTGCTTGATATTTAAGAGGGGCATCAAAATGAAGGATTACTGTAAATTGAGTGAACGGAGACTTGAAATTTCCCGTTTTATTTTTAATTTAATTTTTTCATTGAAAATTAATTTTTATTTTTGATTTTCAATGATTTTTTTTAATTTTTTTGTTTCTGACAAATATTTAATAAATCTATCTTTTTAATTAAATATAAAAAAACCTGTTTTCTTTTCCTTTCAATTCACTCGAGATTGCCTTTCAAATTTATTCTTTTTAATTGTTTTAAATTTTATTACAACTTATTTATGTTGTATTTTCAATAAATAATTGTTTGAATTATTTAAAAAATTTTTTTGACTCTCCCTCAACCTCCGCTAGTAATGCTTGACCTATTTTTATGCGGAATACTTCAAATATTAAATAGAACAAGGTTTCACCAGCTGGCTATTATTTTATTTTTATATTGATTTTGAAAAGACTAAAGCTTAAAAATGCTTTTATGTTTTTACGAAAAGCTTTATTTTTAAAGCAAAAATACTCAAAATATTACTCATAGTTATGTAAGTATACATATTGTTCATAATTATTTTTAAGAGTATTCTCAAATTTCGTTTTTGAAAAGGTTTCTCAAGAGTTTAAAAATCATTTTTTAAACAAAAATTTTTTAACTGAAGATTAAAAATTCTTAAAATATCTTAAAACCTTGCTGAAACACAGGTCTAAGCCAATGTTTCATAAAAATAAGGTGATATTCAAAGAAGTAGGCGCAAAGAAGTAGGCGCAAAACCTGCTTCAAGATTTCCAAATCTTATCAATTCTTGTATTAAACGATTCCTCATATCGAGCTAAAGTGATTGGTACCAAATTGATAAGTGCCAGAAATTTTCCAGCTAGTTATGGCATTGCGCCTACTTGGGCTTGTCCCATTCAAATAGGATTTCGGCTTTGAAAAAAGATATTTATTACCTTATACTCCTTTTAATGTATTAGAGATCGGACGATCGACTACTGATCGGCCTGGATTTTTTAATGATAAAACTCAATGAGTCCTCTTGGCAGATCCTTAGTCTCACTAAGAGTTGTTTCGAAATCTCAATATTCTAAGGTTTTTGTTCCTCCTCGGTCTCTCTGTTCCACCTCCGTCTCTTTCTCTCTCCCTTTATTCCCCTAATAATCCTGCTTAAACATATTTTTCATATAATAAATTTAGAAATTTTTTCAATTTTCATCTTCAAAAATGTTCAACGCTGGGCAGCTTTTTGAATCACTTCTTTCTAGTGGTGCAGGGAATGTAAAAAATTTTTTAAAATTTGATAAAATGACAAAAATCATTAGGGATTGCTTCAACAATTAGCTGGGGCAGTCCAAGGCGGTGACTTTGGAAGCATTCTTAATTCAATTTCGGGTGGGGCTGATGTAAACGAAAAAGACGAAAAAAATGGAACAACACCATTACAGATGGCTATAATGGCTGGGCTTACAGAAATTGTTAAGGTTTGAGGAATAAAATTTTACTGGTAAAAATTCCTCAGGCACTCTCACTAACATCCCTTATCAGCCCAAAGGATCCATATTGGGGATGTCTTAAATCTCAAACTAAAATCCTACTTTTCCTGTGGAATTTTGGTATAGTTAGAGTCAAAGCAAGAAATGCTTAATAATACTCATAAATTGATCTACACAATAGATCCTTGGAGATAACACTGATGTACTTTGAATTTTTGGGAGCAGGCCAACGAGCCGAGAGCCCGTCGTATCGCAGAGCTATAACTTTTTGCAGAATTATCGAATCTACGACGCCCTAGATAGTTCATACAACTCGGCGAGCTGAATCTGACCAATACCAGGAAGGCACGGATTCGACAATTTTGAACGCTCGAATTGGGGGTACCCGAGGGTGTACCCCAATTTTAAGGTTGGAGTGTACCCGAATTTTCTAACCACTGGGGTTGTAACAATTAGAATTTTATTTTAAAGTTATTCGATTCATAATAATCCAAACTATTTTCTAGTTGTTGTTATCAAAAGGAGCAAGCGTTAACCAAACAAATAATGAAGGCAAAAACGCTTTAGATATAGCTAAACAAGGAGTAGATGATGCTCCAGATGATGAAACAAAAGAAAAGTTTCAAGAAATGGTTCAGATGCTTGTTCAGCATTCTAATCAGTAAAATTGACTGGATATATAAAAGAAATAATTGTATTACTTTGGATTTATTATAATAAATTTGAACGAAATTGAAATTTGACGGCAAATTTCAAATTTGCCGTCGACATATAAACTTCAATTAAATTCGTATTAGATTTATTGGGATACATCCAAGTACTCCTATTACAGTTCCACATAATGTACCAAGCTCACAAATTTTGCATGACTTATTTGAATCGCAGCAGGCTTGAAATATTTTAATGGATTTTGATATCTAAAAATATGCTTATGTATTGGGGGAATATCACTCTTGATCCCCCAATTCACTCATAATCACTCTGATTCTCAATGTCAACCGTAATCCCATAGAATCCCAATCAGGGCTGATCGAAATTTCGTTTCGTTTCGTTTCGTTTCGCTCTTTCGTGCCCTTTTTTCCATTTCGTTTCGTTTCGGAACGAAACAGAAAAAATTTTATTTCGTTTCGTTTCGAAACGAAATAGCCAAAATTCCGGACGAAACGAAACAAAAAAAAGTGAGAAAATGCACCCCTAATGACGTGAAATTATGGAATAAATCATCAATTTTTTAGTGATTTCTGTCTTATGAGCAGCCTAAAATTAAAAAATTTTCGCCTGCGGCGCTGAAAATGGAAGAAATTTGGCTTCTTGAGCTCCAACATTCAAAAAATTTTCGCCTGCGGCGCTAAAAAAGAAGCTTGTACGGGTTTTGCTAGAGCAAACCAGCCTTCCTTTGCCCAACCTACTATAGTCCTAATCTTCATTTTTGTGATCTAAAAATAATAAAAATTTTTGAAACCTAGATTTGAATATGCTTGAGTTGTACTCCAAATTGGTTTAATTGAGGATTAAGAGGGTTTTAAGATTTTGGAAGGCCAATGGGCAATATTTCTTAAAATTTTGAAAATTTTGGACTTGAAAATTATCGAAAATCGGAAATTTTTTCAAAATTTCGGAACTCGGAAGGAAAAAAACTTCGGAAATCGGAATTTCGACCCACCTCTGCTGCCGACTAAAATTTTTATTACTTTGAGCGGTGGATTAAAGGAGATCTCGAGGGATTCGTGATATAGAGGGAGATTTGGCAAGATTAAGGTGATATTGTGGTATTGACGAGATTAATGGGATATCGGAGGATTAAGGTGGATCTATGTCGATTTAAGGGGATTAAGGTGGATATCGGCAGATTTGTAGGGTCCACTCTTGTTTCTGTTATGTTTTTGTCATTCATCTAGCTCTTGGGGTGCATTTTTATGATTTAAATATCGATTAAAAGCTTTTATGAACTGAAAAATAAATATTTTTTAATTTTTACTTTATTTCGTTTATTTCGTTTCGTTTCGTCCGAAACAAGCTCATTTCGTTTCGTTTCGCTCCGAAACGAAATAGGAATTTTTTTATTTCGTTTCGATTCGAAATAAAAAATATTTTTATTTCGATCAGCCCTGATCCCAATATATCTCTGATATCATTGATGCTTCTCAACAAGCTTGTTTTCGAGAGATTTAGAGTGATTATGAAGATATTGTTGAGTTGGGGGATCTAGAGTGATTTTTATATATCAAAATCTTAAAATCTTTCAAGCCTGTTGTGATTGGGGGTCCGGATTCTGGTTTTCATAATTCTAACTCTAGTATTGGAGTTACTTGAATACATCCAGCTTTAAGTAGTCCTATTATAGTTCCGCATATTGTACCCAGCTCACAAATTCTGCAAGTATTATTTGAATCACAACAGGCTTGAAAGATTTTAAGAGATTTTGATATTTAAAAATATTCTTACGGATTGGAGGAGGGCAAAAAGTAATCGGAATGCATCTAGATCCATTAACCCTAACAAAATCTGGTTTACACAAACACCTCTTGACCATTGTGGAACAATATGGTGGACATGTAGGGGTTTTTACTGTGCAGGTAGCTTCACAAGAGAGGCAAGAATGTGCTTCTACTTCTCCTTCTCCACAATTTAGGGTAACTGTTTTGAGTAAATATTAAATAAATTTATCCATAGCTAAAAATATCGCTAAAATTTATCTCTGAAATAGCTAAGGAATCTTATGTTTTTATGATTTTCTTAGAATTTTGCGAGTGAGCCGTTTTCAATTTTTACGAGTTTGGTTTTTTCGAATCAGTCATACAAGCCACTTTCGAGCTAAATAGACTCAGCTCGCTCGATTTGTCGCGTTTTAGGTTGTCAAGTTTGCATTTCTCTCTAACTTATCGTTCATTAACACACTCATTATTCTTTATAATTAACACTTTGAATGGACCCTTCGATTAGCTATGAAGAGATTCAAGAGATTCTTAATTATCTACCGAAGCCAAGTTTTCACTTAAAAAATAACTGACTGTTAGGCTGGCATGATCCCCATCTATCTCCGTTTGTGTTAATTAATATTGTGCAAGCAAAACCGTTTGGACAACGCTTTCCAGCGCAAAGATCTGCAGGAAGTGCTGTAAATATGCTAATATTATAAATAGTTTTAATAATATTTTACATTCAACCAATGATGCTTTCAAGTGTAAAAACAGGAAAAGCTCGAGAGGAATTATTAACATAATTATCCTCATTATTTAATAAAATTTAAATTATTTTAAAATTATTTTTTGAAGTATTATATTATTTATCAAAAAAACTAGATATTATGATTTGATTGTTTTCGCTAATTTTTTTTGTTATTGTTGAGGATTCCCAAATTTAAAAATAAATAAATATTATTGTTTATCTAACGTATTTTTATAAATTATGTAAATTATTATTTTGATCATATAACTAAAATCAGCTGCTATTTTTTAAACTTATTATCAGGGAATCACAAAACATGCAAATGCTGTTTGTAAGTGGGGATATGTCTTAATAAAATAAGCTATGAAATAGTAATTTAAAATGTGGAGGCTTCATATAAGGAGCCCAGATTCCCGGTATGCACGATAATCTATACATATATCCACTGATATTCCCTTAATCCTCTTATACTTTCCAAATGTTTATCCTTTATGATTGTATTATCTATTGATCTATTTATATCCCCTTGATCTCCTATATCCTCCCAAATCCCTTGATATCCTACATTTTTGCAATTTCTTTACGTCCGTGCATATTTGCATATCTGTACTCTTTTCCATATTTTGAATATTTTCACTAAGATTTATACACATTATGGCATTGTTTGAGAAATTTGTTTTTTAAAATTTTTTGGAAAATTATTGTATAATATTTGGATTTGTTCCAAATGGTGTTATACGTGGTAACCTTTAGGTTTAGGCCCCTAATGTGGCTCTCAATACTGGCAAGAAAAAATTACAAGATACCAACCGATCTTTGCTAAAGGTCAAGAAAGAGATTTGCCTATTATCAAATTAATACTTTATTTAATAATTTTATCATGGAAATATAGTATGTACATAGTATTTAACATAAATAATTATTTTTATCTTGAATAAGATTATCTCCAATTAATTGTTTTTAATTTAATAATTCTTCCAGTGATTTATTGCGCTGTATCTGCACATATCTAAATTTAAAGAATGTCATGAAACAAGTATAAATTAAATCGAATTAGGTACCTTTAATTTTACCATGTGATATAAACGCATTGTTCTTTCCCATAGCTGTCAAATTGGCATACATAACCATAATTACACTTTTTAGTGCATGGTTTGGTTGTGGTGGATGTGGTAGTAGTTGTAGTGGTAGTTGTGGTAGATGGAGGGGTAGTTGTGGTTGATGGAGGGGTAGTTGTGGTCGATGTTGTAGATGTTGTGGTCGATGGAGGAGTAGTTGTGGTAGAAGGAGGAGTAGTTGTGGTAGATGGAGGAGTAGTTGTGGTTGATGGAGGGGTAGTTGTGGTTGATGGAGGAGTAGTTGTGGTAGATGGAGGTGTGGTTGTGGTAGAAGGAGGGGTAGTTGTGGTAGATGGAGGAGTAGTTGTGGTTGATGGAGGAGTAGTTGTGGTTGATGGAGTAGTTGTTGTGGTAGAAGGAGGAGTAGTTGTGGTCGATGGAGGAGTAGTTGTGGTAGAAGGAGGAGTAGTTGTGGTTGATGGAGGTGTAGTTGTGGTAGATGGAGGAGTAGTTGTGGTAGATGGAGGAGTAGTTGAGGTAGGTGGAGGCGTAGTTTTCGTTGATTGAGGAGTAGTAGATGTTGACGGTTTAGTTGTTTTTGTTGATACAGGTGTAGTAGTTGTATGCGGTTTAGTAGATGTATGTTTAGGAGTTGTGCTTCTTTTTGTTTGACCTATAATATATGTAAAACTAGCTTATTTGTAAATATATCCAAAATTACGTGTTGGTTTCTTAGTTACTTCTTGTCTGCATTTAGGAATACATGTTGGTTTTCCATTGAGAATTATGCATATAAAGCCGAAGCGGCATCGTATTAAACTGCATAAAATTGGAACACATCTTGGTCTTCCATGGACAAGTTTGCATACAAATCCTAATGGACAACGGATTTTGCATAAGATTGGCACACATTTTGGCAATCCATTAATGATTTTGCATATAAACCCAAGCGGCAACGTATTAAGGCACATCCTCTTGGAACACATGCTGGTTTACCGTTGACGATTTTGCACACAAAACCGATTTTGCAGAATAAATTGCAAATAATTCGGACACATTTTGGTCTTCCGTTGACTATTTTACATACAAATCCTAATGGGCAAGGCAGTAAACCGCACACATTTGGCACACATTTTGGCAATCCTTTAATAAGTTTGCAGACAAAACCAATGCGGCAAACTAAGTTGCAAACTTTTGGAACACATGCTGGTTTCCCATTCAATATCTTGCATATGAAGCCAACTTTGCACAGAAGATTGCAAACGATTCGGACGCATTGCGGCTTTCCATTTATAATTTTACAGACGAATCCGATCCGGCAGCGTATTAAGCTACACACATTTGGAACACATGCTGGTTTGCCTTTGACTATTTTGCATACAAAACCGATTCTGCAGAATAAGTTGCAAATAATTCTGACACATTTTGGTCTTCCATTGACAAGTCTGCATACGAATCCTAACGGACATCGGATTAAGTTGCATAAGATTGGAACACATTTTGGCAATCCATTAATTATTTTGCATTCAAAACCGAATCGGCAACGTGTGAAAGCGCATCCTCTTGGAACACATGCTGGATTTCCATTTAGTATCTTGCATACGAAGCCAACTTTACACAGCAAATTGCAAATAATTCTGACACATTGCGGCTTTCCATTGACAATTTTACATATGAAACCGATCCGGCAAGGTAATAAGCTACATGCAATTGGAACACATGCTGGTTTTCCATTAAGTATTTTGCATACGAAGCCAATTTTACAGAATAAATCGCATACTAATGGAACACAATGTTTTGCTCCTGGGTTCCCAATGCAGTGTTGTCCGAGAGGACATAAAAGGCAAGGTCCAAGTGGGTTACAGCAAACTTAAAAAATATTTAGTTGATACACCTCTGTACTTTTAAAACTATAACATACATAGTTCTGGCGGCTTTATTGGTACAATTCCCGTCTCATTTAAAACTACTTCGGTTTCATTAAAAAGCTCCAAAGACTCAACTGAAAGTTCTAATGATGCTGACACAGGTCCGGAAGCCTCTACTGAGAGACCCGATGATTCAGCTGAAATTTCCAACGACTCTGAAAGTCCAGATGCCTCTGATGGAAGTTCCAGTGAAGCTGACAAAAGTCCTGAAGCTTCTACTGAAAGTCCTGACGCTCCTGCTGAAAGATTTAATTCCGACGAAAGTCCAAGCTCATCCGAAAGTCCCAGCTCTACTGAAAGTCCAACTGATTCATTTGATTTTCCATTGAGCTCAATTGAGAGTCCCTCTGACTCATTTGATTGTCCATTCAGCTCAATTGAAAGCCCTTCTGATTCATTTGATTTGCCATTCAGCTCAATTGAGAGTCCCTCTGACTCATTTGATTGTCCATTCAGCTCAATTGAAAGCCCTTCTGATTCATTTGATTTGCCGTTAAGCTCAACTGAAAGACCTTCTGACTCATTTGATTTTCCATTCAGCTCAACTGAAAGTAGTCCCTCTGACTCGTTTGATTTTCCATTCAACTCAATTGAAAGTCCCTCGGATTCCTTAGAATTTCCAGTCGTCTCTTTTTCATTAGGGTTTTTCGTAGGTTTAGGCGGCTTTGTTGGTTTATGAAGTAGATCATCTATTTAATATTAAAATTAGCTTATATACAGTAGAGTTATTACTTTGAGCGAAGGACTCCTTGTAACAAGAAATCATAAAAAGAGCTAGAGCAATCAGAATCAATTGTGAATTCTTCTTAATAAAATTTGAAATTGAAAAATAAAATTAAATACACAATAAGCTATATATGTATTGTCAGGATGTAGGTCCACTAACTAGATTTGAAGCGCTTACCTAGCTGAAGGTTTAAGATCTATATGGGAGAAAGAAAATAGCTTTCAAGTTTGGTAGTCCAGTCTGGCAGATACCAGTGTTTGGAGGCATGTACCCGAATTCGTACACTAACTCTTACTTGTGTACGAGTACGAGTAAAAATAAGAGCTGTACGAGTACGAAGTAAAAAAAGCTTGTACGAAAATAGGAGTACAAGCAATATTCAAAATTTCAAACACGGGTTATCAAATGTCAAATAACTCTCAAGGGGTCTGTGGTCTGTACACAGGATTCTATCCGCAGATCACTGGTCTTGGTCTACCCCTAGCCAAAAATAACACTTAATTCATAAATTATAGTCAAGCTAATATTACTTTGAATTAAATTTTTGAATTATTTACCATTGTTCCTTGAAGAGAACAGCAGTATTTACTGATTAGTAATATTTGAAATAATTATAGAAGTATGAATAAAATAATGTTTTTAATTTTGGCACCAACACTCACGTTTTATATACCCAAATTTTGCACTAAAATTTTTCGATTTTATAATAATAAACAGATTTAATATTTTCATTTTAGATGCATGTTTTCTTAGCAAAAATCAAAAATAAATATAAATATTTTTGTTTTTATTAACTTTATTTTCAAATTTATGCAAAATTTTTTGTTTAAACATTCAAAACAACTGAAAATAATTTTTTGATTTTGAGTAAAGTTAAAGAATAATATAAACAGGAAGTGCGATTTTAGATCACAAGTTGTTATTTTCAATCGGCCAAATAATAAATATCACAAAGCTTATAGGGAAGGAAAATTTGCAGACTTGCAAGCTTATAAGAAACGTTGATCTGAGGTGGTTATAATAAAATTAGATTTATTTTTCTTACGTACATATTTAATTTATCACTGATTTTTAATTAATTTTAATTAATATTTTAATTATTTTTAATTAATTAGATCATTTAACCTTAATTATGTATACCATTTTCTTACAGAATATATTATTCTAACATTGCTCGATATCCCACCTAATCCACCTAGCTTCCTGAAAAATATTATTTATTGATTTTCCACCCGGCGCAGAACCCCTATACATATATCCTATTAATTACTTAATATCAGTGAATTTAGGGGAAAAGTTTTAGAAAGGATATCGGAGGATTAAGGGTGAATCAGTAGATTTGTAAGGTCAACTCTTGTTTCCTGATATGTTTTGTCTCAAATATAGCCATTATAATTTTATTTAACTTTTAATTCTGATTAAAGCATTTTTATATTTTAATTACCTCAAAATCATCTGACATCTTCGAATCCTGATATCACACCAGATCCATCGATATCCTCCTTAATCCTTCATGAACCATAGCCTCTGAATGCCCGACATCACATATATCCTCCAAATCCACTGATATCACATAATCCACCGATATCTACCAAATATTATGACTAAATGTTTCAAAGCATACTCATCAGTGGTACGTTAGTATCGTATACCGTGTCTCGTATCTCGTTTTATTTCGTGTCTCGTATTTTTTACAATCTCGTATCTAGTGAATCTCGTGTCTTGTATTTTGTGGCACTGCGCCAGCTCTGATATATAGTAGTATTATCATGTGCATAAATAATCAAAATTTCTTAAAAAATCCACAAAAATATAGCTTAATCTTATCAAAGTTTAAAAATAAGCAATTGAATGGTAAAATAATTTAGTTTATTCTCTCACAATGGCAAATCGAGTACATCTCTAAACTTTCTTGTGGGAAACTTGTCCTATTCTCTGTTAAAATATATTCTTATTTACTCACTTAGTTGAACTCTCGTGCTGAAAATATTGCAATTAACCTGATCTAACATCTAGGAAATAATGATCCAAATCCTAACCTACAGATAAGGCTCGTTATATAATTAAAAATAAATATTAACATTTTTATTCATACAATATAATTTATAAATGTGTATATTTCGGATTATATTAATTATATATTTTATATAAAATATCACAAAATTAATTTGCTCAAAATTTATATTTATATTTCTTATAATTTTCTTTCTTATCATTTTCTGTATATTATGTACATATCTAAATAATAAATTAAATTTTTCGAGGTGATTAATTTTAAAATTAACTTAAGGTTTTACTGTATCTTATCAAGCTATTACAACGCATTGTGGTTTTCCATAAACCACCCGGCATTCACAATTAGAAGGGCATTTCATAGTATTACATGGATTATTGGTTGGCGTGGTAGTTTTGGTTTGAGTAATAGGAACGCATTGTGGTTTCTTATTAATAATTTGGCATAGACTACCATAAGGACATTTTTTATTACATGGTCTAGTTGTGGTTGATGGGGTCTTAGCTCTTTTTGACGGAGCAGTAGTTATGGTAGTAAATGGAGTCTTAGTTTTTTTCGATGTAGTAGTTTTGGTAGTTGATGGAGTTTTAGTTTTCTTTGATGAAGTAATAGTTGTTGTAGGAGTGGTAGTTGATGGGGTAGTAGTTGTGGCAGAGGTGGTAGTTGGTGTAGTAGTAGTTGTAGGAGTGGTAGTTGATGGGGTAGTAGTTGTGGTAGTTGATGGAGTAGAAGTTGTGGTAGATGGAGGGCTAGTAGTAGTAGATGTGGTAGTTGTGGTAGATGGAGGTGTAGTTGTGGTTGATGGAGGGGTTGTTGTGGTAGATGGAGGGGTAGTTGTAGTTGATGGAGGGGTTGTTGTGGTAGATGGAGGGCTAGTAGTAGTAGATGGAGTAGTTGTGGTTGATGAAGTGGTTGTTGTGGTAGATGGAGGGGTAGTTGTTGTTGATGAAGGGGTTGTTGTGGTAGATGGAGGGGTAGTTGTGGTTGATGGAGGGGTTGTTGTGGTAGATGGCGGGGTAGTTGTGGTTGATGGAGGGGTTGTTGTGGTAGATGGAGGGCTAGTAGTAGTAGATGGAGTAGTTGTGGTTGATGAAGGAGTAGTTGTGGTTGATGGAGGGGTTGTTGTGGCAGATGGAGGGCTAGTAGTAGTAGATGGAGTAGTTGTGGTTGATGAAGGGGTAGTTGTGGTTAATGGAGGTGTAGTTGTGGTTGTGATGATTGTTGATAGTGTAGTTTTCGTTGATTGACGTGTAGTAGATTTTGTCGATTTAGTAGTTTTTGTTGTTCAGGAGTTGTAGTTGTTTTATGTTTAGTCGATGAAGTATGTTTTGGAGTTGTGCTTCTTTTTGTTGGACCTATAATATTTTTAAAGCTAGCTTATTTGTAAAAATATCAAAATTACGTGATGGTTTTTTAGTTACTTCTTGTCTGCATTTGGGAATACATGTTGGTTTTCCATTGAGAATTATGCATATAAAGCCGAAACGGCATCGTATTAAATTACATAAAACAGGAACACATCGAGGTCTTCCATGGATAAGTTTGCACACAAATCCTAAAGGGCAACGGATTTTGCACAAGGTTGGCACACATTTTGGCAATTCATTAACTAGTTTACAAATGAAACCAATACGGCAACGTATTAAACTGCAGCCTCTTGGAACACATCCTGGTTTTCCATTCAGTATTTTGCATTCCAAGCCAATTTTACATTTTAAATTACACACTACTGGTATTGTCTCATTTGAATTGTCAATAGTTTCAATAGAAAGCTCTGATGATTCAGATGAAAGTTCCAGTGAATCTGACGAAGCTCCCGAAGCCTCTGATGAAAGACCCGTTGATTCAGATGAAAGCTCAGATGAGTCTGAAAGTCCTGACTCCTCTGATTGAAGTTCAAGTGAAGCTCCCGAAGCCTCTGATGAAAAACCCGTTGATTCAGCTGAAAGCTCCAATGACTCTGAAAGTCCTGACTCCTCTGATTGAAGTTCAAGTGAAGCTCCCGAAGCCTCTAATGAAAGACCCGTTGATCCAGATGAGAGCTCTAATGACTCTGAAAGTCCAGACTCATTTGATGGAAGTTCCTGTGAATCTTGCGAAGCTCCCAAAGCCTCTGATGAAAAACCCTTTGATCCGGCTGAAAGCTCTAATGACTCTGGAAGTCCAGTCTCCTCCGATGGAAGTTCCAGTGAAGCTGACGAAGACTCTGATGAAAGATCCGTTGATACAGATGAAAGATCTAATTCAGCCGAAAGTCCCAGCTCATTCGAAAGTCCCATGGACTCTTCTGATAGTCCCAAGGAGGCCGAAAAAGATTCCCCGTTTGATTCGTTTGACTTTCCTTTTGATTCATTTGATTTTCCGTTCAACTCAATTGAAAGTCCTTTGGACTCCTTTGAATTTCCATTCGATTGCTTTTCATTAGGATTCATAGTAGGTTTAGGTGTTTTCTTTGATTTATGAAGTAAACCATCTAATTAATATTAAAACTGTTTGATTTGATAAAATATGCATAAATTGGAATTACTTTGAGCGTAGGATTCCTTGTAACAAAAAATCATAAAAAGAGGTATAGTAATCAGAATAATCTGAGAATGCTTCTTAAAGAAATTAAAAAAATTAAAGTTTAAATTAAATGATAATTTTTTATCTATTTCAAGGGAGGGTTGATTTTTTGGATTCTGGCAGCCCGATGCGGTCAAAGCAGCCCGATGTGGTGATTTCAAAATAAAACACGAAAATTTAAGATGGGGTTATAATTATGTTAAGTCCTTTGTTTGCTAGATTGGTATCTCAGACGGGTTATCACCTGTGATGAAACTCTCAAGGGTCGAGGCTTGGTCCTGTCCTTGGCCAAACTTTGCTATCTCTTAATTCATAAAATATACGCAAACTAATATTAATTTGAATGGAATTCTTTAATTATTTACCATTGTTCCTTAAGGAGAACAGCAGTATTTATTAATTACAAATACTCAGTGATTTGTAGTAATTTAATTTTGAATAAAATATTGTTTTTAATTTTAGCATCAAATTAATCTTTTTATATATACAAATTTAATGCACCAAAATTTTTCGATTTTTGAAATAACAAACAGATTGTATAAATTATTCTAATTTTAGGTCCATGTTTTTTAGCAATAATCAAAAATAAAATATAAATATTTTTGTTTATTTTAGCTTTTTGTTTGAATTTGAGGTCAAATATTCAAAACAACTGAAAATAATCTTTTGATTTTGAAGAAAATTAAAGTACAAATGTGTGATTTTAGATCATAAGTTGTTTTTAAACAAATATTACAAATTCACAAAAGCTTTAAAGAAGGAAAATATGCAAACTTGTAAACTTTATACTTATATTATGAAAACATTAATTATCCATAAGTAAAATCCACAAGTACAAGCAAAATACTTCGCTTTTCATAGTGCCTTAGATAATCGCTTATATCATGCATTAAAATTGATAAAATTTAAATCTTTTGAATTTAATTTATTTAGCAAAGACTCATGCTTTTTCAAAGCTTTTTCACACACTTTTGGAAGCATCAAGAAAAGAATTAGGAGTTTTTTGGAAAAAATCTCACTTCATTCAACTAACATAAGTTGAATGAATTAGGTTAATTCAATTTGATTTAATTTAAATAATTTAAGTTGAAACAATTCATAAAACTGACATTAAATTGTGTGTACAAGTAGAAAGTCGTATACCAATTAAAGGATAGACTTTTATGATATGTATTAAAAAATGTTGAATTTAAACAAAATGTAAAGAATAATTGATAAGAATCAAAAGAATTTAACAATATTAAATATAAAATTGCAAACATGGAAAATTTTTCACAATATGCCTAAAAATATCCCAGATTTGCCGAATATTTGCTAAATATCCCAAAATATGCCTGTTTTTCTGATATCTTTGACTAATTTATCTATCCACATTCATGGCTTTTCAGTTATCAGGATTTTAAAGTTATTAATTATTTTTCAAGTCTCATCAAGATTTTCAACTCATGCGCTATATTGTCATTTTACCCCAGGAATAAAGCTTTTTATTAATGTTATGTTTAGAAGGTATTGAACATGTACCTGATTTAACCGCCTAGGAAATAATGATAAATAATCAACATAAATAATCAAAAAAAAAAAAAAATAAAATAAATAATCAACATTTTTATTAGTACAATATAATTTATCAATTTGTATATTTCGTATCATATTAATTATATATTTTATATAAAATATCACAAAATTAGAAATTAATCATTTTTAATTAATTATTCTTTATATTTCTTATTATATTCTTATCATATTTTGTTATTTACATATCTAAAAGTTTAAAATTAATTTTGAGGTAATAACTTTAAAATTACCTCAGGGACCTGCAGCTCCTCCTACTGCAACGCATTGTGGTTTTCCATACTTATCAATCTTGCAGACGCACCCATTTTCGCATTGTATATTATCACATGGGTTAGTGGTTGTTGGTGGTGTAGTAGTTGTGGTTGGAGAAACACATTCTGGTTGCCCACTGATAATTTGACAAACACTACCATAATAACATTTTTTATTACATGGTCTAGTTGTAGTTGTTGATGGAGTAGTGGTAGTTGTGGTTGATGGAGTAGTAGTTGTGGTGGTCGATGGAGTTGTAGTAGTTGTGGTTGATGGTGTAGTTGTGGGTTTTTGAGTAGAGGTAGTAGTCGGTGGTGGTTGTGGGGGTGGTGTAGTTGTGAGTTTTGGAGTAGAGGTAGAAGGTGGTGGTGTAACAGTAGTGTGTTTTCGGGTAGTGAACAATTTGGTTGTTGAATCTACAATTGCAATAATTAATCTAAAATTTACGCTGGAACCTACGTCTTGGTTTCTTGGTTACTTCTTCGCTTTTGCAGTTAGGAATACATGTAGGCCTTCCATTGAGAAGTATGCATTTGAAGCCAACTCGGCAACGAATTAAATTACAGAGGAATGGTACACACAATGGCTTTCCATTGATAATTCTGCATACAAATCCAAATGGGCAACGTATTATGCCACAAACATTTTGTACACATTTTGGCAATCCCTTAATTATTCTGCATACAAAGCCATGACGGCAGCGTATTAAAATGCATCCTCGTGGAACACATGCTGGTTTTCCCCTCAGTATTTTGCATACGAAGCCAATTTTACAGGGTAGACTGCATACTACTGGTATTGTCTCATTTGATTCTGATGATTCAGAAGAAATTTCTAATGACTCTGAAAGTCCAGACGACTCTGATGAAAGTTCTAATGATGCTGACACAAGACCGGAAGCCTCTACTGAAAGGCTTGAGGATTCAGATGAAAGAAGTCCAGATTCCTCACTTTTTGATTCGATTGAAACTACAGGCTTTCTTGTATGTTCTTTAGATTCACTTGAAGCTCCTGAATGTTCTTTGGATTTACTTGAAGATCCAGGATGTTCTTTGGATTCTTTGGATTCACTCGAGGCTCCAGGCTTCTTGGTATTCTCTTTAGAGTTGGATTCACTTGATGCTCCAGGCTTTTTCGTGTTTTCTTTTGAGTTGGATTCACTTGATGCTCCAGGCTTCTTGGTATTCTCTTTGGAGTTGGATTCACTCGAGGCTCCAGGCTTCTTAGTATTCTCTTTGGAGTTGGACTCACTTGAAGCTCCAGGCTTCTTTGTATTCTCTTTGGAGTTGGATTCACTCGAAGCTCCAGGCTTCTTTGTATTCTCTTTGGAGTTGGATTCACTCGAGGCTCCAGGCTTCTTTGTATTCTCTTTGGAGTTGGATTCACTCGAAGCTCCAGGCTTCTTTGTATTCTCTTTGGAGTTGGATTCACTTGATGCTCCAGGCTTCTTGGTATTCTCTTTGGAATTGGATTCACTCGAGGCTCCAGGCTTTTTGGTATTCTCTTTGGAGTTGGACTCACTAGAAGTTCCAGGCTTAATTGTATTCTCTTTGGAGTTGGATTCACTTGATCCTCCAGGCTTCTTTGTATTCTCTTTTGAGTTGGATTCACTCGAGGCTCCAGGCTTCTTGGTATTCTCTTTGGAGTTGGATTCACTCGAGGCTCCAGGCTTCTTTGTATTCTCTTTGGAGTTTGATTCACTTGATGCTCCAGGCTTTTTCGTATTCTCATTGGATTCGCTTGAAGCTCCAGGCTTCTTGGTATTCTCTTTGGAATTGGATTCACTTGATGCTTCAGGCTTCTTAGTATTCTCTTTGGAGTTGGATTCACTCGAGGCTCCAGGCTTCTTGGTATTCTCTTTAGAGTTGGATTCACTTGATCCTCCAGGCTTTTTCGTGCTTTCTTTGGAGTTGGATTCACTGGATGCTCCAGGCTTCTTTGTATTTTCTTTGGAGTTGGATTCACTTGATCCTCCAGGCTTTTTCGTGCTTTCTTTGGAGTTGGATTCACTGGATGCTCCAGGCTTCTTTGTATTTTCTTTGGAGTTGGATTCACTTGAAGCTTGCGATGTTATTGCTGGAGAAGGCTGTTTTGTTGTTGGTATGGGGCAGTTTTCTTGTGGGATACAACACCCAGTTGCATCACGAGCATATCCTGATTCGCATTGGCATTCACAATCGTCGATTGGTTTACAGTTAACATGACCAAGGCTTTCACAATTTGCCTCACAATTAAAAAGACATTTGTATTCCTCTCCAGCATTACATTGGTCTTAATTTTTATTTATTAAATTTATCCTAAAGGTTAGGTTTTATCATTACCTCCGGCGAATACTCCATTGCAAGTCAGGGACAGAGAAATGGCAATAGCCCCCACAAGTTGGAGAAAATTATTCTTAAAGTATAAGATTAAGGTTATATCTTTTATAGAAATTATCAAATAAATTTAAAAATTATTGCAATAATTTCTTAAAGCTTAAATTTATGTTTGTAATATTGTTTTTCGAAGTTAAAGAAGTTTCAGTTAAATATTTCAATTCAATCGGGCCTGAATAATAGGGTTGTCGATTCGGAATCGAACCAAAGAGCCGATGGTTTTTCAGTTTAGCTTTTTGATTTGATTATGGATATCAGAGGTTCCCCATGAGCCACTAACCCTACTCAATTAAATAAAAATTTTTTGGGAATTTATAATGATTAATCAAAGCCTAAATTTTATGTGTAATTTACTAATAATGATAATTAAATTTTAAAATTAATTTATTTACCATGATTTCAAGTTAACCAAACAATTGTATTTGAAGGACTTTAAATTATTTTTTAAATCTAAAAGATTCTGAGAAACTGTTGAATCTGCCTAGTTTATATATCCTTAAACTTGGTGTACTAAACATGTTTTTGAATTAATTTTCCAACAAATAATAAAAAGATTTAATTGTTTTCCAGTGTGCAAATTAAAATAAAAAATATTATTGTTTATATTCGGTGCTTTGTTTGAATTTATGCAAATTTTATAGAGTTCACGTTTTAAACCAGCTGAAATTTTTAGTTTTTGAATTTTAATCAAATTGTAGAACAAACAAAAATATTTACAAAAAATAATTTTTAAATATTGTAAACACAAAAAATATTTTTTGGGAAGTAAATCATTTTTCACTTCACAATAAAATATAATCAAGATTCTTCCTTCATTTTTCTCATAAAGTCCAGGACTGATGTCATGGGTTGCCCGGATCCCTAGACCATTTACTTGGACTTTCTACGGCCAGAGATCCGATCCGAAGAATGTTTTGAAACCCAACCCGACCCGACTTTTTTCTCAAAACTTAACATCCCTGATATACACTGTTAGGTATGTGTGGGTCTAGTATAAAAGGAGTCGTTAGAGATCAGTCTTGGTCGACACCTGGGTCGACCGACACCGTCTGTCCTTCTTCATTCTGCCTTTTGCCACCTTCATTATTGTTGTTTTTGCCATTCGGATAAACGTTATATTCTATTCCTGTGTTAGTCTGTTTGTCACTAGGTAAGACCGCTACCCTAGGACATAACATACACTCCGTTTCAATAACCCGGTTTAAATTTTTTTTTAATTTTTTCCAAGTTCAGTTAATGAACCATTTCTAAATTGGTATGTCAATATATTAAACCAATCAACGGATATCCCTTAAATTTCATCAATTCAGACTGTGTCAGAAAAAGATAGACGCACCCATATTTTTGCTATTATCTCGCTTTATATAATGATATTTTTGTATAAATTTTTCCTATTATATCTTTTTAAATGCTTAAATGAATATAACGAAGAAAAATTTCCTAACTATTTTTAAAAAATTTTTATGTTCAATTTTCTGATAAATGCGTGTCAGGAAATGATAGATGCATTTTGGAATTTCGTGTTTCTAACATTAAGAAAAATCTACAAAAATTTGAGCTAACATATTTATCGATTCTAAGAAAAATTAAAAAAGAATTAGAGCATATCTCACTTCAGTGTCGAGATTTAGAACCTCGAAAATCAACGTAAATTGGGGGTAAGGCTATTTAAGAAATATTTTCGGCCCCTTAAGGATGGTTATAAATTTTCATTTTGGGCTCTTAAAATTTGCTATAAGATAAATTGGTTCTTGTATTTGAGAAGAAATTAGAAAAACAGAAGCAGGTCGTTAATTTCCCGACGCTAATTTTATGGGCATTTAGGTGATGTTCTCTGCCTTATAAACAACTGAAATAATTTTTTGATTTTGAGTAAAATTAATGAATAATATAAACAGGAAGTGCGATTTTAGATCATAAGAATCGGCCAAATAATATGTAGATATCACAAAAGCTATAAGGACCCTTTTAAAATATTTAAAATAAAATGAATAGACAATATATTAAAAGCCAAATATGCGCATAAATAACCATAATTTTTAAATATCCTTTCAGCCGGACTAAGAAAAGTTCCGGTTCCGAAATCCGGAACTAAAGTGGATCTGGTTCCGATAGATCTGGTTCTTGTGCGAAATTTGTATTATTTTTTAAAACATATTCTTGAGAAGATTTGAATTATTATTTTTGCGATAATTATTATTTTTATGAAGTAATACAGTGATTCGATTTCTGAGGATTTTCCCTTATTTTGTGGTTTTTTGATAGGTCGATGAAGATTATTTTTTTAAATGATGTTTAAAATATTATTTGGCATTATATACAGAAAATCTTGATAAACAATCGCTCGCCCAGTTTTCATCGAGTTTTTTTCTCGAAAATTATCTTTGATAAAAATCCCAGCTTATACATAGATATGAGAAACCTACTTAGGTAAATTTAAGTAAATAGATAATTTAATTAACAAGTTTATTCAAATATTACACATAAATATTTTTATAGTTATACATTTGGATTTAATTAACTGTATAGAATATCACAGGATTAATTTTCATAAAATTAATTATTATTTATATTACTTTAATATTCTTTCTTATCATTTTTATTCTTTCTTATCATTTGTCTTTTGTTACTTTGTACATATCTAAAATTTTAAAATTAATTTTTGGGGTAATAATTTTTATAATTTACTTTAAATCTTTATTGGACTTTAGTAAACTTGTACGCAGTCTCCATAAATATTCCTCCTGCATTGACAATTAGGTGGGCATGGAGTACATGAAGCGGGAGTTGTTGATGGAGTAGTGGGTTGGGTAACAACAACACATTTTTGGACAATTTCGCATACACTACCATAAGGACAGATTTTATTACATGGACAAGTTGTGGTGGTTGATGGGGTACTAGTTGTTGACGGGGTCGTTGTTGTGGTAGATGGGGTAGTAGTCGTTGACGGGGTAGTTGTTGTGGTAGATGGGGTAGTAGTCGTTGACGGGGTCGTTGTTGTGGTAGATGGGGTAGTAGTTGTTGAAGGGATAATTGTGGTGGTAGATGGGGTAGTAGTTGTTGACGGGGTCGTTGTTGTGGTAGATGGGGTAGTAGTCGTTGACGGGGTCGTTGTTGTGGTAGATGGGGTAGTAGTTGTTGATGGGGTAGTTGTGGTGGTTGATGGAGTTGTAGTAGATGGGGTAGTTGTAGTGGTTGATGGGGTAGTAGTTGTTGATGGGGTAGTTGTTGTGGTAGATGGGGTAGTAGTTGTTGATGGGGTAGTTTTTGCGGTAGATGGGGTAGTAGTTGTGGTCGATGGAGTAGTTGTAGTGGTTTCTTTCGTGTTTTCTTTGGAGTTTGATTCACTTGAAACTCCAGGCTTTTTCGTATTCTCATTGGATTTGGATTCACTCGAGGCACCAGGCTTCTTGGTATTCTCTTTGGAGTTGGATTCACTTGATCCTCCAGGCTTTTTAGTATTTTCTTTGGAGTTTGATTCACTTGAACCTCCAGGCTTTTTCGTATTCTCATTAGATTTGGATTCACTCGAGGCTCCAGGCTTCTTGGTATTCTCTTTGGAGTTGGATTCACTTGAACCTCCAGGCTTTTTCGTATTCTCATTGGATTTGGATTCACTTGATGTTCCAGGCTTTTTAGTATTTTCTTTGGAGTTGGATTCACTTGATCCTCCAGGCTTTTTCGTATGTTCTTTGGAGTTGGATTCACTTGATCCTCCAGGCTTTTTCGTATTTTCTTTGGAGTTGGATTCACTTGATCCTCCAGGCTTTTTCGTATGTTCTTTGGAGTTGGATTCACTTGATCCTCCAGGCTTTTTCGTATGTTCTTTGGAGTTGGATTCACTTGATCCTCCAGGCTTTTTCGTATGTTCCTTGGAGTTGGATTCACTTGATTCTCCAGGCTTTTTCGTATGTTCCTTGGAGTTGGATTCACTTGATTCTCCAGGCTTCTTTGTATTTTCCTTTGATTCACTTGAGGCTCCAGGCTTCTTTGTATTTTCCTTTGATTCACTCGAGGCTCCAGGCTTCTTTGTATTTTCTTTGGAGTTTGACTCACTTGATGCTCCAGGCTTTTTAGTATTCTCTTTTGAGTTGGATTCACTTGATGCTCCAGGTTTCTTTGTATTTTCCTTTGATTCACTCGAGGCTCCAGGCTTCTTTGTATTTTCTTTGGAGTTTGACTCACTTGATGCTCCAGGCTTTTTAGTATTCTCTTTTGAGTTGGATTCACTTGAGGCTCCAGGCTTCTTGGTATTTTCTTTGGAGTTGGATTCACTTGATGCTCCAGGCTTCTTGGTATTCTCTTTGGAGTTGGATTCAACTGAGTCTCCAGGCTTCTTGGTATTTTCTTTGGAGTTGGATTCACTTGATGCTCCAGGCTTCTTGGTATTTTCTTTGGAGTTGGATTCAACTGAGGCTCCAGGCTTCTTGGTATTTTCATTGGATTCACTTGAAGCTTGCGCTGTCGATGTTTTAGAAGGCAGTTTCGTTGTAGTTGCTATCGGACAGTTTTCTTGTGGGATACAACAATTTGTTGCGTCACGAGCATATCCTGATTTGCATTGGCATTGACATTCGCTGATTGCTTTACAGTTATCATGCCCAAGGTTTTCACATCTTGCCTCACAATTAGAACGACATTTGTATTCCTCTCCATCAGTACAGTTATCTTAATTTTTATTTAATTAAATTTATTTTAAAGGTTAGATAATACATATACATACTTATTATAATTCCTGCGAATACTCCATTGCAAGTCAGGGTCAGAAAAATGGCGATAGCCCCCACAAGTTGGAGAAAATTATTCTTAAAGAATAAGATTTAGGTCATATCTTTTATAGAAATTTTCAGGAGCATTTAAAGTTTATTTCTTAAATGTTAAATTTATGTATGTATTATCGTTTTTCGAGTTAAAGGAATTTCTGATAAAAATTTCAATCATATCGGACCTGAATAAACCTGAATAATATGGTAATAGAAAAATAGATGGTTTTTCTGTTCAGTTTTTGATTACGTACCGGAACTAATAGGTTCTCTATGAGCCACTAACCCTACTCAATAAAAAATTTTTTTGTGAATCTATAATGATTAATCTAAGCTTATAATAATAATAACTAGAAGCTTATACCTATAATAATTATTGCAATACTAATTAATTTTAAAATTTAATTTATTTACCATGATTTCGAGTTAACCAAGCATTTGTATTTGAAGACTTTAAATAAAATTTTAAATCTAAAAGATTCTGAGAAACTATCGAAACTGCCTAGTTTATATATCCTTAAACTTGGTGTACTAAACGTTTTTAAATAATTTTCCAACAAATAATAAAAAGATTTAGTATGTTTTCCAGTGTGCAAATTAAAATAAAAATATTATTGTTTATATTCGGTGCTTTGTTTGAATTTATGCAAATTTCATAGATTTGAGATTTTGAATCAACTAAAATTTTATTTTTTGAATTTTAAGTTAATTGTAGAGTAAACAATAATATTTACAAAAAATAATTTTCAAATATTGTAAACACAAAAAATTTTTTTGGGAAGTAAAGCATTTTTCTCTTCACAATAAAATCTCCCTCCATTTTGCTCATGCACACCAGGACTAATGTCACGGGTTGCCCGTATCCCGAGACCCGAATCTTGGACCTTTTTCAAACCGAGATCCGATCCAAAGAATGTTTTGAAGCTCCGAAACCCGATCCGACATTTTTCTGATCCCATGACATCACTGATATACACTAGAGATAGAGCGGGACCTGGCATAACGCCTGTGTTTTTCATGTACCCAGAGTGCAGGCCCAGGCATTTTTTGACTTTCCTGATTTTTTCTATAGGTATGGGAATATGCCCAGATCCGGCCCAGGTCATATATCAAACCCAGAGTCCAGGAAAAGGTCCAGGCTTTTCAAAAATCTCGATCTCTAATGCATATACACTCCGTATAAGTTTACAGAAAAGATACGTTGAAAGTAGGGCTATTCAATAGCCAAGAGACTATCTCATATTTCTATAAAGCTGGAGAGAAAAGTTAGGTTAAAGTCTAAAATTCAATCGGTCTTAAGTAAAAAGTTGATTTAATGTATCTTTTCGAAATTTGGTATGTCGATATATTTAACTAATCCACAAATATCCATTAAGTTTCATCAACTTTATTTCACAAACTTCTTAATGAGTTTTTTGTCTTAATTTTACCTATAAGTTTATTAATTAAAAATTATCTCGAAAAATAAAATTTTTATTTAAATTATATTTCTGACAATAATTTATAAATTATATTTATGTATAATAATTACATTTTTATTTTATGATTTTAATAATTATTTAATTTATTTTTTCATTAAAGTTCTTTTAGTATTCCTTCCTTTATTTTGTTTAATCATCTAAATTTTATTTTGTTAAACTCAAATTTGGATTAGAAATAATTTTAAACACGGCCTTGATCTTAAGGTTTTATCAGTTTCTCAGAAAGGGGGGTTTATTTAATCGGGGGTGGCTTGTTCATTCCAAAATTTAAGGCACATTCGGTCATTTGTCTCGTAAACTTAAACAAAAACCCTAACCCCTAAATCCCTTTACTACTATCTATATAACTTAAGGAGTGCGCTATCCATGAGTGGGCTATCCTCCGCCCCACACAATCATGTTCATCCCCTATACAATTTTTTAAACAATGAAATTACCATAAGTTTCTGTTGTACTTTTACCATACAATGGAACGCAAGTTGCCTCTCCATCAATTACTTTGCATGTATATGCAATCCCACAATTTATTTTACTACAATCCTTGGCTCTAACACATGTTGCTTCTCCATTGACAAATTTACATAAAAAGGCAAGTGGGCAAGGCAGGATACATGGTTTTTGAGTTGTTGGCTCTTCAGGGCATTGTTCAATTGGAATACACTTTCCTTTAGCAACACGAGCAAATCCTCGCTTACACATACATTGTTTCCCTGGACGACAAAGTAACGGGCATATTGGATGCTTTCTTGCGCATGTAGCTTCACATGGACAGATACCTGCTACTTCGCCTTCTACGCATATTAGAGGTGTTGTTGAAGCTAAGGAGAAATTTTTCAAACAGGGCCTTTTAAATGTTTAAGCCTACGCGGGACTTCTGTCGTAGCATTCTCTGATATCGGGCATTCATTTCTAGGAATACAAATGCCCTCTGAAGTTCTGGCATATCCCAGCGAGCATTGACATCGTGGAGGTTTCAAGCATACAGCTGGGCAAAATCTTGGCTTTTGTCCACATATTAATTCACATCCAGTTGGGCAATCCTTATATTCTTCACCCTTGCTGCACTTTGGAACACATTGAGGCTTTCCATCAATTATTTTGCATTCATAACCAATTCTACATGCTAAATTACATGCAATTGGAACACATTGAGGCTTTCCATCAATTATTTTGCATTCATAACCGCTTCGACATTTTATCAGACTACAACCGTTTTGCGATGGAACACAAGTGGGCTTTCCATCAATTATTTTGCATTCATAACCAATTCTGCATGCCAAATTACAAACGGTTGGGACGCATCTGCGTGCTCCCGGTTCTCCAACACAGTGCTGCCCGACAGGACATCTCCAACATGGGTGAAAGGGATTACAACAAACTTAAAATTATTTTATTTTTAGCAGAGAGGGATCATCCTTAAAGATTTCATAGAATTTATATTTAGGAAACCTTACATTGTGGGTAGGGATTCGGCAAGTTTGGGCACTTTTCTTTGGGAATGCAGGTATTATTCTCATCTCGAACATATCCTTCTTTACATTGACATTTTCCTGGCAGACACTGAAGAGTACAGGCAATATCTCCAGTATCCTTGCAAGTTGGCTCGCATGCCGAGGCGCATGATTTGAATACTTCGCCTTCCTTACATCCATAATCTTTAAAGTATTAAAAATTAAGTTATGAAGGGATAGGAGAGAGACGTATATTTATGGATCTACTGAGTTAGGGGGTGTTTCTACAGCAAGGTCTACCGTAGAAATGTCCTGAACATGATCATAATGATCTCGAAAAATCACATTACCGTTCCCCCACTCAAACTAAGTATAACGTTCAGTTTGCGGCTTAATCCGTTCCTCATTAAGCATGTAAACTCTCGTCCTTTAAAAATTATTTAATTACCGGGAGCGCATGTAGTACCATTTTTTGGACATTTTTCTCTAGGTATGCATTTTTTATTTTCATCCCTTGCATATCCTTGCTTGCATTGACATCTTGGCTTGTCACACATATCTATGCAACCAGTATTTCCATTATCCGAGCACTTTGGCTCACAAGGAGAAGAACAACTTTTGAATTCTTCTCCGTCATCACAAGCTTTGACTGATTCTGAATTAATTCGAATTTTAGATACAGTAATCAGATACGTTCTCAAAACACTATCAGAGTAATTCGGGTTGGGGTTTTCAAGTCGGGCAGACGTTCGAGTCATTTTTTCGAGCTTCATTTTTTCGGGCCGGCCCGATCGAATCGTTTTCGGGACTAAATTCTATGCCCGACTGGATCTTTCGGAGGACCGGGCCGGATCTGGCCCCCAACCCCAGTAATAATAAATAAATTATTATTAAAGTTAATTTGACTTTATTTTTTTAATACCTTGCGCAGATTTAGCGAGGCATAAAATCAGCAAAATGCCGAGTTTGATTAAAGTATTTTGATGCTTCTAAATTAAATAAATTTTAAATAAAATATTAATTGTAAATATTTAAAAAGTATTTATTAATTAAGAAATATTACCAGCATTTTAGCAAAATAATTGAATAATAAATAATAATATTATTTTTAATTTTTAAATATTATTTCTTAAAATTAATAATTCTTTAAATTAATTTTAAGAAAAGTTTCGTGTCGCAAAAGCTCGGATATTTTCTAATTAGGGTTGGATTTTTCGACCAGGCCGACGTTCAAGATATTTTTTCGGGCTTTATTTTTATCGAACCGGTCGTTTGGCCTCTTTTCGGGCCAAAATTCGAGGCTCGGCTCGATCTTTCGAACCGAACCGGACCGCAAACCATATTTCTAATCTTAGCGGTATAATATGAACGGTTAAGGCAGTGGACTGATATGCCTAGATGCTTGGATTACAATTTGTTTGGAAGAGAGATTTGGATGGTGGATAACTGGTTATCGGATAAG
This sequence comes from Meloidogyne enterolobii, assembly GCA_963681835.1. Lineage (NCBI taxonomy): Eukaryota > Metazoa > Nematoda > Chromadorea > Rhabditida > Meloidogynidae > Meloidogyne > Meloidogyne enterolobii. The sequence continues at coordinate 2,706,848 of CAVMJV010000029.1, forward strand.
TTTAAGTTATGGAACTAAGTCCATAGAAAAATTTTATTAATTGAAAAATAATTTTTAAATTAAAACGAGTTTTTTTAAAATTATCAGAAGCCTTTTATAACCGAAAATTAATCCATTTAATCTTTTTTTCGATTTTTTCTACTAAAGTTAAAAACAAAATTAAAAATTCAAATTTCTCGGATTATTTAAATGACTAAAATTAAAGGAATATTTTTGTTTGTTTTGAACAAATTTTTCTAAAATTGTATATGTTAATGTATTTTTTGGAATAACACGTTTCAAAAACGGCTGAAAATTATTTTTTATTTTTAGAAAAATTTGAGAGACAAATGTAAACAAAAATGTTGACAATTAAATTGTTATTATTTTTAATCTTTTTTAAATGACGAATGGGGAAAATTTTATTTTTATTTTTATTAATAAAGTAGAGGAGGATAATGGAAAACATCTGCAAGGTTAGGGGAGAGGGTGTATTACCTCAAAAAATTATTATTAGAATTATAATTAGAAATTGGACTTAAAGAGAGATACATATCTCTAGACAGTACGAAATATCTCGAAAAATCTCTCCTCGATAACTGAGATTTTTTTCGAGATATCGACGAGATACATATACCTAAAAGGTGTCACCCCAACGTACGACTTCGTTCAAAATTATCGAATCCGGGACGCACAGGTAATCCGGGACTACCCCCCGTGAGCTGAATCAATCCATGCCAGGCGTCCCGGATTCGATAATTTGAACGAAGTTATATCTCGGGGTACATTGGCCCCCCTGTAGGCTTTTTTAAATTAAAAATTTCAGCATGCTCTTGTCAAACCCCCCTTTGGATTCTCAAGTAATGAGGATTCTCAAGTAATCTTTCTTAACTATAAATATGTCATATCAGTGATATATTCTTTAATATTTCTTAATTATAAGCTTAAAATAAATTTTTATAAAAAATAAATTTCAAAGGCTTTAATAGAATGCTTTCCTTTTTTGTCTCCGGAACTCAAATTTAAATAAAAATTTCTCATTTTGTTTGAACAGCGTTAGATTTTGTTTCAATTTCAACGTGGATGTTTAATAAAATTTAACGCGTCTTAAAAATTTTTTTCTAATTTCTCTGTGTGATTAAGTCATTTGACTTAAAAAAATTTTTATTTAATCATCCCTTTCATTTTTTTTATTTCCTTTTTTGACAAAAAATTTTAAAAAGGGCAAACTTTTTTATACTTAAATTTTATCAGGGTCCTCAATTTCTTTTTTAAAGAATTTTAATTATAGTAAAGGATATCACTTTATCAATTAAGTTCATTTTTATTCATTCGTATTACTTAGGGCAATCCTCTTGAGGAATACAAACTCTATTTTCATCTCGCACATATCCGTCTCTACAATAACATCCAGACCAGCATACTGTAAGGCACATAATATTCCCAAGATTATTACAAGTTGGATCACAATGGGAAGGACAATCATCTTTGTATATTTCTCCCTCAGCACATACATCACCTTAAATTTTTGGTAAATCCAAAGCTTATTAATATGTACCTTGATTTAAAGCAGAGAAAGCCCTTTCATTGACAACAATCATTATAACCATAACAAAACAAATAAGCTTAAACTGTTTCGTAAAAAATAGTCCTTTTTAAAACAAAAAATAGTTTTACCTGCATCTTGGCTATTTTATAAAAGTTATATGAAATTTGAAAATTATTGAGAAACTATAAATTTTATTCTGATCTGAACAATGTTCTGAAAAATATTTTTTAATTTAACAAGATTTACGGATATCATGATTACTGCTTAATGATATATAAATATACAATCAAGATAATGCATATACATGTCTAAATCTAGACTAAATCACTATATAGTTAAGCCCTAATTTTCTGTGTCCGTTAGAGTAATTAGGTCAGGTCGTAATTAGTGCGCTTTTTTAATTTGGATTTTTTGATTTATAAAATTAAGTTTTCAGAAAATATTTTTTATCTTTTTAGGAATCATATGTTAGAGTATGTTCTAAAGGATTTCAGTTTTGAGAATTTTTGGTTAGGTATTCAGGGAGTTCTTATCGAAAATATCGAAATTCCAGAAATCATCGGGAATCAAATTTTCTCAAGTATATTTAATTATAATAGTTAGTATAATATATCATTCGTTTCAATGAAAAATTATCATTGAATTAAAAATCATAAAAATCATCATATTTATATTTTTTGAAATTTTTCACTTCCACTTAGCGGTATATTGTATATCCTTTGGAGTCATGAATAAGTTTTAATTTGAATGATATGACTCCTCAAATGATTTCACTCATTTTACCAACGAATACCGCTTTATGAGAAAAGATAGGAATCTAAAACTGACTTTTAAATCAAATACTATGATAAAATCAGAATGGAAAAGTATTTTTGTACATATTTATAAAATTTAAAGGGAATGATCAATTCATAAAACTTTCTTTGATCGAACGAGGAAGTTAAATTTGTTTATAAGAAAAATAGTTTTCTTTTTAAATTTTAACGTTTTAATTGCTTTTCATCATGTTTCTCTTTTTAATTTTTATTTAAAAAGTTGCTTTTTAAAAAAATTTTATAAAATTAAAAATACTTTGAAGTCTTTATTAGATTAATTTCAATCAACATTAAATAATCAATTTAAAAATTCATAAAAAATAAAATTTAAATATTTATTTTTAAAATTAACAGTGACAAATCACTATGTTTGAACGGTACTAGGGAGGGGGCTGGATTTTAATAAAGTCTGTTAGACTTAAAAAATTATTTTTCCTTAAATCCTCCATCCTCATTCAACATCTTCCGCATTTTAATAACACTTCTTAGTTGCCTTTATATTTTGGGCAATCCTCTATAGGTATGCAAACATTCTTGTCATCCCTTGCATATCCGTTCTTGCATTGACAAGCTTCTGGTTGGCAACTCTTATCGCAAAAAGTATTAGTAAGATCCGAGCATTTTGGCTCACAAGCAGAAGCACATTTTTTGAATTCTTCTCCGACTTCGACACATGGATTAACTTAACGTTTAATTTATAAATTAAATTTCTAGGTTTTTTTTGAAAAATTTTATTTCAAAGGCTTTATTTCAATAGTTGCTTATAAGGTTTAAAGTAAATTAAACGTTAAATATTAAAAATTGCCTGGTTTAAAAATCAATGAACTAGTCTTGCCAATCTCCATCAAAATTAACAAGACGATTAAAGGATTTAATGAAGATTTCTAAATTAAAATTAATTATTAAATATCATATAATATATTATAGGTACCGTATCTACTCTAGTAATTACCCTGTGTAATTATTATTTCGAACTTACTCTGGAGAGGGAAATTGATAGAGGCGAAGTAATTAATGAAGGTTATTTTAGTAGGCTAAATAAACAATTTTAGGGGGTAATTATTGTTTCAAACTTGCGCTGGAGAGGGAAACTAATAGAGGCTGGGTGATTATTTAAGGGAGGGTAATTATAGAGTATATATGGTATTGTCGGGAGTCGGGAGTTCCCGACAAATGGTTTGGAGAGGAGGAGGAAGAGTCGTGGCACCAGCTAGTGAAATGTGGCACTAGCACCAGACTGTTGGTAGTGCCAACAGTCAAAGGAAGGAAGAAGAGCAGTTGAGTGACTCGGAGCACGAGTCACTTTAGCCGAATAAGAGTAGGAGTGGTGAACGGTAGTGCCGTTCACTTTTTCTCAACCAAAAACACACAAATTGAACAACTTCCAAGTTCTAATAAATCACAGCCGGCCGCCAAAAAATCCACAAAAAATTAACACAGTTCAAACAAGTAAAATTTATTCCACAACAAATTCCAAATAACACGTTAAGGCCACAGAGAAGTCCACAGGCAAGCCACAAGTTGATCCGTAAAATAGATGTAGAATGGAAGGATTGAAGGATAATTTTTAAGGCTTGCCTGCCGACTTAAATAGAGATTAAAAGAGGGCGGGGTTTGACAAAAAACTCAAAAAAATTGCGAAATTGAAAATAATTCCTACAGAATTATAGAAAACAAAATGCGTAGAGAGAACGGGGCAGAGAAAACGAACAGAAAAAACAATCGGAAAGAATTGAGGTGACAGGAGTAGGCTGTCACTAAAAAATAGAGAAAGGAATTTTGGCGGGAAAAAAGATTGAGTGGACAACAAAAAATAAGGGGTGAACGGCTGAAAAATTAACGAAAAGTAAATGGGGGACAATTAACCGAAATGACAATTCAACGAAAAAGTCGCCAATCTTTGGCGACACTCCCCCCGCCCCAAGAAACAAAAGATCCGTCATATTCATCTGACTTCTTCATCATCATTCATTGCACTCAGTGTTGTCGCTGCGCTGCACCAGAGACAGTTGACAGCATGTTCCGTCGGCACATATGTCGCGTCCAGAGCAGTGACGATGGTGGTAGAGTGCGCTTTCGCTACTTCCCCTTTTTCGAGCTTTTGGTGCGGGGCGGCACTCCACTACCAGGCCTTCTTGTTGTCGTATATTCGCGCTAATTTTTCTGACTGAAGAGCACTTATTCAATTGATCAGTGGCAGCCCCGGTAATACAAGCTTGACTAACACATAAGCAATTTCCTGCGTGTAAAAAGCTCGTCGGTGTGACAGCCGCGGTCGTTCCAGCTTGGTAAGTAGGTAGAACTTTTTCAGCGGCAAACAAGCTCGTTGTCGAATGCCTTGAATCAGCGACGGTAGTGGCATCCATTCTTGCTCTAGCTCTAGTAATCATGTTGTGACATGGTGGGTTTGGTGGATTATCTTTTTTCTCTTTTAGCTTAGTTCGTTGAGGTGGTGGTTGCTTGACAGGTTTAGGCACAGTTGGTGTAGCAATTTCAACATTTTTACTCGCCTCTAGTGGACACAAACGATTGATCGGTCTGGTTAGTATTTTGCCATTTGACATCAACACCTTGGCGCTTCTAATATTGGGTTCTTGACCATTTAGTTCGGTGATTCTCCCCAGGCACCACAAATTGCGAGGACGCAGGTCTTCTTCTATCAGCACAACATCACCGACCATGGGTATAGATTTATCTTGACATCGTGGTCCACGGTGTGTCCATCCTGCTCTTTCTCGTAACACAAGCAGGTATTCTTTGGTCCACCGAGTCCAGTAATATTCAACAGCTTCCTGAGTGGCACGCCAATGATTTGCTAACTTTTCATGCGAAGGTAAGTGTTGATCCTCGTAGTCATCCTCTAACGGGGTGGTAGCCAAGTGCATGTCCGCTCCAGGTAACAAAAAGTCCATTGGTCGTAGTGGCATCGGAGCTCCTTCAGCATCAGAGACGGTAGTGAGAGATCGTGAGTTGATACTTGCTTCAGCTTCAGTCAGAAAGGCGCTTAAGTCGTCACACTGCAAAATTCTGCGCCCAAGTGTTCTTTGAATTGAATGCTTGACCAAAGCCACTAAACGCTCATATACTCCACCCGCCCAGGGGCTAAGCTGCGGTATAAAGTGCCAATCAATTCCAGAACGTGCTGAAAATTCTGTTGGGTCGTCTGTCATCGCTAGTGTCTTGAGGGCTTTTCCTGTTTGCACAAAGGTTGGCGCATTGTCAGAAAGTATTCTTCTAGGCTTCCCTCGTCTGCTAATAAATCGTCTTAGCACATTGATAAATGATGGTGCACTCAAATCGTAGGTTGGTTCCAAATATACGGCTCTCACAGACAAACATGTGATTATGACAATCCAGACTTTAACAACTACTCCGGCTTGTCGGGCGAATGTAGGACCAAGATAATCGAGACCAACTGATTCAAAAGTTCGCCTTCGTTGAACTCTATCGGCAGGGAGTGGTGGCATAATAGGTAAGGCATATTTTGGCTTATTCATCAATCGACATCTGGAGCACTGGGAAAGTATTTGCTTAGTCGTTCTTCGCGCTTGAGGTAGGAAGAATTCTCGCAATACTTCAGTAAGAGTCCAGTCCACTCCAGCATGTTTGAGTCGTTGATGGACGTCCAAAATAATCAAAGAAGTAATTCCGGCATGTCGGGGTAACCAAATTGGATTAGAAGGAGCACCTGATTCGGCGTTCCTATCAATTCTCGTTTTTATTCGAATTATTCCTTCTGAGTCGATCATAGTGTGGATGTTTTTCATTTCCAGTTTGTGTTCCCGTTGCGCTAATCGGATGAGCAAGGAACGTGCAATTCGGTAATCATTCGCAGTAAAAATGCCAGCTGTGGAAATAGAGGATGGAAACTGTACGCAACGAAGTTTGATAAAACGTAGCACCCAAATAACTGTTCCAAGCAAGGTAAGCAATGAACTAAATCGTTTCGTATCGACGATAGATTCTTCAGTTAACTCGGTCACAACGCCAACAAATTTTTCGTCCAAATTCTCATCTTTGGTTATTTCCTTCAGAGGTAGGTCGAACTCCACTTCGTGAGGCCATTGGTCGTCGGGAGTATTAATCCATGTTGGTCCACTCCACCAGAGTTTGCTGTCCACCAGTTGAGCTGGGGTGGTTCCACGAGTCGCTACATCTGCAGGGTTGAATGTGGTGTTCACATAATGAAATGTCATATTCTCTTGCTTCCTGATTTCCCGCAGACGATTTTCAACAAAGACAGGTTGAGTTTCTTTACTCTTTATCCATGCCAAGACGATCTGTGAGTCGCACCATAAGTGAGTTGCAGTAATTGATCGATGTATCTGCCTGCTAACAAAGGCAGTTGCTCTCACTCCCAACAGCACTCCCATGAGTTCCATACGTGGTATAGTCATAGTTTCTCGCGCTTTTCTTGGTTTAAGTCTCACTTTGGAAAACACCAGCCTGGTCTTTGATTCAGTTCTCAAATAGACGGCGGCCGCATAAGAAGTTTCGGAAGCATCAGTAAACACGTGTATTTGTATGTCGTTATTCTTCCCAAGCACGAAACGTTCCTGTCTGATGATGGCCCCATTCCAATCTGCGCAAATTCTTTTCCAATGTTCGGATTCTCCAATAGATAGTTCAGTATCCCATCCATGAGATTCATCCCATAGCCTTTGAAAGAACTTCTTTGCCTCCAGTGTGCACGGTCCAATAAGTCCCAAAGGGTCAAAAATTCCAGCTAGAATGCTCAAAACAGTACGGCGAGTGATAGTTGAATTGCTCTTCATTGCCGGAAGCTCAAAGAGTACCTCGTCAGATTGGACATCCCAAGTAATTCCAAGAACTTTAGCTTGTTTTTGCTGGAGTTTGTCTTCCTCTGGTAGTGCACTCATGACATCAGTTGAGCTGGAGATGTATTCCCGTAAGTTCATTTTTGCTTGTTTAAACACTTCTTTAGCAGCTACGGCTTTAGTTCTGGCTTCGTCCACATTTTCACACTCGATAAGCAAATTGTCCACGTATACATTTCTGAAGAGCACGGCATCTTGTTCGGGACCAAATTTAGCCAGGCGAGCACGAATAACGGCAGCCAACATAAACGGAGATGAGACAACTCCAAAAGCCACACGACAAAATCGGTAAACAGCCAGGTTCTCGCCCGTTGGTGGTTGCATAGGGTCCTTCGCCCAAAGAAATTTGCACACCTCCCGGTCCTCTGGTTCAAGTTCAATCATCAGAAAAGCCTTTTCGACATCAGCAAGCACTGGTATTGAGCAGTTACGGAAACGGAGAAGCACGCCAGCCAGATCGGGTAACAAAACAGGTCCGCGGTAGAGACAGTCGTTTAGACAAGCCTGACCCTTTGTATGGGCACTGGCATCATAAACCACTCTTAGTTTCTTCGAAGTAATGACGGCATGGTGTGGTAGGTAGTGTTCACGATTGCCTGGGCTGCAACTGGTTAGCTCTATAATTCCCTGTTGTTGCTGTTCACAAATTACTTCATTGTATTTTTTAAGCTGGTCTGGTTCGTTTCGCAATCGGTTGAGTGTAGCAACCAGTCGTCGATATGCCATAGCAAAATTCGAAGGTAGCTCGGGGCATGGATCACGCCAAGGCCATTTCACACAATAACGTCCATCCTCCAACTGCCGTATTGACATGTCAACCATTTTCTCCGCCAGTTGGTCGTCGTCTTGAGCTGGGTCGTCCTTTATTCCAATAGTCTCCAGAGACCAAAATTCTTCGATGGTTGTTGCTGAAGGCATTTGTTCTTGATTAATTGAGTTGACTGCCATTAACGATGAAGGAGTCTTATTCAGTCCAGGTAAACTAGCTTCTCCTCCAAGTACTGGTCCAAGAACAGTTCGAATGATTGTATATCCCTGGTTGGTCATTCTGCAATCAATAAAGTACTTCCAAAATTCTCGTGTCCCAATGAGTATATGCGGTTTTCCAATGTCCATTTTTAACACGTGGTTGTCGGAGTAATTGTTACCTATGCACTTCGGAGTTTCCATTTGAGCAGCAATTTCTTCTATGTAATTGAGTTCAATTCTCTCCCATTGACCATCACTTCGCTTAAGTTGGAGTTTGTATCGTGCCGAGTCAAAACACAAAGGTTCGTTCTTCTCACCATTAAGTACATGAACACGCATCTTCTCAGAATGTCCACTCTTGAGTCCAAGTTGACGCACCAGAGATCCAGAGATAAAGCTAGTTTGACTGCCAGGGTCGAAGAAGACGACTGCCGTGGCTTGACGATTGCGTGCTCCAATAGGCCGAACAACCACTTCAGTAACCATGAGTAACGCTCTTGGTCTGTGTGTCGATTGTGCCTTGAGCTCTGTTGCTTCATCAATAGTATGGGGCTCTGTTGCCATTCCAGTATGAGTAGTCGATGCTTGTTTGACTGTTGACCCCTCGCGAGCTAATTGGCCAAGTGGTTGTGAATTTGCTCCAGTTGCTCGTCCAATGTTCGTTGTAGTCGTTGGTTGACGTTCAATTCGTGGTGCCTCACGTCCAATAGTTCCTCGTCGCATACACACGATAAAGTGATGACGGCATTTACATACACGGCATCTTTTCACACTTTGACATTGATTGAGAAGATGGTCGTCTCTGAGACAATTCAGGCATCTGTGTTGTTCCAATAAACGCATTTGACGCTTCTGCGGAGTGTTCCATGTTGTACAGTGACTCGGTAAGTGTTCAGATCCTGCAATACACAAAGAACATCCTTTGCCAGCAAAAGCTGGTGGTGATATTGGTCGTCGTTCGTAACGGTTGCCAAATGGTTGGACAGTTACAAAGGAACGCGTGATTTGTGCTGGACGGTTTTGAGTATACCAATCCTGTGGTTGACGTCGTTGAGGTTGCTCCTCTTCACGAAGTCGTCGTTCAGGCAAAGCAGGCCGTAAGTTCGTGATGGTTCTCTCCAAACGCTCCTTTCGTTGCACAATGCGTCCCAGGCCAGCACGGAGGTGAGCCAGTGTCCATTCATCGTCGTCCTGTTCCCAATCAATCAAAGTTTCCAAAACTTCCCGGGGCAATTTGGATCTGATTATTCCACACACGATTTCATCCTGCGTTGCATTAGACCCTTCAAGTGATTCAAGTTGGAGACAAATTCTTTCTACATGTTCTCGGAGATTACGAAGGGAGAACAGTGAATTGTTGGCCAACGGCAGATGTAGTAATTCAGCAATAAGACCTTCACGCAGTGCCTTTACATCCCCAAATTGACGTCGCAGTATACTGACCACCATTGGATAGTTTTCATCAGACGGTGGATAGCCATTAATTGCCCGATGAGCAACAGAACCAGGTACCAAACTTTGCAGTAAACACAGGTGCTTCTCAAACGGTGGTATGGGTTGACTGTTCACGGCACGGTCGAAGGCCAACCAGAAGGCAGTCCACTCCTTCGGGTCACCAGAGAACTTCATTGGCTCAAGTCTGAATGGCCTGAAGGTTGAGTATATCGGTGCACCGTTGTACGTTCCTTGTTGCTGGTATGGCGAGAATCCGGCTTGACTAGCTGAGTTGGTGTGATGGGCCCTCGTTCCATTACCAGTTCCAGCTTGGTGATCATTAATGCGCGTTTGAGCTGGACGACGTGTAAAACCATCAGGATGTTCAGGTTCGCTTTGTTGACCATTAACTATGGTGTGTTGCGTCCGTTGTCGTGCATTACCAGTGTGGTCCCCAATCACTTTAGCGGACTTCTCAGATCGTTGAGAGGAGACTGAACCACGACCATCAGTTCTTCGTTGCTGCAGGCAACCATTGGCCAAGACCACCAGTTCACGAGAACGCTCAATTTGCGCCAGCACCGTGAGTTCATCGTTCTCCCTCACCTCGCCTCTCGGCGGCGGGAAGGCTTGGAGAACATCCATTTCTGCTTGTTGTTGCGTTGGGAGGAGTCGTGCAATATAATCAGACCATTTATCCACCAGTGCCTGCGCTCGTCCAGCAGCTTCTCTGAGTTGGATTGCTTCCAGCTCCAGTCGGTCATCTTCTTCCATTGTGGTATCCTGAGCATTCAATCCAGTAAGAACAGCACGGCCTTTTTCCTTCACTGTGGCCAACACGGTTGTTAGTTGTAGTCGGATCACTCCTGACATTGCGGTGGTTCAATGCTGGTTGTAGTGGTAGTTGTAGTAGTGGTTGTTGTTGTGACTGTTGTTCAGTTCACACGCAAAAAATTGAAGTTGTTGTAGTTGTGGTGGTGGCTGTAGTGCAGCTCACACACGAGTAGTTGATGTTGGAGTAGACCACGCGGCGGTCCCGGGTCGTGGCACCAGTTTGTCGGGAGTCGGGAGTTCCCGACAAATGGTTTGGAGAGGAGGAGGAAGAGTCGTGGCACCAGCTAGTGAAATGTGGCACTAGCACCAGACTGTTGGTAGTGCCAACAGTCAAAGGAAGGAAGAAGAGCAGTTGAGTGACTCGGAGCACGAGTCACTTTAGCCGAATAAGAGTAGGAGTGGTGAACGGTAGTGCCGTTCACTTTTTCTCAACCAAAAACACACAAATTGAACAACTTCCAAGTTCTAATAAATCACAGCCGGCCGCCAAAAAATCCACAAAAAATTAACACAGTTCAAACAAGTAAAATTTATTCCACAACAAATTCCAAATAACACGTTAAGGCCACAGAGAAGTCCACAGGCAAGCCACAAGTTGATCCGTAAAATAGATGTAGAATGGAAGGATTGAAGGATAATTTTTAAGGCTTGCCTGCCGACTTAAATAGAGATTAAAAGAGGGCGGGGTTTGACAAAAAACTCAAAAAAATTGCGAAATTGAAAATAATTCCTACAGAATTATAGAAAACAAAATGCGTAGAGAAAACGGGGCAGAGAAAACGAACAGAAAAAACAATCGGAAAGAATTGAGGTGACAGGAGTAGGCTGTCACTAAAAAATAGAGAAAGGAATTTTGGCGGGAAAAAAGATTGAGTGGACAACAAAAAATAAGGGGTGAACGGCTGAAAAATTAACGAAAAGTAAATGGGGGACAATTAACCGAAATGACAATTCAACGAAAAAGTCGCCAATCTTTGGCGACAGGTATATTAAATAATATTAAATAAAAACTTGCTAAGCTTATAAGTAGGCGAATTAATATACTTCAGGTAGGCGAATTAATATACTAATATATATATATATATAATATAAGTATATATATATAATATATATATATATAATATATATATATAATATAAGTAGGCGAATTAATATACTTCGAATTAATATACTTCAAATACCCCAAAGTTATAATCCCTCGAATAAAATCCCAAAATAAATTATATTTATTTTTAAAATATTGGGATAAAACAAAAAATTTTTCAAAAATCTTATCGTATAGAGAGAAACGATAGCTCATATGAAAGTACATTAAAAGGTGATAATAAAAATGGTGAGTCGAATTAATATACTTCAAATACCCCAAAGTTATAATCCCTCGAATAAAATCCCAAAATAAATTATATTTATTTTTAAAATATTGGGATAAAACAAAAAATTTTTCAAAAATCTTATCGTATAGAGAGAAACGATAGCTCATATGAAAGTACATTAAAAGGTGATAATAAAAATGGTGAGTCGAATTAATATACTTCAAATACCCCAAAGTTATAATCCCTCGAATAAAATCCCAAAATAAATTATATTTATTTTTAAAATATTGGGATAAAACAAAAAATTTTTCAAAAATCTTATCGTATAGAGAGAAACGATAGCTCATATGAAAGTACATTAAAAGGTGATAATAAAAATGGTGAGTCGAATTAATATACTTCAAATACCCCAAAGTTATAATCCCTCGAATAAAATCCCAAAATAAATTATATTTATTTTTAAAATATTGGGATAAAACAAAAAATTTTTCAAAAATCTTATCGTATAGAGAGAAACGATAGCTCATATGAAAGTACATTAAAAGGTGATAATAAAAATGGTGAGTCGAATTAATATACTTCAAATACCCCAAAGTTATAATCCCTCGAATAAAATCCCAAAATAAATTATATTTATTTTTAAAATATTGGGATAAAACAAAAAATTTTTCAAAAATCTTATCGTATAGAGAGAAACGATAGCTCATATGAAAGTACATTAAAAGGTGATAATAAAAATGGTGAGTCGAATTAATATACTTCAAATACCCCAAAGTTATAATCCCTCGAATAAAATCCCAAAATAAATTATATTTATTTTTAAAATATTGGGATAAAACAAAAAATTTTTCAAAAATCTTATCGTATAGAGAGAAACGATAGCTCATATGAAAGTACATTAAAAGGTGATAATAAAAATGGTGAGTCGAATTAATATACTTCAAATACCCCAAAGTTATAATCCCTCGAATAAAATCCCAAAATAAATTATATTTATTTTTAAAATATTGGGATAAAACAAAAAATTTTTCAAAAATCTTATCGTATAGAGAGAAACGATAGCTCATATGAAAGTACATTAAAAGGTGATAATAAAAATGGTGAGTCGAATTAATATACTTCAAATACCCCAAAGTTATAATCCCTCGAATAAAATCCCAAAATAAATTATATTTATTTTTAAAATATTGGGATAAAACAAAAAATTTTTCAAAAATCTTATCGTATAGAGAGAAACGATAGCTCATATGAAAGTACATTAAAAGGTGATAATAAAAATGGTGAGTCGAATTAATATACTTCAAATACCCCAAAGTTATAATCCCTCGAATAAAATCCCAAAATAAATTATATTTATTTTTAAAATATTGGGATAAAACAAAAAATTTTTCAAAAATCTTATCGTATAGAGAGAAACGATAGCTCATATGAAAGTACATTAAAAGGTGATAATAAAAATGGTGAGTCGAATTAATATACTTCAAATACCCCAAAGTTATAATCCCTCGAATAAAATCCCAAAATAAATTATATTTATTTTTAAAATATTGGGATAAAACAAAAAATTTTTCAAAAATCTTATCGTATAGAGAGAAACGATAGCTCATATGAAAGTACATTAAAAGGTGATAATAAAAATGGTGAGTCGAATTAATATACTTCAAATACCCCAAAGTTATAATCCCTCGAATAAAATCCCAAAATAAATTATATTTATTTTTAAAATATTGGGATAAAACAAAAAATTTTTCAAAAATCTTATCGTATAGAGAGAAACGATAGCTCATATGAAAGTACATTAAAAGGTGATAATAAAAATGGTGAGTCGAATTAATATACTTCAAATACCCCAAAGTTATAATCCCTCGAATAAAATCCCAAAATAAATTATATTTATTTTTAAAATATTGGGATAAAACAAAAAATTTTTCAAAAATCTTATCGTATAGAGAGAAACGATAGCTCATATGAAAGTACATTAAAAGGTGATAATAAAAATGGTGAGTCGAATTAATATACTTCAAATACCCCAAAGTTATAATCCCTCGAATAAAATCGCAAAATAAATTATATTTATTTTTAAAATATTGGGATAAAACAAAAAATTTTTCAAAAATCTTATCGTATAGAGAGAAACGATAGCTCATATGAAAGTACATTAAAAGGTGATAATAAAAATGGTGAGTCGAATTAATATACTTCAAATACCCCAAAGTTATAATCCCTCGAATAAAATCCCAAAATAAATTATATTTATTTTTAAAATATTGGGATAAAACAAAAAATTTTTCAAAAATCTTATCGTATAGAGAGAAACGATAGCTCATATGAAAGTACATTAAAAGGTGATAATAAAAATGGTGAGTCGAATTAATATACTTCAAATACCCCAAAGTTATAATCCCTCGAATAAAATCCCAAAATAAATTATATTTATTTTTAAAATATTGGGATAAAACAAAAAATTTTTCAAAAATCTTATCGTATAGAGAGAAACGATAGCTCATATGAAAGTACATTAAAAGGTGATAATAAAAATGGTGAGTCGAATTAATATACTTCAAATACCCCAAAGTTATAATCCCTCGAATAAAATCCCAAAATAAATTATATTTATTTTTAAAATATTGGGATAAAACAAAAAATTTTTCAAAAATCTTATCGTATAGAGAGAAACGATAGCTCATATGAAAGTACATTAAAAGGTGATAATAAAAATGGTGAGTCGAATTAATATACTTCAAATACCCCAAAGTTATAATCCCTCGAATAAAATCCCAAAATAAATTATATTTATTTTTAAAATATTGGGATAAAACAAAAAATTTTTCAAAAATCTTATCGTATAGAGAGAAACGATAGCTCATATGAAAGTACATTAAAAGGTGATAATAAAAATGGTGAGTCGAATTAATATACTTCAAATACCCCAAAGTTATAATCCCTCGAATAAAATCCCAAAATAAATTATATTTATTTTTAAAATATTGGGATAAAACAAAAAATTTTTCAAAAATCTTATCGTATAGAGAGAAACGATAGCTCATATGAAAGTACATTAAAAGGTGATAATAAAAATGGTGAGTCGAATTAATATACTTCAAATACCCCAAAGTTATAATCCCTCGAATAAAATCCCAAAATAAATTATATTTATTTTTAAAATATTGGGATAAAACAAAAAATTTTTCAAAAATCTTATCGTATAGAGAGAAACGATAGCTCATATGAAAGTACATTAAAAAATGATAATAAAAATGGTGAGTCGAATTAATATACTTCAAATACCCCAAAGTTATAATCCCTCGAATAAAATCCCAAAATAAATTATATTTATTTTTAAAATATTGGGATAAAACAAAAAATTTTTCAAAAATCTTATCGTATAGAGAGAAACGATAGCTCATATGAAAGTACATTAAAAAATGATAATAAAAATGGTGAGTCGAATTAATATACTTCAAATACCCCAAAGTTATAATCCCTCGAATAAAATCCCAAAATAAATTATATTTATTTTTAAAATATTGGGATAAAACAAAAAATTTTTCAAAAATCTTATCGTATAGAGAGAAACGATAGCTCATATGAAAGTACATTAAAAAATGATAATAAAAATGGTGAGTCGAATTAATATACTTCAAATACCCCAAAGTTATAATCCCTCGAATAAAATCCCAAAATAAATTATATTTATTTTTAAAATATTGGGATAAAACAAAAAATTTTTCAAAAATCTTATCGTATAGAGAGAAACGATAGCTCATATGAAAGTACATTAAAAGGTGATAATAAAAATGGTGAGTCGAATTAATATACTTCAAATACCCCAAAGTTATAATCCCTCGAATAAAATCCCAAAATAAATTATATTTATTTTTAAAATATTGGGATAAAACAAAAAATTTTTCAAAAATCTTATCGTATAGAGAGAAACGATAGCTCATATGAAAGTACATTAAAAAATGATAATAAAAATGGTGAGTCGAATTAATATACTTCAAATACCCCAAAGTTATAATCCCTCGAATAAAATCCCAAAATAAATTATATTTATTTTTAAAATATTGGGATAAAACAAAAAATTTTTCAAAAATCTTATCGTATAGAGAGAAACGATAGCTCATATGAAAGTACATTAAAAAATGATAATAAAAATGGTGAGTCGAATTAATATACTTCAAATACCCCAAAGTTATAATCCCTCGAATAAAATCCCAAAATAAATTATATTTATTTTTAAAATATTGGGATAAAACAAAAAATTTTTCTTGGGATAAAACAAAAAATATTGGGATAAAACAAAAAATTTTTCAAAAATCTTATCGTATAGAGAGAAACGATAGCTCATATGAAAGTACATTAAAAGGTGATAATAAAAATGGTGAGTCGAATTAATATACTTCAAATACCCCAAAGTTATAATCCCTCGAATAAAATCCCAAAATAAATTATATTTATTTTTAAAATATTGGGATAAAACAAAAAATTTTTCAAAAATCTTATCGTATAGAGAGAAACGATAGCTCATATGAAAGTACATTAAAAGGTGATAATAAAAATGGTGAGTCGAATTAATATACTTCAAATACCCCAAAGTTATAATCCCTCGAATAAAATCCCAAAATAAATTATATTTATTTTTAAAATATTGGGATAAAACAAAAAATTTTTCAAAAATCTTATCGTATAGAGAGAAACGATAGCTCATATGAAAGTACATTAAAAGGTGATAATAAAAATGGTGAGTCGAATTAATATACTTCAAATACCCCAAAGTTATAATCCCTCGAATAAAATCCCAAAATAAATTATATTTATTTTTAAAATATTGGGATAAAACAAAAAATTTTTCAAAAATCTTATCGTATAGAGAGAAACGATAGCTCATATGAAAGTACATTAAAAGGTGATAATAAAAATGGTGAGTCGAATTAATATACTTCAAATACCCCAAAGTTATAATCCCTCGAATAAAATCCCAAAATAAATTATATTTATTTTTAAAATATTGGGATAAAACAAAAAATTTTTCAAAAATCTTATCGTATAGAGAGAAACGATAGCTCATATGAAAGTACATTAAAAGGTGATAATAAAAATGGTGAGTCGAATTAATATACTTCAAATACCCCAAAGTTATAATCCCTCGAATAAAATCCCAAAATAAATTATATTTATTTTTAAAATATTGGGATAAAACAAAAAATTTTTCAAAAATCTTATCGTATAGAGAGAAACGATAGCTCATATGAAAGTACATTAAAAGGTGATAATAAAAATGGTGAGTCGAATTAATATACTTCAAATACCCCAAAGTTATAATCCCTCGAATAAAATCCCAAAATAAATTATATTTATTTTTAAAATATTGGGATAAAACAAAAAATTTTTCAAAAATCTTATCGTATAGAGAGAAACGATAGCTCATATGAAAGTACATTAAAAGGTGATAATAAAAATGGTGAGTCGAATTAATATACTTCAAATACCCCAAAGTTATAATCCCTCGAATAAAATCCCAAAATAAATTATATTTATTTTTAAAATATTGGGATAAAACAAAAAATTTTTCAAAAATCTTATCGTATAGAGAGAAACGATAGCTCATATGAAAGTACATTAAAAGGTGATAATAAAAATGGTGAGTCGAATTAATATACTTCAAATACCCCAAAGTTATAATCCCTCGAATAAAATCCCAAAATAAATTATATTTATTTTTAAAATATTGGGATAAAACAAAAAATTTTTCAAAAATCTTATCGTATAGAGAGAAACGATAGCTCATATGAAAGTACATTAAAAGGTGATAATAAAAATGGTGAGTCGAATTAATATACTTCAAATACCCCAAAGTTATAATCCCTCGAATAAAATCCCAAAATAAATTATATTTATTTTTAAAATATTGGGATAAAACAAAAAATTTTTCAAAAATCTTATCGTATAGAGAGAAACGATAGCTCATATGAAAGTACATTAAAAGGTGATAATAAAAATGGTGAGTCGAATTAATATACTTCAAATACCCCAAAGTTATAATCCCTCGAATAAAATCCCAAAATAAATTATATTTATTTTTAAAATATTGGGATAAAACAAAAAATTTTTCAAAAATCTTATCGTATAGAGAGAAACGATAGCTCATATGAAAGTACATTAAAAGGTGATAATAAAAATGGTGAGTCGAATTAATATACTTCAAATACCCCAAAGTTATAATCCCTCGAATAAAATCCCAAAATAAATTATATTTATTTTTAAAATATTGGGATAAA
The DNA here is from genome assembly GCA_963681835.1 of Meloidogyne enterolobii. Classification (NCBI taxonomy): domain Eukaryota; kingdom Metazoa; phylum Nematoda; class Chromadorea; order Rhabditida; family Meloidogynidae; genus Meloidogyne; species Meloidogyne enterolobii. Next base: position 2,724,860 of record CAVMJV010000029.1, read on the forward strand.
ACAAAAAATTTTTCAAAAATCTTATCGTATAGAGAGAAACGATAGCTCATATGAAAGTACATTAAAAGGTGATAATAAAAATGGTGAGTCGAATTAATATACTTCAAATACCCCAAAGTTATAATCCCTCGAATAAAATCCCAAAATAAATTATATTTATTTTTAAAATATTGGGATAAAACAAAAAATTTTTCAAAAATCTTATCGTATAGAGAGAAACGATAGCTCATATGAAAGTACATTAAAAGGTGATAATAAAAATGGTGAGTCGAATTAATATACTTCAAATACCCCAAAGTTATAATCCCTCGAATAAAATCCCAAAATAAATTATATTTATTTTTAAAATATTGGGATAAAACAAAAAATTTTTCAAAAATCTTATCGTATAGAGAGAAACGATAGCTCATATGAAAGTACATTAAAAGGTGATAATAAAAATGGTGAGTCGAATTAATATACTTCAAATACCCCAAAGTTATAATCCCTCGAATAAAATCCCAAAATAAATTATATTTATTTTTAAAATATTGGGATAAAACAAAAAATTTTTCAAAAATCTTATCGTATAGAGAGAAACGATAGCTCATATGAAAGTACATTAAAAGGTGATAATAAAAATGGTGAGTCGAATTAATATACTTCAAATACCCCAAAGTTATAATCCCTCGAATAAAATCCCAAAATAAATTATATTTATTTTTAAAATATTGGGATAAAACAAAAAATTTTTCAAAAATCTTATCGTATAGAGAGAAACGATAGCTCATATGAAAGTACATTAAAAGGTGATAATAAAAATGGTGAGTCGAATTAATATACTTCAAATACCCCAAAGTTATAATCCCTCGAATAAAATCCCAAAATAAATTATATTTATTTTTAAAATATTGGGATAAAACAAAAAATTTTTCAAAAATCTTATCGTATAGAGAGAAACGATAGCTCATATGAAAGTACATTAAAAGGTGATAATAAAAATGGTGAGTCGAATTAATATACTTCAAATACCCCAAAGTTATAATCCCTCGAATAAAATCCCAAAATAAATTATATTTATTTTTAAAATATTGGGATAAAACAAAAAATTTTTCAAAAATCTTATCGTATAGAGAGAAACGATAGCTCATATGAAAGTACATTAAAAGGTGATAATAAAAATGGTGAGTCGAATTAATATACTTCAAATACCCCAAAGTTATAATCCCTCGAATAAAATCCCAAAATAAATTATATTTATTTTTAAAATATTGGGATAAAACAAAAAATTTTTCAAAAATCTTATCGTATAGAGAGAAACGATAGCTCATATGAAAGTACATTAAAAGGTGATAATAAAAATGGTGAGTCGAATTAATATACTTCAAATACCCCAAAGTTATAATCCCTCGAATAAAATCCCAAAATAAATTATATTTATTTTTAAAATATTGGGATAAAACAAAAAATTTTTCAAAAATCTTATCGTATAGAGAGAAACGATAGCTCATATGAAAGTACATTAAAAGGTGATAATAAAAATGGTGAGTCGAATTAATATACTTCAAATACCCCAAAGTTATAATCCCTCGAATAAAATCCCAAAATAAATTATATTTATTTTTAAAATATTGGGATAAAACAAAAAATTTTTCAAAAATCTTATCGTATAGAGAGAAACGATAGCTCATATGAAAGTACATTAAAAGGTGATAATAAAAATGGTGAGTCGAATTAATATACTTCAAATACCCCAAAGTTATAATCCCTCGAATAAAATCCCAAAATAAATTATATTTATTTTTAAAATATTGGGATAAAACAAAAAATTTTTCAAAAATCTTATCGTATAGAGAGAAACGATAGCTCATATGAAAGTACATTAAAAGGTGATAATAAAAATGGTGAGTCGAATTAATATACTTCAAATACCCCAAAGGTTATAAATCCCTCGAATAAAATCCCAAAATAAATTATATTTATTTTTAAAATATTGGGATAAAACAAAAAATTTTTCAAAAATCTTATCGTATAGAGAGAAACGATAGCTCATATGAAAGTACATTAAAAGGTGATAATAAAAATGGTG